>OY720105.1:20574712-21774712 GCA_963082835.1 Leptogaster cylindrica | reverse complement strand
ATTAACTGCACCCTTATTGAACATTTACGAGTTAAGTACTCACTTCTGTTTGAATTTATCGACGTGATTATCCTCCATATGCCCATCGTTTAGCAGAGAACTACAGCCAGAGACAGTAATTAAACTAGAAGCTCACGTAAATTGAAAATGTATTATGGTTCATTTACCACCAAATCAACTCTGCTCAAGTGTACAAAAGCAGAGAACTACAACAACAACAAAACTCGAACTGACTAAAAACTTAAAACATTGCCTAATTAATTGCGAATGTGTTGATGCGTCGTGGGTCCCTAAACAAATTTTCCTAGTAAAAACTCATTTGACATTTGTGTTCGCCAAACAATTCCCACACCCTGAATGCAATGACAAATTAGTATTTTAGCAGGCAGCAACTGATTTCCCGCGGATATCATGTTTAATTTCCCGCTCAACTAGAGGAGATCAACAATCAACAGGAACCGATGACGGGATTCGCGGCTCGCGTTTCAATCAGGCGCACGCGTTTTTGCAGCTGGTCAGTAATTACGATCGCAGCCGCCAAAAGTGCATTTTTGTTGCGCTTTCTTGCTCTGCTGGCGATGTTTGTCAGCGTTTATTCTCGCGGCGAACAATCAACAATGCGTGAGGGTTTAATTACGCTCGCGGTACCTTTAGTTGGTTCGAAATGGTGGTCAACGGGGCCGCACTTGGCTGCGGGCATGACTGCGCAGTGCAAAGGTGTGTTGAGCAGTTAATTAGGCTCGCAGTACCTGGAAAGAAATTACTAGCAGTGGACCTGAAATTCATGAGCGAAATAAACAGCTTCATTCTATACGTAATTAACCTACATTCATCTCGATTAAGAAATTGAAACTCCCCCTGACCTTGACTCTTCCGATCGATTTTAATTCTTCCCCGACGGAGTTGAAAGATTTCCGGGGCAATGGTAATTTATATTTTCGATTTAATTAAACATTTCAAGCGAATTGATTTATTAAATTTAATTCGAAATACTACAGTGTACCGCTCGAAAATTCAGAGAATGTTGATGAATAAATGTGTTAAAAAATGCACAAATCGATTTTTTCGACTATAAACAAAATATATGAAAGCAAAGAAGCCCCAAACAATTCCATGAAAAAATAATTTGTTGTAAATACACGAGCGGAAAAATATACGGACTATCATTGCATTTTCAAGGCTTTGCGTCTTTCTAACATTCTCTGTGTCACAGAGAACAAGCGATTGCAATGAATTCGTCACACAAGAACGAGTTGCGGTGATTCAAAGAATACCACAACACTGCAATTAATTGCTCTTTAAAAATTTTAGAGGAAAATGCAGATCAAACTAATGCTTGCATATGCAATTAGAATTGTTGGGCGAACCGTGAATGGCTATTTGTTGCAATCCGTTGCACTCATCCCTTCATTTCTATTACTAGCTTTAATTTTTGCGAATCACCGAGACCGACCTAAATATACCGGAAAGTTGATCTACTTTGCGAAATTAATCCATTTTCTAATCCTGACAGATGTGGCTCTGGCAAAGGATCTCGCATAGGCATTTACTTTATGAGCCCCTCCATAAATCACGGCGGAAATCATTCTGGAGTGCTCAGACCAGACCATTGACTCGACAATCCTTGGACTACAAACAGCGGAATCAGCAAATTACTCATTACAATCACAATTTGGAGAATAGTGGATTAATGTGTGATGGGCACCACTGCCACCGATATTCACAGGATCGTTTGTCATCTTGATACGGCGTCGCGCAAGGATCGGGGCTCCCCACTGAGCGCAAAAGTTGGCTTCCAACGTTGTTCCTGGTGCCTCGTAATTTAAAAATCATTTATCACGCCGTTTCCGCCTCGATTTACTGCTGCTCCCTAATGCTGCTGGCATCTACCCTGGCTAGAGAGGGTTGAAAGACTTTTCGATTCTAACAAGAAGGGAGGCAAATTCATTTTGGCAGTATTACAATGGAGCAGAGAACAGAATCCAATGCTATAAATCGATGCCATTCTTAAACAAGATCCCTAGGCGAATTTCGTCAGATGTAAGATGTCTCGCTTATGAGAATCAAGTAAGATTTATACCGTTGAAGACTCTTGCTTGAACGCTATTGTCCTTTTGTGAAGACCACTGTGTAATCGAGTTTCACGTTTAACCAGTCGTAGATTGGCGCGGTATCATGTAAAAACGGTTGCGAAAACCCACGCAAACTTGAACACTCCTTCAATATTTATTAGTAGAACGAACGCCTTCATTTCACTCTCAACAATGTTTGCCGAAATGTTTACTCATGAAACCGATATTCGCCTGGAATTCCAAACAGATCTTGCAAAATTTACTGTAGATTACTCTTCCAACCAAGGACAGACCCATAGAACCCTGAGCAGTGAGATGCGTCAAACATTTTTCAACCCTTGTTGTCCCAAATTTGCTTAGGAGGCTCCATTAAAGCTGTCGGAATTGACCAGTAATACCTCCATCAATGGTAAGATGTTGATGGCCTGCAATAGTCAGCACAACGTAATTGGGGATTCCTTTTCCGTACGTGCTCCTGGAGCGGGATGGCTCACGACAACAAAATCAATTTTCTGGGCAGATGCCTTCGCCAAAGGAGTGTTTACAATTTACATTAACAGAGACAGACCAGTGTGCAAACATTAGCCCCCGTGGTAATTGATGGAAACCTTCCAGGTGCGGTTACCTTTGCTCAGGTGATCACTTCGCCGAAACGACACATAAAATTTTATTTGCACGTCTTCATCATCCAATTCCAATTGGTCTGAGTCCTTCAGATGGCAAGGAATGGAAAGAGGATTCTTATGGTAAGAGCTCTTCGTCATGCTTCTGAAATTAGAACCACAAGAAAATTCGCTGTGCGCTTATTCCACTTACGCACTTTTCAATTGGATGGCTCCTGATATCTTTAGGAGTAATGTGTCGTGCTCATCTCATTCCGCTTCAGTGGCACTTCCCATGACATCACTACAAATATGATTTGAAAAATGGTAAAAAAATGCGGTATACAAGAACTTTTTGGGTTCTTTGAACTGGAAATAAAATTTTTAAATTTACGTCAAACGAGCAGAGGGGAATCGTCAGTGATTTGAAATAATTGAATATCATCCAGGAGGTCACATGTGGGAAGTAAGGTGTTAACCTGGAATCATCAGGTAAACATTTCAAATCCACTTACATTATAAATATTGGCAATAGAAAAATCGTACAAGAAACAACTTTTGAATTCATTAACATTTTCTTCACAAAACCAATAAGCAATAACAGTCGTGAAAACAATAGTATAAAAATTAATATGAAAGTTATGATCAAGCATAGTTAAGCAATTCAATAAATGTGAAAATAAATTTGAAACTTTACTGAACAAAGCACAAAATACGGAGTGCAAATTGTCGTTGAAACGCGAAATCGATTCACATTTACAATATTTTTCGTTTCATTAAAAATATCTCACCCAGGAGCGCATTTTCCGCACAAATATTTTACTGTAACCAATTTTCCAAGTCTATTTGCCTCGAAGTATTCAGGCTCCGTGGAGAATTCATTTTCGCTTTTGCCCTTTATATGTGCGTTTCGAAAACACAAAAAAATTAAGTTTATTCAAAATTTCCTGTCTAAATTTGCCCCAGGTGAATTGGCAAAGAAATTGTTTTTAATTGCACGATTCCTTTATGGAATCTTTTATGAATTCCTCTATGTCAATGGAGGATTTCATCCGTGGGTTAAAGGAAAAGATTTATTTGTGATTCATGTAAAGTGAAATAATGAACTTGTTTTTCTAGAGAGTCTCTTTGGGAGGTACTTTGCCTTTGCATTGTTCTTACAGATCCAATAGCGCAGACACAGGTCTATTATTTAACGTTAAACGAAGAATTTCAACTAAAAGAAGATGTTTATTATTAAATATTTTAAAATTTCACAGCGGATGAACATATTTTCATGGCAGAAATAACAGAATTAAATATATAAATGCTTACTTTTGCAACTCATTTTTTTATTTAATTAATTATATTGAAGTCCGATTGTTAATTCTTTACTATTTCGTACATGAAAGACTTTTAAGTAACTGTTTCTTGGACACCAATCAAATAAAGTTCTTGATTTTACCTTTCGGCATTTCATTTTCGGAGCATACTATAATATTACATCCTCATTGTGTCCTTGCGTATGACTTTCTTGTGACTCAATTGTTCAATATTAAATTGCTGCCGCTGAGACACTAAAGTTGAGTGAATTGCTTTCACATTGGTAAATTAATTAAGAAATCACGTTGACAGCACAGCAGACATTTCCTGCAGCAGTAGATGCAATTATTTATCGCTCCAGTTTAGAAAAGATGACAGATCGTCGTAGAGATCCTAGAAGGATTTACTGTTCTAACCAGATGGTTTTGTAATTTCTAGAATGGAATTAAGACACAGAGAAGCACGTAGCCAGAGGAGGGGCTTAGAGGGCTTCAGCCCATCCCAAAATTTTTCGCAGTAAAAATCACAGATGAAAAACCTGGCAACATGCCTGGACAGTGGACACAGACACAGATTATAGTTGTATAATATCGATTAACAATATTATGTCATTCATGGTACATTTCTAATTCTTTGTCCCTAATACCAAACACAAAAACTAACACATACTCATTTTTTCTAATTGAATCAATAAATCTGTCGTTCAAATTTGCAGATAACAATGAAAACTTTATATCGCATGTGGAAAAATTCCGAAATATTTCTTAATAAAGTGAAAGTTATTAAAAAACTACATACCTATTTTAGTTCACGCAATAAATTCGCCGTGTCATAAAAACAATCTTCGAATTGGCGCACAAGCAATGAGCTTGCATGAAAATATTTCCCTTGAGAAACGAAAGTTGAACAATTAGAATTGACGAAGTAAAAACAACAAGCGCTACAAATGGAAAATAATGGAAAAAGCTACTAGCAGGGATATTTCCTGATAAAAAATCAGTAAATAGAGTTTTGTTTTACACGAGGTTACTTTTAATACGATTCTAAGCTTGACTAATAAAAACTAATTCTGAATTAAAACTTTTGTCAAAATCCCATTTTCTACTAAAACCCACAAAACAAAAATAAGCCCTGCAGTAAAGTCTAATATAGTTTCTAGTGAATTTCGGTTATTTGTGTGGTTGTGCATTGTGCATTACTGCACCCTTCTAATATACAAATATATGTTGCAGTCCAATTCAATCTCGTGTTAATTGAAATTGTTCATTTCATCATCCGTTTTATGCATTGCATTTATGTGCAAATTTCGTAATAAGCTTTTCAACGCATCTGAAAGCTTTTCTCGAATTTTTCAAGCCGAAACAGGTTTATGCAAATGGAGAGTACTTCCTGAATAATTAAGAATGGTTTATTACTGCAGAAGAGTTCCCACATTTGTAAATTATTCGCTTTAATTTAAATTATCATATTCAGTTCACTCATACAAGTGCAGAGATCCACAGACCATTGTTGGTAAATAATCCGACATGGATTTTCGATCAGCAAATGCAAATGCGGACATATTTTGCGGAATGCACTTTTCAAAAACGCATTCAACTACAACCTTTGTATCGACACCTACAATAATAATATAGCAAAATAAAGCGAAATATTATTACCAATTGAAAAGTGATTAGGAATAAAGCACCCAAATTTGTACGATGTTCGTAGTTCGTTCAATGCAACACATAAATTCAAAGAACCAATTTCGTTAATTACTTCCCAAAACCTCTATTGCAGATTGCACTGCATTTCATATTAATGATTGCGTTCTTGATTACACTCAGAAGAAAATGGACTAAATAAAAACGAGTTAGTTACAGTAAATCGCAGTGCAAGATAATTATGATGCGTAGAAAAAGTGCTCTAGATCTTTCAAATTGCATTAATAATGAATTATCATATCTCTTCCCGCTGCAGAATTTGCATTTAAGATTTACTCCTTTTGGATTAAGTGCATTAAAACTTTTGTCTTTTAAAACATAACATATCTCTGAACAAAAAGATCACCGAATACACAACTGCACAGATGCACACACTCCACCCGACGTACCCACAACTTCGTCAAGGCATTTGCATTTATTTTGGTTTCCTTGCTC
This sequence comes from Leptogaster cylindrica, assembly GCA_963082835.1. NCBI lineage: Eukaryota > Metazoa > Arthropoda > Insecta > Diptera > Asilidae > Leptogaster > Leptogaster cylindrica. The sequence goes on along the minus strand of OY720105.1, from coordinate 21,768,598 downwards.
CCCGCACGGTTGAAGGAAAACACATTACAATACCTAATTAGTATGCTAAATGCATAATTATAATATAAGCAAAACTTCAAAACACATATAGCTTATTAACTGCTCGTTAAAATTAATGGTGTCTTCAAGCAGACAAACTACTTGGATTCTCGTTAAATGAAGCCAGAATGGAATAAATACTCAGTATTTCAGACAAGCGTATTGCAATTTCGATATTTTCTTTATCTTATCTTCGATCTTTTCTTTCTTTTCTTTCTTCTTTACGACTAATTCCCTTTTTCAACATACTGATATATGTACCTAATTCAGAAATGAATTATTCAGATAAAGAAAATTATTTTACTAGGTAAGACAAATTTTCTCTAAAAAGTTTTGTTTTGAAATAAGTAATTTGCGATAAAAGTCTTGCTCTGTAAGGCTCCAGATCCTTCTATGTGACGAACACAAAATCAATGTCCTTATTTAATTTATGTGGCGGAAATTTCAATTGTTCATATAAACTAAGTGCAATATTCCAATGAAAAGTTAAACTGTTTCAGCTCAAAATAACAAAACCCATCTAATATCGAAAAATATCAAGGCCAAAAAAACCATGAATCCCATTTGTAAAAAACGGGAAACTTCAAAGATGTTTAATGGGCATCGCAACATAATCCGAAACAAGAGTAACACGAATTTTAATTAACCACACTAATCCTTGTGCTATAATTAACTTTTATGAATACGTTCGGAGATGGCAATTTGAAAATATTCAGTGCAGATCAAAGGAGTCTGTCTATTCGCGCTTCAAGTATTTAACTAAAGCTGATTTTTGTTTATGCATATTACGCTCACTGACGGGAGAACACATTCATGTTATCCGAAGTCTCAGCTGCAAATATTTTTATATTAATTAGAAAAATAGGTCAAACAATTTCAACTGTAGTCACAAAAAATTCAAAATATGTTTTTTAATTGAAAATGGTTTTTACATGTGCACTCAACGGCAGTCCAAATTTAACGCAGAATAGCAAAGAGAGCATTTTGATAGTTTTGAATGTGAACTCAATGTTTGCAAATAATACGATTGAAAATGTGTCCTTTTTGTTGGAATATGTTTCTTTAAATGATTCGTATTAATGATTGAAAGTTTTCACTTCAAAAAACGTTGTGCCTTCTTAAATTTAATTTCTAACTTCATGGACCGCAATTGTCGTTGGTAATCCGTCCGTACTCCTCGGAGAACGTTTGTTATATTCAATCATATTCTTCAAAGGACTCTTTGCTTTATTCAGGCTCTCATTCATCTGAAATCTCAGCGATGATTGAAAAATAAAGTTGGTCCCTTGTAAAACGAATCGAAATCATCATGGGTTGCATGTTTCTAAACAACCAACTTCGAGGACGTGACAGGAACCTTTGAAACTCGGTGGAGGAAATGCAAGAAGTTTTATATAAACAGGAGAATTTCACAAGGAATACTAAATGAGATAACGTCGCGATTTGGCGTAATTCTTGCGAATTTAGAAGACCATTTCGCGTGGCGGAAGCTCCAATCGGTCTCCATCGTTGTTGATTGCACGGTGCTTCTCCGAAGCCTCCCCCTCCGCAGGTGCACTTTAAGAATTACTCATTTGATTGTGAATTGTCTCCTGCTGGCAATTGCAGATCCTAAACACTTGCAAAGTCACGTTCCTTTTGGCATCCCTGCTAAATTGGCGACTACGCGTACAGGTTGAGGCAATTTCGCAGGTAGTTCGTTTATTACATTATGGAGAATTCATAATGCACCGACGACTAAAGTTGCGAATTTTATTTCTTTTGAAGTTTGGGAATATTTTATTCGCACAGAAGTTCAAAGAACGTGCAGAGCACTTGTCCGCTGGGCCTGAAAACTCATATTTTTAAGTATGCACTGCACATGCAGCAGTTTATGTAGATTTTCCTTCTGATTTAACACAATGAGTGTGCAGCGAAGCACATGAAAATGCAGCAGGAAGAAAGAAAAAGGAACTCATGCAAGTCCTGGAGGAAAGAGAACACTTCAACCAAGTTGACTGCAGCCTGATTTGCCTGACTGCTCCTGAAAGGAAAATGCGAAAAGTTCATCTTTATCTGAGGTGTTGGCTCCGTGGTTCTGAAAAAAATCTAATTTTTGATTTACTATAATACAAGAATCCTGAGAGCAGAATTTCTTTAGTATTACTTCGCAATTCATGCACAAAGTCTAATGAATATGGATCCGAACATCCGTATACCAAAAGTTAAAGCTAACAAAACATTTTCCATATTTTTAAATTACATTTTAACACGAACGAAGCAGAAGGAATAAAGTTTTTTGTATCCAGTGCAAAGCTAGCAAAATTTTAATAACAATAATATAATCAATGTATTCTGGTTATTGTTGCCAACGCAGCAACAATGCCAAATGAGTCAAACTTTATTCCTGCAAAAAGCATTAATGCTTCAACTGAATAAAACGCTGATGGAAAACTGAAAATTTTCACGGAAAATTATTCATGATTGCAGATGAATGCTCTTCCGGAAATCATGCTAATCGATGGCGGATAAAAATCGGACGAAATTCAAACTGGCATTTATTGTTGGCAGCCATTAAAAGTTCGAAACGATTTCGTAGGAACGAATTAATGTCGAAATCTCACGGGGAGCCGGAGAAATTTCAGGATAGGGACTGTAGCCATGGTTCCTTTAGCTTTTTTTTTGATCAACTGGAAAAACATTGCGTTTGAAAGTCGCTTGTATGTTTTCGTTTTCTCATCATTTCCCCAAAAAAACAGCAATCTAGAGCAACTCTGAAATTGTTTCAATATATAAATGAAGATACGCGGGAGGAGTAGTACTATACCTATACGTATGGATGTGTGTACAATGTACATGCACACGAAGATTATTTACTTTGCGAGTGTTTAATGGAGCTGTATATTATGTATTACTATTAACCCAATGCTTGTACAAATGTGCAATAATCCTTTAATATCCCTTGCCTCGGAGGATTTTGCTTTCATTTGTCAGGGATGTGAATTATTGTGAAAACGATGGAGATTTCATCAAATTATCTCGGAGTATGTTGATAACAAAAACAAGGATCCGCGATATTTTAGTATACATAAGATAGATAGTATACATAAGTTACAAGTTGAAAATAACACTTTAGAAATGTTGTAAAAAAAATTGGGAAAAATGGTATAGTGTTGTTTTATTTTAACCTCAAAGCCAATTATTCACAAATATGTGCAGTGCATCACGAACAATTTGAAATTTTCATTTGGTCCATATGACGTTATCCATAATCCACCTATGTATATTAGTAGTGAATGGAAAAGGCTCCTCATTTGTTCAGCATTCAGCAATCAGCATGCCATGCCACCAATCACGACATTGCGACATTCTTTCTGTTGAATCATGTAATGTTATTGATACCAATTACCATTGTTTTGAATTAAAGCTTCAATGACCAATTTAAGCAAGCTTCAAGAGAAATAATTGGATTCTGAGAGAAATGAGATCAACTTACATGTAGTCATGGTGATTACATTATTATGGCCCAATCATTTTTATCAATGAACGATTCATTTACAAAGTTATTAATACTTCAGGCTTAATTTGTTTTAATTCTTCTTTGGTTTACGCTATTCTAAATAATGACATTTCATTCCAATTATAACAAAATACAAGTAAATGTTTCTGCTTTAGTAAACTTATTTTCTTGTCTATATTCACTCGAAAAATTTAATTAATATTGAATTAAGAGTTCTTTTTAAGTACAATTTCGCTATTAAAATTTTTTTTTAAATTGTTACTTTGAGAATCCTTTGAATTCTCGGACGGATTATGGAATGAAATAATTGTATTCAACACCGTTTTCAATTAACAGAAGCTTTTTGCATAAAAACTCTTTCCTTTAGAAACTTAAAATATTTTGTAAGAGAAAAAGAAATTTTCAAAGAATTCGGAAAATCAAGGTTAATAACCGAATGAGTAAATCACTGTCGTTGGTGTAAATTGTTTTGAAAATGGTACAAAACAAAACAGATTAAAGATAATTGTTTCACAAGGAATACACACGAAAACGTATCATTTTTGTGAAATTGCTTCCGTTCGTTATTACTAGATTCTTAAATCTTTTACAACATTATTCTCAGAATATACATAAATAAGGGAAAGTCTTCAAAAAAATGTATCATTATTTAATAAATTAAAATAACATTAGAAATCTTGAAAACTTTTTTTTTTTCGCTTTAGCAATTTAAAATTTCCAAAAGACATTAGACGCAAGAACGTCGTTGTTAAAGGGGGATTTCAATGGTTTTAACAAAAAACCACTCGAAAGCCCAAACGTGATGATCTGCAAAATAAAACTCAACCCTGTTGTTATTGGAAAAGATTAGCTAATGTTGCGCAACGCTGCTGCTGAGTAACAGCTCCTGGCAGATGCGTTGTCACGCGTTTTTGTCACCGCGGAGCAAATTGCGAAACTGATTGAATAACAATCACACGATTAATGTTTATTCGCCGAAAGAAATGAAAACGAGAGAAGAAAAAAACATTTGTGTACAAACAACCCTGGAGCCAAGAAAAGATGAGACTACGACATCCGGAACTACCGCAGGTGAGCGGTATTCCGAAAGTGCAGCACCGAAGCGCCCTTGCAAAAAACCACGCTTAATTCCCGCTTACGTAACGCCGCCGCGACCCTGCGAGCCAATTAATTCAGGCCGGCAGTGAAAATGTCATGAAAATGAAAGTCGCCCATCATCTGCCGTGGGGAATGTGGAAGCAGCACCGTCCACCGAGGAGCCGACTGGAATTTCATCTCGACGATGACCGACATTTTGAAGGTTAACGACGGGTGCTTTTTTTGGTCCAACTCGTCACGAACCGCAAGCAACCGCCGAAATAGCTGTCAATCGTGATCGCGTCAGGGGAGCCTGGGCGCTGCGGTAAGGAACATGGGCCGAATCGTGTTGTGGGCGGTTTATTTTCAGCAATCGAAGCCTTGTCTGCCACATCTCAAAGATGTGGATGATCTTCACCGAGCGGTACATTCGCGTATCTGACAGCTGACGGTTGTAGCCATAATGGACAAGTGTTTGCATCCACAGCAGGCGCCCGCTGGAGACGCCGCCGCATTGAGCTGACTTCCAGATTATTTTTAATTAGTTTGCTCATAAATATGCGCACATGAGCCTCTTGAATACTTGAGAACATTTTCCCAGAGCATATTTGCGAAGATGACGCCACTGAAGACAAGTAATTCGATTAGGGTTCTCCTCGAAGGAATGTTAACCCCGGAAGAGGTGTTTAAAATTGTTGTGGAAGTCCGAAATCTATCAAGACACGCGCGCTGGATTTTTTATAGGAAAACCTTTCCAAACAGTCGCTCAATTAATTTAAATCACTAACAAATATAAGCAGGTAACAAAATATTATAAAATTAATACCTTTCTACTCTCAACATGGGCGCATCTTTGAAATTGAGTAGAAAAAAACCAACCGTGGATTTATTTCAGGCTATTGGCGATTTTCCCGCGCTCGATTCGGGGACTGTATGTCGTGGTGTGTTTTTGTCGAGACTATTACATCTCGGATTGTCCAAGTGATTGATGAGTTCATTGGATCAGGCCTTTTAAAGACCAAAATCCAATTTACTACTCGAGGATTATATCTGACGACACAGAAAATGAAAATTGATGAATGCTTTTCAGGAAAAAGCAAACAGCTCAGCATTTTATCATTATCCATTACGTTTAGCAGCACTTTTCATTTGGCAGAGCTGCACACCTGTTTTGTCCAAATAAGTAATTATGACATTTTGAGCGGAAATAGTCTTGTTAGACACTGAAGAGACGAAGAATCCTGAGTTAAATTGAATAAAAATTATATATTTGGTGCGTAATTCTAATGAGGAAGAAAAACGATTGCATTGCATAACATTTAAAACCCACAATTATTAGTGATATTATGCAACAACCCCAAATATTAAAACCAAAAAATTCAGGAATGCTGAATTCCCATATTCACGATAAACTGTTGCCCAAAACAACTGCCCTAATATTATGTGTAATGTTTATTTATAGAGCATAACACCTTATAGCCCAACGAAAGGAAGGAAACCCATCAATCAAAACATTACGCATTTAACGGAACTCCGCGGTATCTCTTGAAAATGTGATGAAATGAGATGATAGGGAGGCCGAAAGAGTTCGTGGTTGCGTTACGATGAGGCGACTGCTTAACCATCTCTATGCCTGTGTATTAGCATAATGTGAATACAAAATCCATGCCCCAAATGGTCAGGTAGACTAATGATAAACATCTGCTAATAGCATAATTATTAATTACACCCAACGGGTTCCACCGCGTTAGTAACGAATTTGTGGAGAAGAAATTTAATCTCAGTAGGTACACCCAAGAATTTGTTAAAGTAATCAAGATTATTTCAGAACTTTTACACTTCTTTTTGGTTTACCTATTTACGTAATAAATGTTTTATTTATATTAAATTTAAATATAAAGACATTGGCTAAACATCGAAAATATTCTTTTCTTTTGTAAGCTCTGTTTACATAAAAAATAATACTGAGAAGAAAAACAAGGTTAATGTCTTAGAAAAAGTCAAACGAAGAAAGATGGTAATTTATGTACTTTCTAAATTCCGTCTGGGTACCTACTATAATCTGCTAGAATTTCCCTGATTGGTTTAATGAATCATGCATCATCTGCGAGGCGCATTACCGCTAAATGAACGAGGCTCTGCAAAGTCAATGAGCCGCGGTGACAGTAATCGCAATCTACGCCTACCCACCGCAGCGATTTCAAGAAGATCGTATCCTCAGCACGCAGCAATTTGCATTGGAATCGCAGGGAACGCGGACGGATACCGCGCGTCTTAACTTAACACTGCGGATAAATTGGCAGTCGGTGGCAGTATGTACTCCCATATCCAAAAGCACACGATCAACGGTAGGCTTCCAATTCCAAGTGGGCACCGGCTCGGTGAACTTTCGCTGCGTGCGCGAAGTGTTTGCACTATAAATCATCAATAATTAACGAGCGGTATAAATAACACCTCGGCTCCATTGATACTCCATGCCCCGCACAACCCCAGAAGACATATGGATGTGCAGAGAACCTACTAAGTGATCGGTTCGTCTTTGAAATGCGGGGAGTGCGAAGATGCAATAAGCTTCTCAATTTTTCATTGGAAAGGAAAAACGTGTCTATTTGCGGATCATGGTAAGAAGGACCCGTTCAATGTTTCAAGACGTTGAATGCTCCCTCTCTAGCAAATTTCATCTCAGTTTGTTGACCTTGCGAAGGTTCCAATTATTAACATTGGCACGTGCTCCATGTTCATCCATTTCACTTTTCACTTGCTCTGACAGGGCAGTTGGAACTGGACAGCGGACACCAAACTCGGAGATTTGGGGCATCCTAGTATGGGTTCTTCCAGTGTTCACCAAATTTGTTTATTTGCTGTAATCCAATTTGGAGAATAAATTCGAACAACACCTTTTTTGGCGCTTTTTAATCACGGATTCTTTATTTTAATGAAAACAAAACTCAAAAATAGAAACTAGAAAGCTTCAAGATGTTCGTGTCACAGATAAAACTTTGAGAGATGCGTCAATGAATGTTTCGTTTTCAAGTATTTTGCAATTAGAATGAATTGTTATTTAAGTAAACGCTGTTGAGATCGCTGGAAATCAAGCGCGCTTTTAAATTAAAAGAAAACATCAGCAATAGAAATATTGTGGAATGGTTTCGCCCTAAGAGTCTGTACAATGAAACAATAACGGAAATCAATTTAAGGGGTACATATTTAATTTATTTATGAGAAATATTTCATGCACAATATGTGCAACTGGATAAAATACAAATTCTGCAATAATATTTGTGAGACTTAAAATTTCTGTGAATTGAAACAATCCAATGCACCGACATATAGTGCAATCATCATTTTAGTTCTGAACCCCAAAAAAATTCCGAATAATAATGGAAAGTTTGCGTAAAAAGCCTACAAAGCCTGAGCTCATTCTTGAGAAATGAAATTTTGCAAAGTTTAAACCACTGTACTGACTCAGTGGCTCATTAAATTTTCTAGTGTATAACTTTGTTAGAAAACAAGGTAGGTACATTTATTATCTTCCTAATAAGGTATAAAACATTAGGCTATCTTAAGCAGTTTCTAGAACTAGAAAATCCCTTCTAAATCGGAAGGGGATGGAGATAGAATCTTTTCGTTCAACAATTTTTTGTTCGCCATGAGGTCTCCTATCACCCTGTTTCGGGTTGACCATCTTCGCTATTACATCCTGCATAGCAATCCGAAATTAGAAATTTTTACTTTTTTTGAACAATGCAGATTTCAACCAAATACGCCGCAGCAGATTGCAGCCATACCGTACGTCCGACAGAAAAAGTGTAGATATAAAAATAAATCAGCATTGAAAGAGTACAATTTATCTGAAAAAACTTTTTCAATACATCGAACCGTTCTCGAGATATTAGCTGAATTGAAAATTTTGGCCGCAATCTTGGCGGGCATCTTCCATTTTGACCATGTTCCGAAGGTGCGATTTATGGCGATTTTGGAGGGGCGATTAACGGCAGTCTTAGCTATCATTTAAAAAAAAATCTCTCGTGTTGCAATTTTTTTGGGGTTAGGCCGCATTTTCTTATAAAATGATTCCACTAATAACCCAGTTTATGCGGTATCCATCTTTTTAAATAGACTATTTTTTCATATCTATGACAACGGATGTTTGATATTTGTATTATTTTCAAATTCAATACAAGTTCATTTTGAAGGATTTTATTTTATTGAAGAACTTTCCGAGCACCCGGTTCCAGTTAATGGGGGTAAAATGAAAGGATTCAGATAAGGATAACACTCGCTTCCAATGCAAAACATGTGAACTTTATCACTATGCGCTCTTTCAAGAGCATAAACTTTTATGTACATCCGGACAAAAGATTTTCCTGTTCGAGGTTAAGGATATTCTTGTTATCAAGGACACCCGTCCAAGTCTATTCGAATGTCCTGAAAATTCTGCTTGCCACGAGCACGAGGGAAATGAAATGTCAACTGGGATGAACAAATGTACAAATGAAAGATGAGGCTTCTCGGTTCCCTTTTGTCCCAATCCCAGGACTTCCCAGCTGATGGGCGATTTGTCAGTTGAAAACAGGGTTGAAGAGTTCGTCGAGCACGTGAAAGCAAGCCCCACTTACAGCCGGAGAAAGTTGTAGGTCTTTCCTCTAATCACGAACAGCCCTATCTTCGATAAGTCCTAAGGGAGTTTTTTACTCGTACTTAATTATTTTTTTTACATTCACCTATCACCTAAACCACATCCAAGGAGGGCGAGGGCGGCCGTTTCAAGCCGAGGAAGTCCCAACGGTGAAACGTAGAGTTACGAAACCAGGTCAATTGCTGTGTGTTTTAAGCAGCAACAATTAAGACCCAAGCTGGTCCCTTACCCTGGGAAAATGTGACCATTCTGCGAGGAGGAGTATTTTTTTATTTCAATCGCCACACTCAAATTAAAACAAAAATGTGTAATTAAAAACTTCCGACTGCGACCTTGCTTCCTCAGACGTAAGAAGATTACTTTCTCCTCCAATGCTTAAAAAAACAGAAGATTGTTGTTCCCAGTGAAGGCCGATTTCTTTTTAAATTTTTTTCATTACAATTTCTGGGTGTTGTTGGTGAATTTGGCAATTTCAAGCCGCATGACGAGTGACGACTCACAGTGGTTCTCACAATTTTTGTAATTACAAAGAATGAATTGCTGTTAAACAATTGTTGTTTGTTGAGCATCCAAGTTTACATCCAACGTCCTAAATTGCTTCAGGACTCGGGACTGCCGAGCATTTTAACCGAATAGTGACGCAACCACAAACTATCCAGAAAATTATTTTTAATTCTCCCCGCAGAGTGGAGCGGCCAACTCGAAAAATATTTCGCAACATGCCATTCTAAGTTCGCACAGTCTCTATTGTCAGCAGATTCCTCTGTTACGTGCATATTTCAGTTTCACAGAGGATATTCTGTAGAGTGACGATAATTTAATATTTTTTACAGATGCAGTTGTATACGCGGAAACGTTCGCCGCTAGTGCTAGCATGGAACTGCAAATTGAATCCATATACATTATACAGGGACAGTGGGTGGGCGGGTAGGAGACTCTCATAGCAGTTTCCATGATATTTCGGTTTCAAAGAAACGCTGCTGCATCACCATTGCACCCTCCAAGGGGGAGAATGCGCATGGAACTTTAATCGACGCGAATGGGCCGAGGGGGCTTAAAATTTATTGTATTTTTAGATATTGGTTCATATTTCTCACCTCAGCATTTCCGGTCAGATTTATGAGAATGATATTGACCTTTTGGGTTCGCGACCCTTGCCCAAACCAGAGGGTGAAAGGCAGTATGCAATAAATGCCGGATGCCACGGCCAATTGGTTAACCCTACAGTGCTGGCCATGATTTATGAAGTTTAATTTTTGGCTAAAAAAGTTGTGCACCAGAAGTTGTACTCGTAACTCCGCAAAAGGCTGGGCATGGCGCCAAAATAGTTTAGACTGTTCAGCCTCTGGGCTCTGTTTAGATATTGACAGTTTTCGGAGCTTATGTGAACATCGCAGATATTTATGAATTTCAATATCTTCGATCGTTTTATTTCATGTATCTACTATATAATAGTAAATCACACATTATTTCTGTAGTGTGATTTGATATTACAAAAATGGAATCCGTGTTTTTCTTCTTTTCAAACATAGTATTTTAGATAGTGCTGGGAATCGTATTATTTTGAGTTTTGTATTTTGCGGCACCTCCTTTATTCTGGCAATCCTTTTAAGAGAAATAAGACCATCTTTTCACAACTTCAAGTGTTTTTCTCTGCAGAGCATCTCCTCTCAACCCATTTTTCGAAACGCCTTACAAAGAGCATTCAATGCTGCTTATGGTAAGTGGATCTTCCATTGGTGCTCGTCGACGTTCGCCTGTCACATTAATCCCATTCTTATGAGCTCTCGGGATTATAATTTTTATTGGAAATAGCAAAAGCTTTTGTATTTTTCTGTGCACCTTGAAAATGCGACCCAGTTTATGTTTCGAAAAAGTTTCGCGAGTGCTCCGTAATGATAGAAGCCATTTGGATTCCCATTATCAGCTTTCATCATTTTCTCCTCATGTAGCACGTCTTCGAGGAACACGCTCACAATCCAAATCACGGCTGTAAGTAAATACAAATCAAAATTAACTGCATGTTTGCTACCTTATGAATTTCAAGAAACAATTGTTGGAGCACCAAACCCGATGTGACTCCTCCAGAGGAGGTGGAAACATTTGAATTCTATTCATGCCAATGAATGCAGATGCTTATTAATTCCGATATTAAATCAATAGACGCGGTTCTTCACTCCACGGCTGTGATTTTGACGCTAGTCCTATGCATTGGCTGGATCGAACTCGTATCGCTCGACGGCAAGATCCGCAGAGTCACGCGGGCGTCACGAATTTTCGCGTTATTATCTTGTTCAGTGGAGAAGTGGAACTCTAGAGTCTAGATGCTCCGCACTCGATCCATTTATTTATGGAGGACTTTGATATAAGATATTTACAATATCTGGGTGACGCCAAGGTAACCTGCGCCATCTTGGGGCTGTAGCCATTCTCCGCAAACCCTGTTTCCTTCGATGGAGGTTAATGTGCATGAAGTATGGAGGCGCCTTTAAGAAGTTTAGAAGGGATTTTCTTGTCAGCCTCGTTCGCATATGAGCAGCGCCTGGGCTGATATACTCGTAGCGTAGCTAATAAAAGCGTTTTTGAGTTGTTGCAAAATCCGAAGCTGTAAATTCTCCACCTAAAAGGGTTGAGAGCAGGCTTGGTTTTGCTTTCTTTTTGATTTCTTCTGCTAGGAAAGGTGGAGGCACTCCGGGAAGTGTACTTGACTTGTGATACCGGAAAACAGCAACTTATTCGGACGCACTCGAAGTGTTGAAACTGCTGGGAACGTGCCGTGCATGAAAGCGCATGTGGGGCAAAATTTCGTTCGGGCTTCAAGTGAGTTGAACGAGCATGTTTACTGAATCGACATGGGATACAGTAAAATCCTACCAAACATTGCTATACTTTGATGAAGAGCAGTTGGCCTTAATAAGTGTTAAAAGTTAAAAAGTTTCCGATATGAACAATGTACCCTTGTACCTTTCACATTCTCCTCTATGCCACTGCTTCACATCAGCGCATTGTTTTCCTCACAAATTCACTAATCTTAGAGCAATTAAATCGGGCTTGCCGAATGAATCAAAGAATTCTCAATCGCGGCCTTTCGCTGTCTTGATCGCTTGCCTTGACTTTAAATGGGATTCAGTAGCGAAATGAGTCTGCGCAGCACTCATCATCCTTATGAGGTGCTCAACCGAATTCCTTTCTAAGCCACTAAGTAACTTTCAAATTCGATTTGCGACTGGTTTATTGTAGACGGGTGACATTTTGCCGCCTCAAAGCCCTCGAGAAATTCGTGCAAACGAACGTGGTTGAACTTCGCCTGTTATATTTGCTCTTTTGTATTCCATATGACGCGAGTTTATCTTTAACACGAACTGTGCAAACTCCTTTATTGACTTAAATCTCAGTTCGTGATAAGACAGATGCTGCCCACGTTGCAAACTGCGTGAACGCGGAGTGCACGGCTGAGGATTTTTAGAAACAAAAATATTCTTGAATATTAAATACTCAAATAACTGATTATGAAATTAGTTCCGAAATACGGTTTTTATAATAAAATAAGCAATTTAGTTTGCATTTAGATATTATTTAAATGTGGTATTATTTACAAAATACTTTCGCTTAACAAATTTCAAAGTAAATTGCAATCAAAAATAGCAAACTGGTTTCCGAATGTTACTTTTAACAGACTACATCAATGAAATATTCTGAAAAATGTTTTCCAAATACTTGCTTGTTTACTATTTAACGGAATCGTGCTCTCTCAATCTATGTTAACAAAGAACTGATCAGATTTAGAAACAATTTCATTTTCAATAGTATCCTAAGTAATGTTTGCAAAACCCTTGCTTTCTAAAATATTTCAATTAATTAACTTTTCCGAACTTATGTACCTTAATGCCACTATAACTATACATTTCTAAGGGTTCCTGAGTTTGCACGGCTTGTGGTGCAAAGATAACCATTGTCCATTATAAAAGGGTTCCAAAACCAGATGAAATATCTCCAATTAACACAAATACGGAGCTTCTGAAAGGATCTGGTGCAAACTTTTTATTTCCCAAGAACGTGATTAACTCAGCACAAAGAACGTCAGCGGGCTGTACTATATAGGTATACTATATACTTAGGTCCTTTAAAATCAGTATATAATACTAGAAATAGTATGAAACCATTATTTGCTTCTTATGCTGTATTTTTTCCGAGAATCAATGCAATCTGAAAATTCTCCGAACGCAAAAATAGGATTAAAAACTCTAAAGTTTCCAGAACGAAGCAAATTAGTATGCGATACATAAAAAATGGTACTTTTCCAGCACCCTCAAAAACATTTTCCCGCAAAATATTATATACCCAGAAAGTATCCTTGCGAAAAACCAACAGCAAATTAGTGTGAGATCAATTTTCCTCTCCATTTTATTTCGTGTGGCTTGTGCTGAGCTTTGAGGCTGGCGAAAGCCATTTAAAAACGCCAAAATGACCTCCACCTCTTATTAATAATTAATCTGATGCTGCAAAGGATGCTGAAAATAAGGCAAAATTATCCACCACACGAGTAGCTTTTTAGAATTTTTCTGAGGAATCTATGGCAATGAAAGAGGTGAAAATAAACTCTCACAAGAGTTAAAATGTGACGCAAAAGGATTTTGAGTGTTGAAACTAAATTCAAAGCAAGGAAAGTTCAATCCTGATTGCTATTCGTCGTTCTACTACACACAAACACACTCATATGAACCCGAACTTGATTTGTTTGAGCGTGTTTGATTCACATTGGAGGAGTCCTTTCCAAAAGAAGTCAAAAGTGTTTTGAGAAAGTGCCAAGAAAAGGGATTTCTTCGGAGCACCGTCCGATACTATAATAAATTCCGCTTACTGAAAAAGAAATTTGGGGTGGTTCTCGTGCACTGATTTCTTTCAAGACAGGAAAATACCCGCAATGTAGCGCAACGAGAACAATAGTTGCTTGCCGAAATGTAGAAAAAATTACTAAAGACTGTTTTTTGGAGGAATCCGAACAAAAGTTAGTTCGAATGTAAGTTCGACTGTGACTAGTTCTAAGTGGGGTTGCAGCCCCAAACCAATAACATGCTATAAAAACGCTGTCACGCAAGTAAAAACGATCCTGGAATTCTTCGATATAATCGTCCGCTTCTGAATTGCACTCAAGCAGCTAGATGAACTGTGACGAAGTGCGGACGAGTCTACTTCCCTTTGCCGTAATTTCGTTTTCGGTAAACTGTTGTTTGTGGAAGTTTTTTCACTTTTTTTATTTTCCCCATAGAAAAATGGTGATGGAGAGTCGTATTCAACATTCTAAAATGTTTTGTTTGGAAAACAGCGTCGTAATAAAACAGGTTTGATAGAAACAGGATAACTGATTTATATTGTTTCTCAAAAACAACCGAGCGATGTATTGTTCGAGTTCGAAGTGTACGTCCAAACAACCCAGGCACTTTAGAAATATCCTTTCGACCACCCCCGACAGGAATCCGAGCCTTCCACACATGGGATAAGTTATTTCAATTGACCGTACAAGGATAAAGGAACTCTGTTGATGCGGGTCCTTGCTTTTAAAAGTTGTATGGATATACTACAGGAAACGGACAAATCAGGTAATTTAATTGTAAAGACCTTTAAAAATTGTATTTGTTACAAGTACCTTAACTGATTTCAGTGCTTCAGGACATACCGAAAAACAAGCCATAAAGAGTTTTGCGAGACAATCTCTTTTGGATTTACAGAATATAAAGCCCTTTAATCTTTAAAAAAATTTAAAATGGCGGATATTATTCTTTATATCAAATCAACTTTTCAATTTACATTTTTAAACAACTCTAGAAGTGAACTATTTTTTTGTATGGTGGGGTTTCTGCACAGGCTTCGTGATAGAAAAGGGCATTGCAACGGAGCGGCGCGGCGCGGCGTGGCGGCCGCACGGCGATAGCCGCGATACGACGACCGCGTTCTAATTGCAGCAGATATCCTCATCGCACGTCGCCCTCGATTTTATTTTCGCATCAACAAAGAAACATTTTCGTAAAAATGTTCGAAAAACCAGCTGCTTCGATCTGTTATTGAAATTGTTATGCACTTTGTTGTAATTGCAATTATGTACAGCGTATACAGCCCTTGGCAGCGATCTGGAACCAACCAACGGAGGAGATGCGTAAAAACAGCGGTCCCTGCACTTCGTCGGCCACGGAAAGTGCTCACATTGCATTTTTAAAACTCCAAAATAGAAACGAGAAAGAAGGAAGGCTGCACTTGGTGGATGTAATTCGCCGTAATATGTTTGATTTTATCAAGCGAGCTGGAAGCGTAACAGATCTGCAACATCCGTCAATAAAAGTGCAACGCTCCGATGTGGTGCACTTGACATGAAATATGCCGCAATGCATTGTTTTTGCATTTTGGCGGATGTTTATTAAACCGGCATGCAACACCATGCAGAGAGCGCATCTTAAACAAGACCACAAAGTCTTCCAACGTTGCGCTGCTGTGCACTTCAACGAAGAAGACACACGGAAATTGCAATACGACCTAAAAATCTGGAAATTTTGCATCCGATTCCCAATTAAAATATGAAATGGTGCAGCAGCATTAACTGTTAAGGTTCCAGTAGCTGCACTCCAATCTTCTGATGAATTGGTGTATGCGATTCGATCAATTATTAATTAATTTCGCGGTGCAGATGCCATGCTCGCCAGAGACTACTGCACTGCGCTGCTTTGTTGCATCACATGTGCATGTTTTCGCTGGTAATGCACTTAAGTCCGTTGAGCTGCTACAATAACTGCACCTCGTAATGATGCTATCTCACGTGAAATAAATTCCCTGTTATTGCGACAAAGCGAAAATTCCCTCGGGCCTCGATACTGATTAAAGGATCTGTTTGAATCATGTTCAGAATTTACGTGAACGAATTGAAAAAACATTTATTATTTAATATTTTTTACCAACAATAACACTGACGATAAATTGTTAATTACAAATCGTTCAATATGTTTGCGAGTGCGACCAAAACAATTTACAGAATTTAAACAAAAATATGTTTCTGTTAAAAAACTTAAAACAACAGTTTGTGAACTGAATATTTCCGCCAATACGAAAAAATTGACGATAGATAGATCCTCTCTTTTGGTGTGTTACGAAAACGTTTTTTTGGCATAAAATTGAATTTGATACTCTTATATCACCTAATCACAATCCCTTTTTTCGAACTGCGCATCCCGACAACCTCCATGAGAACATGTATATGTTAAATGAATTCAAAATGTTCCAAAAATTGATTAATCCACAGAAACGAGCAACAAAGGGTTCTCTTTCAGGAAGAACATTTTCACATTATGTTGATACAGCATTTTATTGGCATTATTTGTCAATTTTTCCACTCAATTTCACATACTTGGGTTCTCAACATGCCTCTCGATTTTCAAGTTTCGGAAAAGTTTGAAACTTTTTTGCATCATTAGAATCAACGAGATCATTGAAAATCTCCCGAACTATTTTTAAAGGACAGCAGAAGTTTTTCGCAAATTCCTGGTAATTTCCATTTTGTGGCAAACTAATGCTGAAGAAATGGATCCCAACGAAATGCCGTATAAAGTTAATCGAGTTATTTTATCCAAATTTATGCAAAGGAAACGCAAATCTCACATTTGCAATAGTGAACATTTCTTTTCAATAATGCAAATTAGTTTCATTTTATTTATTAGGTCAGCAAAACCTCTCAAAGCTTTGAATGACGTCCTCAAATCCTTTCGAACCTTTTTTCAGAAATTGGAGCATCCAGCAAATCTGACGGACTTCCAGTGATTTCAATTCAATATAATTAAATCATGGCACACCATTTGGTGGAATGTTTGATTCGACGATTGGCGATCCGAATTCCTGGATTTGGCTTCCTTAGTCAAAAATATTTATAACATTGGGGTGGCGCACCATCCACCCTAGTCATTGTTATCTGAATTTCGGAAGACTGATTTTCCTGGGGCAGTACAGAAAAAACATAAATAATTCGACTCGGCTTTGTTGTTCTTTCACGACACGATGTATTCTATCTGTAAAAACTAACCGAAGATAAGGACAAACACAAACAGAAATTTCCGGTCAATTTCATCAATAAATCACCAATTAAATATAACTGAGTCACATTTATCTTAGAAAATCCCAACGTAGTTTTTTATTTACAACAAAGGTGTTTTTCTGTTCGAACTCAATTTATTTTTGGTATGGAATAACTTCGAGATTTCTTATGAAGAATAACAATTTATTTGGAGAGAAAATCCACAAAATGCCCAGTATTTTTTTGTTGTTTCCTGACACGCGGTCGTACGTGTTTTATCTAAAAGCGATTTGCAATACAATATTAATCTACAATAAATATATTTTGATCTCAATTCAGCTTTCTTCAATATTAAGCAATTACATTGAATTCTAATTGTTTATGTTAAATAGAAACGCTGAAACACGTTTCACAATAAAAAAAAAGAAGGGTTTTGTGAAAAATCCTTTCGTGCAAACCCTCAAAGACTGCAAATTGCAAGATACCACAATAATTTTTGGTTGTGTTTATAGCAGACACCAGCAGTTCTTATCCCAAGTACAAGTGCCGATAATAAGGGTTATTATTTCCCGAAAGAAATGCGTATACGTATTGCAAGTTTCCAGCTTTGCTTCGCTGGTTTACTGCAGTTGAAGACCGAAGCAAAGCAACTTACCTAAGTAAAATAGGGCAAGTGGATAATTAATAGAATTGTGACCACCTGTTTAAACTAAAATCAATTGTAATGGCAATATGCAGTTCTGAAAAACACAAGGTACCAGAAATCCACCAAATCCACGACTGGGCTGCAGGTCGCGCCTCGAAAGGTGCGTCAGCGTTTCAAGTGATGGGGGCAATGCAATTGATTTAATTTTATCAGGAAGTAATGACAAACGGCGCACTTACCTTGCCGTTGTTCGTCTGGAAGTAGTAAACCATAAAGAACATCCAGATTAGGCTGACGAACACAATCAACTTCACATTCCGACGCATTGTGATTATTTCTCACTGGTCACGCACTCGGACAAAAATTTCAGCAACCACAATATTTTATAATTTTAACACGGCACTACAAAAAGCAATATTTTAAAGGATAACGCCACTATCATGCACTGGATTCCTGCCCAGGAATTTTGGGGACGAGACTCGACGGCTTCTCGAAATTTGAGATGCTAACGAATTTTCTTGAGGTGTGGAACTGGAGCCAAAAGCAGCGAATGAGCAAAAACGGATGCTGACGATATGTCTTAGGACATGCGGAGCGAATGCAAGCCTGCAGCGTCGGTCCACAATGAACAGCGTGCCATGCACCTTTCGGAAGAAGTGAGCGCTCCCCTGGTACCAGGCGCGCCAACCGTTTCTGTGAGACTAGCGGAACAGAGTATCCCCAATCAATTTAACCAAGTCCACACCAAATTGACTCCATCGCGTGCTTCTGTTTTCAACCGGAGCACCTTTCCCCGCAAAAGCGTCCCGCCTCTCATACCCCGTGCCCGCTCTGATATCAAACGATATCAAAATTTTAGTTTATTCAAGAAAGTGAGCGTTTTGGGCTTCTCTCGGCAGACAGCGCCTGCCGCCGGCTCGGGCTCCACTCAGGACGACGGGGAGGACGATCACTGTATGGACAAGGGTTGGTAAGGGGAAGATGCATGGCAGCTACTTCTCTGTGGCGTGAGATTTTTACTGTAGAAAGACGTTATTGCGGAAATCTCACGTGAGAGAAATGAAACATAAGAAACAACGTAGCATAGCGCCAACTTGGGGAATGCTGGAAACCACCCACGGTTCGAGCTTTAATGCTGGAAAGCTTCTGCGGAAGTGTTACCGTGCTTAATCATACTCGCCTGGAAGGATAGTCCAGTTTAGATTCTCTAAACTAAAATATAAAGCACTAATATAGTTACAATTTTATGATTTATTTATGGTCTTTTAAAATATTTATTACGAATGTGCATTCCTAAGAAGTATATTATATATAACCAACACTTTTTTGGCAGATTGCAAGAGAAAAAAGTATTTAATGATGAAGACAAGAAAACAGTAGATCAATATTTAATGGAAAACCTTAGTAATATGTTTACGTTTTCAAATTCCCATATAAGGCATTTTCCTTGGTATCATGCAAACATGAATTAACGGGTCTGCTACATTCGTTCAATTCTCATATCTCAAGCAAATTGAACTCCCATTAAATTTTTTGAAATTTTCGATGCAATATTAAGTTATATAATATCTAATAAATTCAAACGTTGAGTCAACCCTGCACTTCCGGTTCCTTTTCATTTCTGGTTGCAAAGCATAGCTATAAATTCAATTGTTAAAACCATTTCCGCACCTCAATTTGTACGTAATGTATAAGTAATGTATTGTGGCCAGCACTGGCAAAGAATCGTTACAAGTTGTAATTTTATCCAATTGAAACACAAATTTCAAGCGGAGTAGCTGTTCACGAGGATATCTCGCAAACTCTCATTTTCGCTGATTTCCCCGCTGAGATACACCAGACCCCACCATGATTACTTTGTTTTCGATTTTTCCAAGAGCATATTAAAAAAATGTTATGTAGATGCAAAAAAGTACGTTTTACATTAAAGAACACTAAATCACAGTTATTGTTTTTGTTCGTTTAAGCTGCTTCCAGAATTTCCCGAATTTGCGGCACTTTATTTCACAGGGAAGCCAAAGTTAGGTTAGGTTGAAAGAATGTAAACATTTTCAGAGAAAACTTATTAGTTTTCTTCTTAAACTGCAGTGGGTGCCATGACCGGTTCTCATAAAAGCTACTAACTCTGATTGCCAACAGCAATCTTCTACAAAACATCATTTCCAACAATTTATTCAAATCCTATTTGCACTGCGAACTTAACTTCACAACCGAAACTTTGACGCTTTAAAACAAACAAACAACTCGGAAAAAAGTTTATTCTACGCTCTATTATAATTTATCGCATCTTCTACAAAACTCATTACAAAGAAACTGCTAAATAAAGAGCACGTGTGAAACCAGTGTAGAAAAGCACGAAGACTGAAAACCCCAAAAGAAACCAGGAGCCCAAACCCCAGAAGGCGACTGTAGAGGGGTGGTGAGTGCATTCCCGGCACATTCCTGCATTACGCCGCGTTAAAAATTGGGTGGAGGGTCAAAAACTGTGCCAGATGATGTCATTTTCAATTTTTACAGTATTTATTACATCCCTCCATGGGCATCTCTCACTGAACCGGAAGCTTGGAGAATGGGAACATGCGCAGAGAAAATCACTTTCACACCCCAAACGAAGGGGTTCCTTCTTTTATAAGTGGTGCAGTCCGCCAGTGAAACATCAATACCACTGTGGGGCGTAGATTTCCGATGCATCACTGGCTTTGATTTCGGGTTTTCACGCGAAACTTCGAATAATTCTAAGGATACTGATTTTTGTAAGCATCGTTTCTGAAGGAAGATCTATTAATTATAAATTATATAGTATTTGACTTACTCTACTACTCAGCTCAGCTCCTGGAGTTGATAATATTGCTTCGTCTATTTACGAAAACAAAACTGGGGTAGCTTTTCTCGCATAAAATTTTATTAAATAATGTAAGTTATTGTCTATTGACCGTTTACTTGTTGTAAATAACTGTGCAACCAAACCACCCCTTTTTTTGAAACCTTGTTTCATTTGCTCTACGAGTCTACAAGAAATCACCGCTTTTCTATATCATTTTGCAATTCTTTCATATCATACCAAAAATTAGAATCCTTTCTAAAGTCCTTCACTTATTATACCCTAGATGTGGGGTATATATATGTATTAGTTTTGAGCCAACATTTGCAACGCCAAGAAATAATGGTGATAAAAAAATAGAACTATATAATTGGGAAGGGAAAAGAAACCATTTTATGGAGGTCAATCTGTTTGTTGTCTGCCTGTCCAGACAACAACTCGAGAAAGCTTGTAACTAGGGATTGAAATTTGGTACAATAATATTATATCGTTCAAATTTTAAGGTCAAGTTCGAAAATGAGCAAAATCGGGCAACTCCTTCTTAGTCTTGCCAATTTGCCATATAAGCCCCAATCGTCTTTATACAAAAATGTTGATATTATTTACTGAATATTTACATTTTGAATTTCTTTCGTTAATTATTCTTATAAATACGTATAACAATAAAATTAATCATTTCCCAGAAATTTTTCTACATCTAGAGTATCGGTATCTCATAATTGGTGTGACCAATTATACTTTCTTACTAGTAAATTTAAAATGGACATTGGACGTGGACAACTTTTATTCAACATCTTCAAATAAAAATGCAGCGGAGTAAATGATCTTTTGAATGCGAAAAATTTTGTAATTTATTTCCAAATTCGTTTTTACCCCCAAAGGCCAAATGTATGGTATCATTTAAATTGTTTGTTCATGGATCCCCCCGCCCCCTCCTGATCTATAGTCTGCATGTAAGATGCGTCACGTTTGCACCCGGAATGATGTGAAAAAATCCAATAATGAGAGACCAAGGAAATTAATGGATCTGAGCAAATTTAAAGCAAATCGATAAAGTGTAATGACACCATGTTTTAAAAGGATAAGTGCAAACCCATTCCCTATCCAATAGATCCGGGATGGATGGAGAGATCAGGCGGCTACACGATTGTTTACTGGAATCATTCTGGGTCTGATGAATATGCAGTTCGTACGTTGGTGGCGCTCATTTGGTATGCGAGTTTGTGATATTTTGCGGTTGTAACTGAGCGAATGCACACCAACCACGGAAATAGCTTAATTCCTGACTGCACCCACAAATTTCGTTGATTACCATATTGCCAATCCGTTCCTTTCCGGAAAGGATTCAAAGTAAACATCAAACTCCGTGCAAATTCAGCGAATTCATAATTTCAAATGTACGTGTTTAATGTGATTAATATTCAAAGTTCGGCCGCTGAATTTATCAATAAGAACAGCCTTGGTTTTGACATTGGTAAAACCGTATATGTATATTTATGGGGGTGAAATTTCCAATGCTAATTATTTTTCTGCAATGTAGGGTAAATTAAGCTGAATCAAACGGTTGCAAATATTAAAAATTTGAAAAAACTTTTGGTGAACTAACCAAATTTAATTAAAAGTAGTGAGGAAGCAATTGGTCATACCAATTACGTGATTCCCTAGATGTAAGAAAATGTACTCATTCTATGCAAAAGTCTAGACATGCATATTCTTATGTCACTAAGGCTATAGTTGTCCACGACTGCTTATTTTGTATTCGCAGTTAACCTGCACCAGTGCTCGTGCATTGTCAATGGTTATTCCTCTATCCGCAACCCGAGAACGCGTCCTCCACAACACCAATGACGAGGGGAAAAGTTTTCGTTTTAATAAATAATATGTAAATGGTATTATTTATAAAAACATTTTTCATTTATTAAACAATATATTTTAACGAAATAAAGGCAAAATGTAAATGTTCACTATTCAGTAAACAAAATCAACATTTTTGTATAAAAATGATTCAGACTTATATGACAACACTAAGAAGGAGTTGCCCGATTGTGTTCAACTTCGAACTCGACCTTGCAGTTTTAATGAAATATTATTGTACCAAATTTCAAGTCCCTAGCTACAAGCGTTCTCGAGTTATCGTCTGGCCAGACATACATCAGACAGACGGACATGCATAACGGTTTCTTTTTACTTCCCAATCAGGAATATATATTTTTTTTCTCTCACGATTATTTCTTGGCGTTGCAAACGTGCGCTCAAAACTAATATACCCTACATCTATGGTATAAAAAAACAACTCGTAAAAACAGTGTTTTTTGTTATAATTCATATATAGGAGGTAGTTTCAAAATGGTGACAATTAAAACTAATTAGAAAAGAAAAGATGACTTGATTTTATGATAATTTTTTTTATGCACAGTGCAGAACGCTGTCTTTTTTGCATTATTTTTAAAGATGTTACATATCTGGTTTCTTCTGTAATAATAAGATAAAAATTTGAAAGAATGCATTGTCATCGACAACGAGCCTATTTGTAAACTTTTATCTCTATTGGATGACGGGAATTATGTTAATTATCCGTCGAAGGGTTTTCCTTAAAACTGCACAAATACACAAATAAACACACAAGCAAGTTTTCGCGAAGTTAATATAGATGAATTATAAATAGCGTTATTGCAGTAGCTGGGAAAAAAGTTCTCTAGGAAATCTAATAAGAATCAATTTCTTAAAGTCAGCATCCCTTTGAATTGTTTATAATCTACTTCTTCTGACATTACTTTTCCCTCTTGTAAGGGTAAGCTTCTAATTTTGACTACTTAAATTTACCTTAAAGTAATTTGAATCCTAGCATTTACCCGTACAGCATGCACGTGAAATTCAATTCTGTATGAATAGTATGCCTACGAGAGCAAGGCAAGGATATCAGCAGATCCTAGGCAGGATGATTGCTGTTTAATGTGCCAAGACTTGGCACGACAGCATCCAATTGCAATGTATCCCGGAAAATGCCCTGCTCCTGCAAGTAGCCTGTATAGGGGAACCAAAGTATAAAACGTCGGAGGCATAACCGTCTCAGACGCCCTTATCCCCTCTCTATCAGCTTGATTGAAAATTCTTGCCGAACTACGTGTGTGATCCAACTGCTCCACGAGCAAGAATATATCTCTAGGTGGAATGAACGTGCCCAGATTCCCATTTAAGTGCTCTGCAAATAAAAGACTATTATTTGATTGAAATTTATCCTATGAGGGGCTTCACATTAGGGAAGGTGCACGAACTAGAAATCTCGGCAGCTCCCCGTGAAAATTTTTTTTCAAATTCATTGGCTAATACCATACAACGACGTGTGTACTCTATAGTGTTTACAATCTGGAAACAGAGCAGTCACTTTTTAAATATTTAAACGGTTCCCATCTGTGTAAAACTAATCCTTTGTGAAAATATTCGGAAACATAAAGATAATGGTTTTACAAATATCACTGCCTATTTACTTTGGGATAATTTGTTCATTGCTTAGACGATATTATCACTTTATGGCTTTCATTTATAAAAATCACGATGTCACCTGATATCCTTAAGTATAAGGAAGTTTCAGTTAAAACTGTCCCCATGCATCAATTAAGGAAGCTCGTGTGAAAATCGACGCGATTTTCACAGGCACTCTACTTTCACGAAGAGTGGCGTTACGATCCCTAAATGACTTCATAAATTTCATTTCCGACCAAAACTTATCTGTACCCGACACAGTTTCAGCAAACGAGCTAAGTTTCCTATTCCTTGACAAATCTTATCCGAAACTTCCAATCGGGTTTAATTACTGCTAAATGAAGAAGTTTCAAATGAAATTATGCCCATACTCCATCCTCTAGCTGAAGGATGGGTAGCTCCTTTGCTTGCATCGCCGGGTACAAGTAGACGAATTCTTCCGTTGTTCGTCGCTGCATTGTATCAGCCTTGTATAGATTTGGTGCCACTAGGATAGGAATAGTTTAATTTGTTCAGCAGTAATTTTCATATATTACAAACAAAATTTCAGCAATTCAGTCAGCAATTTGCATCTTGAATGCTTAAAGTACAAGTTAATCAAGCTTGAAATATAGCACAATAATATTAATACTTTGTAGTAAATAAACCCAGTGGGAGTATGTATTTGTTAACATTTTAGTATATGTAATTAATTGAAATTGGGCTAGCTCTCTTATGCAAAACAATTCGAGTGCGAACTTCAAGACAGGCGAATTATTACGGTATGTACTAAAACAAAAACAGGTTAATCCTTTTCATAGACCTTATTTTCATTATTTGCGAAGACAATAAAGATTGCCTTTTGATTGCAATGCTGGCAGATCCCCCACTAAGTACGTACCAAACTCATATTCAACTAGAGGATTAACCTTCCTGGAGAAAATGCCAGTCACTCAGTTTTGTAACATTTAACAAAAGACGAATTATTTTGTGTGCTCAAATTGGCGTAAATTGTTGCTCGGACGAAGCTGCTCTGAATGTTCCCAATTCCACAAATGATTAAGAGTGAAAAACATTTTTATGAATATTCTATGAGCCCTTACTACATAATGTAGAAACTCTGATTGAAAATTTGAATTGCATGAACAGA
This sequence comes from Leptogaster cylindrica, assembly GCA_963082835.1. Taxonomy (NCBI): domain Eukaryota; kingdom Metazoa; phylum Arthropoda; class Insecta; order Diptera; family Asilidae; genus Leptogaster; species Leptogaster cylindrica. The sequence continues at coordinate 21,743,212 of OY720105.1, read as the reverse complement.
TTGCTCCAATTTGGCTTCGACTCGACGATGAGGACGATCGCGATGGCTGCATTAATTTTTCTCGTGAAATTATCATTTTGCATTCCTCCCCTAATTCTCTGTGTTTAACTCAGTTGATTTAATATTTATGTCATGGAAATTTTAAAAGCCAAACACCCGCATAAAATCGTAATTGATCGATTCACATAAATATGCAAATATCCACCTGTTGAATGTCATCGGGAATTAAAACGAAGAAGTTAGATTCATTATTTCATATAATTACGAAAATTCTTAAGTCTTTCATGACAGAATGCAGAAGAGTTACAGATTTGCTTAAATACTTCTGGTAACCAAACTTATGATAAATTTTCATTACAACTAAATTGATTGATTTATTTTCACAGAATATAAGACAGAGAACCTATTAACTCCTACTAACTCTTATCATTTAAATTGAGCTTCTGTTGATTTCGTTGACGTTTTTCTCTTTTTTCTCGTCTCCAAGCATTGATTCTTTCCTTCAGTTCAAGATTATCGATTAGCATGTCTTCCGTTAAGGTTTGTCGGTTGAACGGATCTGTATTACTATTTAAAAGATGTCGTGTAATTATTGCACGATCCATAACCGTTCCGGATGGCAAGGTGACTGGGTCAATCATTAGAGTGTCCATCAATGGATCCTTGAATTCATCTGGTGCATCGGCACATTCGTCTTCACTTTGTTGGTTTGCAACTGAAAAAAAAAAAAAAAAAAAAAAAAAAAACAGATTGTATCTTTTTGTATTGTACAAGAAAACAATTTATCTTACCATACATATCGTGAGCTTTAGTTAAAAGAGCCCTGAATTTTTCGACTTCTACAGTGGAGCGAATTCCAAGTCGTTCAATTCGTGTCGCAGCATCGTCGAAGAGATGTTTCTGAAACGATCTCTCATCAGCTGCCAAAGCCTCAGCAAATCGATCACAGTCAAGATGAAGGTAAATATCAAAAATCTGCCCTAGCAAACGTCTTGGTTCCCATCCGTATTTCGCAGGATTCCTTACTTTCAAATCATTGCACTTCGGTCCACATAACTGTTGCAAATTAAAGTTCAGCATGGAGCTAAGTCTGTCAACAAGCTCTGGACGCATGAACGGCTCCTTTATGTCAACCTAAATTCAATAAACCATAAATTTACGCGAATAAGAAGGAGAATATTCAAATTACGGTTAAATAGTGAAACATTTCAACAGTTTCTCTCGCTAATGTTAAGTAAGAACGACACTGACGTTCATCTTGGGACAGTTGCTGCAATCGTGCTTGCTGCTGTTCAGTGCCCAACTCATTCCAGCCTTCTTCATTTAGCATTAGGACCTATTATAATTTGTCCTTTTATACCGAGTTTTACTTCTTAAAATCGATTAGAAATACCTGAGTTTGATGTATTCGTTTCAAATATTCAAGGCATTCGTCAAGTAGGAAGGTTGTATCATTCATCAACATGTTAATGAACTTAACGAACTGATTTCCGGTCTTTGACTCTGTAATCATAACCTGACGATGGACGAGACTTTCCCACATTCCTTTAAATAGGAAGCTTATGTGATATCTGTAAAAGACCAATCAAATTTAAGGCTTGTACTAAAGTAATGCAGTTTAATGTACCTTATAGTAAACTTATCATAAAATTCAGTGCTTTGTCCAGTCGTTTCGATGTCTGTATAAAATTTCATAAGAGAACTAATGAGGACCGTTTGAGCTAATTCATGATTTAAAATCTGCCGAATTGATGAATGTTAATTCCACAATAATTTCCATTTTTTAAATAACTTACCAAGGAGTACAAAAGAGTTGGCGGTTGCGTCGTTATTGAGAACACAAACAGTACCTCAATTATTTTGGCAGTGACGTATGGATTTTTAATGCAATGGGGGGCGCAAACGCAACTGAGAAGCCACGTAATAACGGAGTGATCCACAGCTGATCTTACAGTTTCTGCTGCGTACTGCATTGCAAACAAAATAAATTCGGCGATATCATCAACATACCATTCTGGCAATGCAGAAAATGCGTCAGTAGGCCTCAACGTAGTGGGATTACTTTTTGAAATGAAAAGACCATCGATTTGTCGTCCTTCCATTTGATACAACAAAAATTCGCACACCGTCGAATAGAAATTCATACAGGATTGAATTACTTTCGGATCCAATAAGCACACTTCACTGCATTGTCTTGATCTAGAAAAAAAAATAACTGAATCCTTTCCTTGCTGGCAATTGAGCAGCATGCCAGGCATACCTTTGCAACTTCTTCAACTGTTTGACCCAGCGTTCCCGAATTTGAACGTTTCGGCTGGCATATGCAGCATTTTCCCATTGATGTTTTGTCCTATCAATTTCGTCTATCATACGATTCAACTCTTTAAGAGCGCGGCATTTCTGTTTGTATCTTTGAATCGCTGGCATGATTCCCAAATGATGAGCTTGCAGAGTCAAAAACCAGCAATGTGTTTGAAAGTTTGGACTGTCCGCACCAGGTTCTGTTTAAAAAAATGTATACAAGTTAGTTATCTTTGCAATCTCACTTTAAAACCAACTGCACTCACTCTTCTTCGCCCAAGCAGAATATTCATCTGAATTGAATCTCAATTTGGTGTCATTCTCAATTGATATCAAGGACTCCCAGTGGAAAGGATACAGGGGATCGACACGCTCGAGTTTGATTTTTACAGATAGCTGCTGAAGCACGGACATCAAATTCAACATGAAACCATCTCGGGCCTGAGACTTTTCATCCGAAATAAACTGCACTCGTCTGTCGTTGGTTTTCAGTATCAAGGAAATGTACATGAGCATGCTGTGGCGGCTTTCGACATTCACCAGCAGCGAATGGAAAACAGTGTGCATGAGCATGCGCATTGAATGGAGTTGCTAAAATGAAATCATTAGAGCCTGCAATCAACCAACAATAAATTTCCCACATACCAATCGCAGTTTGAATGTCATGGATGAAAGTACACCAAACTTCCCGTTCGCTTCCGCAAACTTAACGTTTTCCTCCGCGAAAATTGAGACAGACAAAAAGGGTCCCAAGTAACTACATTTAACTATTTCTCTTCCAGGGCAACTTGTGCATAACTTCGGGTAAAAGTTGTACTGTTTGGCAATCAAATCGCATAAGGGTCGCGAATTGCCTACTTTTACAGTCACCAAATAGGCGAGAATTTCGATTTGATCCGTTTGAATTTGGGTCACAACAATAGACCGCTGCATACCAAAGAATAAATTTCTGATCAAGGGGCTAAAGATGCGTTCGAACACGTCCTTTTTCACGTAAGATTCTGCTACTAGATCATGCATGAAATCGTCGGGAATCTTGTTTCGATACAACAAATCCAGCAGAGGAGAAGTATCCAACTTCAAATTTTTATTTTCCAAAAATACGTCGCACAAAACGCAAATAGTTTGCCGCACCGCTTGCCGGACGCATTCCTCTATGGCCTCCATGTGCTCCTCGGTCAGCGTGCCGGAAGTCACTCCGCGGTCACCACGCTCGTACTTGGCACGCTGGTAGCACTCAATCAGATATATAATTGCAGACTGCCTAGCCGAGCAAATTGCCCCAAGAGTCGGTTTGGGGCACACACTCTCCACTGCGGTAGAAGGCCCTGCTTCGCTGTCGAAGACCTCTGTTTGCGCAGTGGCATCACTCTTGCTTTTCTTAGGTGTTGACGAGAAATCTAAATCATCGCTGTCTAGTTTTTCTGCATACTCACCCTCCATGTACTTCATTATTCTCTCCACGATTACATGCGAAATTAGAACTTTATAATCCGGATTTTCGTCCCAATAATTTTCATGGAACTGTGCTGACTGCGAGCAAAGAACTTCACTTTCACAGTCCTCACTCCAGAGTGCATCGAGAACTCTTGAAAGGCTTGCTTCTATTATTTTTTTCGATGAAACATTCTTCTTGTAAACAATCTCCTCGTCAGTTTCCATTTTTTCAATTTGGACAGTAGACTCCGGGAGGCCTGCCGACTCATCTACATCCATTTCATGTTCTGGCACCTTAGAACTTTTCATTTCTTCATTAACAATAGCAGATTCCGATTCGCTTATTTTAGCAGTTGCTGGTTGAGCTAGCTCCTTCATTAGTCGCGATTTATCAGCAACGTTTTTCACCGATTGGTTTTCTGTAAATGTGAAGATATGCACTTTTAATTTCTAAAAAATCAAGCAAGTGCATCTAACATAATATTGGAATGATGAAGAGCCCGATTTCTTTATATTATTTCCAATCGGTGGTTCATTGGCGAATTTGGTTAAACGCAAAATATTCAAATACGCGTCTTTTTGATCAAAAATATAAAAGACGCCAAGACGAAAACATCCCGAAAACGCGTGGCACGAATAACCTTGAGCTCGTGTTTTGAAAACTTATGAACTTTCATGCAGAAATTATTTGAAAACCATTGCCATCAAAAATCTTTACTAACCTCCGGTCTGTGTGGAGCACGAATCCGCAACAGATGCAGGTGATGTATTCTCTGCGAGGCCAGTGACTTCTGTTTGAGTGCCGATCTTTTCGCGGTCCCCATCTTGCTCCGCAATTTGCACATCACCTGTGTCCTTGACTAAGTTCGAGGAGCTGGACGGCGCATTATCGTCTGTTGCAGATTCCGCGAGTGGTTCTCGCGGAGCCCTGTTGGAATCCAACAGTCCCAGGCGCCGTAGTCTCCGGGTCCTTATCTAAATGAAGATATCATAAACAGTGCTCTCGCACTAGTTGACAAAATAGAATCTCACCTCCTCTGGGGTCAGTTCACTCATGTTTTATCCCGAACAATGTTTACGATCTCGAACTGGCGCTGTCCCCACTTTGGCGGCGTAAAAACTCTCTTTCCAGTCTTTCTTCCTTTGTTCGGGAGAAATATCTTAAAATACTTGGCAGCGTTTACCTCTTTGTTTGCGTGTTTTCTGCGCTTCCTCTAATCCACTAAATGACAGGCGAATTCAATATGTACGTGGCTCTAATTTTCACATTCAATCCAAATATCCAAAATAACTTTGTGCGATTCTCCAACTAAATGACAACGCGATGAACTTCTTTAATGAAACGCGTTATTATCCACATATGACCGCCACAAATCTAATAGGCGCACTTTTTGTTATAAACTTTGATCACTTTGGCATACGTTGACGGTAACTGAATATTTAAAACTAAAATAAGCCAGCAGTGCTAAAATCAATCCTAATTTTCGAGAACAACAAACTTGCAATATCACTTAACGAAACTCGACTTGCCATCGACTTTTCGCTTTCACGGGAATTGACTCGTTGGTTGCTGGGGCATTGCCATGCCGATACAGATTGCTGCGAATGAAAATTAGATATTTAAATATATTCCTTTACTTCAAGATAGTAGTTTTAATCAATGAATTTCCGTTAATTTATAATAATTAGGCCTGTTTTAAAATTTAGCAAATTTTGCTCACAAAGTTAATTGTTTTCAACTCGGTTTTCAACGCTTAGATGGATCAGCTGTTTAATTTGACAGCAATCAACTGCACAGTGCACGCTTGTTAGCAGAATTTTTCGTAAACATCATTTACGTCACTCTGCAAAGTATTCCAGGGACTGTTTGTAACCCTTATATTATGTTCGGGACGAACTTTATTAGATGACCTCTGATATAAAAACTTTAAAATCAGTGACCCAACCAAAGCCAAAAAATTTCTGATCAATCAAAGATTTATAGATTGGCAAAAATGTAAGAATTAAATGAATTTTTTAATTCGCATGCTGCATGCACCATTAACGCAATTTTCCACGTATAGGTCGTTTGCAGTGTTTTACTGGTTTGTGCCATGATTAAATTAGAATGTTTGTTTTGCCTGTAAACAGAAGAGCTTGAAGTTTACATAGATCTTGGCTATTGAAAAATTCAAACTTGTTTATCAATTTCGAAACAAGATAAATATTATATTAATTATTTGTGGAGAGTTTGAAGAGCCGAGATAATTATATACTATAGTAAGTAATAATCTAAAGAGAGTCAAGGCTAAATATTTCTCGAATGCTACTCTCGTAGAGGTCGTGCTTTTTGGATACGGAAGGGGAAGGTGCAAGTCGATTGCTCAATAATTTAAAAAAAATAATGCAAACAAAGCACTTCCAACTTACGTTTCGCAGTTAGTCCGACTGCAGCCATTACACTAATTTTCCTACTTTATCAAAATATCAGGTCGATGAAATTAATTCGATGTAAATAGCAGGTAAAGTGCAGTGATAAATAGAATTCCCCTTTGCTGTGCTACTTGAAAACTGATGAATATACTTCAACACAGTTCAACGCAACTTGTTGCTTTAATCAGATTCAAAAAGCTTATCTTGTGTGGAAATATAACTAGAAAAATTCATTCATATTTTTAATCAATTGGTTTTTAAATGACCGCTCACTGATAATTGTAGATTTATAAAGCAGTCAGGAAAATATTTAAATAAAGTCTATTAAATTCAATCAGGATGGCTGCTGCTGGAATAGGTGGAACAACTGACGGAGAAATCGTCAAGGAATTTAAAGACATCGGTAAAGTATAATGCGTTTGATTTGCAGCTTTTTACCGAAACAAAAATTGCAACATCCAAATTGGATTCCCTAGCAGAAGGTAAAAGTAGGTAAAGATTAAAAATTCTTACCGCTGTTTCGTGGCAAACAATGTTTGTGGACAATTCAGGCTAACTCCTAACAGTAGCGTTCCTGCAGAAGATGTTCTTAAATGAAACAGAAGGACGATATCGAACATCTTAAAATATTTCTTTCCTTTACAGACTGCAATGGTCAGGAGTTGATCAGTGCCGCTATAGAAGCCCGGAGGAACGCATACTGCCCGTATAGTAATTTCGCAGTTGGAGCAGCAGTGCGCACAACAAATGGTGACATATTTACTGGATGCAATATTGAGAGCTCGACATTCTCCCCAACGATATGCGCGGAAAGGACAGCCCTCGTCAAAGCGATCAGCGAAGGCCAAAAAGAATTTGCAGCATGTGCTGTTGTAGCATATCAGGAGAATTCGTTTACAACTCCTTGTGGGGTGTGCAGACAATTTTTGTCCGAATTTGCCAAACGTGACTTCCCAGTATACCTCGCAAAACCATATCCCGCCAGAGTTTTGTGCACATCAGTTCACCAATTATTGCCATATCGTTTTGTGAGTTACTTGGAATAACCATTGATTTGTGCAACAATTTTTGAAAATTTTACAATATAGCGCAATGCATAAAACTCGAGTCGTTTGCATTTCCTTAAACACTCCGCTTCTAACAGAAATTTACTATTTTCCGTGAAACCTGAAAGTTGAAATGTATTTTAAGAATGTTCTTCGGCAATTAATGTATTCTTGAAAAATATACTCACGTGATATTGAATAGAGAATAAGATTGGCTGAGAATCCTTTTCTATTCAATTTGAACTCCACAAATTTTAGGATCCAATTTTTCAAAACAGAATTTGAATCGTGATTTTTCTTCTTTATTTTACATGTAAACAAATTCAAAACAAATCTTAGTAATCAAAAAATTTCCACTTAACACAATCTGCAACAATAATATAATCAAATAATATAGTAGCATTTGGATTAATTTCTAAGTTTACTACTTTTAATTTAAACTAAAATCTTAAACAAATTACCAGAAAGGACACCATCCGATGTAGCACTGACAAAGATTCTCATTATTGGTTGCTTGCTGCACTAAAAGGTCAACTTGCTGTTGTACCGTGACTGCGTTTTGTGTATGGAAGTCGTTTCCCGTTAATTTCTGTTTAACTCTATCGACAATTAAGCGTGCTTTTTTATTAGTTACCTCCGCTTGGGCATTATTTCCCACCGGTTCTTCGAATTTGGTTTTTGTATTTTGATTACTAATAAGCAGGTTGAAGGCATCGTCAACAGAACCGTTGAGACTGCCCGCCGCATTTCCGTCTGTGTTGGCTTTCGATCGGCGATTTTTGTCAGTATCTAACAATCGCCAATTGAGTAAGGGATCGTACACGAACGCTTCCAGAACTGCCATCAGACTGTCTTTATTCCGTCTCAGCACAATCATAACACTTTCACATGTGCGCCGGTACGTGCCTTCAATTCCAGTTACTTCCATCGCGTTTATTAACATTCGGGTGAGACGGAAGGGAATTTTCTCAGGGAATTTTTCCCTTGTCATCGCAACTTCGAAGCAGTCCCCAAAATCGATATGAAGAATTTTCCCACTTAGCCGATCTAACATCAAATTTGAGGGGTGGCGATCCCCCAAACCGAGAATGTAACCAACCATAGACATCACAGCTAAAGATCTTGTGTAATTCGTTCTACGATCAAACCACACTTCCGACGAGGGGCTCTTGAGCCACAGCAGTTTGGCGAGGTCGTCACCTTTGGTGTGTTCTAAAGCGTTTTCGAAAACTTCGACTTTTTGCATTAGTGTCAAGTGATCATAATCTGGAGCCATTCGCAGCATGATTCTGTGCTCTAAGTTGAGGAGAGTTTTCTTCTTCTCTCGATAATCTCGAATTAGGGTATGTAAAGTATCGCAATGAGGTACCCACCCAATTAAGCCCGAATTGGTGCTCAATGGAATAACAGCATATCGTTGAATAGTTAAGTTCCTTCTAAACGTGTCTGGGTCATTAAGAAGAAGCGTATTTACGAGGCTGAAAAGCTGCATAACTCGTTCGTCCTGTCGAAGATCTTCGTGTCCTTTCAACAAAAACATATAATCCTTACCATTAGAACCGCGGATACAAAGTTTACGAGGTCTTTGCTTTGATGTTATCACCTGCAGATTCGCCTTAATGTGCGAAATACTGATCAGCTCCTGCCCGGGATTGTAGCTACCAGGCACAGCCAACTCAAGGTCTTTGCACGCTAACAATTTCGGACTCACATATTGCAGTTCTAGCGAAGTCAACTGGGGCAACTGTCTGGATATTTTTCGAAATACATGATAATAAATGTCCCAAGCTTGATCGAGATCGCGAATATTGCCAGACACTTTATACCGCTGACACCATTCAAATGCTTCAATCAATTCGCGACCGTAAGCCTGGTTAAAAGAGGTTTCCTTTAAGGTTTGCGGGCCTCGCTCCAGCATTGCGTGCAGAGGTTCAAGAGTATCAAACATTCCCTTGATATTACGATCGCCGAAATAAAGTCGAGATGCCTCCTCCAGACCTTCGTGCCACTGTTCATGCCAGAGAATAGCAACTCGAATCAATTCCTCACTACACATCATGGCTTGCTCCACCAAAGTTGGAGAGTGCTTCCGCATGGAATCGAGAATCTTGTGCGCGGCATTCTTGCGAGCTACGGAAGCCGACTTCGAAGCCACAGTCAGAGGATAGACCAAAGCCTGAGGATGAGATTTGCCGATATCAATCAACAATTGGTGAATCAACTGTCCAACAAGAGTTCTGTTGGTGTCGATTCGTGCTATAAGCTGCGGTATTACTTGCAACCATGTGTTGATCTCGATCATCTTCATACCAACTAGCAGGGCGTCATACACTTCCGGATACTGACCATAGTCAAACCAAAGCGTTAAGAGTCGTAGGGTGTCTTGCAGTGAGTTTCCTTGTAGCAAATTAATGGATCGGAAAAATCCATCGACGGCGGGAACAGCGTATTGTGCGATGATTTGCTTTTCTTTCAGAGCCCGAACGGACTCTGGTATATTAGCCTGCTGATCCTGGAGCTGCTGCTTTTGAGCTTGTACAACTTTGAAGTTCATATATGCCCACGAATGCCACGCTTTGTACCAGTTTGGATCATAACTCGTAGCTTTCTCGTACGATTCCAGGATACCTTGGATAGACTGATCTGTGATACCCTGCAACTTATTCTGCCAGAGACCCAACCGCATGTAGCATCGAGCCAACAATCGTCTGTCTTCCTTCTTTATATCATCGACAGAACAATTGTACTGGGAACTTAAGGTATTGACGAATGTATTCAACTGCTTGTAAGCTCCCTGGATGTCGTCGGACATAGCCAAATGTTTCGTGTATGCAAAAGTTACCTGGGGTTGGCTTATGGGCAGCGCGTCGTTCGCATTCATGGAAGGATCTGTTCCCAAAAGCATCACTAAAGTTTTATGTGATAATTTAAGTGATCCACTTTTTCTGCATAGAGAAGCATATTTAAGCCATGTGTGGACATCCTCTTGAGGACTGACCACCAATGAGTGAACTTGTATAATACGTCTCCAGTCCTCCACAAGTCGTTGACCTCCTTGTAATCGCTTCCACCACATGTCTTTGATTATATCTCGTCTTTCTGGGATCAATTTGTATTGTATGACTTCTTCCAATTCGGCTAACATTTGCACACACACCATTGCTCCATATGCTCGTTCATAAGATTCACCCGCCATCGCTGTAAGCTCTGTGTCTAGAAGATCTCGAGTTTCGTCAATGAGTCGCTGGGCACTTTCAAAGTCACCATAATGTACTGCGAGAATAGCGCGATAAAAGCTTCCATCCTGAGTGTCCTCTGGGATGCACTTAACATATTCTTGCATGCCTTCCCAGTCTTGTAAACCCCAGGCAGCGACAGCCGCGAACGAGCCTGCGCGCGATTTTCCGTCACATGCAAGTCTCTCCCACTCTTGTTTAGCGACAGCACCCAAATCACCCCATTCTCCTAGCGCTTCCAAGCATCTCATGTGTCCTAGTCGTGATTCCAAGTCATTTGAGTCCAGCTTTAGTTTGTCACTGTAGTGTTTAAGCGCTTGATCCCAATTGTGCAGTTTCTCGTACCACCTACCCTGGACTTTGAGTTCATCAGCCGCATTCCTAAACGTAGTCAGTAGCCCCTCAGCAGCTTCCTTCTGTTGTAACTTATTGTTAATTAAAATTAAGGACTCGAACACTTGTGGATCTTTTTCTGCCTGGAACTCCTCCTCCTTGTAGTGCAGAGCCTTCGCATAGGCACGACAAGCCATCGCTCTGGAGCCGAGCAGTTTTGATTCGATTGGCAAAGGATCCTTATCACAGTGTTCCATAAATTCAGCCAAGTTTAATATTGTTTGCGTTATTTCTGGCATATCCTGTACTTCCAGCGCCTGCAGTAAACTTTGCGTCAGTTCTCTTTTCAGTTGCATCGAGAGCTCCGTCCAACAAGAAATGAAAGCCGCATTGAACAAATCTCTTAGCAGTTTGGGATAATTTTGTGCTAAAGCCCGGCACGATCGCAAAGCTGGAGAGGGTGATTCCTTTAAAAGACCAATCGATAGGCGTTTCAACCATTCAAGCCAATCATCCTTAGATACGCGCCGTGTTGCTTGCCAAGCCATTTGCAGATCGGTTGAGGAAACATTTAATTTTTTAATTGTATTAATATCACTGCAACTCAACGATACATCACTGCTCTTATACTTGGCTTGCCGTAATCGGAACTCATCATCCAAGCAGACTGTTGTGTTGCTCTGAATTTTAGGAATAAGTTTCTCGTACTCAGAGCATGCGATTCTATGTTTTATCATGACCTTGTGGACAAGTGGCACGAACACTAAATATTTTTTACCTAGTTGAATAACTAACGAACATAGCGTGGACATGGCTTGTTCTCTTAGATCGGAGTTGTTGTCAAGAACTCGCACCAGAGGATGAATGATGCGAGAGGAAAAATCTGTAAAGTCCAAAATTCGCGCCAGATGATCGATTGTTTCTAGAGCAGCAACGGAGACCTGATGTGGGCAGTCTGGTGCGTCGAATAATTTTACAATAGGCGGCACAACTAAGTGGAGATAATCGTCTAAATTATTTCCGAATTTCTGAAGGGTTTGCAGAAGTTTTACCGTAACTATGCGATCTTTGGAGGAATCGTGCTGTAACACTCGCAGCATTTGTGGCATCAGCTGCGACAAGTAGTCCTTGAATTCACAGCCCAGAGCAATCGCTATTTTTTCTATAAGATTAATGAGGGTGGCTTGCAGAGGTGTGTTGATGGTCCAGAACTCTTTGATTAGCTTAAATATATCTCCCATGTAGCATATTATATGCTGCTTCACGATTTCAATCAATGTGGACAGTTGTTGAAAAAGAAATTCCCGCAGATTCATATCGGCGGTTCGAACGTTTTCTAGCAAATTGGGTAGCACTTGCGAGAGATACGGTACGCATTTGATCCCTAAGCTCTTAAAAATAAACGTTACTGCCTGTACAACACTGGTGTGGTGCTGGGCCAGCGTCGGGTCCCTCAAAATGCGCATCAATGTAGATACAGCAACTGCTGGATAGTACTCTTCCAGCAAATTACCCATGCTGACTAACATTTCAGCTGTTGACAGATCTTGATTTTCGTCAGTTTTGAAATCGGACAAAGAAATTAAAATTGAATCCCTTTGACTATCTATTAGACCCTTGTTCATTTTGTGTTTGTATGGGTCCATTGCACCTAATAACCCCAAAACGCGTATTGTCTCTCTGCGAATGGACTTTCGTTGTTCAGTTTTTAAGAAATTTATCAAAATATCAATTAACACCGGATATTTGTGATAGGGAGTAACAACACGCCCTGTAGCACTAACAAGTTGCCCTAGTGTCCAAAGAGAAACACCACGCTTGTCTGGACTTCCCGAATCACCTAACATTTCTAAAAGTATCGATAGCAAGTCATCTGCCCACCTTTCCATCTCATTGCTGCCTCCGTTCACTTCAGCCAGATCTCCTATAGCTCGCAAAACGTTTAGAACCACTCCAGGATTTGATTCCGTTTCTTTCAGCTTGGGAACCAGCACAGTCAATATCGGCCGCATGTACGATGATATCAGTCTTAGTTATGAAAAGGTATACATAATGCTCATAGAAGTTTACAAATTACATTTACAATTACCTAGGAGTACTGACTATTAAATGATCAAGCATCCGTGCACTCTGCTCTTTGTTTCTGCTCATTCCAGAGTATTCGAGTTCGGTTAAAAGTTGTACTAATGTTTTCCTCAAACTAGGCATTACATACGCGGGATTCATTGCCGACAACCTTCCGATGGTCACTATGGCAAGTTCTCGAATTTCAAATACCTCATCATTCAGGGTCACTAACAAAGCACTCAAGGATTCTGGCTGGGCGAGCTGAGCATCGAATGTTTCGTCCAATGATCTAAGAACTCGAAGTCGAACATTACAGTCAACATCAGTAATTCCAATGATTAGAAGACGCTCTAGAACATGCGAAACTGTTTCTCTCAGTGTATCCGAGTAGTTCATATTTTGATCGGTCGACTGAATGGCAAGCTTTAGAAGACGAGTGCATGTCTGAACAGCCTCTAACCGAATTTCCTGTTGTTCGTGTGATACAAAGTGATCTGCACACCTACAAAGTCAATTGACGAGTTATTAAAAACAACATTTATTCTCTGGGAAGCCACATTTTACACTTCAACTTCAGAGTGCAGGAAGTTCGGAAATTAAGGAAAATCCATTAAAGGACATAAAGGGAAAATCACACACACAATATCAACATTCAACACGCATCATAACAAATCTGAAAAACAACAGTAAGTTTTAATGGATAACTGCGTTGAAAGACAGTAGCAACTTTCTGCTGTGTTTTAAGTCAGCCTGAAGTTCTAGAGGCAGATATTTTTGGACCAGAAACAAAACGGCGTGAGTGACGCAGTCACGATCTTCACTTACCTTTGAACGAACTCCAGCATGGATTGATCTTCGAAATTAAAGCTGCCCAGTGTTCTCAATGCCAGAACAATTGTTGGAACATCGTGTTGCTGGTTGTCTGTTATACTCAAAGAGGTAAAGGGAACAGATAAATTGTGTTTTGGGGTACCAAGCATTGGAGGCACTTTGTTCATCAGCACCTGTGAAAGCATGCTAATAAGTCCATCTGAAATTCTCTTCTTCACATGAGGAACATTCTCCGCTAGTTCACGTAGACAAACAGTTAGTGCGGGTGAGAGTCCTGTCGCAAACATCGACTCCAAAATTTCTCGAACGTCTTCAGTGATCCCCGATTTGACGGCATACCCCAGCAGAGTGACGCAGTTGAAAATGGCAGGATCTATACTGGGCTTCTTTTTACTTGGGGTGTCCTTCGAAGGCAAAGCCAACTTTACTGCATCCATGATATTCTTAAGGTGCTTGTCAATGTCTTTCTCCACGGCTACTGCTATATACCCGACTGTAATGTAAGCGGCATTTCTGTCTTTCTCTTTGCTCTTTAAAATCGCAAGGAGATGATTGGTTGAAATTGTGAGATATTTCTTCACGAAAACTTCACGATTAAACGCAGCGATTCTTGGTAAGATTTGAAATAAACCGTGTTGAACGTGAGGAGATCTCACATGTCGCTGCTCCAATATTCGATCACAAATTTCTACATAATGATCCACGAGAATTTGCCTACTGTTGGCCGACTCCTGGATATTTGCTGCAGCGAATTTTAATGACGAATGATCGGAATCTAAGTAGTTTGCCGTAGATCCAATTTTATCTATGAAAGGGGCCTTAATACGAGGAACAACCACTGATGTAGATTCAATGAAGTATTTCCTATGTTCCGGTTGTAACATTTTTAGCATATTATATCGTCGCTCCCAGTACGAGTTAGAACAACGAAACAACTCATTAAACACAATCAGACCACCGTGTATTCGATCTTCCCGAGTTGCTCCACGCTCTTTTATAGCACTTTCACCCGTAAAACTTCGCATAGCCTCTTCGAAACAAGTCATGTACCACTGGGTCTTGCTCGACTGTTTCGTACTTTCTCTCTGGGAAGTGACGATAAGGGCTGCTCGCAACGCTTCTCCAGCGGAATCTCGTATCGCAGGTTTTGGATCGTATATAGCATTAAAAATATTATCGAAAAACGTGGACATAGATTGATAGAAGTAGGTGGGCATAGCAAGGGCCAATTCACGTAGGATGAGTACAGAAGCATGCCGACGGTACTGAAACATAAAAAATTTCAAATTGTTCTCACAAATCTACTTTATTACCTCATTTCGATCTTCTGAGAGCCATTCAAATGCTCTCTTGATGTCAAAGTCAAAGGATTCAGCACCTTTTGAGCCTGGCAAAAGAGCTAGTTTGACTAAAGTCTTAGCTGCCATTTCCATCACAGAAATGTCGTTCGAGGGAAGCAAATTTCTCAAATAATTTGAGTATCGTGAAATTCTAGTTGTTGTGTTAACAACATCCCCACTGATAAGACATTCTGCAAAACATGAGAGTTAAATTCATCCAAGCTGCATCTTCCATAACATACTTATGGCTAAAACGCCGCCCTTTTTTTCATTTACGTCTGAACTCGATACCATATCAAATATATGGTGGTTAAAATCATCGAAAAATTGCACTAACTCTTCTTGGGACATTTCCCTCAATTCTGTTTTTACATATAGGAATAAATCTTGGGCGGCTTTGTTTTGGAAATCTCGATACCGAGACTTCAAGCCGGTAACAAATTGCTGCACTATTGAAGAAGACATGATCACAACAAACTCTTAACGTAATATTGATTGAATTATTTTAAGGGATTCTATATCTACTTATTTACTCTCCATATGCAAATTCCACTTATATATTATATTTTTCCTGACATTTTTTAGTGTCGCACAATTGACAGATTGATTAGCTTGTAGTCTTCTTCTTTATTAACGGTGCGGAAATCGATAGTTTTCAGAAAATGTATAATTCTAATTAGATTTCTAATTTCACGTGTGTTTTGTTTACGTATCCTTCGTATAGTGAAGAGAAACGCGTTTTAACTATAAAAACAAACTGGAAAAGCACGCAACACCATTTTTTACCTTAAGAATTATTTTACTCACGTAAAATACATTTTTCTCAAACAATTAAAATATTCCTATTATGTTCCTTTCAATGCAACGTATACTTTAAATAATTTAAATACATAGTTAGAAGAACATAGCGCAGGACCTTGACCTAATTTCAATGCGGAAGTTTAGCGGTTCATTTACCTCGTTTTTCATTTTCTTTTCTCTGATTTTATCATTGTTCTCTTTGTTTTCTTTGACATCACACTATCACAGTTAGTAGCGACGTTATTTTCTCAGAACATTATTGACAATTCAATTAACATTTGGTGTCGAGACTTCGAGAGTTTTTCCTATATTTCTAAGATCGGATTCGAGTGAATTGAATTACACTGTGTGCGTTTGATTTCCTTGAATACAGAATAGTTACTCATCCTTAGTAGTTGTTGTTGTGCCTGCCATGAATGGTTAAAATCAGAACCGACGATAATTAATTACATAATACATTTTGCAAGCATCTGCAGTTTTGTTTCAAATTTCAATTTCGATTGGAACTCTATCTGAATATCTGTGGACAGATTCTACAGGAGTCTCTTATTCTAACTGAGGAAGAACAAATTCACTAACCCATTTCTATTTCAACTTATGTTCAGTCAATTTCGAGTATTTCCATAATTTCAATAAACGAAATGGCTCAAAAATGGATTTTTTATTGCTTCTTTGTCATAGGTAAGAGCCAGATGAGTTGGTCCAATATTGTTTTTCCCAAAAAATATACAAGAACATTTTGGGGCTTACATTTAATTCAAATTATTTGAACGGTTATTTTTAAAAAGAACACTACTGCGTTGATATAAGGAACAAATGGTTTGCCCTAGGTTTATTATTCGCATCAAGATCTAGTAATTGTTGATCATTTTTAATACAATGGTAGGAGTAGGAAATATGGTATTGATTAAACATTATTCGAAAACTAATTACTCTTATAATTATATAATGTAACGATTTTTAATTATATGAAATGTTCTTACTTCTAGGTCCTTTGAGAGTTCTGCATGCCCGAACTGAAAACATGGAGCTCTCTCACTCATCATTACCCCCTATCCTAACGTCTATCAAGTGGGCGCACGCCGTCAATAGTCAACAAAAACTGAGCGATGCTTTGGGAAGTATGTTTTTTAATATGACGTAATATTCATAGTGTACATAATATACACAATTTATTGTAGAATGTTGCTAAGAATTTGTAATTTAATTCAAAATTCTCAGGCAGTGTGGACATGATCGAAGCTGACATAATACTGGGAACTCTTAATTCCAATACGAGTGGGAAGGAAATTCCTGTAATGGGTCATCCACCTCAAACCACATCTGATCTTTCTTTGGATGAATTTTTAAAGCAAATAATAGAATACAACCAATTGAATAAAGTAACGCCCAAGGGTGTAAAATTAGATTTTAAATCTACAAAGGTTTTCCAAGAAGCAATTGAAACTTTGAAGAATCTTTGGCCACTGGTAAGTAAGATGTACTTTTTGATGAACAATTATTTATATTGTTATATTTAGATGAACTATGAAATCTGGTTGAATGCGGACATTTTGTCAGGTCCTGTAAATCAAATCGAGACGAAACCAGTTGATGCAAATGTCTTTCTTGAAGGCTGCAAACAGTTCAATTCTGCCGTATTATCGATTGGTTGGACCACTCGATGGGGCGAAGACTCCGTAGAAGGATCTTACACAGATGAGAATATCTCCGAAATGATATATGCCATAATTGTACGATAATTTTCATACCTTTAAAATTCCATGTTTTCACCAACTGAATTCCTTTTATAGAGAAGTGGACTAATAGAAAGCAAACAAAAAATAACATTTCCGGTTCGGGCAGGCATCGCCGCGAACAGTTTATTTCAAATGCAAAGGCTTTACTTTAAACTGAGCCCTACAAATGATATAACCTTCACGGTTTGGTCGTCTAAAGGAGATAATGTAGATATATTGAAACTCCGAAATTTTATTTTCTCTTTTGGGATGAACCAGGTGTACTTGGACGTTCCTGAAGAAGTTTATAATCAACTTAATCTTTAGCCAAATGGAGATACATTCAAAAAGCCTGCACTGTAAATGAAAAGGATCAATTTTGTTTGTACCTATAACAAATGTATTTTACTATTTTTATAAATAAAGGTAGTTTCGTTCCATATTTTCCGTGGGACTTTTAGAATACAATTTGTTGGTTTCCTCTAACAAATACAATCATACCTCG
Organism: Leptogaster cylindrica; assembly: GCA_963082835.1. Lineage (NCBI taxonomy): Eukaryota > Metazoa > Arthropoda > Insecta > Diptera > Asilidae > Leptogaster > Leptogaster cylindrica. The sequence continues at coordinate 21,725,185 of OY720105.1, read as the reverse complement.
GGTTACGCGAAAATTGGTTCCTGAAAAATCTCGCGTAAATCGACATCTTAGAAAAAATATGTACCTTCAAAGAAAGGCCTACCAAACATCAGGCGGACCCGAACCTATCTACAATTGCTGGTGTCACCTAAGAGTCTAAGAGCTGGTTACATAGAAAAGCTTATTAGAAAAACACTTTTGATAAGCGTCTGCCGCGGTTTTAGCCACGTTTTTTGTCTGCCATTTTGCATATTGCTTTTTTAATATATAAATATTATATCCAATCAATCGGCATGGATGTATGTGATGATTTTTCTTTCTTTTTTTCAAAATGTTACGCCACTGTCGCACTGCCTGCCTACACTTTCGCGACTCGAAAACTGTCTGCCAATAATTTTCGGTGTTTCTTAAGAATAAATAAAAGCTATTTTAATAATTAATTATAATTGACCTCTTTGACCGGCCGCCCCCGCTTAAGGCCACGGGATCGCGCCGGAAGACAAAACGTAAAAGTTGGCTACACGAATAGAAAGGATCATTTTACAATAGGAATCAGCTATGTAGCGATAATAAGCTTTGTTATGTAGCAAGCTCTCTGTCTATATAAATATCCATAAAGTTATAATAATAATAATGTATATAGTATATCGCTAATATAAATAAGTTGCTAACAAGTTGGTCGCTCGGAAAATATTCATGCATAATGGATGGTCATGCATCGCTTCTCGAATGTTATAATATTTATTAATTTTCTTTAATATTGCTCTTTGAATTAATACTAAATAGTCTAGTAAATCAGGAGCACGAAAGAGGACAGCATTCATCCTTTAAATACGAAACAAACCAACACCCTTCTATTTTTTTTTTTTTTTTTTTGAAAAAAAAACAATCGTACATTCAATTTACTATCATTTAATATCATGGTAATGCACTTCAATTGTTTCAAATTATAATGCAATTAGAAAATACATGTATTGGAACTTTTTAGTTTTCGGTAGAAAAACGTCTTAATAACAAATAACCATATTCTTATATTGAATACTATTCGCTCTTAAATTTAATACACTAATACTACTAAATTCACAGTTTGACGCATATTGGCACGCATGTTAAATCTGTAGGTACATGTTAACATAAGTGGCACATGAATTTGTCTCCTATAATGGCGATCTACGCCTAAATTCGGGTTTCAGTTTAGTTGAAATGCGATTCTTGAAATTCGCATTATTTCGAAACTTAGGCGTTATTTATGTTTTCAAACATGGAGTCAAACATAAAATAAAGCACCACTAATTTCTACAAGTAAATCTTCTGATGCGTTAGCGTTGCTTACAGACTATAAAAAAGTCCTGTACATATATCTGTTTTTGGAAATAACGTTATATTTACAGTCTTAATTTTTATGTTTTTTATAATATTTGGTTTGAAAGAAAATAACTGTAACTGAATGCAAAGACGCATCAGAAATGTCGATTAAAAAATAAAGCGACTCAATGCTTTCATTGTAGTTCGCGTTTTTCTATAATTTTTCTTTTTTTGGTGAGCCATTTTCGTTAACTGTTGTTGATTTACTGATAGTGATATTCGTCGCTTGACCATTTTTTAGAAGTAGAGGTGATCCTTCCGGTAACTTCTCCGTAAGTTCAGTATCTTTGCTCTTTCTATTACTTGATTTGAGATTGTGATTTCGTCTCCTAAGAATTTTATCAATTGGGATCCAGCACATCATAATTAAGCCAATTGTGAAAATGATTCCAGCACAAACGTAGCCCGTTGTTGGCATTGAAACCAATAACTTTAGTTCGGAGGCGATTTCGTTGTTAATGCTTACTTTTTGCTCAAACCAAATGACTGGAAGATATGTTGTCGGCACTCTTTCATAAAGTCTGTGAAGAGTAAAATTAATACATATTATGCAGACGTATATTATTAATATTATATTATTTACACAATATTGGGAAAGGCTTCAATCAACACGTTCACTTGAAATCTTGCAGCAACTTCCAAAGCGATTCCCGACATTGGTTCCAAGATCATGTAGAACTCGTGTTTTTTCTTTGAAGGCATTAAGCCATACACTTGATCAGCGTAAAATGGATCAGCGTTGTAAAAATGTGGATACGACATAAAAACAGGTGACCCAAACCGACATCGCGAGATATCGATTACACCTGATCGTACACAAGTGTCCCCACAATAGCATTTGTTTTCTGGATAAATTGTACCTAAAAATAAATGAATACGTATAAATATTTATGTGTTACCAAAGAAATAATGATTTCAATTACCATTTTCTACTGTTTTAGGTGTACCAGTGAATTTGTATCCGTTAATACCCATCACTTCCACGCTTTCCGTATAATCAAAGGTTAATGTGCGACACATATCTGGGGTGAAAAGCGATATGGAACTATTGGTTTGTACGTTCGGTGGATAAAATTCACCCGCAGAGCCGTTTATCATGCCGCAGTATGAATCAAATGAAGCACTATGTTTCTTGTAATTCCATGTGTTCATTCGACCTATTTTAGTGATGTCATCTTGACCAGTAAACATATTGAAGTGACCGATTAAATCTTCACTGCCGTTTCTCTGGAATTCATAATATACCGTGTTAAGTATGAACTTAAATACTATATGGGTGATCTCACTGGATAAAACCATCCCATTCTGTCAAAGGGCACTTCGACGTCCTCACCAAAAATGGGAAACTCTCTGGCGATATCAATCATGTCGTCAGTGTAACCCTCAAAAAGTAGTTCTCTTGCAGGCTTGGTGATATGGATTTCTTGGTTGTACATAGCCAGTCCCACTGAGACACTCTTTTGCTTCAAGAAGTTCCACTTCTTAGATTTGGCGGCTGCTGACTAAAGAAAGCATGTAACATTGAGGGTAACAAGTTCCAATCAAAAATTGTATGCACTATTATTTACCAAAGCAACGACATTAACAGTGGTAACCAGATCATCAAGGCTTCCGACGCTGCCCTCCTCGTCAAAGTGGAAAGTGCTCCTGGTTTTGAAACTCACTGAGGCATTTTTCGGGTGCCATTTAATGGCCACTTTCTCTTTTTTCTCTACGAACCTATAGGGTCCCAATTGTACTAGAATTGGTTTAGTGTGGGGAACTCTGAAATCTTCTGGGTTCGTCCAATTGAATAAGTAAATGTCCAGGCCGAGCGGCAAGGGGGGCGTCTTCCAAGCATCATAGCTGCGTGAATCTGGCCGCAGTGCCATTTCCTATTTAAAATAACAAGAACGTGCTATGAAACCAAGATAGGCCAGAGTGTCTACATCTTAAATTGAATGACTAAGACTAATTGGGGACAATGAATTGAATTTGCAATGCAAGTGGGTGATTATTATATACATGCTTTCATCTCCGACTTTTTAGTATCTCTTGACCCGAACAAATAACGATAATTGCTTGTCCACCTGCAAGTTCCAGAAATGAACTTTTTTGTGTTCTTTTTACATTTTCAGCATATGGAATCTGTAATTTGTTTGAAAAAACTGCAATTAGCATTGGCTCTATAAATGCCTTGACGACGTACCGACATCGATACAGCACTTCTCTCTAGATCGAAATCGTTGAAACACTATATTTCTTACCGCGGTACTCCTCGATTCGGAAACATCGAGAAAACTTAGCAGATTAAATTATTGACAACTGTTCAATTATTTTATCTTCATTTCCTGTGGGTGGGTAAAATTGTGATGCTTATGTAATTCGATAAGTTGCTATCGCAGACTATTACAATAGTCCGTAGAGGAAAGTTTCAGAACTATGTCAAGTGCCCTTTCCTTACCATTAACAGATTAACTATATGCATCTTCCATCTGAAAACTGACTCTTGATTAATTGAATTTGCGTAGCATTATTTATTATCATCCATTAACAAAACCACTATCTTTATTTGTTTTCCTATATGCATTTAATTTATGGAATAGAACACTTCAGAAAAACATTTTTCAAGTCAGAAATACAAGTGTTATTATTCATAAATCATAGGTATCAAAATATGCCCACAAATTTCTTGACTAACTTTTTATCTATACTTTTACTTTATATATTTATTTACATTAGTACAACAGTTTTCATAGAATTTAGAATGAACAAGATAAATGGAATAAAAACCGAAGCAGTAAGTATAGTGCCTGCCTTATTATCTCAATACTCATTAATTGTTTCAAGTCTCGTATAAATTAATGCTGATTGCGAAGAGCCCGACAATAAGACAGGTGCATCGTATTTCATTAAATTTATACTATAATTAAATTCTAATTTTATGAAACAAATTTTATTTTTCAGATGCAAAATGACATCATTTACATATACAAAATTAAAAATCTATAGGGATTTTACAAAAATAATAAGAAGAATCAAAGAATGCAATTAACTCACCTTAGCCAACATGTACTGGAATATTTGTAGCCATACTGTTGCAAATGCTAAACCGAAGCTAGCAAGGAGCACTCCAAAAGTTCCTAGGCAGCAGGGCTTCGTTAACATATCCTTCAAATGCATCTTCCCTGATATAACTTATTTGCTGAACCTAAAAAAATGTATTCAATAATCGGTTTAAAGTGTTTCTCGATCGCTAGATGGGAAAAGCAAGCAGATCAGTAATTGTCGGTGGCACTGTGGCAGTGAACACGAGCGAAAATTGAATTCTATCACATCCTATTCGCATAAATTGAAGCGATTGAAGGAGCAACCAGAACGCAAATTAAATTTACTTGCCACTGTTAACCCCTCAATTGACCTTTTAATAACTGCAGTTGCGCGGCGCTTCTTGCCCTCACAAATTAAATTCCTCACTTTACTCGTTGCGAACCTAATCATTTTTTTTGATAAATAATTTACATGTGAGCATTTCATGGTAAGTCCAAAAACAAAATTTGTATTTCATTCAACCAGTGGCGAAATCGCACAATTACTTCTTTCAAAAATGTTATGGTTTATTACAGGCCTAATTGTAATTGCTTTATTAAACATTTTTGTAGCCGAGATAAGAGTGTGAACCAAAATCGTTGCCAATACTTTGATTATTATCTAATCTTTAAACTACCTCTATTCGTGTAGACTACACGGTGTAGTACCAACAAAATAATGTTTCTTTATTGTTACCCAATGTTATGGTATAATGTGAAAAGCGATATCTGCGAATGCGATGCTCGAGTGTCCATTTCTCGACGTATTTCGAAATTTTAATATTATTCTAGATTATTATGTAACTTAGTTAAAATACTTGAAATGTAGTCAAGGTCAAACATTTCAAACTCAAAAGTTTTTCTTTATTGTTCAAGTTGATTAAACAATATTCTTTACTTTAGAGATCACTAAAATACTCGAATTACAAGGATTGTAGATATCTACAATGAGTTTAAAAAAAAATCAATTACAGCTTAGACTCTCTCTAGTTCGGACACCTCGATACCGGAGGCCGGAATGATACTGTAACTTGTAAGCATAAAAAACACAATATTATGTATATGCCTACATTAAAAAGAGCAGAAATTTGGCCGTGAACCCCTCATAAAACTTGTCCAACCCCTAGAATATCAAAAAATTGAGATATTTCTCAAATTTGTCCCCAAGTCCTTAAGTGGTTTGCAAACAGCGCTATAAACGATCAAATCTGTACTTTTACAAACGAAATTTGATTAAAAAGTCTGTAGGCCGTAAAATATTTCCAAACATACAAATTTAGTTGTTATCATATTGAAACTTGAAAGACATATTACTTATCTAAAATTATCTTTTGGTGATAACAACAATTATGGGGGAAAGGATTATCACGAGTAAAATCATTATCAACAATCCATTTTTTACCAAAATTTTAAATTTCTTCCGATCAATGTACAATGTTTATATTATGAAGGAAATCACTTCTTTATAACTGTTTGAGTGTTGAATAACGCATCAATGAGACTTGCTCGGATTCCAAATAGCATATTTTTGCGTAGGTACGTCTGTCGCAGACCAGTTAATCAATTTTTATAATTAATTATGTAAACAAATCTTTAAGATTCTGTTGATTTATCACTTTGTGCGGAAATTATGCAAATGCAATTTCCCAAGGTGGATTCTCACAATGAATAGCAAAATGGCGCGCTATTGCGACCAGTTAAAAATTAACAAACATTCCACGTTGTGCTCCATAAGAATATTAGAAATGGAGAGTCATTATGTTTATGTATCTATCAATAGGAACCTTACAAATCACGTCAAGCAATTTGTTTACTTAAATGCAAACGATAAAAAATTGGAATGTAATTCTAGAGAAACACTAACAAATATAAGAACTATACAAATTTCAGTTTGTCTAATCCTGAATATTGTACGAATTACGTAATTATTCAGAAAAAGAAATATAATACGTAAGATTTGCTACAATTGAACAAAACATCTTGTTTTCATCAACAAAATTGTGTTATAAAACAAAAAAGTTCGTTATATGCAGATTTCTGCAAAAATGGTATTTCCCCGCATCACAAGGTAAAGAACAAAATCCAAGGACGATAAATTGTTAGTCAATCTTAGCAACATTTGGTGTATTTTTTACCGTACATTTTATTTTTGTCCAATTCGCTAGAATCGTGCCCAACCAGTTTCATTCAACTCAGTGATGCAAAGTAATTTATTGATACAAGAAAAAATAATTTTTTAACAAAAAATTAAACCGACAAAAAAGAAACCGAAAAAGGAACAATAATGCGTACGCGTATAATGCGTAAATGCGTACAATATGGCGCACTAGTATGTATAATATCTGCGTCATGGAAAAATGAAGTAAATACAATTGATATTAGATACTTTTCAAAAATTTATTAGAGTAATAAGTTAAGGATGTCAAAAAATTAAAAAAATTTTGATGGGCTTAATCATCGTAGTCGAAATCTCAATGAATGCAACTATGCAAATATAGAAATCAGAGTGGATATAAATTAGCACATTTCAAGTGCTTATTCCATTTTCAGTTTTTTATCGGTACTATAGAAGGAAGTAAAAAATATGTCGTACCTAAATGGGCAATAAAACATATAAAAACCATACCATCTTTGTCATTGAACAAACCTAATTAACGCGCCACTTTGTACGAACCGCGTGCGCCACATTGAAATTTTTCTATTTTGAAAAATGATTGACATTTCACATTATGAGAAAAAATGAAGAAAAGGTAAAATCAATTGATACTTAAAAGAGGATATCAAAGTGAGTTTTTGCATATAAAGTTTTCACTAATGTCGAAAAAATACTAGATGTTGCGAAGAAAGAAACAAATTAACAAAAAATTTGGAAAATGGTTTTTTTTCACAAGACATATTAAATGCGCGTTTGATCGCACCTGTTACTTAGGCAAAGTTGGGTTACTAACTAACACACTTAAGACGCCGGACAGATTTCATCTACCAATTGATATAATACCAAAAAACACTGCAAATTTTACACAACGGTTTATTATTTCCAAAAAATGTGACATTTTTCAAGTCACGGCTAGTAGTGATCATGTGAAATGATTTCACGTTTTTTATGGAGATTAAAAATTTCAAAATTCTATTACTCAAAAACCAATCGATATAAATTTATGCAATAAAATGTGTTCTATTGAGTAATATTAGAGCATTGTATATTCCGAGTTTTATGAAAAAAGCTGAACGGTTTCGGAAATATGATTTTTACAATATTTGGTTCCTCTCAAATCCCCCCCCCCCCCCCCCCCCCCCTCAATACGACCCACGAGCTGTTAGGACCGTTGTCAGATGTCACTTGATTTTTGAACCAAATATAATTAATTTATCTCCAGTAGTTTCCGCGAAAATGCCTGCACGGCGGACGGTGGACGGACGGATTTTTTTTTATTCGTTTTTTGAAACCTACATATCTCAAAACGTAAACTGACAAAATTTCATGGGGGTTATAATTTTTTTTTTCGTGCTCGATTACAAAGGTTTATTATTGAAAATAATAAACCAATATTGAAAATAATAAACCAAAAGGCTCTGCGCCACTTTATATACGCCGCTCGCCTACGTTTGGGGTACCAAGTTATGCGTGGTAGAATCAGTTAACAGGTAAAAATTCAGTGGGTAAACCCTTGGGGTTTAATATTTTTTTTTTATTTAAGTGGGACCAACTTCGAGGTATGTTCTATGTAATAAAAAAAGAATCATCGCAATCGGACTACTCAGTAAAGAGTTAGGCCTGGTCATACATTTTTCGTCGGTTAAAAATAGTATACGCGTTCAAAATCAGTCAATGTGAACAAAATAGCATAAAATTTCAATAAAATGCTATGTAAAATATGGTAATAAAATAAGTACACAATTAAACGTCTTCCTATAAATAAAACGTAGAATTGAAAAAATTAACAATAGCAATAATTGTAATAAGTAGCAAAAACTGTGAATATGGCTTTAGAGCAGGTGTGCCAACTTTGTCAGTTATTGTATGAACATGATGGGGAAAAATGGGGAAATGGAAATTATTGTAATCAAAATACAAACTCTGGTGTTTTACTAAACGTATTACAAGATAAGAGAAAAAAAGTTTGTTTGTTTTAATTAAAGTTTTCTTTTATCAAGAACTAAGTATAATTACCAGAAAAAGGACTTTAAATTTTTTTTAAGGCATAACCAAATTAAATATGTAATTATACATTGTATAGGCATAATAACTGTAGCTGTTAAAATCAATTATTAACATTTATTTAATGATACCTAATTAGCACAGTAAAAATAATAATGCAAAACTGCTAATGCATTCTTGGCGTGAAAAGTTCTTAGTTACAATTATTATTATTCACAATTCTATTAGTTCCACTCATTTTCTATTAAAGGAATAACTTCTCCTCTTCTCCCGTCTTTTGTGCATCAGTAATTGACTGCCTCCTGATTACATTCAATTTAATAATGGAAGCAATTGCCGCGAGAAAGACTCAGTGCAGTACAATAGAAGCTCAAGCACTTGAAAGACGGATTCCGATCAGTACTATAATGTTTATAACAACCAAAGATCAGGGCCACGGGTGCAAGAACGCTTACAAGCGAGATTAACAACTTAATGAGAAAATGAGACTTTCCCTTGTTTGATCTAGACTCTAGGTCTCTAGGAGCATCGACTTATCGACTTTGTTCGAAAAACACACATAATAATAATTAATTTAAGTTCGATACCCTTCGTACTTTGTGATGGAAGTTGCCATAACCCATTTTTCTTCTTGTGAATTGTAAATAGCAAATTCGTTATTATTCACTTTTTTATAACTTATCTGGAAACACTTTGTGTTGTTATAAACATCAACAAATATTTTATTTTAAAATTTGTAATCGGACATATTAAAATGCATGGTCAAGTTTTTCGTTGAAGCAATTTACATAACTTTTTCCAATTCTTCGCATCTCAAAATCTTACACGAATTCCATTTCAATGGCGTCAAGGTCAACAAATCAATTTTGAGTATAATTTATGCGATCAAAACTATTTTCCGTCATTAAATATAATTAAATAGCAAAATTACTTTTAAGTTTTTAATCTGTGGAAATATTGACAACAAATAAAAATATTTATGAGAATTGAAATATTTGAAATAGTTTTTCGAGAAGAACTAAAAAAAATGAATTTTAGAATTGAAACATGTATCTTATAATATATATTATTTATGTGTAGGTAACAAATTAAATTCAACATTAAGTATTTCATTCTTAAGTCTTCCTGGTGATAGAGGGTTTGACTTGACACCATTTAATTTGAATCTTGAAGAATGAAAAAACATGAAACTTTCAACTGATAAACCTTCACACCCGGCTTTTATTTTATTTTGACTGTAGCAAACTTATCAATGTCCATAACCTGAATTTTATTTTCGTCTTTTCGCTATTCAGCGCTGGTTTAGTGGAGTTCAATTGTACTGATCTGATTAGTGCATGTGTCCTTAGCTCCTATTGAGATAAGAAGGGATGTAAAGGTTATGCAAGAAAGATTAAACCAAACAACATAAAAGATTTCAGGGAAATAAATATTGCCAGTGAAAGTATCTATCTTGTTTTTGTTGTAAGTTTATACCTAATTATACGTACCAAGTACATATTATTATGTAGTAAAAATGCAGATAAATCCAACAGGATACTACATAATATGAATAGGAATAAACTTTTTTAAACTGTACCTTCACTTTATAAAAAAGTTAATGCAACAACATCTAAAAATAAATGCGCTCCAGAGTAAATGCATTATTGTATGCAGTCCTGAATGTTTTCCAGAAAAACTTCGGAGAATGGAATGTGAAAATTTAAAAAAAAATTATCTATTGGTTGAAATGGAAATATATGTGTACGTATTTATTATAATTAGATCTCTACGTATTTTGATGTGCAATTCAAATCCGATTTCTAAGTGTTTTCGAACGCACCAGTTTTGTTGAGATCAGCTGTTTAGATTGCATTATTGCCACTCTTATCTCTGCGAATTGCTCAACATCCTTCATCTGCGTTCCTTATTGGAATTCGACAGTAGAACGTGATTACGCAGTGAACTTGACACAATGCGTCATATCGGAAGAGTTAGTGATTAAAACGGCTGGCAGATAATATGTAAACATTATTCAATAATTTTGATAATTAAAGGAAATTCTGGTAACTTATGAATTGGATGAAGTTCTGCCGATAAACAAAACTAGGATTAACTTATCCAGAATATTTATATCAATTCTCCAGCTTCTGGTGTTCACATAGTTCCACTTCTAACAGAAGATGTATATGCGCGATTTTAGCAAGAATAAAATGTCCTTACTCCTAGATTGACGTGGAATCTTCGTATTCCTTCGCCGAGCAGAGCAAGAATATTTTTAAACAGCTGGCTGAAATTAGCTGTCCCACGGGTTCTAGCGCAACACTGCAACAAGTATTGTGATATACTGAGTAGAGTGTGTCCAATCAGATAAAGAGGAAGAACATCACAGTGAAGATCTGAAGCGCAGCGCAGATGCATCGGGTGCAATCACTCAACATGAACGAGCAGGGAAATAAAGCACTTATCTAGCAACTCAATAATCTTCTAACCTGTGCGCGTTTTAAAACTAATGTTCACCCTTGTGGGTACATCGCAGATAAAAGAAGAAATTAAATAACTTAGCCGATTTTTCGCGGCACTAACACTGCTCTTTGGAGTCCACAGAGCCCACGCTAGTAGGCACATGGAATGCGCGACAATATCATCAGAATCCAATCAAAGTCCATTCGAGCCACCTTAATCTTTCATAAGTAGCTGTAGTGCTGGGAAAAACTTTGTTGTGCGCCACTACGAATTTACATATTGGGGTGAACACATGCAGTCCACGAACTAGACAACGCTCCCGCACTCACAGCCGATGTATTCACGAAAGCGGTCTGATAACAACTGCCGGACGCACCGACTAGCCACTGGGCCTCATCCTAAGTAGTAAGTACAGCACACCACATTACTAGAATATCAGTTTAGTGTTGAAGCAGTCAATGGCTCGAGTGTCTTTTAATTTCTTAAGTCAGGGACCAGGGTAAACAAGTATGACGGCGTTAAGACTTCCACGAAATTCCAGCACTGTGTGGAGGGGAGGGGATGATTATTGAAAAGACGGTTTGTTCCTTACCTTCCTTGTCCTAATCCTATTTAGCAATGCCTGGCGTCCGGTCAGATTTTTCCGCTGCCTAATTTAGCCAGCTTATTGTTCAAGTGGATTAAACATTTTGTCAAATTTTGTAGTGCAATGGCATCAACCCCCGCTGGGCCGCTGCCACCCGAATAAATGTAGAACACCTGTTATTTGTTCAGTAGGATTCACATGTTGACTTTAAAACCCACTTTCTTGTGGGCGATTAGATAACATATCGTTGCATCGCAGTAACCCATGACTCATGAGTTCGTATAGCAGTATAATAACCATTGGTCACTATGCAACAAAACCAATAAGAGTCTATTTTATTGAATTGAGCTATGGCTATTTTTGAAGTATTTGAAGTATCATGAAAAAATTTCTGTAAGCGGATCTATAATATATTACGAGTTTTTGAAACCAATTTCAACTTCACCACAAAGTAAATGGGGTTGGAAACTCAATCTCTGTTGAGGACAAGGAAACGATTCAACCCTTCCTGACACCACAAAAGAATCGTGCAAGAAAACCTGTTTTAAAGAAAGAATACTAACAATAGCCAAGTAAAAGGTTTTTTTTGTTTACAAATCTGAATACAACCGAATTATTAACGTAAACTCTTGTAAATGTAAGTCTAACGATGTAAAACGCATTTTGAATTCTCCAGTCTTTGATGACGCAAATCACACTTCCAGTTCCGCTGAAGTAACATTTTGAATACTAATTAAAAAATAAAAATTCCATATTTGTACATAGAGTGTATACTGTATAACAATATGAGTCAAAGCGCAACACCAAAGGCTAATTTGTAATTTGAATTAGATTCTCTGCTTAAAATATGGAGATAAATTGCCCGCACTTCAATCTTCAATCTGCGTGTATATTGATGGGATCATTTTGGAGTCAAAAACCAAGTTTGGGCGATGTCATTTCTTCCGTATCACTGTTATCGGAAAAGTGTGTTCCACATGTCCACAATCAAAACTTGTAATCAGATAACAATATCTAAGACCCTTGAATATTATAGCAATTAGCACCTCTTGTGCTATGTGTTGTACTTACAGTCGTTTCCAATCTAATCCGCTTCAACACACATTTATTTTCATCTGTTCAAAAATACCGCCTTTTTAATAGAGTTTATGTCCATAAAGTGCTCTTCTGATTTGCCAGCAATGTAAAGATAGTGATGATAAAGATGAAGATGCAAAGTCATACCTACTGGCTACTGTCTAGTCTAGTCACTAGTGTCTATGGAGAATGCTCGTAACGCAGTTTGATCCACCACAAATTGGTTGCATACATTTTTGGATCTGCCCTCATACTTCATGGCACTTGACCCCAGGCCACAAACTCTCTAAGATTGTATAAATGCCGTTCTGAAACCAGAAATGTTAATCATTTACCCTCTCTGACCGAGACTCTGAAATTATAATACATACATCAATTCGAGATTTTTGGTTTATTATTTCTAATAATAAACCTTTGGAATCGAGCACGAAAAAAAAATATTAATTCAAAACCCCCCGGATATTTTGACAGTGGTCGTTTTGAGTCATGTAGATTTTAAAAAACGAAGAAACAAAATTTCGTACGTCCGCCGCGCCGTTCACCGTCCACTAACGGGCTTTTTCTCGGAAACTACTGGAATGAAAGTTAAAGTTGGGTCAAAAATCGAGTGCCATCAGCTGACAACAGTTCTAACAGTTCAATGGTCCAACCGACAGATAAAGATTGGAGGAGTGGTGGGGGGGGGGGGGGGGGTAGTCGTCGTCGTATATTAATAATATAAATGCGTACAATGTGCCTATAGTTTTGAGTTTAGAGCTCTTAAGGATATTTAAAGGAGATTTAGATCAGGAGTGAAGGCATGAGTTGAAAGGAAAGGAAGAAGCAATCATTATGCAGTTGTAGATATTTTCGGAGATATAGCTCAAAAACTGCAGGGACCTCTTTGCGACACATTGCACGTACATGCGTACAATGTGGCGCACTATTAAAAGTGTAACATCTGCGTGGAAAAATAAAGTAAATACAATAGATATTCGGTACTTTTCAAAAATTTATTAGAATAATAGGTTAAGTATGTGAAAAAATTTAAAAATTCTTGATCGGCTTAATCATCATAGTCAAAATCGCATTAAATGCAAATATAGGAACCAGTGGATATATTAGCACTTTCCAAGTGCTTTTTCAGGTTTTCCTCGGCACTAGAAGGAAGGACAAAATATGCCGTAACTAAAGGGGCAATAAAACATTTAAAAACCATTGAACAAACCTAATTAATGCGCCACTTTGTACGAACCGCGTGCGCCACATTGGAATTTTTCTGTTATTTTGAAAAATGATCGAAATTATAAGAAAAATTGAAGATAATCCAAAATCAATTATGATATGCGCGCTTGATCGCACCTGTTACTTAAACAAAGTTGGGTTACTAACTAACACACTTATGACACGGGACAGATTTCATCTACCAATTGCTATAATACCAAAAAAGGCTCTGCGCCACATTGTACGCTGCGCCACTATGTACGCCGCTCCCCTACATAATGAAATTTTGAATTTTTTATTAAAGTTATCTATACATATTCTTCGCACCTAAGAATAAGGCGAGTTTAACTGGGTGGTTGGGTGGTTAGGACACCGGGCTTTTAATTAAAACGGGTAGTTTTTTTTTTTTTTTTTTTTTTTTTTTCTAAGCGGAAATAATAAGCCCATGTGTAAGGACTTTGAGTTTGCACTGACATTAGCTCGCTAGTCCAGCATAGTCAGTATATATTTCCGGTCATCTTCTAATATTATGAAATCTCCAGTAAACCGTTGCAAATTAAAATGAATATTTTTAACATATTATTTTTGAACATAAAAAAACCAAAAGTGGATGTTTATTTATTGTGCTCACAGAACATTTTTCGAATTAATGTAAGCGAATTTTCGCTATAAATATGTACATAATTTTATAGAACTATCTTTACTAAATTTATATAACGCCTATTTAAAATCATTTAATGGATTTTAACAAATTAATAACGTAAATCATTTTAATTATTTCTCATTTTTTTGCAACAATCGAATATGTATTGCTATTTGTTTTCGAAAGATCAGACTTACGAGAATTCAAAAATCAAAATTATACTACTGTGTAATGTATTAAGTAAATGAGTTGTTTTATTAACTTTTACAATATTAGCTAACACAAGATTATATCGTACTGCAAAGGACTAGGTTAAATCTAGGGTCGGGAGATAAACCACGTAACTATGTAAATCAGAAATAGGTTGAATAAAATGATAATGACTGATTAACTCATCTTATATTGCAAAATAGACGCGTACTGATGTGACAATGTCTCAAAATAATATTAAAGTATGCAACTAATCCTAAAAACACTTAAATAAGTGCAAAATATAATTTGCCATTTATTGACTTAGGTATGTTTATATAGTCTACGTCTGCTGACCCTAGAAATAATCTCGGAATATTTTGTGGAGTGGAAATTGTTCACATACAGGGTGTCCCGAAACTCAACGTCAAGCCGAAACCGGGTGATAGGCTAGGTGGTGACAGTTATCAGAAAAATCAAAAAAAAATCTTAGTAATGTAGTTTTCAAAAAAAAAAAAAATCGAGAAAATTGACACCCTGTGTTGATCTTTCAAGTACTGTGACTACAAACCGTTACTTTTTTAATTTTTTCTTTTTTCTTATGTAATCCTGAAGAGCCCTTCTACAAGTTACAGTGTAAAATTAATACACAACTGCATCAATTTTAAAGAAAATAGCACTCTTTTGCACATAACAACCATGTACTCAAAATTATTACATCGCCCAACTTTAAGTGACTGTACTGAAAAAAACAGTACTACCCTACTTTGGCAAGTTACTTTAAAAGTTGGCGCATTTAGTCCAGATTCCAAAATGGTATGACACTTGATAGATTATTTCATAAAAAAGGACAAAAAAAAAATTTTTTTTTCTAAAGAAATTCCATTTCAAGGAAAATATTTTTTTTATCGCTCATGAGATAAACTGAGTAAAAACGTACGACCATTTTGCCTGGTGAAGCGGTTTTATGTCCAAACGAATTTCAGAAGAGCTGAATTTTTCCTTATTGAGATTATATACTACATATTTTAATTTTTAACACCTTCTTTTGAGCTCACTTGATAAATTAAATAAAAATAAACTTCAAAATTTTTATTTATTTTTATAGAAGCATTTCGACTTGTTGCCAAGTCATAATCAGCTAAACGATTGAAAAATTAAATGCATGGCTTAGTAAAATATGACTATTGAGATATGTTATTCCCCATAAATCCCCTATCCGCCCTCTGTCCTTCCCCCCACAACATCCCTTTCAAAAGCAATATGCAGGCTTTCAGGAAAACAGCTGAAACAGACAGTTGTTTGTCTAAAAAAAGTTATTACAATGTTTCTCCCAAATATTATAATTTTGTGATAATTGAGTATTAAGGAGAAAATTTGAGATTTCACCTTTCGTATTTTGCCGCAGTTTGCTAGTTTCGGAAATTTCCGAATTTACACACTTTTTTCGGCACGTTCTCAGAATTCAAAATTAGTTTGAAATCACTAAAGGCAGTCTCCTTATCAGCAGTATCCTTTGCGTTTTCCTCAGTGTATAATTTGTGCATCGAATGTGAATCATTTTGAAGAATTGCACTTTCCGGATCTGGAACAGAGTTATTACTTTTCCTGAACTGATCTGATGGCCATATTCATTAAAAACATTAAAAATATATTACAGTACAGGTTATTAAAATACCAGAGAAATAATGAATTTGAACTCGATTTCTATGTGGACCAACGAATTTGAGTCGGAAACAGCTGCTGGACTAGATTGGGGTGAGTGAGTGCAATTCGAAATTGAGTGCAATTTCCATAGCCCAAGGATCTGGACTAGATTTGGTGCTGAGTGAGAGACGAGTTGCTATTTTCCAAAATGATGAGGTATGGTGTGCGACAAAAATTGTTAGACATTATGAACTTCCACGCCAAAGCGTGTTGCATATTATGAGATAAAACAATGCACAAATTGTCCAGAAGAGAATTACTTGAGCTACACTTAAGAGACTTTTAACGATGTACCAAAGTAAAGGACATACTACTACTAATGAGAAAAATATTACTAAGACCGCTACGTTATTCATTTTATTCCTCGGCATTTTAACGAAAGGTTTGTGGTTGAAGCGTATTTTCAAATATATTGAGATTAGAAGTAAGTAATCTCGTTTCAATAAGAAAGAGAGAATTATGGAATTTAATTAGAAAGTTTGCTTGTTCGTGGATGAAAAGGAATTTCAAATGTTTTCCTATCGTACTTAAATCTAGCTATTTCAAATAGTCGTCGTTATCGAAATAAATACTTCGCTATTCAAACGCAAACCACAAACAAAATGTGAATGCGAATGGGAATGTGACGTCAGAGGGGTTTGACTTTGACATTTTTGTAATATTTGAGAAGTCAAATGTCAACCTTTTTTGGATTTTCTCAGGGTTCTGTTCTGAGGGTTCTGACTTTTTAGGTTGTGGTCTGCGATAATCGTAGGTTCTAACCAGGTTCAAATAATTATGAAAATGACGCTAAAAAATTGATTAGAGGCAAAGGTCATCTAACATTTTAACAATGTCAAGACATGTAGTGCAGTACGAACCACCACCAAGAACTACAAGTTCCTTAGTATCTCTGACTAGGAAATTTGTTTCGCTTTTAAGAAGTGCTAATAGAGGTTTGGTGGATTTGAAACAAGTAAGTTAATATAATAAAATGCATCTTGTGTGTAACTAGTGCATAGTCTTGTTATGAATAAAAGGTTTTTCTGAAAGAATTCACATTTACAAGTACCAACCAAATGCATGAAAAATGAATTTCTGAACACACTGAATATATTCAAAAATATTACCCGGAAGTGTAAATGGGCGGGATATTTTATCAACAGAGACATGCACCATTTAACATGTGACAAACTTCATTCATAATAGATTTATTTTAGATTTCTCGCATTTAAATTTTTTTTTTAACTAATTGAAAATAGGTTTTATTCTCAAAGAATAAATAACTGAACTGTTTTGTAAAAATATGTTTCACATTTTTAAATTTGAATTAAAACACATTTATATACTGCATATTTTAATGTCAAAACTGACAGCAGTGACAAAATATCAAAACAATGAGCGTTTAAAAATATTGCATATTTGAAAGTGTTTTGCCGTAAATTTAAATATGAACACTGAAGAGATTCATTTTTTTAATGAATCAGTTGATAAAAGTCAGGTACACTTTGTTAATCTTCATACCAGAAGAAATAAATAATTTTCCGTAGGTTCCCGCAATTGACCAAAAACGAATCTTGGCATTCGTGAACCACTTCATAATAAGTACGTGTTCCTTTTTAAATGATTTTGCAGTGAAATGCGAAAACAAGTTCATTGAGGTTGAGAGAAAACTTCAAAATGTTGAAACGTCTTTAATAATAATAGAGTCAAAGGTAATTGCAATTTGCCATGCTCAATGAACTGGAAAAATCGGGTGCTTATCATGTCCCTTCAACAGCTCTCTTCAATTTCTGGACTGGATGATGCGAGTGATACGAAATCGGAGAGCGTTCAAGACCAAACCGAAGGCAGAGTGGTAGATTCAAGGGAACGCAATGAGGATATAACGGTCGTAACGCAAACTGATGAAAATCCAGAACAGTGTGTAGAGGAAAACACTCCTGTGGTAGGCGTTAAAGCTAGCGCTGATGCCAGATATAGAAAGTATTTCAAAATGGTTCTATTTGGTGTCCCTGCAAATGCCGTTAAAATAAAGATGAGGGCGGAGGGGTACGATGCGAACATCCTTGAGTGAGTTCTCTTTGATTTAAGCGAAATATCGAAATTACGTTCTCTATATTTGTAGCGATCCGGACGCCGTTTTGCCGGACGGAATCCAATACGTGGACCCTGAAATCTGAGGACATCTTCACATTCTAATAAAAACAATTTATTTAGTTTTCAATTAATAAAAACTTTTATTTGTAAAATTTTTTAGAATTGGATCATTTGTCCCTTCCTCTTCTTATCTCCTCCCAGTTCGAAATGCTTGCAACGTTTCAGAGGAGTTTGCTTCCTGTACTTGCACTCAGTACATTCCATACGAAGGACGATCTTTTTGGTGGTCTTAGCCTGCAAAATAATAACACTGTTAGGCACTGAATAGTTAGAGTTCAACTTGTTAGATATTTTGTAGACAAATACAGACAGCTGTACTTTTTACTACACAAAATTTCTATTTATCTGGCATACTTTTGTCCCACCAATTTTCTGAGTTAGTGCCAGTAAATTGGTTCTACAAGAATGCGTTTACTAACTTCTATTCACTGCACCAGGCATACACTGATAGACACTTACCTTCTTCCTGAAAATAGGCTTTGTCTGACCACCAAAACCTTGCTGTTTCCTGTCGTAACGCCGTCTTCCTTGAGCCCCTTTTCGCTCCTTGGATTTCTTGTACTGTGTCACCTTATGCAGTTTGTGGACTTTGCATTTTTTACAGAATGTGCGGCGTTGTTTAGGTACATTAACCTGGAAAAATTCTCGCACATATTAACAAAAAAATAAGCACTTTCGGAAAAATCTTTTCATTTTACAATAAGATTAAATATCAGTTATTGGTTTTTAATGAGTATTTGAGACCGATGACTTGAGATGGCAGAAATACCGATATATTTTCAAAGAACGTACCATTTTGACAGTTTAGTGCACAAAGTTCTTCGTGAAAAGAGACAAAACGGAAGTGGACGGCTGTCACTTTCTTTCCGTAACGAAGTAAACTTAGCCGCAATTGCGAAAGAAAGTGTTCAGTAAATTTGACGCCAAAATGCAAAAGAATAAACTCACGGAAGCAGGCAGCTAATTAAACTCTAATTAAAAATACCTAGTTTGAGTTGTGACTATTATTTTATTCCCCACATACACTTTTAGCAGTTTTTAATGTGAATGACCTAAATCGTATTTTAAGCACATCGTGAATCCATTCATAAAACTTTTTGCAGCAACAGCTCAAAAGACCTGCATAACTAACTCAGCCGGGTTGAGAGCTCTTAATAAGAAGAAGCATCTACAAAAAATAAAAACATTAGTATTTAGTAGATACATATAAATTATATAAAGATGTGTTTAGTTGCCAGAAGTAAACGAATCAGCGAAAACAACAGTTTTGGAGAAGACCTGAATAATCGACAAAGGGAGAAGTCTGTTCTTCTGCGGTATCAAAACAATTATCCAATTTACAGAGTCCCGAGGAGTTAATGCAACCGTCAAATTACAAAATCCGAGAAATGATGTATGTTTGTGTATTGATTTGATCTCGTAGAAAATTGTTTGAATCGTTTCGCTGCGGTACGTTCTTTCCAGTAACGTTGTGATATCTGCTGTTGTTCTGTTTCTAATCTAACAAGATGGATTTGCAGAAATTAAGAGATCAAGGCTGGTACCTGACTGAAGACGGGGTCAAAAAACTTTCGGGGGACATTGACAGAGTAGATGCAAAAAAGGTGATTCAAGCTGCAATAGATACGGACTTCAAGGAAATCGCTGATGGTGCATTACCAGCAGAGATTGTACGAAAGGATGAAAGTATTCCTGGAAAAAGAGTGTTACAAATAACGCGAATTAAAAACATCTCTGCACCAAAATCGAATGAAGAATCAAAGACTGCTCCGAGATTTTTGCAAATTGATTTTACGGATGGAGTAAATCAAGCTGCTGGTCTCGAATTCGAGCACATATCTGCCCTGAATTTAAATGTTCCACCAGGGACTAAAATCTACTTTAAAAATGAGAGAATTCAAGTGATTTCGGGTTTCCTTGTTCTGCGACCAAACAACATTCAAGTTTTAGGCGGAAAAGTTTCTTCGCTTATAGAGAAATGGGAGATCAGTAGGACATTACAAAAATACGCAAGAGGGGGCAGAATGTTGACCGGATCTTCGGGGCCACCACCATGGACTCCGTTCGGGCAGAAGATTCAACAGAATATTGGCGGTGACAAAACTTTCAAGAGTCTGGGTGCAGAAAAGGGGAAAGAGAGTAAAGAAAATGAATTTGATGTAATGCGAAATGAGGCGATTGCGGAAGCAGCAAAGGCTGGAGGAAGAAAGGTATTCGGAGGTGGAAATCAACCAATACTAGACTACAACGTAAAGAGAATTTTAGAGAAAGGTTATTCCGAAGATGACGCTAAGAATGCTTTGCAAAAGACAAGGAACAATCTGGAAAGAGCACTAAGTAACCTTAAGCGTAGGGACGATGTAAAAGATGACTCCAGGGATAAAACAAGAAGAGTTCCTAAAGACTCAAAGAAGGACTCCCCAGCTCCAAAACCCATGGGAAACATCTCTCTTTTCGATTTCCTTACCGACAAACTACCAATTACTGCTGCTGGAACAGAAAAACCACAACCAATGAAATCTGATCGGTCTTCAAAATGCTTCAGTGAGCCGCCAAGGTCAGTGAATAATTCCACAATGAATAACCATTTTCAAAGCAGGGAGAGCCAGTATCAAAGTCTTCACACTTGTGGAAATTCCACAAATTTTTCGGCACCAAAGATTGAAAATAAGATTTCATCAAGCTTTGCTAATAGGATTTCATTGAGTTCTGGCAAAGACAATGAAAAAATCTATCGAAGCAGAAATCCACGAATCAATTCTGAATCGAACAATTATCCGAAGAGACAAAAGAGTGAGTTCGGGGAAAAACCAAAGGATTTGCAAAGGAGCCCATCCAGTTTCATAAGGAATCCAAAGGAAAATGAAAGAAGCAATAATAATCAAAACGGCTATCAACAAAAGAACGGATATGACGAATATGGAAAAAGGCAACATGCACCACGATACCCATCCAAAGATGACTCTACCCACCAATCGAACAGTCCAAGGTATAACGACAACCGTTCATCAACCTACAATAATAACGATTCATCACGTATTAACAAACTAACTGAGGAAACATCCAAACTGAATATAGACAACAAAAATCGTTCAGCTGGAACGTCAAAGCAGTACCTCCAATCACAACAGAAACCTCAACCACCTTCACACCATCAGCAGCAACAAACAAAGCATATGATGCCGCTCAGCACTTATGCCCAGTTGCCGAATGGATTCACGTTGGACCCTAGCAAAATTATGGGGTTCCAAAGCAAGGAGGCGAACGACTTCGCAATGTCTCTGATGAAGAACCAAGCAATAGCGGCATCAATTCCCGCCGCTGTAACAGTCACCCCATATCCACAATCATTGCCAATTCCGCAGACGTTTCCTGCAGCACCATATGTCATGCAGCATGCTCCACCACCTCAGAGCTTCACAATGAATCCGAGTGAGAGCTGGAATTGGAAGATTGGGGATCGATGCTTCGCCAAGTATTGGGATGACGGAAGATACTATGAAGCTGAAATAACTGATTTTTCGGATCGAACTTGTGTCGTCCTCTTCCTCGGATATGGCAATCACGAGGAGGTACTCAAGTCCGATTGTCATCCTTTAACGGATGCACAACATCGTTCAATTAATTTTTCAAAACTCCATGAGGTTCACAATCAATCAGCACACCTTTCCCAAGTTCAGAACAATTTGACTCGGGGTATGACAAGTAGATATCGTGGTGAACGGCAAATGTATGTTCCCCCAGCGAAACGGGACGCTTGAAGCCATCCAGCAAGACGAATCCATTGAAAATCCATTATTCCTCCATACCTTCTAATGATTTAGCCGTCAGTAATCTTCTATTTATTCCGCAATCACCATGTTTATAAAATAGGAAACAGTCTTTGGCAAAATACCGAAACCAAAACAAAAACTTTTCATTCTTTGAAAACAAATCATTTGGAAATAATTTGTGAAACTATCTTAGATTGATTATGGTTATTTTATAAATACATTAATTTATTGTGTAAAAATTACTAATAAATGATAGACAATATTTATTGTCTGCGACTGTTTATCATCAAAAATATATTCTATGATAATGCATTTTTTAGTCTAATTGTGAACACATTGACGCGCTACATGATGGGCTTAAGATATTGATATCTTGTACTGGTCTTGACTCTTGATTTTTTAAAACGTATTTTCAACTACCTTGTTTTAATTATTCTAAACTAATGTACACACATAATAAATTATTATACAACTTAGCATTGTAGAATTGCTATTTTTTGTGCACTAGAGCGAGCGTTTGCAACACCATGAAATAACATTGACAGAGAAAAAGATCTACGGATAGTTTATTGTATATATTCATTATTGGGAAGTAAAACGAAACCGATTTATGGATGTCCGTCTGTCTAGTTGATGTCTGTCTGTTCAGACGATAAATCAAGAAGGCTTGCAGCTTAAAATTTGGTACAATAAGACCTCGTTAAATTGTAAGGTCAAGTTCGAAGATGAACAATATCGGGCAACTCCTTCTTGGTGTTGCCATATAAGGCTGACTATTGCTCTATGCAATTTTTACATTTAAATATTTTTTTTTCTAAATGAAATACAATGTAACATTCATAGCAAAAGTTTTTACTAAGCGACAGTAATTTCATTTAACACTAATTGCCGCCGGTAGCCCAAAAATGCCCATTCTAATTTGACAAATACATTTTGAAATTAAAAATTCATCACTCGTCTTCCTTGATTAATAAAAAAAATATGTAAACTCTTTATGAAACATTATTCAATAAGTTTTATGGATTTATGGATAGGATTTCTTCGTACCTTTCTGATTGTACGCAACGTGTCTGCTTTCGTGGTGTTCTATCGGAGCCTTTGATTAACACATCTGGTGTTCCTCAAGGTAGCCATCTTGGCCCACTTCTCTTTGTCATTCATATCAATGACACTTCCCTCATTTTGAAACATTCCAATATTTTATGTTATGCTGACGATACGAAAATATTTCGTACTACTACTATTTATAATGAACTTGACTGTCTTCTTTTAAATTCTGACTTGGATGCTTTCCATCAATGGTGCATTGCCAATCAACTTCCTCTGAATGTTTCAAAGTGTACCTGTTCCGTTCCTAATCCGTTCCTTTCCGACTAGTCTGTTAGTGGGCTTCGTCTTAGCAGACTTGACAAAACAAAAGATCTTGGTGTGATTCTTAATTCGCAATTTTTTTGACGATCACATTAAATTTGTGATTGATTGAAGCGATGGTCGAAGGAGTTTGACGACCCCTTCATCTCGAAGCTCCTTTATTGCACGTTTGTCCATTCAATCCTTGAATATGCCAGTCCTATTTGGTTCCCCTTTTATGCCTGCTATAATAAAAGGATTGAGGCTGTGTAGCGTGGGTTTTTGCGATTTGTCTCCGTGGTTTGCCTTGGGAAGATCCGTTTCATCCCCCTCCATATTCTGATCGACTCAAACTTATTGATCTGTCCATCTTTAGATCACAGAAGGACTATTGCCGGTATTTTGTTTGCTTTTAACTGCCTTCAAGGGACCATTGATTCCCTGAATTGCTGGCCGCTTTCAATATTTCTGTTCCTACGCGTTTCTTGTGGTCCCATGATTTTTTACATCTCCCTCAGCGTCGAACTAACTATGGTTATAATAAACCTTTTCCTTTACCAACGATGTCACGCTCGTTCTATCTCCACTACTCTGAGATTGGTTTTCATTTAAATAGAAATCTGCTGAAGAGACGGCTTGGCTAGGTTCGATCTTGTTTTATTCTCAGTTGATTTGTATTTTCCTAGCTTAGTTTAATTAATTAATTTTTCATGAATTTTTGATTTTGCATTTTTCTTTTCGATTGATGTATACTGCATAGTAATCTGTACTTAGATGAAGTTGCAAATAAATAAATAAATAAATAAATAACTTTCTATTTGAAAGAGCTAAATTAAATAATCTGCAAAATGAACCAGATGCTTTATATCAAATATAAGAAACAAATTTGCTTTCGAATAATATGTTTTCTTTAATATGATAGCATAAGCACTAGTTTATGGTTATAGATTAGCATCAGCAGGCTCTTCGTAAAAATATCGTTATCGGAGTAAATATTATAGTTGAAACTTTTTTTTAGACATGACTGTTTTGCAATAATTTAAATTATAATTATGTGATCTTTAGCGTTTTTTGTAATCTATGGAGAAAGTCTGCACAATTTAATACCTATCTGTCTGCGTTTAGTGGCATTTACTAAATTAAATTATAAATTAACAGTAATTAATAGTAAGGTTTAAGAAAAGCCTGCTAAATTGATATACAATACAAACTTTGTCCATGTTTAACAATTTCAAAGAAAATATACGTTACATTTAAATTTTTAGAATATTTTAATTAATCGCGATGATCAAATATTTTTTATATTTTTAAGAAGGAGTACGAAGGCTGAATCCCATCATTGGACCACCATATGTCATTGTAATATCTGCGGTCTTATTTTTATCAATTTAATGCTTATTGCGAGTACCTTCCAAGTTGAAAGAAAATAATTTATCTCTGCAAAGAGCTGGGCATTAAATTAATTAAATCCGAAGAAGACAATAATTGTTTTTTGCAACTGCCGCATCAGATTTAAAATGATAGTGCATAATATAGAAATATAATATATAAAAGCAGATAATTCGCTACATAATGATACTCTATGAATCCACATTAAATCAACCTAAAAATTATCTACTATTGGGGAAATATAGACGAAATTGCGTACTAGACAGGAAAAAAACCAACCCGTAAAAGTAATTTTAATATATGTGCATATTATAATATTCATGTTAACCATGTATTATTGAAAATGGAAATGAACATTAACAAAAATCATAGATGATTTGATTTGACGATAATTTTTTTATACCTACTGTTAATACGTACAATGCATACACGTGATTGTAGGGTAGTATGCTTTTGAGCGATGAAAGTGGGATAACAATTAGAATGTTTTGTCCGTCGACAGCTGGCCCATCTGAAAAGTTTTAGCTCGATTGGATGGCGGTAGTGGGTTATTAAGCTGTCGAAGGATACAAGTTTTTTTCGAAGTTTAATATAGATGAATTACTAAAAAAATAAAACTCAAAGGATTCCACCGAAATAGTGAAAATTATTGCATAGGTATTCTTGAAGATAGAATATGTAAATGAATCAACATTTTGAAATGTAATCAAAACACGCGCAAAATTATTCAAGAACAAATTTAAAACTCCCGCCAATCACCATTTCGAGTTGTCAACGTAGCTTTACTCATGATAGCCAAGCAGATTTTCGATACATGTACTCATGAAACCCTCTAATTCAGGCATATAATAATTTAAATTAATATAAATCATCTTTTAGGTATTTTTTTCAAAGAGATAATTAAAATCAAAGTCAGAAAATAGCTACTAAAACTCAATTGTAATAAAATATACGGAGAAAATAATATTAGAACAATTGCTTCATTTGTTCCAAGAGCGATCCGAGCTACGCGCCATCTTCGATTTTATGTGGCGTTTAAAAAGCCGTGTTCAGTCTGTTTTGAGCATCCAAAGAGTTCACTTCTAGTAAGGCGAGGGAACAGGGATCGTCGAGTAGAGAACAAATATTTTTACAAAAGGAATAACTAATTATTCGTGGGCGATAACAAATTAGTTTATATAATTTGAACGTGCGTGCAAGTCGATAAAATCTAATTTAAGTTATAAAATTTAATTTAACAAACACAAAAATGAGTTCGACAACAGAAAAGAACGAAGTCGCGGTAGAAAAGGTTGCAGCGGAAGAAAAGAAAACGGCGCCAGAAACAGAAACAAAAGAGAAGGAACCGGTCAAAGGAACAAAAAGGCACGCCGAAGTGAGTAGTTAATGATTTCAGTAGACTAAAAGGATGAAATTGTGAAACTGTGTTTAGGATTATGTGTGAATGATGAAAGCGTCATTAATAGTCCATTTCTAGTAATTTATCTTAGTGTTTGGTGGGCGGAAAAAGGCAGAAAAGGATGTTAGATATAAATTTCAGAAATAAATAAAACGCAAACAGACGAAGAGGAAATGTAGATGGGACCAAGCGCGCGCATTTACAACTGAGTTTGTGTGGTATGTTATTACCTTATTAAATAACTTTTCCTTTAAGCATCGAAGCGCAAAGAATAAAAATGAAGCTCATCTCGATTCGACATCGTTACGAGAAGTAGAAGATGACTAAAATGCCGGCCGGTTAGCATTTTTATTGAAAATTCTCGCTAGTCCGATACATATCGTTCTCGTTGAGTGAATGGCTAAATTAACGTTGATGCTTATCATGCCTTATCTATGATTGTATATACATATAATATAAATTAAATTGAGGCTGATTTATGCTTTGAGTTTGAAAGTGTTTGTTTGAAAATAAAAACGAGAATCAACCTCATCGTCGTGCCACTCTTGAAGAGCAATCAAGCCTTTCGCTAGTCAATCACTACATTTCTTCTTCGAGCATAAATGTAATAATTTGCTGCCTCATTATGTTTTAATTTGGACTCCTTTAAAAAGACGCCAAAAATTTAACTCGAATTTTATGCCTGCATCGGCGTGCTTTCCGAAGTGTCATTTGATTCATACACAACTACATGCGTCTTTCTCCCACCTCCAACATTGCTTGTTGGTCCATTGGAAAATGCTACTAGCCACTAGCCAGCCGGAAGTTCAAAAACAACACCTATACTTTTTGGTGAATAGTTTTCACGCTACATCTTCGAGAGGAAGAAATTATGCAGTAGACATTTTTTTATGGAATATCGTAGCCCGTGCTTAATTATTTTACTAAGAACGCTGGGGTAAGGGTAATGAATGAATCGAGATGTGTGCATGTGTGTGCGAAGTGTAACCGTGACCGGTTCCGGTGAACTTTTCACAACAAAATACAACGCTTCAGGTTGTTATTATCAAATAATTTGATGAGTTAAGTTGATTTCCTGATTCGAATTTCGTTTAAATCCACTGATATTTAGTTGTGTTTTTTCCTATAAACCAATTATAAATATCATATTCCAATTTAAAGCGGTGCAGTGTAAAACTCCCCTCACGATGAACGCGCTGTTGTAATTTATTATCTCTTTCTAACTTGTGCTTTTGTTTTTTGACCTCATTCTACTCTTGCGTCGATAAGTAAGATATGCCGATAGTCCGATAGTTGTATGTACAACATTCGCACTGATTATTATTGATAACCTAGCATTTAATACATTTAGGATTTGAATTGCCATTCAAAGTTCTAGTTGGAGAGTCTATGCGGAAAATCCGATTACTCGACATTTTACTTTTACAAAACCCACACATTTTATACTGAGTAGCTTGGCGTCATTTTCCGAAGCGTTTCTCCTTTTTCCCCAGCCGAATCATTTAGCGTAGGGGTGCAGCAATAGGGCAGGTGTTAATGTATTTTTTATTTTTAGAAGTAGATTAAAAAACGTAGAGCGTGTGTTTCGCATATTGTCTAAAACAAGAAATAGTTTTCAATTATGATTACCAATATAGACTGTCGGAACTTGTTGTCAATTAGTACAAATGCCTTAAACAAAAAAATGGCGGGTGTTTTTAATAACAGCATCGCCGCCTCGTGAAGGGGAAACGATTGTACAATTTGCTCGAAGAAGCACGTAGTGGTGATCGCGTCTGTATGGAAGCGGAGGAACTCTCGATGTCCATGCGCGTCACATGCTTTTGAAATCATTCACCTGAAATTTTACTCTTAATGTTTCGAGTTTGCTTGCGGACTTGCGGTGCGGTTACTATTTGCTTGGCTTTAAGAATTGCAGCGCCCTCTCTTTTTGTAATTGCTTCTAGTTATTTCGGCTTCAGCTCATCTGCCTTTGAGTTCTTGCTACATTCTTTTTGGCCTCCGCAAATAAGATTACGGCTGCGTCAGTCCCCGGTTAACCGCCACTCACACTTCCATTTCATTTACTTAATGTTTTTGTTGTGCATTGCATCAGGTTAGAAGAACCGAGCCTCTCGAGAGGTCGTTTAAAAACGGCATTATTGATATAAATGTATAATGTCGTTACTTATTTCTCAGTATTTTATGAAACTACATGTTATTTCACAAAAGAATTTTCTAATTTTAGCATTTTTTTTTATTAATCGATTTCATGTTTTCATGAATGCAGGGTGCGAACGGAATTTGAGTCGGAAATAAAAGGCGGGAAGTTAAATTTTATTAAACACTTATTTGCTTATTTTATAATTATTCCAAGAATTTCATGTTAATAAATATAATATATAATAAAGCTATCTATCTATTGGTATTGAACAATTACGGTCATGAATGAAAAGAACTGAATTGTAGCTATAGATATCTACTGCTTTTTGTTTGGCGCAGGCAAAACGTTTCCCCATTATTTTATTTAAACTATTGCTTTTCTGTGACTTGATGTACATAAAAAAAGCAAGAAAATAAAAACACTTTTCAAAACTTCAAAAGTATTATTTTAATGTAAAATTGATTTTTGACATATTTCAGGAAAAACTCACAGAAAACAAGAAAGCAAAGAAAGAAGAAAATGGTGCAGGAAGCGAAGACGAGGAAGTCTTGGAAGAAGAGTCTATCGACGATATTGAAAGTGAGAACGAAGAAGAATGCTGTAGCCTTGACCTGCCGTATGACGACGAGGAAGAAGGTATACAAAACGAGAATTAATTCGATTTTTTTATTTTATTTAATTTGTTTTTTCCTTTTCCTTCCAGATGAAGAAGAGGAGGATGAAGTGGACGAAGTGGAGGAGGAGGACAATCAGGTGTTATAATAATATTTAGTCAGACACAAATAAGAAATTTTTTTCTTAATTTTACTTTTTTATTTAAAGAATGCAAGATTTTCTTTAGCGTTTAAGATATAATATATTAATTAAAAAGCAAAAGTGAAAAAATTGAAAAAATAAAACAATTTTAATAAATAAAAATACAAAAAAAAAAAAATCAAAAGAAAAAATGGAAAAAGAAATGTGTGTGAATGTGCCCTATTTTCTCCGCTCATTCTTTTCTGCTGTTATACATTATTCCTTATGTGTTTTTCAGGACAACACCTTTTCTCAATAATTTAATTAATTTTTCATTTTTTCTATTTGTTCTGAATTATTGTAAAAATATGATCGTGAAATGGTACGGCGGATTGTACTTAATGTCGGAGTTATAAAATTATTTATGTAAAGTGCACCAATGCTTTTTAAACATTGATTATTTGCGATGTCATTTGTAATTAATCTCCGACATGGTTT
Source organism: Leptogaster cylindrica (assembly GCA_963082835.1). Classification (NCBI taxonomy): domain Eukaryota; kingdom Metazoa; phylum Arthropoda; class Insecta; order Diptera; family Asilidae; genus Leptogaster; species Leptogaster cylindrica. The sequence goes on along the minus strand of OY720105.1, from coordinate 21,695,338 downwards.
CATGTTTATAGTAGTATATAACACAAAATAAAGTTTGAATTATGCTAAATTTTGTGTTGTAGTTTGCTGGTTCTCTAAAAAGATTAAGATTTGAATTTTTTTCTGCTTTTTAAGTAAATATTTTTTAGGTTTGTGAACAAGTTTTAAGATGATTTAGGTATATGAGAAATTAATTAACAAACTTGCATTGATCGCCATAGAATTAAATTAAAATAATATTTATTATCTCCAATTTTGCAATGTAAAGTAATAGTTTTACAGCACGGTTTTTTTTCTTAGGACGCCGATAATCAAAACAATCGGCCAAGAAGTGCAATTATACCATTTTGTATTTGTCGTTAATTAAATAAAAGGAAAATTGAATAGATATCAAGCGTTTCACAAAAATAAGACTAATAAGTTTATTATAGTAACATTTCTATGTCGTGCAATTTATTCATGAATATTTCATTACTCTACCTCGATTCGATACATTTGAAGGCGGTAGAAATGTTACTATTTAATTTACAACTGTAATTACTCATTCAAATAACAATTTTGGAGCATATTTTTGCAAATGACTCTGAGCTTAGATTTAGAACCAATCAAAATTTTCATTTAAATTTGATTTATAATTATTATTTTGTTCAAGACTGAATGACGCGAATTTTTTGTTTACAGATAGTGGAAATAATGTATTCCAGAATTAAAGTTAATGCTTAGCTTTGGCTGCAGTGTTTCGAACCGATCATATTCTTTACTACTTAAAGTAAAGAAGTACATTTGTAGTAAGTGTAAATTTCGTACTTAAATGGTTTACTAGACAGTTTATATTTTGGAATAGTGACTAACATGAAATGGGGTTAATCACAGCAACATCCTTTAAAATGTTAACGTAAAGAATATTGTTGAATGCAAAAGTTAATTCTGAATGTATTGCATGAGGTTTTATCGGCTTCGTGTATAAATGCAAGTTTATAAAATTTTAGATTCGTCAAATGTTGTTTTTTTTAAATGTATATGAACCAGGAAAATAACTTTTGATTGTCGATTGCATCCAGTGCATCTCACTTGAGTTTAATATTGTAATTGCGATTTCAGTGCAGGTAACTTTATTGTTAAAAATAGTGGAAATGATTGCAATATATAAGAGCGAATGAATCCGGGGAAATAGATTTTAGTCAATGAATTCGCCGATGTTCAAGTTTATTTAGCCACATTAATTTAACTTCTACTTTTAATACAAACACTATTTGAACGTTTCTTTGATGTATTACAAATAGTGCGGTGACTGAATTAGTAACAATTTTACATAGCAACATTATTTATATGGAAGATAATTAAGTAATAAACGAACATACAATAAGTGAAATTTATTTAAAACATGAATACAAATCCCCAATGCATTTTAAATTGTAAAATTCTCCAGGTATTCTGAATGCAGAACAAATTGTAGTTACATTAAATACTATTAACTTTATTTATAGTGTTACAAGTTAAGGTAATTTTTCATTTAAAAAGGAATTTATATAAAATGATTGTAAATGAACTAAATTTTAAGAAAATAATAGAGAAAGAATAAAGTTGAATCAATGGAATAACTGGATTATATTTGTAAAGAAGTTACAAACCAAAATAGATTTTAAGTTAAGGCCAAGCTAGATATATTTAGCAATAAAACCTTTTTTTAAAAAAATAATTTAATGCTGCGTTATATTTTATTTAGCCACTAAAAAAATGAGTTAAGTTCACATAAAGTTTAAATTGAGGAATTGATTTTTGATAATTATTCAAAATTGAAGCGGGTAAAAATAAATCAATTGGTTTTCAAATTCTTGAAGCAGTTCTTAACAAGAATTTCCAAAAATATCCTGAGAAACACGTTCTTTCAATATCTCTGGCAAAATTCAACAATAACGGTTCATTTTGTTAAGAACATGAAATTGGGAAGATGTATTTAAATGTTGAAAATAGGTACTGGTTTCAGCGCAATCTTTTTTCCAGCAGAGATGTCGGTAATCGATACTATTTTGAACAGGGAAAACTGCTTGCACTTCCGCAGAATATATTCTTGCCAAGTGTAGCGTCACTTATATGTCGAGGAGGGTTCAGCACGGAATTGTGATAGTTCACATTTATCCGGTTACCCCTCTGCAATGTAAGTAAAGGGGACTAAATATACGCCCTTTTGAATCGGGAAAGCATAATTTCCTTTATAAAAAAACATCTGAATGTGTGTGATGTCGCACAATTCTGCCAGTCGAAGGGCAGCGACACATTATAAAAACTCCGACGAAAATCACCTTGTGCGGGGAAAAATTGTCAATGTAGCAAGTTAGCAACTCTCATCTCGTCTGCCTGTATACTACAGCAGCAGCTGCTGTATAAATTTCGTTCTTGCTCAATCCAATTCTGCAACAAAAGAGTACATCCCTACTCTACTCTACTTCTACTTATAGTAACATTGGAAAATTTTCTGAGAAATAGAGGAAACATTCATCTTCGAATTCTGTACTTATTAACGGTTTAAAATGGTGGTGATTAGATTACTGTATAATACAACATAATTCATAATATGCATTTTCTTAGAAATCTAATACAAATATATGTTTCACAGATATTTTCATACCCTATGAATTTTGTTATAGAATAAACACATTATTTACTTTGAGAATTAATATTCATATTGATATAGTCAACGTTTCTGCCAAAAATTTACTCCAATCTAAAGCAGAAAAACAGTAAAAAAATATATTAATTTTAAAACTTATTACTGAAAAGCTGAGTCAATTTGTTACTAATGAAATTAATTAAAATATATAGGTAACTCCAAACCTCCGTACTTCGTGGATCTTCATTCTCTGGTGCGCTGAGTCTTAATTTTATTTTCTATATAATACCGTAGACAGATCGCACCCCGTAATCATTCATTAGCGCTAATTAATAATTACGCTGAGATATGTTATGGCGTAACCGCGTAAAGGATAGTAACGACCGCCTAATGATCTCAATATTGCTAATTACGGACTGCCCTAATGAACAACTTTCTTGATAAGTAGAGCCGTAATGACGAAAAAAGTACTAGAATCGAGGTTCTTTGAAAGCACAACTGACTGTACACGATCGAAAATCACTTGTAAAATGCCGCTTGTCATTTTTGTTTATGTTTACATTATTCAAATAAATTTAGAATAATCAATTGCTTGCTGCAACCTATTTGGTACACACAACGCGTTTGAGCCTCAATATATTTTCGGATAAAATACAAATTTTGCCATTTCAAAAATATTTGCCTTTGATCCATTTTAACAGAAGTTTGACAACTGTCAGCTGATTTTCTGCTAATGCAGAACTGGCTGTGTGTAAGCACCATCGCTAATGTTCATGAGGGCCTAATTATTAATTAGGTAATGAATAATTAGGGGTGCGATCTGTTTGCGATATTATGCTGATAATAAATTTCAATTGATGATTAAGATATAATGTTATTGGGATATTTAGATATCCCAAACTTACATTTAAAAACTATGAAAAAATTGGGGCTAAAAACCCGAATGTTGTTAGAATAAAGATTGGCCTAAAAATCGAGATAAAAGTAGTGATAAGAGTAGTGATCCGTGTACAGATTTCTTTCACGTTTTTACAAAGAAAATGAATACCTCTATTTTTCAGAGGATAATAACGGCAGTTCCATTTTTCGCTTTTTTTTTAAACGTAAATTTCAAAAATTTTGAAGTTTCAAGCCAGTGACGTCGCAGGTAGTTGTCAAATGTGTCATGTTTTTTTCGAACGAACAATTTTCAAAATTATCCAACTAGTACACCAGCAGTCGTTTCACTCACTCGTAACGGTAACGCAGGATATTTCAGTAATAGATTTTCACTGAAATAGCTGAATTACGAGAAAAACATGATGTAAAAAAAATATGTATACAGCGGCTATAAATGTCAAACGTAGCAATTTTTTGTAAATATTCCAGAAACTCATAAAGGTCAGTCTGCAAAATCAAAGTTGTAGTAATTCTATGTGAAAAGTTATTAGATTGACGTTAAAATTGTATGTTTAGTCGTAAGAATGTCATATCCCACGAATTTTAAGGAAGCATTTAATTAAAAAGAAGTTAGATATATTTTAATTATTGCAAACGATATTTTAAAGATGATCACGGAGAGCCCAAACATTGATATTGTTTGTCAAGCTATTAACACGCTATATAACAATCCAAACGCAAAGGAACAAGCAAAAGCAGGAAAATGGCTTGAGGACCTACGCCATTCGGTAGGTTTGAACCTAACCTTTCACAGTTATTTATCCTTTTGTAAATATCAATCTCGTAGGTACATTCCTGGAGTATAGCTGGTGAATTGTTGCAACAAAAACGAGACACTTGTACTTGTTACTTTGCCGCAAACCTACTACGAGCAAAAATTCGACTCTCATTTCATGAGTTGCAACCATCTGAACATGAGCGAATCCGGGATACGTTAATTAATTATATCGAAGGAATTACTCCAGAAACTGAGCCTGCAGTTATTGTGCAACTCTGTATAGCACTGGCAGATTTAACTCTACTGATGCACTCATGGCAGAATTCTGTCCTGGCACTTTTGGAGAGGCTTTCCAAGAAGGAAGAGACCGTGTGGACGCTGTTCGAAATTTTAATTGTTATAACAGAGCAAGTAGATTCTAGTAACCTGCGATTAGGAAAAAATCGACGAGAAGAAATTCACAAAGAATTAGAAGCAAGTTCGCCAACTGTAATGGAATTTCTTACAGTGTGTTTGACGAACTATTTTCAAAATGACAATTACATGAAGAAGATATTGCGCTGCTTTAATGCTTGGATTGCAATTCACGCAATAACTCTTAGCAATATTACAGAAAATCCAATAGCTCAACAAGTTTTCAGATTGCTAAGTACTTTAGAAACTTCACCGAAGCTTCATGCAACAGCGACTGACTGTTTGTGTACTCTTTTGCAAGTGCTGGAGGGTACTGACGATCTTTACAGTAACCAGGAAATGCTAGAAATACAAATTTTTAACGGAGTGCTTGCACTTGAAAATTGTTATCGCAACTGCGTTGTAAACGAAGATATAGACAGATCTATAAACTATTGCAGAATATTTACTGCCCTGGGTGAGTTGAAAAATGTGTAAAATATCTTTCATTAATCGACAATTTTATTTAGGAGAAGCATTCTTAGTAAAAATTGTGTCTAATGATCACACGCCTCATTACTCAATTAAGTCGTTGGATTTAGTACTGCTTTGCGTGAGTCATTACGATTATGATCTTGCTGAAATCACGTTCAACCTGTGGTACCGACTTAGCGAAGAGCTGTATGAAAAAAACAACGATCAACTATCTAATCATTTCAAACCGTACATAGAGAAATTAATTGAATCTCTATATAAACATTCTCAGATGGATCCCGACAGTGAGGGCTTGCTTAAGGAACGTGAAAGTCTTACTGTAACTAAACTATATTATATTTGCAATTAAATTGAAATCAATGAAATAATTACTTTCAGGAATTTCGGCATAGAGTCTCCGATTTAATAAAGGACGTTGTCTTTATTATTGGTTCCAGCAATTGCTTCAAACAAATGTTTCTAATATTGCAGGAACCGACGGCGACCTGGGAGAGTAGTGAATCGGCACTTTTTGTGATGGAAAATGTTGCAAAAAACATTTTACCGTAAGAATTGAAGATGTTCTTTTGGCTCACAGTTGATACTTTTACTTTCAGCGATGAAAATGAAATCGTACCAAAGGTAGTCGAGGCGATCTTAAATCTCCCAGAAAACACGCACATAGCTTTTCGGTATACGTCTATAATGCTATTAGGAGAACTTTGTGAATGGATTAAAAATCATCCTGAGTCCTTGCATCCAGTCCTTAATTTTCTGCTGTTTTCTCTTCAACAGAAAAATGGTCTGGCAACTGCCGCTGCAACTGCTTTGACCTCAATCTGTGCAGCGTGTAAAGAGCATATGACTTGCCACCTGAGCGGACTAATAGAAATAGCACGGAGCTTGGATAGTTTTTCTATAACGAATGAGGTTGCAATCGGTTTACTAAAGGGAATATCTATCATTATTTCGCGTTTACCTAGACCTCAATTGGAACATGCAATGCACGAAATATGCTCTTTTCAGTTTATTCCCCTTGTAGAAATTTTAGAAAACAGTGAAAATGTTGTAACGAAAGGTGAAAGGTCGGATCCCGTTTATTGGATTGATAGGCTATGTGCGATTATAAGGCACACAAATTCGGATGTTGGAGTGTCAGAAATCCATCCTAGTGTTCAAATACTCACTAGTGCATGGCCCGTCATATCGAAAATCATGAATAATTATCAGGAAGATCTTCGCATCATGGAGCGGACATCCAGATTCATTAGGTACTGTGTGAGAGCAGTTGGAAAGCAAGCCGCCCATCTATTGGAACCTTTGGTTAAGCAGATTGTTTGTCTGTACACTTTACATCAACATAGTTGCTTTTTGTATTTGGGCAGCATTTTAGTTGATGTTTTCGCAAAAACAGACGAATGCACTGCAGGCTTGCTCGAAATGCTTAAAGCTTTTATTGAGCCAACATTTAAAATGCTTCAAGTTGAAAATGGATTAAAAAATAATCCCGACACTGTCGACGATTTCTTCCGTCTATCGTCCCGATTTATTGAATGTTGTCCGCAGGCATTTCTACAAAGTCCACTTGTTACGCCAATCCTTCAGTGCGCTCTTTTGGCTTGCACTCTCGACCACCGGGACGCAAACGCTTCCGTAATGAAGTTCTTTTGCAATTTGCTGCGGTGCGGGAGACCACAAGCCAAAGACAATATGACTCAAATGCTTGTTAAACAAATCGCAAATCAAAACGGGGAAGCCTTACTGATGAACTTAATCCATGCTTCTGTATTTTGCCTGCATTCATATATGTTGGCCGATGTTGCCGAAGTAATAACAGAGCTAAAGACTGTTGAAAAGGAAAATATGGAGAAATATCTGAAAAGTGCCCTTGCTGCACTCCCGAATAAAAATAACGGCGGAAGCATTGCAGCGACTGACGAACAACTAAGGGAATTTTGTACCGCCATTCTAAGGTAAGTTTGCTTTCATGATCTTAAGCACTTCTAACTGAAATCCGAATTTTTCTTAATTTCAGATCGGAAACCACAAAAGCGATTACAGTAGCATTAAAGGATTTTGTTAGATTGTACCGATGAAACCTGTAAAATTTTTGCTGCGATAAATTTGAATTTTATAAATTTTTATGAAATTAGAAAGGACTGTCAAAGATATTTGTAGGTTTGGCGTTTAAAGTTTTAATTTTAAAAACTTGACTTTTCTGACAGCATATTAAATTATTATTACATAACTATAATACATAATAGTAAAGATACAATAAATAGATAAACGAAACAGTTTTGCAATTTAATGATCGTTGATTTATTTGTCATATTTTGCAGTGAAATTTCGATTTTGTTAAAACTGTTGCTTCCACATAAATTAAGAAGGCATGTTTTCTATTCAAAACATAATTTATTGATTAGTAAAATTTGAGTAGTCGAATAACTCGCAGGTCCTAACTATTATTCAGTTATCCTGTTACTCATATAACAAGTAACTTTTTTACCTCATTACGCAAATTATTTACAAGTGATAAACTTCTTAAATGAAATGAAATTACCGCCAGCCACTTTGAAAGCTAGCACGCCGGTGAATAAAGTTATGACATAGCTGGAAGTCAACGTTGCCGAATACAATCCATTTTTGTTAAGTAATGTTAGGCATGAAACAAAGAGATGACTCAATACAACGTATGCAACGTGTGAATATTTGGTAGTATCGATAGCATTGAAGAATATTACACTCCAGAAAGTGTGTAATAGTATTATACATAGTGTTTGAGCAGCAGATGTAATGAAAAATATTTCTGACCCGCTAAGCAAGCCCATCGTTCCAGGACCGACCTGCAAGGATATTTTTAAAATACTTTTTGAATAGCAGGAAATCAACTAACTAACCATATCTGCCAAAACATTGACAAGTGCAAAAGTTCCACTTATAATGCCAAAGCCCAGTCCGGAGACGTAAGCTAGAATGTGCTTGTTTTCGGTCACTGCCTCATTTTCTGCTACTTCTTGTAGACCTCTCTCGGTTTTCCTTAGCAATTTATACACAAACCAACGAAAGGCTTCCTGCAATACAGGTGCATTAGAAATATTATAGACGAAATTTGTTAAGAATATGACTACTTGAAAAACAACTGAAAATACAACTCCAAATGCTAACACATCTCGCAATGGAACCACAGCTATCCATAATAGTGATGATAGTAGTAAAGATATTAGCCAAAAGAATGCTGCTGCTATCAATATAATAATCCTAATAGGATCATGAGCAATTGTAAATATAAACATTGCTAAAGGTGGGCCAAAAGCCAAAAAACCACAGCCGAAAAACTCTGCAACTGTCATTATATCTCTATTTGTTAACTAAAACACTCTGGATTGAAATGTCTTCTGTAATTAATAATAAGTAATTTGTCGAAAACATAACACAAACTAAAAGACTGCAGAAAAGATGATGTACTGGAGAAACATCCTTCATGTCACGGTATAGGGAATACAAGGTGTACAGCTAACAATGTTCCGGCGCCATCTTACGCGTCACCAAACGCACTTGCGATAGTTTGTTGTTCTCACATATTTAAAAAAAAGCATTTTTAATATATACGCTTTCAAAACGTATTAACTAAAAAGTATTAAGGGGGGCACTCTAGGATTTTGAAAAAATAAAAAAAATGTTTCCTTAAATGGTGCGTTAATATGTTAAAAATGAAATTCCAAAATATTATGGGTGGGAATATCTCTAAATACTCGAATTTTGAATTGTAACGCAATTTGTGAAGTCCAATATAGTCACAAGAAGAAAGCAAGGTTTCTATTTGATTTTATTTTCAGAAAAATAGCTTAAAAATGTTTAAAATTAAAATGGAAAAATTGCATTCCGCAATAGTTATTCTATTACATTTTTTGTTGAATTCTGCCGGTTAAATAAACAGTACCAGATTTTGACATAAGAAAATAAAGTGTCGACTTTGAAGTATCTAGAACTAGATACAGCTTGTATTTTTGAAAGAAAATGGGATTTAATTTCACTGCTTTCACATACATTATTGCATTGATATCAGATGCATTCCTTATATTCTTCGCTATTTTTCATGTAATAGCATTTGATGAATTAAAAACCGACTATAAGAATCCAATTGATCAATGCAATAGTTTGAATCCAGTAAGTATATTTGATTGAATAGAACAACTTTAAGAATAAGAAATTTGCAGTTGGTGTTACCTGAGTACATCTTACATATCGGATTTAACATTCTTTTTATCTTTGCTGGAGAATGGTTTTCCTTGTGTATCAACATACCACTCATTGCGTACCATATTTGGAGGTAAGTTAATTTAGTGTCAAACTATTAATAATTTATTTATTATCTTTGTAATATTATTAGGTATAAAATGAGACCTGTTATGAGCGGACCCGGATTGTATGATCCAACTAATATCATGAATGCTGATAATCTCTCTAAAAATATGAGAGAAGGTTGGATCAAATTAGCAATTTACTTGATATCCTTTTTCTACTACATATATGGGTAAAATGTTACAAAAGAAATCTATTATTCGCTTCTTAAATACTTTTATTTTTGCAGAATGGTGCACTCCCTCATCTCGACGTAAAACTTCGTTCATAAATCTTAAAACCTTAACTTGTGTAAAATTTAAGTTATACTACGGATTTGTTTTAGTCTAATAAAGGAGGAATCCTGTGAAGTAAGTTTTTTGGTATGAAATGCACATTTCTTCGAGAAAGTTTAAATTAAGTAGAATTCTTAACCAACGGTGTTCTGTTGTACTAATTTATTATAAGCATAAGAGACTGCCTATTTTCCAAACTATTATCTACTGAGCAAGGTAAACACTCAGGAATCAAATTTATTTTTATAATTTTTTTTATTACAATTCCTTAACCTTAGAAGCAATACATGTCTACTTATACCTAGACCTACTAAAATTTATAAAAAACTGTATCAAACTGTATTCCTATTTCATTCGCCTTAATAGCGTTCTATAAAATCTACAGTCAACCAATGGACATCAAATTATTATTGCAGTAGAATAGAAATATGTATGTAAATACACAGCGTTGGCCCGGTGCACAACGTTTTATAAATAATTATAAAAATCTTCAGCTCGAATTTAAATACTATTTATGTACTTATAAGAATGTCATTTTCCATATTCTCAATTATTTTTGGTAATCAGTTCGGATCGAATGCTTACAATTTACTTCAGTTTTTCTTTGAGCCATTCTTCTGTTAGCTCGTCTAGTTCGCGTATCTCGTACACACGGGTCAAATTTGCTTCTCTTTGAAGAGAAGTTTTCGTACAAGCATACATCATTTGTAATTCAATCTAAAATATAAAAATTTTCATTGAACATTATTTCAAGATTTGAAAAAATTCACTTGGCTATCACGCGGTGTGTAGAAAATAAAACACATGGGATAAGAAATCCTTTGATCGTCATGAATCATTTTGTACGTGTAAATTATGAACCGTGGCTGGTGGCTAGGAAGTGCTTCTTGCAGCTCTTCTAAAGATATGTCCTCCATTAACTCATCTACGACGATTTCCTGTTTGTCTCGGTTCACTTTTACTAAATTAAAAGAAAGGAATCGAGAAATCAAGTTAATTCTGACCTGAAGATATTCAAAGTTTGTTTTATGATATAATATTATTAAATCAAAAAATTATTTTTTTCAACATTAATTTTTATCCACATACTTGCTGTTTTTAAAAATGAAATTAAAATACGCTCGTGACACTGTTATATTTGACAAACTTACAAATGAGCGCTGTGTTTTTTGTACTCTTTCTAAATCGGAATTTTTTCAGTTCTTCTTTGGCGCTTTCACTGATGTCGCAAACTTCACTCTGGAATAACAAAACCGTCAGGGCAAATCGCTTATATTGTAAGTTTTTTTTTAATTATACCATGTTAAATGTGTAATTAGAGTTGGTTTTTGATAATTGGCACTTATGATTAATTGCTTTCTAGAACGAAATACAACTCCAACAGGCAACCTAGAAACCAACCTGGACACAGACACCCACCCTCTGGAGAACAAATCTTCTGTCAGATTTAATTTACATCACTTATTCACGTTGTATGTTTTTTTCTTCACAAGGGCTGCCAGTGTAATTTCTTACTCATTTCGTTCAATCAGAATTTTTAACATTTCATAATTCATTTCATAAATCAGTTATATTCACAGGATAAGATAGCATAATATTGAGGAAATTGTCATCGTGAAATTTCTAATTATTATTAAAAATTAAAATCTTAACATAGTTCTAGTACATTATTATTTCCAAATATGTACATTGTTTACACCAACGTCAACTTTGACTTTTTTTCCCCTCCAAACCGGGAAATTTCTTTAAATCCATTAAAAATCACCTAAACTAAGTAAACGTTAGCAAAGAATAGCTAAACTCAATAGATATTCTTTGCTGTTAGTAAAATTGTTCCTTCGTAAACTTAGAAAGCCATCCGAAAACAAGATTTCGACCGAATTCTAGACATTTTTTTTTTAATAAAATAAGCGTGAACCTTGGCTCTCTGTAAACTTTTTTTAAAACATGTTTTCCATGCGTATTAATGGAGGGATTATAATTTTTGAAGTATTTCCGACTTTTACTATTTTCGCCCCACCTAATATCATTTCAAGTATTTTTAGTCGTTTGAGTAGTGAGTTTGATTGAACTCATTGTCAGACTTTTTCCGAAAAATTGTCGCTCCAGCAAAATCAGCGATTCAGCACTTTGACCCTTTTTCCTTTTTCGGGAAATTCAATATTTCAAGATTGAAAAGCGGTGGTAAAATTTTAGCAAGGGAAATCTTACGGGAAATTTAGTTTTGCTTTGACTGTTTGAGTTTTGACATGCGATTTATCCATTCGGCTGTTTTCGTTTTTAAGTTGTGAGATGGATGATGTGCGGAGATATTTTTCGACCTTATTACAAAAGTGAGGAAACGTATTTAATTGGATGGAAATCGACAAAAAGCATTTCAAATTTCAGAGTAAGCGGTCTGCACTTTATCATAGTTTCTGATAGGGATGGTGTGCCAGTTTTTCGTATTCATAATGACAAAAATATGGACGTGAACTTGATGCCTTCGTTTAATTCAACATTTGCTCTAGCCAGTGATCAGTCTAGTAAATTGGGCTTGGGAAAGAACAAAACCATCATTTCGATGTATTCAAACTACCAGGTACAAGACACAATCTAAATTTTGTCATATGCAATAATGAAGTCGTCTTAGGTGATACAGATGAACAAACTTCCCTTGATTGTAACATTTATTGGTTCAGAAAACTGCAACACTGGTCACATACTTTCCTTGGAGAAACAAATGGATTCCCTTCTTGATGAAATAAAACTTGCAGTCACTGAATCATGATTAGAGTTTAGTTATATTATATTTAAATTCAAAGAGCTTTATCAGTAAATTTCTATTGTTCTAATAATGGTGTAGCCTTTGTGTATGCATCATTCCTAAAGTGCTCTGTGTATGAGAAAGCATACCTAATGTTGGTGGAGGCAACCCTATTCCGACACCCAGCGTAGGTCCTATAGGGGGTGCACCAAGGCTGCCCCCAATCGCTGTTGGGGCTATAGGTGCCGGAAGAGATGGAGGTTGTATAGCTGGTTGGACCAGTGGCAAAGTTCCATGGGTACGAAAATGCGTGCTCAAACTGCTTGACGTTGCGAATACCTTGTGGCATTCAGGACACTTGAAATTTTCTGCATTTCTTTCATTTAAATGGATTTTCTTCTTGTGCGCCACCATGTCCCTGTTTCGACTGAAAGCCTTTCCGCAAGTGTCGCAATGATAATTTTTGATTCCTGTATGAGTTATCATGTGTTTCGACAAATCTCCAGAACTATAAAATGCTTTACTGCACACAGGACAGACTTGATCGCGAACGCCTGTGTGAATTTTCTGATGAGCCTGAAAGTTACCTAGCGCCGAGAATTGCTTGCTACATATTTCGCACTGGAATGGTCGTTCCCCAGTATGGGTGCGAATGTGTATGAGCAGGTTGTATTTCTGCGCGAATCGACGGGGACAGTATGTGCAAACAAAGGGTCGTTCTCCAGTATGGGTTCTGTAACTAGTCTTCTAGACACACTATCTGCTTAAAAAGTGTTTTGTTTACCGTATGTGCATTTGAAGTTGAGCAGAACATTTGAAAGTCTTGTGGCATTCATAACATGTTTGCAGAACTTTGGGAATTGGTTTTGGACCTCGTTTTTTGCGCTCCTCTGGAGCTTTTCTCTTATATCTACTCCTTCGTTTACTGTAAAAAATGTAAATAAATATTTTGGTACTTTTTTCGATGTGTAATTTACGTCTTCTTAACTTTCAACTTCTTCTCGTCTTCATCGATTTTTTTCGAATCCTCTGTCAGACAAACGTCGGTCATAGTTTCAGCATCACAAAATCTGTTTCAAGTAAATTTTGTAATTTGAACTTTACCTAATGCCATATAATCTACCCATATCCTCGATCAATTAGGCCTAGATACTGACGAAGCCTCAAATCAGAGTTCTCGCATTCTTGTTTGAAATGATAAGCAACCCCGAGCCGGTATATACAATTATTACAAATCACCGCAGGCAAACCATCAGTTTTATACACCTATTAGATATTTATAATGATTACGTTTATTGATATTTTTTTTTCGTATTTAAATAAAAACCCAGTTTTTACTTAATTTGTTCTTACTCGAATCTTTGCGCACATCATCATCATAGTAGACGGCATCATTGCGAATTCGGTGCTGTAGATGGAAGTGAGTGCTCCTTCCTCTAAACAAACTCTACAAACTTTGTGAATATTATAGTCCATTTTCCAAGTTTTTAATTCAAGAATTCGATTCTATCCTAAGTGCTGCAAACTGGAGTGAAGACACTTGACAATCAACACCAAAAACAATTGTACTAGAAGAGAACTTAACATTGGTGTGAAAGTCAGGAACAATAAAAACATTTAACAGTTCACTCATATCAATAAGTTTTTGGATGGAATGTATTAAAAACCTGTCAGCAATGTTTTTCTACGGATTTTGCTTGAACTTTAAACTAATAAAAAGTTAAGTTTTGTAATTGCATCAATCCTAAAACATAAAGCAATCGCCAATTAGATGACGTGACATTTGTTTGAATAGACGGCCAACATAAACATGTTCTAAAATTAAATTTAAATAAGATTGTTGAGAGAATCCGTATGCCGTATTGACGCACAAGTGATTTTTTGACTGGCTGGAAAGGTTCGGTGCAGAGTTGAGAGTATTATTCATCTAGACAAAATAGGTTTCTTAATTTCTAACCTGCAAGATTTTTACAACAATGTCAAAATTGGTTGAAGAAATAAGAACTCCGTTATTAGTGGACGGAAAAGTAAGCAATGTTGTTAATAATAACGATTGTCGAAGTGATTCCGCCAGAAATTCGCAAGAACCTGCTGCTCTCATGAAGCTTAAAACATATCTGTTAGCATTACGACCGTGGTCAATCTCGGCTAGTCTGGTTCCTACTCTGCTCGGATCAGCTATAGCATATCGTTCTAAGTCGTCATCGGATTTCAACTTCATAGTTTTTCTACTTACAATATTTACGGTAGTTACAGTACATTGTGCAGGAAATGTGGTGAACACATATTTCGACTTCATAAAGGGTATAGATAATAGAAAGTCAGATGATAGGACGTTGGTGGATCACATTTTGACAAAAGATGAGGTAGGAAAAATAAAAAAAAAAAGAATGGTGATATCATTAATTACTTTTCAGGTGGTGTCTCTGGGAGCAATTCTATACATGGCCGGCTGTATTGGTTTTATATCTTTGGCAATACTTAGTCCAGCCAAAATGGAACATCTAGCATTAGTGTACTTTGGAGGACTGTCATCAAGCTTCCTTTACACTGGAGGAATAGGTTTTAAGTACATAGCATTAGGTGACGTGTTGGTTCTTATTTTGTTCGGTCCGTTGTCGGTTCTGTTTGCCTTCCTCACTCAAACAGGGCATTTTGACTGGACTACAATTTATTTTGCTATTCCGTTAGCCTTAAATACTGAGGCGATTCTGCACAGCAATAATACTCGTGATGCGGAAAATGATGAAAAAGCCGGCATAGTAACATTGGCAATTTTGATTGGTCGCTCTGCATCTTACGTCTTGTACGCGTTACTACTATTCACCCCTTACAGCTTGTTTGTAGTTTTCGGACTGAAATATTCCTTGTGGTTTCTCTTACCACTGATCACTCTACCACAGGCATTCAAATTGGAAAAACGATTTAGAAGTGAAGCTACTATGCACAATGTTCCCAGGCAAACGGCGCGATTAAATTTCTTTTTTGGAATATTATACGTAATTGCCTGTGGTTGTGCATCGAATATCCCATCATTTAGTGGCGGCAGACATTATTAAATGTTCATAAATTTTGACACATTTCTGTTTTTTAAATAATTTTCAGGTCATATAAGTTACTTAAATTATATTCATCATTAAGTATCACAATCATTTAAGAAGCTTGTTTGTGTTTTGTCAAAAGTTGATCCAGTTGCTTTTTTCTTCGCAAATGAATTCGAACTGAATGTATAAATTTAACATAAACATATCTAAACAGTCACAAATAGCTTTCCTTTGTTTAAACAAACATTTTACAAACAAAAAATTTTTTTTAAGAATTTTATATACTGAAAGGTATAAGAGTTAGAAGTGGTGGCTTAATTAAACCGACAATAAAATTTTCTTACTTAAAATAGAAGTAACAGAACATGTATAGCGCAATTACGGTAGGTTAATAAACAGCTTTAAAAGTTATTGTAAAATATGGTTTCGTCTCTATCACTACATTATTTTTGAAAGAAACTCCAGAATTATGTTCATAATAGGTAGTTGCAAGTCAATTACACTTAGTTAACCATTACATTTGTATGTATTTAGTTTACAACTGCTTTCAGTCTCAGACATAGTAAGGTGCAATTACTGTAAATCAGTATATTTATGTGTTTCTGTGGATAGTTTACTATCTTTGCTTTTATACATACGTTGCTCAGTATACAATTATACAGTTGGAATACCTTTTGGTAAAATCTGGTCGCGGCACTATTCTGGATGCTAAAATGTCAAAGCTATATTCTATATAGTGAGACTTACTTCTCGAATTAACGAATGAGTGCTGATATTTGTTAATTACTTTGTCAAAGCAGTAACTGCTGATGTGTTGAAATATATTATTCTTTTAGACCTTGTTCGTTTTATGTCTATATACACTAGATTTACTGATTTAGGCTTGTGACTAAACCAAGGAAGATGTTAGAAATATTTAATTCACTCGCTGTTTACACATATAAATTATATCATCTCTTTCGCAAGAAGTCAAGAACTAGAATATTTCCACATTTGTTACACTTTAAAGATGTAAATTTTATATAAATAAATAATTCGTTAAATAAGAAAGGTTTTAAGAAATGCTTATACCTGAGCGGACACTATGAATGTTTTGAGTTTCAGTCAGGTTTTCCGCTTTTTCTGTTAACAAATGTATTAAAATGTAAAATAAAACTACATGATTTTTATTATTCTTGTCATATTTTACACTGTAACATAAAATTAAAAAATTAGGGGACGCGACAAATTACTCACAATTCGATATCAACCTTTTTTCGGGTTTCTAAATCAGATTGAAATTTCTCTTTAAGTTTGTCTCCTTCAAATACTGTGAACGGCAAAGTTGCCTTCGCATAATAGTTTGGTAATAGCTCAATGTTGTTTATCACCGTGTCCAGAAGATGGGATTTTTCACATAAAATGCCTGGAACTTCATGCTTTAGAGCATTGAAATGCACATGGAGATGATAAAAAGAGGGTTGATAGTGAATATAAACCCTGAGCTGATCTTTTGTTAACGAATAAGTGCGTTCAATAGCCGCACAGCCTGATTTTTGTATATTTCTTAAAAGAGGCAGATGGGATTCGTTTAAGTCCCGTAAAGACTTTATATTCCTCTTATGAGGAAGAGCCAAAGCGTACAAAGTTTCTATTGTAGTGCCATCCCACTTCAAATCTGGAATAAGGATAAACCCAGTTTCCTGATCCTTGTCCTCGTATATAATTCGATCTTCCTCTCTTTTATGCTCCAATATGTTGTACACCCACTGTAATAACATGAAATTAGTTTGGAAGTAATATTGAATGTAACAACAAACATCAATGTTAAACTGCTCAGATTCGATGAAGGGATTCGTTATATTCTGATACTGTGCTGGAGTTTCAAAAAAAAGATATTTTGCGCGACTGGAGTACCTAAGTATGTGTTTTTGTGTTGCTGGATAAATAACAGTAGTTTTTACTCCTGAAATGAATAATAATGAAAACTATACAAAGTGATATATTCAGTATACTGACCATTTATTTCAGCTGGAGGGAAACACATGAAATTTCCGTATTCGTTATTTATAAATTCTACTCTTTCAACAGTTTTTGTAGAAAAAAAGGATTCGTTATCGTTTCCAGATATATCCTTTTCTGAAAAAGCATTTTTCTCGAGTAGAAGAACAGCTTGATCTGTTTCAGATATAGCGGGAAAAGTGCCTAATAAAATTATTACTTTTCGGTTTGTATTATTGCTGAGTATCTCAGTTAATTTGAATTTTGATATATCATAAGTCGGTTTATCACTTGTTTCCTGAGAGTCAACCATTTTTACAGAGAAAGATAATATATTAAAAATCTGAATTTGCGAGGGCAACCTGCGTTAACTTAGTGAAATGTCAAGATTCTTTTAGGTACTGCCCTGCGGAATTTATAGCACCCTGACGTCACTGAAAGGTTTTAGCCCCTGAGGCTTGAGGAATTTAATAAAATTGGAAAAAAATTGTAACGTACAAAGATTGTAAGAATCCATTAGCTTTATATACAGCAATTAGCACTAAATATTAAATGCTTCGAAGGCAATATGATTTACTAGAATCAACCTTTAAAGGTTAGAACTGCGTTCGTTCATTTGTTTTTGATTGATCATCGCTGTCCGCTGAAAGGTTGATTTGTGTACATGTAAAAATGGCGTCAACAGAACGAGAAAAATCCGATAAAACTAAAATAAATAATCAAATAAAACATGTACCGAAAGATGCTCAAGTAATAATGTCTATACTGAAAGAATTAGGCATTCATGATTATGAACCTCGTGTTATAAATCAGTTGCTGGAATTCACATATCGTAAGACTGCTTTCTTCATACATTTAACCGTACAAACTTATTTAAATTTATTAACATGTTCTAGGATATGTAACTTGTATTTTGGACGATGCTAAGGTTATGGCAAACCATGCGAAAAAGAAAACAATTGATTTGGATGATGTGAAATTAGCATCTGAGATGGTTCTAGACAAAGCTTTCACAAACCCGCCACCCCGCCAAGTACTAAAAACCAACAGGAAAAGCAGGAATAATTTATAATTAATGTGATATTATTACAGATTTTATCAAAACTTGCTGATGTGCGAAACTCTATGCCTCTACCTGTTATAAAACCTCACTGTGGACTTCGCCTTCCACCTGATCGCTATTGTTTATCTGCATGTAATTACAAGCTTCGTGCAGCCTCACAACCGAAAAAGATGAGCAAATCAGCACTTGATTCTAGATCTACTATTAAGACACAAATCAAATCGCAGAGCAACTTGGGTGTAAAACGACAGCAAATGACCACCCCAAAAACTCAAATTGTCTCAATACCCAAGCCAATTTTCAAATTTTCTTCCAACACAAAGCAAATTG
The DNA here is from genome assembly GCA_963082835.1 of Leptogaster cylindrica. NCBI lineage: Eukaryota > Metazoa > Arthropoda > Insecta > Diptera > Asilidae > Leptogaster > Leptogaster cylindrica. The sequence continues at coordinate 21,676,424 of OY720105.1, read as the reverse complement.
ACGTTAAACCAAAATTAGAGAAGATGGAAGTTGATGAAGATGTCGTTGTACCAAGTGGTGGAGGAGTTAAACGAGAAAGAGAAGACGATGACTTCGAATTAGTAACATAGAAATTCTTGTGTATATTTTGCGGATAAATTATAATGCAACAAAATGTTGGTTCTTTTCATTTTAGGGCCAGAATAATAACACAACCAAGATCCATTATTTGCAGATATTCTGAACTTCCTTCAGATAAGCGGAAACAGCATTCCTGTAAAAGCAAACTATAGAAAATAACACAAATACATTACGTTTCGTACCCCTAATTTACTGCAAATTATGCTCTTTTGAATACTCGTTAATTCCTTGTGTCTGAGAATAAACTCGTTGAACTGTTCAAGCATTTGTCCAACACTGTATGCTTCATATGTGAGGTCTTCGACAAATTTTTCCAATTGTGAATAATTTCCAGAACGACATATCTCCAGATAGTTCAATAAGTAAGTTGTTGGTATCATGCCAGAAATCTGCAGAAGGTCATCCTCACTTATAGCTTCTTCCCCCTTTAGCCGATAACAAGATTGCAACATCGTGATCGCACGTCGCAAGTCTCCTCCAGAAATTTCTACAACGGCTTTCAAAGCGTTCTCATCAACACTAACATGCTCTGCTGTTGATATATACCGCAAACGTTCAATTATCTGGGTGAAGTAATAGCTGAAGAATATACATCAAGTGAAATTGGGCATACCTTTTCTTCATTAAGTGACTTGAACCGAAATTTTGTGCAGCGTGATGTAATGGGCTCGATTATTCTAGATACATAGTTGCAAATTAAGCAAAACCGAGTGCTCCTGCATTCCTTTTCCATAGTTCGACGTAAGGCTGCTTGAGCTGCGTGAGTCATAGAGTCTGCTTCATCCAAAATTATAATCTTGAACGGCGGACACGGTTTTCCATCCGGTCTCGTCGCACTAGCAGTAAGTTGGGAGAAGTCCTTGATTTTGGTCCTAACTACGTTAATTCCGCGTTCATCTGATGCATTTAATTCGAGTATGCGTGACTTGTAAATATCTCCAAATAGTTGCCTTGCAGCTGCAAGTATTGTACTTGTTTTTCCAGTTCCCGGTGGTCCATACAGCAGTAAATTTGGCAGTTCTGCTCCTTCGATGCATTTCTGTAGAACAGAAACCACTCCTCCTTGCTCTACGACATCTTCAACAGTTCGCGGTCGACTGTAACATTTAAAAGTACACTAACTCAAAAATAATTTTAACTCATGCTACAAACTATTTCTCAACCCAAGGTGTTAGAGATTTTTCCTTCTTTTGAGTAGATACTGATTTTTCTGAAGTATTTGGGGTGGATTTATCAGTGATTGTTGTTCTGCCCGTTTTTAAAAAGGCTTGCATTTTGGATTCAATGAAACTGCAGAGTTTAACTATTTACGGAAACTAAATGAATCCTAACCAAGTCGAAATTGGCGCTAATTTCCCATCGAATGACAATGACAGTTCATCTTTGATTTCATCAGCGTTTCTCAAACCACTTCTGCAGGATTTGAAGATTACGGATTTCAACAAAAAAACAATTAAAAATATTCCACTTTTTATTATTAACTTAATGTTTTTATAATGACATACTGTGGCTTTCATATAAGAATTCGTTTTAACTTAGACTTATAAAATGATAAAATATTTGTATCGGACTCGTCAGTGATTAGTTCAAACCAGATTTATAAAATTCATCTACAGTTATGTAATAAATAAGACAACAATTTAAATTACACTATGCCACCGCAGTAAACCACTTTAATATTATTAACATATTTTTAGCTGAATACAAGCAAAGAGGATAAGAATCAAAACACTGCTCGGTTCTGTTATTATAAAGAAGTCCTTGATTGTAGGCACTAACGATTTCGTTTGGAAGATTTTTATAACTGAACTTCACAAAAAAATTTAAAACTTCAGCTTCCTCAGTTTGCACTTCAGCACCAGAAACAATTTGGCATATAAGTGACTGCAAGCAATTCAATGGATCTTGTTTCAAAATCCTTTTCCAGTTAATTTCGTTTCCTGTAAAATTGGTAGTGATCGGTATTTCTCCAGATTGCGCTTGTCTTTTATTTCGTAGCAGTGCTTTTGTAATTGTCCTAATCGGTTGACGGATTTTATTGTAATCCTGGGCCAGTAGATGCAGCATATACATTGCTCCTAGTCCCATTCCTGCCAAGAGGAGTAGTCTTTAAAAACAAGTAAAAATTAGATCTAGATATTATTCGAGTAAATTCAAACCTCAATCCATGCAAAGCAGGCATTTTAAATGCTTTTACGTTCGCCGAAGACTGCGGGCAGACTAACTATTTTGTGTGAAGTTGACTAATAACTTTCTTCGATGTGCATATAGAGGCACTTAGATGCTAGGATGAAATTTTCAAATTTTCCTTTTAAATTCATAGTTTTCGTCGACTCCTCTTTCCACTTTCTTTGTTGCTCGATAATTCTGCACGAGGTTCGTCATGAAAAACTAGTTTGCCCCAACCTTGTATTGCTTATATCGACATACATATATGTTATTTAATGATTTTCTTCGCAACGGAAAAGTGGTTGCTGCATCTGCATCGAAGAAAGTAGTTCCCATTATAAAACTTGGTCACTTAGGCAGGAAGTAAGAATTGAATTACATAAATTTACTTTTTGTAAAAGAAAAATTAGATGCTTTAACTCTGGGATGAATGTCACAATAAAGTTGTACAAAATAGATACATTTTATTATGTAAATTTATACAGACTTTATGTAATGAAATTTGGTGTTCAATTGCAACACATACTGTACAGTACAGTAATGTGATTACGCCACTTTAAATAAGCAACGCATCATCATCATTTTTGTATAAAACTCAGAAAAATAAGCTCTGTTTAAAAAAACATTTATTTTCCAATGTATAATCGTAAAATACTAGTCTCCTCCTTCCTTCTTTTCTTTAATTGCTTCCTAAAATATCACGAATTTACTGAGACTTATTCCTTATTCACTTTTATATTACCTTAAATCTCTCCTCAAATAACGAAAGCTCTGCTATTAAATCTGTAATAGCGTTCATTAGTGCCTCCTGTGGAGAATACTCTGATGTCGTTTGTATTCGAATGACAAATTTGTGCTCCAAAGGATGAGGTACTTTATATCCAGCAAACAACACATTGGGATCCTTCAACAACTGACTAAAATATGTATGAAAACAGTAAAAACTTCACATAATTATAACTGTGTTTACTTTCTGATCATATTTCCAAGTGTGTGATCTTCTTTGTTTACCGTAAAAATTGCAGCATTAGTAACTTTCGTGTCTAGCTCCTTTATAATTCTGCGAAATTGGAAATGCTTAGAATCTTTTCTTACACGATTCTTCAGCTTTAATTAAAATGGAGGACTTACTTTTTTTCCCCTTCATATAAAAGGAATGATTCAAAGGTGGGCGGCGCATTCATCGTTATTGCTTATTATTTCTGTTATTTAAACGGAAAAAACGCACAAGAAAAAACTTCCTTACTCCCACGGTATTTTCGGCTTTCTAATGTCAGAACTTCGGAAGTGTCTTCCTTCTTCTTTATAACATTTAGCCAACTCTCTAGAAAATATCTAAATTAAACGTTGCGTTTTCATGATGCAAAATAGATCTACGTACAGGTTTTCCCCTAGCCCACAGCTCTGAGTTTCACGTTTCAGACCAAACCTCGAGGGGCACACCTCTACGTGTTAACGTGTAGTTTAGATTTGTAGGTACTCAGAATATAATTCATGATTTTGTTCATCGCAAATTATTTATTTTTGTACAAGACTACTAATTGTAAGGTATATATTATTAGAGATGGGACATCGAATGCAAACCATCGATGTTCACCATCGAAACCGCCATCGAATAGTTGCCATCGATGTCCCATAGTATCGTGCCTCTCACCATCGAGGGCAAAAACATCGACTATCGCATCAAAACCATCGATAGTTCCGATGTTCGATGTCCCATGCCTACATGTAATACATTACCTTATATATTACATTTGAGGAAAATTTCTCTCGTGTATTGCCCGAGCCGGGTTCTAAATAAAATATCCTTTTATCTTTTTATTATGGATTTGAATTTTACAATCCTGGTGTGGATCATTAACGAACGAATAAGACCGACTACGAGACACATTTTTCTCAAATGTGGTTCAAAAATGCCCTCGAATGACGCCTATAGAAATACAAAGAGTGGTTTGCATTTATAATTTATATTTTTTGAAATTATTCGGGATGGATGAGTTTTCTTATATATATTACTTAGGTGTATATTAAAAACATGCACGTATAAAATATTTTAAGGGAAAAATTGTGGCATTTTTTTAAGCAAAACATCGACTAGATACCATCGATGTTCCGATACTATCGGGTCCCTCACCATCGAGGGCAAAAACATCGACCATCGCATCAAAACCATCGATAGTTCCGATGTTCGATGGTCGATGTCCCATCACTATATATTATTATTATTATTCTAATATTTTTTAGAACTAAATATTTAAAAAAGTGAAATTAGAAAAGGGAAATTTTAAAATATCATTGGACAGTGAAGTGTGGCTCGTACAATGTCCAAAAAACAAATTAATTTTAAGTTTTTTTCATTATTAACCAAGAACAATTGCAACACAATAGAATGTGTTGTGTGAAATTTGTTATCTAAAATTCCAACGTTAAGGAAGAGTTCTCCCGATCTCCCAACACTTTCTATTTATTTGCGTTTGAAATTAATGGGATGTGATTTGGATAAAAACTGCGAAATTTCTTGGTGAGAAAATTTTCCCTCCAGGAATCGGGAAATTAATTAATTAATCAGACCTTTACAGAGTACTTTAGGTTTTGCAACATATATTGCGTGAAGTTCAACATTTTTGATATATTATACATTATATTGTTATTGTAGCTGACCCGATTTGCACATCGCAAATTAACATTGAATTCCCATGCATATTGCACGCACGTACTGAAATCTTTTTTCCCCCCTCTTCGATCTGAAAAATGGAAATTGCCCGAATCTGCTGGGGAAATGTGAATCTGACAGATCACAGACGTCAAATTTTTGGGATATTAAATATAACTTCTTGGAACTTCAATACTTTAAGAAAAGAAATATTTTTAACTAGTCTGTTACCAGGGGCAGTGTTCCAATCATTAACTTATAGTTTTCGTATAGCGTTCAACCTAAAGTGAAATCTGCAAAAAGTGGAGTGGATTCGAATCACGAATGTCGTCTGTTCATAAGTGATCCGCCCATTTCGATTTTATGGAATTTCGACGTTGATGATAGAGTGCTAAAATAATGCCCCCACAAAACAAACATCCGGCTTAAGGATACTGTATTATTATTTAAGAAGAAATTTGGCCAGTCAAATTGAAATTATTCATTAAGTGTAAAAAGGTTTCACAGTGGTTAGTTCGAAATATTAGCGGAGGAATAACTATGGCTGAGAATACCAGTAATAATGGAGTGGTGACGAACAATCCAAATGCAGAAGTTGTAAGAGGACAAATCTTTGAGGTTGGTCCTCGGTACAAGAACCTTGCATATATCGGTGAAGGAGCTTACGGCATGGTAGTGTAAGTGAAATGATGCAGGAAAAATGATTTTTTATGTAGAAAATGCTCTTCATTGTCTTATAGATCTGCTTATGATACTATCACCAACACAAAAGTTGCAATTAAAAAAATTTCACCGTTTGAACATCAAACATATTGTCAAAGGACATTGCGAGAAATAAAAATTCTTACTCGTTTCAAGCACGAAAACGTAAGCACATTTTTCATTTCCTAGATATGCTACAACAATATTTTATCTTGTAATATAATTTTTTTTTTAAAAGCAAGAGTAATTGTGTAAAGTCACAACATGGATAACTTTTAGGAGACTTATTAATAATAATAGAAAAGTATAATTAGTTCTAAGAATTATATCCAGTTGGATCGACCTTAATTTTTCAAAACAATGTATATATTCCTTTAATTTAAACCGCTTGAAACAGAAGCAAAATCAATGCTATACCATTGCTTTTACATTTTAGATAATAGACATAAGAGATATTCTACGGGTAGATAGCATAGAACAAATGAAAGATGTATATATTGTACAGTGCTTAATGGAGACTGATCTATACAAACTGTTGAAGACACAGGTATGTTCTGTAACACTCAGCAAGAGGAAAATACGAACGATTTTTCAATTTCAGAGGCTAAGTAATGATCACATATGTTATTTTCTCTACCAAATACTTCGCGGCTTGAAATATATTCACTCGGCCAACGTGTTGCACAGAGATCTAAAGCCAAGCAATTTACTTTTAAATACAACTTGTGACTTAAAGGTACAAGTCCAATAATGCACAATCAATATCTTTACGTTTATGTGTTTAGATTTGCGACTTCGGTTTAGCTAGGGTTGCAGATCCTGAACATGATCATACAGGTTTCTTAACAGAGTATGTAGCCACAAGGTGGTACAGGGCCCCCGAAATCATGCTGAATTCGAAGGTAAGACCTTTTTTACAGTTAGAAATTATAACAGGGAAACCAATTATTATTTTAAAATTTAAGGGGTACACAAAATCTATAGACATCTGGTCTGTTGGTTGTATATTGGCCGAGATGCTCAGCAACAGGCCAATCTTTCCTGGGAAGCATTACTTAGATCAGTTAAATCATATCTTAGGAGTACTGGGATCCCCTTCTAAGGAAGACTTAGAATGTATTATCAACGAAAAGGTTTCCTGCTTGTTTTGCTTGCAAGATGGACAACAATAAACATTGTATTTTATTTCAGGCACGTAACTATCTGGAATCTTTGCCATATAAACCAAAAGTTCCGTGGGTGAAACTCTTCCCGAGCGCAGATCAAAAAGCTTTAGATCTACTTGATAAAATGTTAACCTTCAATCCTCACAATAGAATATCTGTGGAAGAGGCACTGGCTCATCCGTATTTGGAACAGTATTATGACCCGGGGGATGAGGTCAGTTATAAAATTGATTAATGCAGTTTAATCGCTAATTGTGAATTCATTTACAGCCGGTCTCTGAGGAACCCTTCCGCATCGGAATGGAATTGGATGACCTACCCAAAGAGACTCTGAAAAAACTGATTTTTGAGGAGACTCTCAAATTCAAAGAATTACATCCAGACACTGCTGTGTAAATCAGTTTTATTTATGATTCCATCTATTAAAACCTTCTGAAATTATGAAGTCATTATTTCTGTAAGTGTTCAAGTTAAGATAAAAGAAAATATCATCTTTATTGGCTAATGTGCGTTTAAATGTAAGACAATGTGATTTTTAAATATCTGAAAGTATTTAATTCAATTTTTGTGTATGTGTGATTTTGATCAGTCATAAAAAATTAAAAAAACAAAAAAAATAAAGTCTTTGGAGATGACTTAGTTGTCAGTTTACCAATTAAAGTCAATTTTTTAGACTTTTTAATGTTTTAGGTGTTTGAAAACATAATTCAATGTTACATATACCTTCTAGATTCAGCTTAAGTAATGATAATTTAATCAGATCTTACATTTTATTTCTCTTAAATATATAAGCAAAGTGATCAAGATCGCCATTGACCCGTGAGAGTACCTTAGTCCTTTGAGTAAAAAAAGACCTACGCTTTATATTAAGATAAATTTGTTAGATTACTTCTTAATTTGCTTTTGATTTTAGTTTTACTCCAGAAAAGAGCCCAGTTGTTTTGCTTTATGTTTATTGTCTAATTAGTTATATCTGTGAACGAATAAATCAAATAGGCAGGTGCATTTCTTATTGCATTTTTTACTTAATCGTAACGAAGACAAAGAATTTTTTATGTGGTCAATAACACTAAAGTTTGAAAATGTATTTGTGCTTTACGAAATCTGTTATAAAGTTTGTTAGTCGTGTATTCATGATGAAAATTGTTTAGGTGTTTGTTGTGAAGAAGCAAACGCAGAAATTCATATAGGTACAATCAATGAAAAGTAAACTAAATTTAAATTTTCTTGAAAGCGCTTTAATGTTGTTTACAACATTTTATTGTGTTAAATCTTGCATGTAATGTTGTTTTAATCATTAAAATGAATAAAAATATTCGGAGGCAGAAAATTGCATTTTTCTTTTTGTCAATTCACCCAATTTTAGTTGTTAGTGGAAATTTGAACACGAGAAAATTTAATCAAATGGACATCGAATCTAAAACTTTATTTAATAATTTCTAGCACCTTATATGTACAAATAATTAAGAAATCAACTGGCAAAGTTACTTTAAAAATTTAATTACATTAATACAATTTATTTACATGCATAATAAATAGTTCATAACGAAAACAGCATGATCTTAAAAAGTCTCATCTTCCATGCAGTCGGCATCTTCATGTCCGAAAACTACAATAAAAAGTGTAAATTGTAAATGTTTCTAAAATATTACACTGATTGAATTTACCTTCGCACTTCTCACAATATTTTCTCGGCGGAGGTTCCACTTTCGGCTTACCATCTTGCACGGCCATGGACAGTGGAGGACTATCGGAACTTTGCTTCGGACAGTCTTCGGTTTCGTGGTCATCGAACATCTCGCAAATATCACAGAATACTCTGGGGGCTGGCTTTCGTTTAGTGATCACATCGAAGTTGAACTGTGTGAAGTCATTCGAGAAGGCCTCTAGAGCTTGAACCTTCTCCTTCAAAGTATCGTTCTTCACCTGCATGTCAGCTATGATGGAATTCAGAAAATTTATTTGGGACACGGCTTCATTGGACTCTGACTGCAAAGACATACAATTAAGAAAGTTCGCGGCTAATTTTCATTTTGTTTCTTACAGTCAAAGAATCTGAAGACAACGCTTGCAATATGTAATCTCCGCCACCAGTAGCACTTTCAAGAACTTGTATTTTCTCATTTAGCTTGTTAATGCTCTGCTCGAATTTAACCACATTATCCTTGCATTTGTTATGTTCCTTTAGCAAATTCTCGTATGCGTGCTTTTCGGTGGAACTGAGATTCTTAGGCTTGTTATTTTCTATTTGCAATAGTTTATTTTTCATTTCTGAATACTTTTCATCTTTCTCTGCAATAATTACTTCTAAATTATCTATTTGTTCTTGTAGATTCATTTGTTTCTCTTCCAAAAGTTGTTTGGTCTTCTCTGATGTGGTCGTTAGTTCCATAATGTCTTCAGTATACTTCTTGATAAGGTCGTCCTTTTGCTGTAGAGATAAGATTTTTTCTTCAGTTTCCTTCTTGTTGAGTGCAAGGCCTTTGTTTATATTTTCAATTTTATCATTTTGAGATTTGACCAAGTCCTGAAGTTGTTGATTTTCTTTTTCCAACTCTTTTCTAGTATTTTCCAAAGTCAATAGATTTTCATTTTCTTTCAATAATTCTTTGACTTTTTCAGTCAAATGGTTCCTTTCAGTCCGCAAAGCAGATATGTCCTTTTCCAAATCATGACTGCTCACCACCAAATCGACCTGCTCTTCTTCCTTGTGCTGAAGTTGCCTTTTAAGATCCTCCACTTGGCGCTCATAACTTTGTTTTGCTACCAATTCCGCCTCTCGTCCAGATTCCATTTTATTAAATTCGGAAGACAAAAGTTCCAGAGAATCCTGCATTCGTTTAATTTCAGCAGTACGATTTTCCAAGGACAATGATACTGCTGTGAGTTCAGATAAAGCTTTTTGTAATTCGAAGTCTTTTTTCTCCAAATCCTTCCGAAGCAGTTCCACTTCCTGATTTTTATTCTCTATCGACATTCTTAGGTCTTGTTCACTGATTTGGTTTTCTAGTAATTTCTCCATTCTTGATTGGCTTTCAGTGATCAACTTGCCTCTTTCTTTCGCAAGTTCTTGCTCTTTCTGTTCAAATTCGGATTTTGAGTTTTCCAATTTGGTTTGCAATGTTTTTATTTCACCTTGAAACTCTTTTATAGAGCTTTCCAGTTGGGCATTAATTTTTTCATACGCTTTGCATTGGTTTTCAAATGATTCGCGCTTTTCAACTTGGTCTTTAAGTTGTTCTTCCAAAATGGTTAAGCGGCTTTGCGCTGCAGCAAAAGAACATTTGCTCGATTCTAATTCTTTTTCGAATTGATTTCGGATCTCTGTGGTGCTTTCTAAAAGATCGGCATACAATTTTTCTTTAGCTGCGACATTTTCTGTTAATCTTATTACTTCCGAGTTTGAGTCGTTGGACGAATTTTTCAAATTATTCAAATCGTTTAGCAAGGAATTATTACGCGCTTGAAGCTCATCACTTTTCTGTAACGATGCTTTGTGTCTTCTCTCCAAATCGTTGAATTTCAGATCTAAGTCCGTAAATTTTTCTTTCTCTAACTGGGCGATTTTTCCTAGACTCTCATAGTTTGTTTTAAGTTCCTCAAATGCAGCAGTTAATTTGGTCGCAGCCTCTTGAGACGAACTGAAGCGAGCCTCTAAATCGACTATTTGTTTGGATTTGTGATTGATAACTTCATTTTGCTCAGCAACTTGTTTCTCTAAAGTTTTCAAACTACTTTGTTTGTCTTCTAAGAGATTTTGTAAATTGCTTATCGTCTCGTGCAAAGTTTTAATTTTATCTTCATAGCCTGCGGAAAGTGAAACGTTTTCATTAGTTTTCTTTTCTAACTCTGATACGGTTTCTCTCTTAAACACAGAGAGTTCTTGCAGTGCAACATCTTTTCCAACTAATTGTTGTTTCAGAGTACTGTTCTCATTTTGCAATATTTCAATTTGAGTCTTCATATCATCTATAATTTTATCGCGTTCTTCTTTCTGCAGCTTGATTTGTTCTTCGGAATTCTGTAGTTCCACAGCAACTTTATTTAGACCGTCTTGTTGTCTGCGAAGTGTCTCTAACTCAGAATCTTTTTCACAAATCATATTTTTCAAGTCGTCAATGTTTGCTTGTAAGGAATCTAATTGTTTTTGCAGTGTTTCCTTGACTAATTCAAAATCATTTGATCGTGCGACTAGAGTGCTTTCAAGAGCTAGCATCTTCGTTAGAGCGTCTTTCAACTCTGTTTCCTTAGCTTGTATTTGAATGGAGAAGCTCTCAGTCTGTTTGTCTGCCGTTAATTTGAGATTCTCACTTTCTTTTTGTAACTCAGTTATTCTGGATTCACGTTCGTTTAAAGCACGGTTGTGTTCTTCTGTGTTAGCGAAGAGTTTACCTTCAATATCCTGGAATTTTAAGGCTAGTTCGTTTAATTCAAACTCCTTTTGCGATCGCAACTCATTAATCTCTTGTGTTAGTTTTTCATTATTTTCTCTTAATGTGTGCATTTCATTATTTATGTTTTCGAGTTGTTTGGCTTGGTCCTGCAATAGTTCAGATTTTGACCGAACTTCCAACAACAGGGATGCTGTTTCACCATCTTTCAAATCCTTAACAGAGTTCAATGAGTTTTTTTCTTGCGCAAGATCAACATTCATTTTACGCAAATTAGTAATTTCAACACTGAACTCATTAATTTGTTTCTGCAAGGAATCGATTTCTTTATTCTTATTTTCTAATTCAGATTTTAATTGAATATTCGTTGACGAAGCACTTTGCATTATTTCATTTGACTCCTTTTCTATATTTGCCAGTTTGTGAGTTAACTCCTCATTTTGATTTTGTATGTCCTTCACATTGAGAAATAGATTCTCATGATTTTCATCCTTCATTAATAATTGGCTTTCGATATCTTTAATATGCATCAAAAGCCGATTTACTTCGTCCTGCAGTTGTTCTTCTTTCCCAATCGAATATTGAGAATTTTTCTTTGCAATGTCTTCCAACGGTGGATCTAATGTTGTATCTTGACTCGATGTACGTGACAAATGGTTCCTATACAACTGATTCTCCAATTCAGCAATCTTTTCCTTGTAAACTTGTGTCTGTGCCTACATCAAAAGGTGCTTAATATACATATTACTAAATTTAAAGGAAAAATTTTGATTTCCAAGACATTTACATGAAATGTACGATTAAAATGCAACATTGGAATCAAAACTTTGTGTTGTACAAACGCGCTTACATTTAATTCATCACCACAAAATGTTGCTTCATCAACACTAGTTTGAAGATCTTCTGTCTTGCTCTTTTCATTTTGAAGCTGACTTTCAAGGTCGCTGATTTGCTTTTTGAGCTAAAAATTGTAAAACAGGCAATAAAACAAAACCATAAAAAATGTTTCTTTATTTAACAAATTAGTAAAAATAATGCAGCTGCAGGAATAATGCTATTATAAAAGCAAATTTTATCAATGATAGTAAGCCCCCACAAAATACATTTCGCATTGAACCAAAAAAAAATAGATCGTTTCGAATCCGTTTTGATTAGCGTGAGCTGAAGACATCATGCAAAACGCAATGCTCTTCATGACTGCCGCTCCAGCCACGAAATTCCCGCTTCAAGTCCACTAAGCTAGTGCTTGGTCGACGAACGAGCTCAGCCCATTGTCCGAAATCGCTGGACTACGTTATTAAGCATTTTTGTGCATGTTTTTGATATCAAGAAAAAAATGAAACAAACCAAAAATGAAATTTTCGGCCATCAGTACTTACCTCTGAGATTGTTTTCTGCAGTGATAATGCTTGATTTTGGGCATCTTCACGGTCTAAATCCCGTTCAATCATTAACTGTTCAATGTGGTTTTGTTTCTCGCGAATAATATCCTGGAAGATATAACATGTTTCTAGTTTACAAAATATGCGAGTACTAATATTGCAATCCGCCCAAACAGCAAACTACACAAGCAACAGCAAAGCAATCAGCATCCATTTATATCAGAACAGAAGTTTATTTTGTGAGCAATACATTAACGCACCATGCATTTCACAGAGGAAAATTACAACAGAAAATTAAGTAAATATAACACCAAACATGGAAAAATAGTCAAAATAGTAAAGTTATTGAATGTATTATGAGATCTTGCAAATCCGCACAAATTTCTTTCTAAATAAACTATCAAGTGTTTCAACAAAACTGTACAAATTAACAAAGACACCACATTATTCAAATGGTACAACATATATCCCACATAACCCTATCTAATCATACCTGTAAGAAATAATTAGTAGTTCTTGACGCAGTAACGGGTTTTGTGGAAGACGACGACATTAATTTCTACAGAAAAATTACAATATTATTTTAAAGAATTCAAAAACCGCAGTTTGTTCAAGCCTCCATCTGTACCTGGGCGTTCATTCGAAGCCGAGACGTGTTTGTAGTTGCAACACTGTTCATTGTTCCGACCGAAGTTAAAGATTCCCTCGAACCTGCTCGTGATAGTCGATTCTTCTTCGATGTGGGCGACAGTGAAACCTTGGCGATAGGCACAAATATTCCATATTTTGGAGGGCATTCAAAATAACTGCGAAAAATAAACAAATGAACAGAAAAAATAAGTAAAAATGGACGCAATTGTACCTGGTACCATCGACGGATCCGTCGTTTTTCCCATTCGGATCATCCAATTGTACGCCACACCAATTTCCTGGGGCAAATTTAGTTTCGCCGATGTACCTCAATATTCCTGGACGGCTTCCAAGTCCTGATGAAATAATCACTCTGTCCCCAACAGTCAAGCCATGCTCTTAAATGTTAGAACATTATTTTCTAATCCAAGACTAATTAAGAGACAAATTACTTCCTGGACTCCTCAGAGCGCTGCTGCGAATACTTGATGTTGGAGAAGCTGTACGTGAACGCTCCGGTGAAAGTTTTTTGGATAAGTTTACTGGAGACGATTCTTTTATGTATTGCAATGGTTGATGGGTCAGACGCGTTAATCTTGAAAATATTCCTTTTTTCGGTTCGCATTGAAAGTATCGTTTCCCGGAAACACAACCGTCGTTCTTTCCTGTAACGAGCTTGTGTCAGTCAGTACTTATTAGATGAAGGTGTACATACCATGCGGCTCATCCAACACTATTCCAGCCCATTCCCCGGGAGCAAAATGTGTCTCTCCAATAAAAGCAATTTGACCTGGTTTCATCCCGCCAACCCATACTCTTTGGCCAATGATGAAACTGTCAGTATCGACTGTTAAAACTGCACCATGGTCTGGAGAATTGCGTCATTTGTTACATAGTTCAATTTTTGAATATCAATTTTATGAAGTACACTAAATAGTCTTACCAGAACTTCGCCTTCTACCAGTGGCTTCCAAATACCATTCAGCTCCCACAGAGGCACCTTATCACACACAAGCAATACAACACAAAGGGTGCACAAATAAGGATGCGATTTTGATTTAATGTTGCCAAACGACATAAGAGGCAAAATAATAATGTGAACATAGAAATACACCATTGGATCATGCTAATAACAACCAATGCAAATATTACTCACAGGATTGCTTCCTATCATCTTTAGAGTATCTCGGAGGCGATACGGAAGATCTTTCTGCCACTAAATCAGTTTCTGTCTCCTCATATACATCTAGTGGTATTCAAGTAACACACAATGGAGACAAATTGAATAAAATTATTTACGACAAACATAAAACAACGGCTCGAAAGCGATTTAGGTTTCTTTTAGTATGGCTCAATGAATTCTGTTTGTGGGTGTTGCGAACTTGCTTCAATACAACCATTCGAATTAGTCTAAATTTTAATATTTCATGATCTTTTCTGCGGCATTAAATATATTTGGAATTTTTTTAAAATATTTTTAGCTGGTCAGCATGTATTAAGGTTTTTAATGGGTATCTACTTGGTTGCTACTATTCACATTTCTACATACTAGGATGACTACTCAGGATCAGTTTTGGTATTCGTGCGTAAGTTAATGGTTAAATCAATAGTTCTAATTTGCATTTTGTTAATTTTCACACATTAAAGTACTAAAATTTCACGAACCAAAAAGGATTAATACGTGCACAAACTACAAAGGATATAAGCAAAGATAAAAAAACATGCAAAGCGATGTAAACAATTATAAAATATTATAAAAAAGAAATTATGGTGCAAATACCTGATAATGGTGACTTCAAAATATCATCAGTTGGACGATGCATAGTTATACCGTCTGCAAAAAATTTAAACAACCATGCAAATAAAAGTGATTAATGATTTAAAAAAGCTTGGGAAATAGACACGTCTGCGGTAGTGTAAAAAATATAAAAACAATGATAACCATTTAAACTTCTTTACTTAAGTACAATATTAAATGATGCAATCAATTTCCGTGAGCAATTGTTTTGAAAACGAGGGTGTAACTCTTTTGAAGTTCCGCAAAATTGGCGAACTTGCCGCACAATTGAGAAATTGATAGTCATCTTTTGAACTGATTCTTGAAAGTAACACAACACTAATTAAGAACACAAAATAAATTCTTTGGACTTACGCATAACTATTGAAAACACGAGAAATTAATGAAAAGTGAAAGTTAAACTGCGTTAATTAATAAAGTGGAGATAAAATCCTGTTGTTCAGCTAGTCTGTGCGGCAGTTGCGATTCCAATTAAACATCTTGTAACAAATGGCTCAGAGAGTGATCACAAAAATGGTAAACAAGAAAAATAAGATAATTCACACGCTAGAAAAGAAGGCTTTTAAATTAAAACCCACGCGAATTGGAACTATGCGAGGAAAGGTGATCTAATGTACAAAATCTACTGACCTTATGTCATTGTGGATTTCCTAAAGCAGCAATTGCTCAACCCACAACCGTGCGATTAAATTGTGATCGAAGAAAAACATGTAAACAAAAACACAGCGAAAGAACATTGGGGACTTACTGACCTGCTGGCGTTCTGTTTGCTTAAGCCGAGGAGAGCAAACGTACTACACAAGTTTAATAGAAACAGATCATACAAATCCAACGCATCTATGATTGGCAGTCGTACGTGATATTTTAAAAAGCTCGATCACGTGAACAGTTCTTGCCTTTAGCCAAAAAAACAGATAAAACTTTTATCAATTTAAACGAGATTTCTCAACGCTTGTCGGCGTTTGAAGATCACCTTTTAGCAATTATGCAAATGAGTTAAGAGAGTTCCTGTTGTAAACTCAAAGATCATATTTTTAATCCACGTTTATCTTAACTGCATCATCATCGTGTTATTGTAAAAACTTCCCTGGCACTTTAACTACCTCTAATATAAACAATTACCTTGGAACAATTCCCCAGTGCCTAACGACCACGTGCGAGTTTCAGAATAACGTCTTATTCACAAGATGTTTTTAGTTGGAACACCCAAGAAAAACTGTGAGCTGTATCGAAACTGCTTCGCAATCGCAACTGGTAATTTCTCCACCAGCACCGTTGATGACACAATATCTCGGATCACCATTCACCTCTTCTCGTTCTTGGGATTATTCAAGTAGCTAGAGACAACCGCCGTTTGAGCGCGATCTTGATCAGAAATGGACCTGGCACTAAATCAACCCATTCCATCTGACGACTTATGTTGTTCTGCTTTTCGCCAATGCACAACATAGAGCATGACATAATCGTAATCGTAAGTAGCTGTAAGTGACTCGCATTTCTTCCCCTGATCTGTTTTTCCCGCAAGGATCTAGTGACTACGGTACCGGTATCGTAATTCGCTTTAAATGGGAACTGCATCTACATAAAGCAGGAATACGACCAGAGGAAGCCGCTTGCAACCTGACGAATTTAAATGTAGCAAAAGAGAAAGGCGGTCAAAATATTACAAAAATGTCAAATGGTTCTAGTACCGTTATTAAGTGTTATTTTACTAAAAAAATATCTGAATACCAAAAACAACCCGGCGGAGGTGGACTGTTGATTTTGGACAAAGCTAAATGAAGTCAGCAAAAGCAGGTGAGAGCTATTTATCTCATACTAAATTATTCACTATAAAGCTAGATGAAGAGCAGAAGTTGATCAGCTTGTTAAAAGGAATCGGATTATCGGAACGTACATTTCCCAAAGAAATGTTTCATTATTCTTAAGAAGTAACTCTTTAATCATGCCAGAATGTTTTTTTCATTTCTATCAACTTCGTATGGATCGCTTAAAAAACGATTTCTATAGTAAAAATTGTTCACAATTTCATTTCATTTATTAGACTTTTCGCAGGAGTATCAGCTCCATTTTTAATTCATCTATATTAACTTCGCGAAAATTTGCGTATTTGTGGATTTGTGCCGTTTTAAGGAAAACCTTTCGACGGCTAATTAACACACTTCCCGTCATCCAATCGAGCTAAAACTTTACAAATAGGCTCGCTGTCGTTGACAATGCACTCTATCAAATTTTTATCTCGTTATCACAGAAGGAATGGATAAAATCTTTAATAATAATGCAAAAATGATGCCGTTTTGCACTGCGCATAAAAAATATTATCATAAAATAAAGACATCTTGATCTTTTCTTTTCTAATTACTTTGAATTGTCACCATTTTGAAAATACCTACTTTAGATGAATTATAGGAAAAAACACTGTTTTTACGGGTTGGTTTTTTTATATGAAATCTTCCTATTATCAAAAACCTACCCACGCAAAGAGCAAGTGAAGTTGGGATATACAAATATAAAGGCGGTTGGGTTGTTATAATTAAGAGATATAATATAAAAGAATTGCATCAGCGAAGTGTGATGAGATAAATAAATAGAAATTTCCATCGCAGCTACAAGAAGAAAAGAATATATTACAGCAAATTAATCCTCCCAATCCTCCCTAATCGGAAGACGAGATTAGGTGGGGGCATGGGATGGGGATCAGAAACTCTAACTGATTTTGCAATAATAACGCAAACGCACCCTACAATAAGACCCCTAGCAACTTTGTGGACATAGAAACTTCAAGTGCATAATTGCTTATGCATTCAAAGGTAATTATTTGTGCATAACCTTACAACAAAGTGAATATTATTATATATAAATTACTATTGTTACTATGTAGTTTTGTAAAAGTATAACAATTCATGGACTAAAACACAAAAATATTGCAGTGTTGTTTTAAAAATCGCATTATTTGTTAAAACAAGGTTGATCTCCGTTATATTTTAATTACAGTTTGGATATACAATATACATACTTACTGGTCATTATCACACAGGCAAAAATGTATGCTCATGTAAAATAATGAGACACAAAAGTTCACTATTGCACTTAATCTTCCTCACTAACAACGACACAAACTAATAATTCTTTCAGGCATTATGAACATATTTGAAGTAACTTGTTTTTACATTTAAATTTCAAAAATATAACTTAACTCGGCATTTCAAACGTGTGATTCAAGTGAAACCGGCAAATAAAATGTTCCAGATTAATATTTGCAAGTAATTTAACGAAAAACGAAAATAAACAATTGAAATTATTCAGATTAGATACAACACGCATGCCAGCCCTCAAAATTAAGAGGCAGAAAAAAATTCTTAAAATCCGGACAAAAGGAAATTGCTAATTACTAATTAGTAGTGTTTCACTGCGAACTTTCTATAATATTGCTTACCAGAAATATTTGACGAAATAGTTACTTACTTTTGGGTTCAACAGCAGGCAATAAAGGCTTCGCGGGCATATGTAGCATACAAGGTCGCCCTATCCGTGAAGCCGAAGGTGGCTTTATACCGGATTTCTTCTCATCCGTTGTGGAACGTATCGAATTATCACTGGTTGATGTCTTTCCTTCTTCGGCCATCTGAAGATGCGAGAAAAAGAATTCTTTGATGACAATGAGCAAAGTACGTAAACGATACTTTTTATATAATACATGTATAATGTAAAGGCCCAACCAAAATGTACATAAGAATACGTACGTAATTGAACGAACGTAAGCTTTTGTATGTCAAAATTACGTCAAAACATAAATGTACCCGAAATGAATACGTAACGATACGTAAGGTAAACACAACAAATTGCTTTTGCCCAAATGTCAAAATTCCGTCAGCATACGCAAGAGTTGGATTCTCACCCAATCTTGCGTACTTGACGAACGTAAATTTGACATTTCCGACTTGACGAACGTAAGTTGACGGACATTTTGGGCGAATACATTAGTAGCCCATATGTCCAGCCTTATGTTATTTTATGTTATGTTTTCTTATGTACATTTTGGTTGGGCCTTAAGGGATGGAAATCATGTATGAGAGAAATACTCTCTTCAATCACATGCAAATCTTTCTGCATTAAATATTCAAAGAGCATTAAGCCAGTCTATCACGTAAAGCCAAATTATATTAGAAACGGTAAAATTTTATCAATAAGTGCAATGAACCTTTTTGTTTACAAACCGCGACTTTAACCTAAAAGTAATTTCAAATGGCAGCACCCAAAAGGCGGTTAATTTTTCCAGATTTGTCCCGCGCACTGGAAGTAATCTAAAATTTGTGGAATAAAAAAACAGCTGATTTTGACGGTTTATGTTGTTATTAGCTACGAAAAATTATTTTCAATTATTTATGAGCGTTGCTACATAACACATCAAGGAAATTTTGAAATAACACTAAAAATAGAAACGTAGAAGTTTTTAAACAATGCAAAATATAGCAACAACTATATGAGATTATTGAAACATTGGCTGTAATTTCAAAAGCGGTAGTTATATAGGAATTTAACAATTGTAAGGAATGTAAATAAGTTGGATTTTGTGTAATTAATGATGCTGTACTTAGAACATACCACCACGTAACGGGTTTAACTTGGATTTCAATATAGCTTGGACAACTCCACAAACGAAATTTTCACAGCACAACTTTTACACTAAATACACTTTTAATTATACCACACAATGCACGTTAGCACAGTTAGCACCAAATTTTTTAACACGGTAACAAATTAGGAAATTACGAGCACTGTAATAATAATCACGAATTACAATCATCTGTGCTGTCACAGTGCAAAACAATTTCTAGTGCTGCCAGCTCCCCGGTTCCTACGATGTGGAAAGAAATTGTAGTTTTCCAACATTTGTTTGAAGTGTACCGAATTTCATTCAATTGATGATTGAACATTGTTTTTGCGTTTCGCATTATAATGATGCCTCAATTTCCTTCTTTGATTTCTTCAACTGTTTCAAATAAATCTGTAAAATTGTAAGAATATAATTAATTTATAAGCAGATTGACTAAACTCAAAACTTTAGGCCTTCTGCGGTGCGAATCTGTGGGAGTTGAGTGGAACGTATCATGTACACACTTCCGATAGCTTACAAAATCTCTTCGAACACAATTGTTGTCCGTTTCGTCAAGTTTTCTATATGCTTGCAATTTAATAGTAGTTTTCACTTTTCAGCATATTCTTGTGGAACTAATGGAAATTTGCAGTAATAGATCAAAAACCTAGCCATATTCCTCATCATGTTTAGTTTGTCACTTTGTCAGTTTCAGTTCACAGTTGTCTACTTGTCTCTATTGGAGGAGGTTTGTTGTTGGACGTTGTTGAAATTGGAGGAAAGGATTGTCCGGTGTCCGTGCATAAAATCAATCGGGTGATGGAGTAACTTCTCCAGGTGATATCTTACCACATTGTTCATTGAATTCGGCGATACTAATTGCGGAAAGTAAAACGAAAAGTAAATAAAGTTGAAAAAAAATGAGAAGAGTGCAAACGAAATAAGTTTCTGGTGGAAAATGGCGCTGATGTTATTTAGGACGCATAATATGAACGGTGGCCCCGGCCACTGCCAGTTGGCCCGTTCTCTGGAGCGAATACTCGAGGAGGCTCAATTAAGCGGTGAACTGAAATTGTCCAACAGGAAGCTGAAGGAGTTTCCTAGAACTGCAACAAAATACAACTTGGGTGATACAGTAATCGCAGGTACGTACTCCCGGGCAAGGTGCAAAAGGAATACCTGGCGTTTGGGTGTGTCATAATTTTTTTTGCTTGAATTGCACTTTTTATGGACAGAAAGAGTATTCAACTTTCCCAGACTGCCAAATTGCTCGTGTTTTGTTTATTTTCAACAGTATCGTATTCTTTCTTGTGCCAGAGGCACTTGCCGCATTTCCTGAAAATGAACGGGATGCGCCCAATGAATTTGAATATGAATATTTTCACGGAGCATCGTTTTTTGTTTATTTACCTGCAACCTAATTAACTATTTACAAGCTTCAGATAAAATATTGTTGAAGCATTGATGCTATCTTGTAAATAATTTACATACAAGCTGTTTGCCGTCTGCTGTCGAGTAGCACTTGATCTAGACTGGACGCGCACTAGAATTAAGTAACGTTAATTAAGGAACTGATTTAATTAGAATGACTTTCGAAAATCAAATCGGGAGCTCAATTGTGGATGGTTGTACTTTTTTAGACTGCTGTGAACTACTTCAACATGCAGAATAAAGCACTTGAGCTTTGCTTCTTCGATCATAAGGGGTTCTTAGTTTTCACTAATCACTATAAGCAATAACAATTTTTGGTTTACAATCTACACATGTGCATGCTTGTGTTGTATCAAAAACTTCTATGCGGTTTTGATACACTTCGAAATTGTTTGGTTTTAAAGCACAATCTATTTTAAATGGTGTCCCCATCGTTTTGCAATGCAAATATAATTCATATCTGTGTTTGCGCTCAGAAAATGACACACATAAGAGAAGATGAAATGCCGAGTGAATGTAAACAAAATTATTTATTCGGAAGTTGAATTTTAGAAGACTCCATGATCAGAATTTAGTCAGAAACATGATAAGATAATGGGTGAACTGAACGTCTGATTTGCCTTGGAAAAAGTTCACATGAAGTTTCATTGATGTATGTGTGTGGAATGTGTATGTACTTATTTTGCATGGTCTAATAAAAAGTTCCGCTTCATACAGACGATATTATTTTAATAACGTTTTTTATCTCTTTTAATGGATACATGATAAAAAAAATGATTACTCTTAAAAATAACAAAACGCGTTGAATTATGTATTTTTTTACAGTTGTTAGGATTTATTTTAGAAATTTTGCTGCAAGTTGAATTTTTTGCAGAAAATTAATTTTCTCTGTTTGCTTACTAATTGAAAATAAATTGGTAGCAGTGAAATGAACAATTCAATTGACTTCGAAAATAACTTTTTTGCAGCAATTAAATACTGAAACTCCAATTTTTAGAATAATTGTTCTCCCCGGAAGTTGATGAGCTTTTAGATAAGAGTCCCTTGTATTGATTTCGATTTTTCCAAGTTTTCCTTTCACCCTGTCCAAGATAACCTATCGCGAAAACTAATGAGAACAGAAGCGTGGGTTGTGGAATGTGGATGGAGGATGAATTTAGATAAATCAAACTTTATGTCTAGCTGATCATATACTATATGATTTCTAGGATGAAACAATCGATACAGTGTTGCTTAGCATCGATTTCCTTTCACAAATTGTCCAATTCTAATTAGTCCGGCAAGAATATTCGGCTCGTAAAAACTAAGGTCGGACTTTGCCCTCAAAACTACAAAGTAATGGGAGAAATCGTTTCTTAAGGAACTCGTCCCCTCCTCTCCAGTAATTCTTTGGCCAAGTCAGTCCACTGCATGAATCTAAGTTCACGGCAATTAAGAACGTTTGGCCATGGAACACGGGGGAGTACCGCAAGGTGAATAATACACGTGCACACTTCTGTGAATTGCAGTAGTCTCAATTTCGCCTTCTTCAAGATTATTATATCAAGAATATGGGTGAGGGTGAATTTTTTTTTAATACTCCGGCAACCGTGTTATCGTAATGCAGAAGAAACTTATTCATTATCTCTGTAATTTAAAATTGTGAACAATGAAATTAATTTCAACTTGAAACATCGTTTAGGATTAAAAAGAAATAGGGCCAAGGATAAAAACTCCACTCCAACATTTTAAATGTGTTGTTTAATGATCTTCGAAGATGGGCAAAAAGGAGAAAACCAAAAGCACGCGTCCCAGCAGAAGTAACAGCTGCAATTAAAACACTTTTGAATAAATAAAGTTGAACACAGAAACGCGTGTGTAGGTTTCTAGTTGACTTTTGTCTGGAACCGACTGAACAAAGGAAAACCTTCTTCAGCAGGAAGAATCATCCAGGCGGATAATTTCAACTGGGGTACATTCGGCTTTTCATAATTTTAATGTATGTAGATCAAAAGTTGTTTGAATTCTTTTGGTTGCATTTAAGTACGTGTGGAATTGAAACATTTATAAAACAAATAAACAAAGATTGTAAAAACATTTTGACCTATTTCAGAGTTGTTCAAAAATTCGTTGGGGGAGGGAATTCATTTTAAGATAATTAAAAATGCTTGAAAATATGAATGATACAATTCAAATTAATAATGGCTATTGTTAATTCCTGCTTTAATAAATCAAATATTTTGCAGATTTATCAAGAAATCGGTTCTGCGAATTACCTGAAGATATCACATCTTATGCATTTCTGGAGACTCTATTGCTGTATCACAACACAATTAGAAGTATTCCGCAATCTGTGAAAGGCCTTACCTCGTTGACGTACTTAGACTTACGTAGTAATCATTTAATTTCACTACCTAGAGAAATATGTTTCCTACCATTGCAAGTGCTGCTAGTCGCACACAACAGATTAACAAGTCTGCCTGATGAATTGGGACGAATGGAAAAACTAACGGACTTGGACGTGTCGTGTAATCAAATTGGGAATTTGCCAACTCGAATCGGAGATTTGAAGAACTTGAGATCTCTTTCTCTGCGAAGCAATCAGCTTATTTATCTTCCACGAGGTAAATTACAGCAATTAATTTGATCATGGAGAATGCAGTCATCGTTTTATTTCAGAGATTACATTTTTGTCGCTTATATCACTGGATATCAGCAATAATCGGATATCAGGTCTTCCTAACGAAATACGTCAGATGACGACATTGGTTTCCTTGAAGCTGGACAATAATCCTTTGACTTCACCCCCTGCTAGTGTACGTACTTAATTATTGCGGCTGAGGTGCAATTAATGTTCCCATTTTTACAGCTATGCATCAGAGGCTTGGTGCACATTTTGAAATTCTTGGAAACCCAAGCGCTCAATGATAAAGTCAAATGTGGTCCTACTGTTGATGGGTTCGCCACACTGCGGCGTGCACCCAGAAATCCTCCCAGCACTATTGACGATAAGCTGCGAAGACATCACGTTGATTCTGGGTATTCCACAAGTGATGGCTTAGATAAACGCTGGTCACAAGATAATGCCGGTGGTAAGTTTCGTTTCTTCAGTTACTGTAAAACATTATGCAGCATTAATTTTTTTGAATGAATTTTGTTGTATTGATTTGAGTGAATCTTCTATTCTCTTGTGTGTGTGACACAGTATAGAGTGGTCGGTACTTTCTTTGCGTCCGAGTTTTTTTTTCAAATTTAAAATTCAAATTCGAATTAAGAAATTCAAGGATCGGTTTCTCACTTGTAGGAAGCGTAGTGCGAATGTTTTTTCTGACTCAGTGGGTGGCAGTGGCTTTTGATTTTTAAATATTTGCTGAAACTTTGGTTGGTGACTTTTTATCTTCCTGAAAAGTACTTTCATTTGCAACGGGATTGAGCGAGAGTGTGTGGTGAGTACTGAGTACCTACGACTACGTACAAAGCAATTAACTCGAAACTATATATGAGTGTGCTGTGTGGTGTTGCATTTTCTTTAGAATACCTGAGAGAAAGATTGCATTTGGACGATTGTGTTTGATGAATGTTTGATGCTTGGTAAATCTTGTTTAATGGTAACTTGTGAAAATGATTGAATGTCACAAGTGCAAAACTTCAATTCGAGGCGAATCTGGTTTAGCCTGCGAGGGGGTGTGTGGAAAGGTGTTCCATGCATCTGCTAAATGTGCGGGAATTGACCAATATAGCGTGGGAATTCTGAGCACCGGCAATATGGTTAGATTTATGTGTGAGGATTGTCTGCAATACATACGGAATGTGGACTTGATCGTGGGAGAGTTGCAGGATACGGTGAAGAAAAACGCAAGTCAATTACGGCAGTATGAAGAGGGTTTTCAGAATTCACTGAGGAAAAATGAGCAGGAAATAAAAGCGCTTTTAGAAGCAATTGAGGCTAGGTATGTAGCAAGGCTAGACGAAATGAAGTCGGTACAGAAGGCATGTGCAAAGAGTGTCACGGAGATTCAAAAGCTGTACACAATGCATGCGAACTTCAATGATGAGAGCGAGAAGATTCGTGCTGAATTGAGACAGGGGAGTGAAACCGTGTGCAATGAAATAAAGAAAATTGCTCATAGTAATCGAATGAATATTCCAAACAAACCATCGTTTGCGGAAATGGTAAAGAAAACTAGTGGTGAAAAAAAGGGTAACGTGATTCCGGAAATACGGAGAGAGCTGCCACTCGTAATCAAACCGAAACAAAAACAGAGGACTTTAAAAACGAGAGAGGACCTTAATAATAAAGTCGATCCTAATAACCTAAGAATTTCAAATATTGAAAGCAAGCATAGTGGAATGCTTGTTATTCAAAGTGAAAATGTTGAAGAGAGGGATAAAATAAAAAAGGCAATTGAGACTCAGATTGGGGAAAAGTACGAGGTCAAAGTACCCAGCAAGTGGAAACCTAGAATTATTATCCCAAACATGAGATTCCATCACAATGAGAGAGAATTTATCGAGAAATTAAAAAAACAAAATAGTATAATTGCAGAGAGTGAGTTAAAACTTATCAAATACTTTGAGAGTAATAAAAACGATACAAAAAGTTTTAACGCGATAATCGAAATCGATCATGAGTCTTTTCCAAAAATAATTGAAGCTGCGCGGGTTAACGTTGGTTGGGAGAGGTGCAAGGTGTTTGATGGGATTAGTCTCTTATTTTGCTATAAGTGTAAGGGATATAATCACAAGTATGCTGAGTGTAAGAATGAGGAGACGTGCCTTAAATGCCACGAAAACCACAACACGAAGGATTGCAAAAATGAAGCAATAAATAAGTGCATTAACTGTAAGCGTATGAACCATAAACTTAATTTAGGACTAGATGAGAACCACTCAACAGTAAGTAGGAGCTGCCCAGTATTTATTAAAAAACTTGAGGAGAAGAAGAACTTAATTGGTTATTAGCAATCAAGGGAAATTAAATGTATATATATAAATATTCAAGGTCTTTATAATAATTTCGAGGAGCTTGAGGTGATAGCGAATGAACACAAATATGATTTTATTTTTTTATCGGAGACACACTTAACTGAGGAAATTGAAGAAGACGAAATAAGAATTAATGATTTTAATGCCATATCTTGTCTTTCAAATTCAACCAGAACCGGAGGAACTACAATCTATGTCTCAAAAAAATGGAACGTTACAAATGTAATAAAAAGATCGGTAGATTATCAGAGATGGTTGCTTTTATGTAAATGTAATTATAACAATGCGGAAATAGTTGTGGGTGCTATTTATAGGTCACCGAACAGCTCTGAAAGAGAATTTTGTGACTTCTTTAAAGAAAGTATGGAAACACTTACTGATGACTCGAGAAATTTATTATTAGCAGGGGATTTCAATATTGATTGGTCAAGAAATGATCTGTATAAGAGAGAGATAGAACGAGTGCTAAATGATAACTGCCTAATGCAATTAGTAAAGGAGTATACAAGGACAACAGCGACATCTAGAACAACTATTGACTATGTAATTACGAACATGCAGAACGTTAAAGCTACAATTGACCCAACAAAAAAGATCTCGGATCACGAAAGTATAGTGATTGCTATGACCGGTAAAGATAGGCGTTTGATTGTTGAAAACAGTATTGAGGTACTAAGGTATCGGAAAGAAGTATTTTCACGGGAATTGGAAAAAATGGATACGGCTTTCAAAGCATCAGCTGATATACATGAGAATACTTCCAATATTGACCAAGCGTTTAGGACAGTAGTAGATAAGTTGGTCAAGGTTAAGAAATTTACCCATAATTATCAGAATGGTAATTGGTTTAATCGGGAGCTAACAGTGATGAAAAAAGAGAAAATTCAAAAATACCTGCGAGCGAAGATTATAAATACAGATGAGAGCTGGAAGGAATATAAGATAGTAAGAAACAGTTATAAAATTAAAGTCAAGGATACAAAAAACAGTTACATAAAGAACAAAATTATGAATGCTGATGGGCAAAAAAATATGTGGAGAGAGTTAAAAACACTAGTTTTAAGACAAACGAGAAATAAAATTAATAAGGTTATTTTCGGAGATTCAGTGTGTACGGATGAGCAGGAAATAGCGAACAAATTTAATGAGTATTTCATTAAAAGTATAGAAGAAATAAATGCGTCAATTGAGGATAAGGAGTATGTAAATTATATAAGCGAAGTTGAAAGTAGATTTAAATTTCAGCTAGTCACACTTAATAATCTTCAGACTATTTGTAAAAGCATGAAAAATAAAATAGATCATGAAAAAATTAGTCCAAGGATGATTCTGGACAACTGGGAGCTAGTGGGAAGTACACTACTACAAATAGTGAATACATCACTTACAACGGGTGAGTTCCCAAATTCATGGAAGATTTCTATAGTAACTCCTGTTGAGAAAATTATAAATACAAATAAATACATATACAGTTTCGTCCAATAAATACTTTGAAAACTTGTGAGAAAATAATTGAAACTGTTGTAAAACGGCAGCTTGTTGAGTATCTTGAACGCTGCAACATTTTGTCAACTTATCAATCAGGTTTCAGGAAAAATTATTCTTGTGAGACGGCGATTAATTACGTAGTGAAGGAATGGAAAGCTGGTGGAAGGCAGAAAAAAATCATGGCATTGTTTCTTGATTTCAGAAGAGCTTTTGAAACTATAGATCGTGAGATTTTAATTAGAAAAATGATTATGTACGGATTTCGGGATGTGGAACTAAAGTGGTTTAGATCGTATTTGATGATGAGATCGCAGCAGACAAAAGTAAATAATTGCTTATCTAGCCCTCGTTGCGTTGAACTGGGGGTTCCGCAAGGCTCAATACTGGGGGCTCTACTTTTTATATTATATATTAATGATATGCCTGAAGTTTTAAAAAAGAGCCGGATTGCTATGTACGCAGATGATACGTTGATATATGCGGAGGGTAAAGATGCCGTGGAATGCAAGTCCATTTTAATGGAAGATATTCAAAATATTATGAATTGGTTAAAAATGAACAAGCTAAAATTAAATGAGTCGAAAACCAAATTATTGGAGATTAACATGGACAGTGCAACAATTCTTGAAATAAATGGTAAACAAATTGAAAACGTGAGAAACATGAAGTACCTTGGAGTAATGTTGGATTCAGACCTAAAGTTCAACGATCATGTTGACTACATATGCAGGAAAATCGGGAAAAAGATTGGTTTCTTTAAAAGAATCCGCAATAAAATGGACACTCTAACTGCAATTAATGTGTACAATACTATGATTAAGCCTCACTTTGAGTACTGCTCGTCAATTCTTTATACTTGCTGCAACAAAGACCACATTGAGAGGATGCAGAAATTGCAAAACAAAGCGATGCGGAGTATCCTGAGATGTAATAGGTTTACACCCATTAGAAGTATGTTGGATACACTTAAATGGTTGAGTGTGATGCAGAGAATACAGCTGAATACGCTTATGACGGTGTTCAAATTAAAAAACGGAGTGGCCCCTGCGTACCTTGCTGGTGATGTTGGATATGTAGGAGATGTGCAGCCGTACCGACTGCGCAACATTGGCGATTTCAGACTTCAGCGAAAATACACAGTGCATGCCCAAAACACGCTCCTGTATAAGGGACTGCAATTGTTCAACGGTTTGCCATCTAGTATTAAGAATGAGTCAAGTGTTGTATCATTTAAGAGAAAGTGTGTTGAGTATGTAAAAGGTAATGTTTGAAATTATGTTGGCATAGTTTGTTTTATTGTTGTTTAAATGTGATTTTTTTGTAGAGTATTGTAAATACTGATAATAAATATATTCATTCATTCATTCATATTCCAGGTGTAGTTAAAAATGGGTTATTTTCGTCGAAAACATCCCCTCTGGAGAAAGTTATAACAGATGCTGAACCTACTGCATTAGCAAGCGTAAAACTTGAGAAAGAATTTGCAAATAATGCAAAAGATTCAGAATTTGTTGAGCAGAGAATCGATATGAATAACTTTAACTACACTTCCAACAATAACAGGTATATTAATCTTTTCTTTATCAGCTTGATATTATGAGGAAAATTCTATTTCTTTTTGTGTTTCAGTGAAAATACTTCTCCAGACGAAGAAATCCCCTTGGAAGGTCCAAAACTGGAAGGAAAAAGTAAAAGTTTGTGTAACATTCAAACGTACAGGTAAACTTTTACAAAATTGCACCCAAAACTTGGAACACAGATAATGAATTTTTAGAGAATACAAGGAAGCTTTAAAACAGCAACGTAATCAGGAAATACAAAATGTTTACAGGACCAAATCCCAGCCTAAAGTTTCGAATGATTCCTCCAACAATGCGAATAAATGTTCAGAAAATCTAACTTCGGACACCTTTGTCAAGATGAATGGACTGAATCAAGACGTTTCAAGCTACAAACATGATCTTGAATGCAACTTCGCATTGCCCTTAAAAAATGGGAATACTTACGAGGATAGTCTCAATCAGCTAAAGAAACCGATTCAAAAGGTTCCTCCCTCACGAAACTTGAAGAAAAGCAAAGTCGATGAGAACAAGGCGGATTCTGACAACGAATGCTGTGATTATATTAAGCCAAGCAGCCCTGTAAAATGCAATGGCGTTCTGCCTAGTAACTACACGTTTAATTCTAATAAAACTGAAACACCGCCACGGGGAACGAAACTTAAATTATCGAGGTATATTCATCAGAAGTTGCTTGCCTGAGGAATGTACATATACATTTGATTTACAGAAATGTCTCCTGGAATCAAGATTCGTCGTCTGAGAAGCTGAGCTTTACTATGAGACGGGAATTTGATAAACAGAAGGAGGAAACCGAATTGATTGCACAGCTTCGAAGTGTAAGCGTTCTTCTGAGGTTATTTTTAAATTAGGTTTTCTCATAATTTGCTTTTCTTCAGATTATTGAAACACGTTTGAAAATGAATTTACCCGAGGACATTGCATCTGCCCTCACAGATGGTGTAATTCTATGTCACTTGGCCAACTATGTTCGTCCAAGATCAGTAGCAAGCATTCACGTGCCCTCACCTGGTGTGGTAAGCTTATCCTTTTCGACACTTTATATTATTTTTCTGAAATAATTTTTTCTTGTAGCCAAAATTAACAATGGCTCGCTGTCGTAGAAATGTGGATAATTTCTTAGAAGCTTGTCGAAAGATTGGAGTAGATGAGGTAAGATAATTTTTTGAATTTCATCTTTGTATTTGCTAGAATTGTATAATTATTGTGGGTTAAAAACAGTGGCTTTCTTTGTTTTATGTACAAATATGAAGTAATGTCTTCAATTCCATGTAGTGAATTCTTTCTAAAGATATTGTTGAAGTTCTGGAGATGAATTATAATGAACTTTTAATCCGCGTTGAGAATCGTGCGAGGCAATCAATTTATTAAATTATATGAACGGCCACAAAAATGAATTCTAAAGTACTATGCATGCATGGTTAGTAAGGCGTGAGTGTTTTCCTGAATTATTTTGTATATTTTATGTACTGCATGTTTAAATCTACTTTTTAATGCGTTATAGACGGTGATTGTACCAAATATCTTAATCAAAACGTTATTAATTGCAACTTTATGTGAAGATAATTAAAAAGGGAATTTATTTATATAATAATATTACTCATATCAATCAGGCAAACTTTCATGCTAATATTATAATATTTCGATTAGAGTTAGGGAGTATTGACGGTGAAAATTGCAAATTTATTCGTCTAATATTTTGTAAATAGAACTAATATTAAAGGTGCATACTAATTTTTGAAATAGTCGAGGTAGATAGTAATTAACTGAGTCTAAATAGCAAATAATTCCATGTACATCTCTTTCTAAAACAAAGTGGTTTACGTGTTTATGCTAATGCCCTTTTAATGTAACGGACCCTTAGCTACATAAAGTGAATCTGTTTTTAGCAAACAAAACTGATTTACTTTGAAAAAAAATAATTTGACTTTAAAAATACTTATCTGTTCTTATTGGTGTTGGTTGCAGGAGTTGATATGCTCCTGTGCGGATGTTGTCAGTAATAAGGAGACAGTGGAAGAATGTCTGCCAAACCTCAAAGCCGTATACAGAACTATATCTGCATTACTCAGCTTAGTTCACGGTCACGGTCCACAACATGGGCAAGGAGATCCGTCGACATCTGCAACCAACTCCAACAAAACAGGACAACCAGAAGCTGAAGTTGATCAATCACCATCAGCACAAAACGGAAATGGGTTTAATGGCACCTCATTTGCGGATAATGAGGTAAAATCTAACGATAATAGGGATGAAACTGGGTTAAGCACCGAATTTATGGAGCATTTCACAGCAATGTGCTCATCAGAGAATGGTTCAGTTAACATAATATTTAACACTAAAGAAGTTTGTTGCTGCAACAACGATTTTACCGATAAAACTTATTACAAGCCTGATATAGATCTAGTGGACAACGGCAACTACTCCAATGATGAAGAAACCAAAGTGACTGATCGGGAGAATTTCCAAAGAAATGAAATCCTTATAGTTAACAACTTAAATGCACCAAAGGCACATTCTCAATCATTCGATTACAAGAATTCAAGTAATTTAAATATAAACAATGAAAAGAATGCACCACAAAAAATTGTCACGAAACGCATTGAATTTTTTGAGCGGAATACTTGCGGTAAGGCAAACAATGATAGATCTATATTTAGCATATATAATCCTTCTCTGGATCATCAACGTAAAACTTCGCGTGGTCAGGACTCCCTGGTTCTCACTATATTTTTATCGTCCATTTTCATCATCACATTCCTCCTACTAATTATATTTCCTTTACCAAACTGAATACGTTTTGATACTTAATAAGAAGAGGCTTCTGCTATATAAAACTAACTATATTTATATTAAACGCATATATATTTAATTTCTGTTGCAATAATTACATAAAGCTTATATAATATATTTTTATTTACGTTAAGCCTTGTCTCACCTTTAGCCTTACATTATCTGTATTCTTTGGACCCTGAATTAGATATTTTTGAATAAAATTGAAATGTAATTTCAAATAAAAATTTACAAAGAATATGGAAATCGTATCCATTTGCAGCTGTTACAAGTACAGATAATTGTACTGTAGAACTGATAATTGTAAGAATGAGGTAACTAATACAGCTTTATTTTGTATCGACAAATTTAATAAAATAATTTTATAACATTTGCTTATTTCATTTTATATAGTCATTACCATCTACTCTAGTTTCTCATAGTAGCCTGCTACTTATTGCACAACGGCTAAACTTGCTCCAAATTGAATCATACTATTATAACTAAATTTCACTGATAATAATTAGTTAAGCACTTACCTTGGAGAATTGAAATTGTCATAGCTATTAGTGAAGGAAATTTCAAACAAACAATTATTTGATACGTATTCTTCGTACTTTTTATTCAACTCTACAATTGAAAGGGACAAGAAATAAAAAAGATCCCAACCAAAAACGGTATTCTCAAAAACGTGTGCATCATAATAACTTATCTTAAGTAATGTTTGATATTTAGAAGTGTTTATTGCTTTTCTATAAAGACGAAGAATGGTTCAGGGTTCACCTGCATTATATTTAACATTTTCTTATGAGCAAATTATTGTACATTTTCAGAATCTTATATGCTGTGCAGCCGATGTTCTTGAAGGTAAGGGTGCGGTACAAATTGCAATCACTGTAGGAGAACTTTTCCGAATACAAGGAGGACAACTGAACAATATGAAATCTCCGACGAGATTTCCGAGATGTAATGGGGCCCCACTTTCTACGCCATCGACTATCGCATAAAAGTGAATATGTATTTTATATTTAGACGTATCCTATTTATTAATATTTAATTCACAAATTTCTGCTTTTGCGGAAAGGATGCTTTTTCCATTCAAGACTCCATCGTCACTGCCATTACTTCACAGTATTACCAGTAAATAAAACTGGGAGAACGAAAACGAAAATTGATACTATTTTTCTATTCATAATATTATTTAAAAAGCGTGTAAACATATAAAATTTTCACTCAGAGCAAATGTTTTTCTTGCTCAGAAAACCAGTGATATTAACTCTTTCATTGTGCAAGAATGTGATAACACTTCGAATTTCGAAATCCTTGTATGATTACATGCTTCTTGACACAATTATTCATTGCATTTTGTAATAATTAGTATAAATTATTCACAACTTACATAAATACTCGTTTCCATGTTTGCGCAGTTTTATGCGATTTCTTTATTTTTTCGATAAATAAAATCATTTATGCTCTAAATATCAATAGCGGAACATACGAGTATAAATACCATTTAAAATGTATTCCTTTTCTACCTTAGATGTAGGACATAATAGGTTTGAGCGAATGTTTGCAACGCCAAGAAATAATGGTGATAGGAAAACAAGAACCACATTTACCTATATTCATAAATAGGAAGCGAAAAGAAACCGTTTTATGGATGCCCGTCCGTCCGTCTGTTTGTCCAGTCTGTAACTCGAGAACGCTTGTAGCTACGGACTTGAAATTTCGTACAATAATAATTTGTTAATTTTAAGGCCAAGTTGCCATTTAAACATGAATCGTTTTTATACAAAAATGTTCATTTTGCTTACTGAATATTAATTACATATTAGCTTTCTTATTAATATTAATTATTTGCACGAAACTTTTTTTACACGATCTGGAAATTTTACAGATATGTGCGAAAAACTTTCCGTGTTTACATGGATTTTCAATAATTTTGAACGAAAACGGTTTTTTATACGATTTCTTAACAAACGTTGCTTCTGTATTCAAACTATCGCTTTACATCTAGGGTATTTCATAATTGGCCCAAACCAATTATACTTCCGCACTTGTTATAAATTTATTGTAACGGCGATGAATTTTTAGGCAATGAGTACAGGAAAAGGATTCTTTTCCAATGTCTCTAAGTAAAAAGGAAATACCCATTGTCTTAAGCGTTGCAAAATAGATTAATGAATGGGGATTTTTAAATATACGTCCTCTGTTTGGAATTTATAAGTCGCAAGCGTGACTAATGTACTTAAAAGAAATGTGTTGTGTTCTAAGTTAACTCAACTGTATTTGCGAAACCATTTCAGACATACTTCGTTACGAAAGCTATTTGAAGTTTTCAGTTCCGCGTATCAAAATGAGAATTAACTCTGATTACTTCATTCTACAAGCATCGGAATATTTGTTTAATATTTATTCACATTTAACAATAATTCATATCGTCCTAGTTTTTAGGTTTTCCTCTCGCAAAAGCAGAAACATTTGTTTCAGACAATTTGTTATGACATAAATATATCTAGTCAAGTGCAAAGATTTATATTATTGATTCATGTTATGTCTCATTTGTAATATTTTTCACATCATATTTGAATTTTTATTTTACAAACAAATTATTCTGCCAGTAGTTTTTTTTATTTTACTGGCCATGTAAACGCTTAGGGGAAGTACTAAGTTTAATTTGTATTCACTTTTGTTATTTTAATAAAGAATTTCAAAACAGTTTGCTAATATGTTGTATATTTTAATTAATTATTTACCTACCTATTCATCACTTAACTACATATATAACACTGGTATGAATTTAATTTATCACATTCACTCGTACTAATATGTACAAAAATTTCTTATTTAAATTATGCTTAATTAGTATTTGTTACTTATTGAGTAGTGCGAGGATAGTGTCCAAGCTTTTGCCCTTGGTTTCGGGTACAAAGACCATTACAAAAACTGCTCCGGATAAGCAGCATGCGGAAAAGAAAAACATGCACGTTGAAATTCCCACTAGTTGCGAAAGGATGGGATAGAACTGAAATACATAAAGGGTTGATGTTG
This sequence comes from Leptogaster cylindrica, assembly GCA_963082835.1. Lineage (NCBI taxonomy): Eukaryota > Metazoa > Arthropoda > Insecta > Diptera > Asilidae > Leptogaster > Leptogaster cylindrica. The sequence goes on along the minus strand of OY720105.1, from coordinate 21,641,529 downwards.
GCTCGCAGAATCACGTATATTAGGATGTACCTTAACCATTAGGAAAGCGAATATCCACATTAAGTTCATGCACCAAATCGAGGCCACACTTCTAATCTTCGGAGGCATGATTTCTGAGAGCACGAGGAACGGAAGTGTTAGGACACCAAAGGATCCAATGAAGATGACGAAGGCGAAACTCGCCAGGGGGATCCATTTAAAGGCTGACACATCATAACCCATTGCTTCGAGCGTCAGATACAAACCGAATACGAAGAGTCCAACACCTGCTCCAAACGCTGATGCTGTTATCAACAGCTGAATAAAAATGATTCGTAAAGGTTATGCCTGATTAGGATGATCGTTATTACCTTGCGACCAGCTCGCTCCACGAGAAGTGTAGAAAAGTAAGCTCCTATAAGCTGGATGACGCCTATGATGATCGCAGAAACGTTTGGTGATAAATTCGATCCTGCTTGCTTGAATATCGAAGCGGTGTAGTTTATCATTGCGAAACAACCGCAGAATTGATTAAGAGCCATCAAAGCCACCCCGATTACGCAAGCCCTCAGAGCCACTCTATTCGCTGGAAAGCAAAACACATCCATAAGTGAACAAAAGTGATGCTTTCAGGAAAAAGTTAACAACTTTTGCTAATTGTAGCAACTTGTTTCTGCACTAGTTATTACGGTAGCAAACGCTGTTAGGATAATTGCATGATTTCTGATCAGCACTTACTGAAGTCATTCACCGACAGTGAATGGTCGTCACTTTGTTTATCATCTTCCAAATAATTCCGTCTCAGCTTCTCCATTTCCGCTTTGAACATCTCCGTTTCAAGTTTCAAGTTTCTAAAGTAGCGTAAAGCAATTTCCGCCTCCTGCAAGTATTTGTTGCGGATTACTAAAGAATTTTTAACCGTGTTTCAAGGTGTGACAAGAGAAGGTATTCTCACTGCAACATTTATTCAACTGCAGCGTAATTAATTGTAGAATTTTGAAAAAAAAAAACTGTTTTTTTAAATAGACCAGTGTTGAGATAAAGGGTTTTTATGGAAGTACCTTTTCTTTTTTGTTCTTCAACAAATGCTGGGGGGTTTCTGGCAGTGTCACGACAAATATCATGAATAGAACAGGAAAACAGAGGAGAATATAAAGGACAGTATAGTACGAAAGAAAGTGGCCAAGAATGAAAGCCAGGAGCAATCCGATATTGGCAGAGAAAACCAAAAATGATCCCAGTGCGCCTCGAGTACTAAAACAAGAACGTACTATTAAGATACTTATTGGAACTGATCATTCTTTCGCTTACCTGTCTTCAGATATTTCTGTAATATAAAGAGGTATTATAGCAAATGCTCCGCCTCCCGCGAGACCACCCAAAAAGCGTCCTATACAAAGATGAGTTACATTTGTGGCTAGAATTATAAAAATCCAACCCGCCTGAAATTTAGTATTTGTATTATTGAATTTAGAACAATCTTAATATCCTTACTAATAACGGAAACCCCACAAGTAGCAGGGATACTTTTCTACCAATTTTTTCTGATAGCCAGCCATAGGCGTGATTCCCAATGAAACCGCCAATACAAAGGATAGACCCCACCCATGAGGCTTCGAAGTTAGACAACTCTCCTGATTCTAAAGGCGTGTTTACTGATTGTAATACTAGAATACTAGGTGAGAGCCATCCGCACGTTGTTCCGTAGGCCATCGATAAAATGTTTACTGGAAAAATATATTAAACCACAATGGAGATGAATGTTTAAGTAGTGCTTAATGTAGGTTAAATGTTCAGAGCGTTTTTAATTACATTATTCAGTCGATTTATGGATTTTACAAGTCATATTTTTAACAATCCTTAAACCAAATCTTTCACTGTTTTAAAATATTTTTTAATTTCAAAAAAATCTCGCAAGTCGGCATTTCACTATTTCACTTTTCTCCATTACTAACTATAAATACGACCAAATACAAACCGCAAAATGTTGCATAGTATTGATTCCTTACACTATTTGACTTCATGGTACTTTTAAATTTAATAAACAGCCCTCAATCTTAACAGTATTTTTTACACAACCGCGTTCAACTGGAATGGTACCGCGAGATCCTGAGCCTTTTAACAGTCATTTATTGTGACATCAACTATCTAAAGATAAATAACCGCGACACTCTTATACAATTTGGGTAAATAATTGATAAGTTGCGTAGCTTCTGGTTTTGTCAGAACACATTTGCTGAAACACTAACCGAAGGAACGAGATGAAGTGGCTTTCGAATGATAATGAGTGTAAAGCTCTGAAGAAAGCAAATTTGTATCTTATAAAGCATGCTAATTTTGAATTTGTTTTAGATTTACCTCATTTTGCAACCAAAAGTTATCTTTCCGGTCTTTGGTAAATGTGATGTACTCATGTTGTCAAATGACGTCAGTCAGCAACACAATGTCGACTTGAATTGATTGTTACTTCAGATAATTGTTGAATGAATCTAAACAAGAGAAATGTGCAAAGTACCGCAAGAACTGCATGAAATTTAAAGCTTGTACAGGTGTTTCCACGAATCCAACAGATGAGGATGGGCAGCTAGGTTGAATCTAGTCCCCACTTTATTGTTGTCACCTGAAAATGTTAAGGAAACTGAAAACACAATGTTCAGTATTTGCTATTTGTTTTTAAAACAGACTTCTTTTGCAAGACCCCGGCAGGCGTCACATGAGAGTTTCTTCAAGAAATAACTGTTGACATTAGTGAGGTAATATCGAGTAGAATATCGATAGCACGTCTTGCTTGATAGCAAGTGCATTATGCTCGATCCATTAAATTGCCATTTGCCCTTGACCAGAAGAATACCTTGATAACAAGTCTGCTTTGGCCGCCCCCTTGGCCCCTTCGATTCGTTCTGCTGAGGTTCTAATGGACCTAACTGTAATTTTGTTCTTAATTTTTAAGTTCATTTCAGATTTAAAAACAAAATAAATGAATAAGCATGAGTGATAGTTTTTGGTTTGCTTTATAAAGTTAAGCAACTTATATCAACGATTTGAAGAGGTCTCAATGTTTTGGGATTTTCAAATATTTAAGTAACAAAACAGGTTGATTTGTTGTGAATTCCTTGAAAAATTATTTCGAAAACATTGTTGTTATGTGCGCAGATTCGGAAAAAGTTATAAACACTAATTTGCGGTTCATTTTGAAAATGAAATAGTTGTCAAGAGTCAAGTATAGAAGATTGCCGTATTGAAGGTCGCCGTCGCAAAAACCACCCCAGATTGGCTTCAACTGATTGGCTCGTTGAAAAGTACATAGAAACAGATTGGCATCCGTCTAATTTGTCATTAGGTAGTTACAATAAATTCGTCGCAAAAGCCCAAACCGCACCAGAAGTTCGCCGAGTTCAACCAAAATATTTACTTAAGGACATGTCTTCATATGCGCGTGCATTGTACCAGGCGAAGCTGGTGAACAGCGAGACAGCTTCTAGGCCATTTTCTGCACGGAGTCTTCGTCGCCTCCAAGATCGTTTCCTAATCGAGATGATTCCGTTATCGTAAGAAATCAGCTTATCTAATAGAATGACTCGGTCGAAATGACGTGACGCAAAGTTTGGTATTTACATCTCACGCGAATTGACGGTGTTTGGTTGTCTTCATGTGATTTATTAAAAATCTGTCGCCCCGAATGCTATAAAGCAGGGAAATTCGCAGCAGGGTGAAAGTCGTTATTGGGTCGTGATGAGTTCAAATTCAGGAATACTAACAAAGCGCTGAGTTGGTTTATTTCAAAGGAGGTGTGAAGTGAACAGGGAACCACTCAAGAATAGTAAATCAAGTTTAGATACACAATGTTTAACATTTCGTCGGGTATTCTCAGCAAGAAATATCGTTACCAAATCCTGGCAACATTATGTGGTAAGTTTTTACAGGAATTGTGCTTTAATTTAGATATTTTTCAATACATATTCTACAAGTGTAAAAGTGTAATATTGAAATTATTGTGAGCTCGGTTTTATCGTTAAAACTTTTGAGAAGGATGTGATCTCGGAATTACTATTTTTATTAAACGTTCTATTAATTATTGTTTTAGTACAAATGCAATATGTTTATTCAGATAATTCTTTTTAATAATAATGACCAGTTTTATTCATAACTTTGAGCTCTGATTCCACAATTGTTTTTGATTTTTTAAATATGTAATGAAAGAATAAATCAAATTCAACTCCGAAGTTTTTCACAATACGAATACCCACAGACATTTTAAAAACATTTCTGATATTTCGTGCTATAAAAAAAGTGATAACTAAAGTTTTTTTTTTTAAATATTTTAAGAAATTTAAGAAATGTATTTTGCAATAGGATGAAAGGTAATATTCAACAAATATTATTCAAAATATGGTAGTAAATATACGTTTGCAAATACATAATTTGAGTCATACAAATTTGCTTAAGATTTTTTTGCATATCCTGAATAGCAAACAGTTTTAACGGTTTACAAGCGAAAATTAAATATGATTTATTTGAGTGGCTTTTATGGTGGGCTTTCTACATGCAAATAGGAGTTCTTTTATTACATTTGTTTACCGCGAGTGAAAAGGCAATTTTAATCGCGTATTATTCTCTAAAAATACAGGCGCACACACAGTGGTCTTATGATAAAATTTTAAAATAAAGAATTCAACAAATTATTTGCTGCAATAAATTAAACCTTCAGGGGAGATTAAGAAACCATTTTTACTGGAGTAAAAGCACCGGTTCGGGTTTCTTCATTACCGAATTTGTTTGACCCTTTTTATTTTCCCAAATACCTACTCGTAATTATTTAAATTTATAATGTTATTAACATTGTTTGAATATGCCGCATATCATATGCAAGTATTTTTACCATCATTCAGAATAGGTACGCAACTATTTTTTCGAGTAAACATTGCGGTAGATGATGAAATAAGTTTGAAATGGTCAAAGAGTTCGTAAACAAAGACTTTTGTCTTATCTGTAAATTTTTAACGTTCGAAATTATTTTCCTGGTATGAAAAAATAACATGAATGAATTTATTAGCAAAATAGAATTCGTAAAATTGATTGCCTCCATTTTGTATACAGTAAACATTGTCGTCTTCTCGCACGGTATCACCAATGGCTGGCTGGCACCAACCTTGCCCATATTTCTAACGGAAGACACTCCTCTGAGTTCTGGAATAGTCACTTTGGAGGAAATATCCTGGATTGGCTCGTTGATAAGCATTGGCGGATTTTTGGGTAACTTATTATTTGGAACATTGGTGAACAAAATTGGAAGAAAGAAGACTCTTCTTGTGTTGGGAATACCACAAATGGTAAAAACAGTGAATCGCATTTTCGTCCAGATTTCTAACTGCTACATTCCGTTTCAGTGCTTCTGGATTGTTGTGTTTTTTGGGGACCATGTGTATCATCTCTACGTTGCCCGTTTATCCGCCGGAATGACTGGTGGTGGAATATACACAGTATTACCTTTATTTCTCTCTGAAATTGCTGATAAAAAGTATTGTTGAAACCAAAAGAACCGACAGAATAATTCATAGTTCAATTTTAGCATACGTGGAGCTCTAACATCGTCAATTATTCTAACATTGAATGTTGGCATCTTGGTTGGGTTCATCGTCTCGTCGTACTTACCTTATCATGTTGTTCCACTGTGCACAGTCGGATTCCCAGTATTGTGTGCATTAACAATATTGTATTTCCCTGAGACTCCACAACGTCTTCTAGAGGAGAAAAGAGAAATAGAGGCTGAAAACTCCTTCAAATTCTACAGAAATGCGGCGTGTTTGCCAAAAAAGGAGTGCCAAGAATTACATGAAGAATTTGCCAATCTTAAGTTTAAAATAAATGGGGATGCGACGACGGAACCCGATGAGGGTTTGAAATTAAAAGATTTCTGTAAGTTGCTGTTACTGATAGATGCTCCCCGAAGTAACATTTGAATTTCAGGGGCACCTAAGGCTCGCAAAGGACTACTGATCGCTCTCACGCTGATGATGCTGAACCAAGCCAGCGGGAGCTACGCTATTATCAATTACACGTCCAAAATATATAACGACTTAAAGGCTAACATTGATATCAACACTAGCACAATTTCAATTGGGATTGTTCAAATTCTGGGCACCCTTGCATCCACTGTTTTGGTGGAGCGAGCGGGTCGGAAGATCCTTCTGGCGGTCTCCTCCTTTGGAATGGCTTTGGGTTTGGGTGGTGTAGGAATTTTTGGCTACTTCTCCCAAACGATGGACTTGTCGCAGTTCAACTGGGTGCCCGCCGCCAGTTTGTCCTTCGCCGTGTTTGCTGCCTGCATTGGTTTAGTGCCGCTTCCATTCGTAGTCATGACTGAAATCGTTCCCATAAAAGTACAAATACCTCCCCCCTTTTTTGCCAAAGTTTCACTAAACTGCATTATGTTACAGATCCGACCGGTGTGCGCAACCATTTGCTGCGTCGCCATAAGCGTAATTGCATTCGCAGTAATGAAGGTTTACCCCATGCTGATGGACTTATTGCATTTGTCGGGTCTAATGTTTGCAACGAGCGTCATTTGCATTGTAGGAGCGATCTTTATTGTAGTTTGTGTTCCCGAAACCAAGGGCACATCCTGATCCACATCCTGAAGGGTGATACTGAAAGAGAGCATGACAGTGAAAGATATTCGTGTGCATCGCCGTCTTCAATACGAAATTTGATATTGTAATTCAATTAATTTCTGTATAGTAATGTTTTAACACATATGTACGTATAAAAACTCTAATTTTTACTTGATTTTCAAATTTAAGGGTAGATTTAAGTTATAAGTTATAAAATAAAAAATTGACACAATAATTTTTGCATTTGGTTATTTTCATTAAAATTTGTTTATGTTTTACTTTTAACATGCAGTATTGTTCGAGATTCTTATTCAGCTCACGGCTTCTTTAAATGCACTGAATCACTTGCAAAAAATTCCCCGCTGAAGAAAATGCAAAATATATAACTAAATAAGTATTTTAGTGATAAAAGATAAGTCCTATTACTGCAATGCCTTGAGACATTTATGTAAATTACAATATCTATGATTAGATAATAGAATGGAAATTAATAAATTGTCGCCGGTAAAAAGTTGTTTTCAAGTTTTCGCTTTAGGAAGTGTTGAAGTAAAGCTTTTTTGAGCGGCACATGAAAAATACAATTTGTTTTTCCATATATCAATTCCATTATCCATATCCCAATTAGTTGATCAAATATGTGTACTTGCACATTCGTGGGTTAATAGGGTCATTGTTCTGCATTTTGTTTTTATCTTTCAATCATTGAATGGCGTGTGCAATAAAATCAGCTCGCTGGAATATCGATTAGTAGATTGTCGCAAGGACTGATGACTACCTTCATAACAATTATCGATTAAGGAAACCAATAATTAAATCCTAATCAACGTCCTTTATCTGTGAAGAATTGAAGATATCAAAGGGTGCTCGATTTTCTGTTCAGAGTGTACGTTTCGTTCGAATTAGAGTCATGATTATCGGTTCTAAGTCTAACTGCTTTCAATAATAATCCTCAATGGTGGAAGGACAAAATGAAAGTGTTCTGCTACTGCTAATAATAGTTTATTGGAAAAAGAAGTGAAAACACACGAAGACCCGACACTTCCCGTCCCCAGTCCCCTGCGAAGTTTACGCGGTTACCATACCAGTCAACCAGTGCGATACCAACACGCCGCACCGACGTACCGCTGTTAATTATAAATCCGCGGAAAGCGGTCGTGGAGTGAGAGAATTTCCATATGTTTATTTCTGCATACACAACACACAAGCCACTGGCCACTCACTATATAGGCGTGATTGCTTTTTTCGCAAAGCCAGTGAGCCCGCCAGCACAGACCTATAATCGCGTTCAAACCGAACCGACCAAGTGCGGAGTTTCTTAACCGGTGATCAACGATCAAGACGTCCAGTAGATGTTTCGGTGATTTGATTTGTGAAAGTGCAAGTGTTCTACTGGATACTGGATAGTGTAGCAATTAAGTTGAGCGGATGATAAACGATTCGCAGAGGAGCCAAGGAACAGTGCTTTGTGAGAAAAGCTATTGTTTGGGCATAACATCTGGCAGGCGCCCTTATTCAACTGCACCGCGAGAAAAAGTGAGTCGACATCGAATGCGTTTGAGAGGTCAATCTTCTCCACCACCCACAATTTGATGAATACCCCATGAATTGACGCGACGCTTGGGGAGAGCACGGATAACCCGTTCTGGCTGCGCCAATTCCATGTTGAATCCACTTAATCCTTATTAGAAGAACTCGTTTCGCTTATCCCTGACCTTGCGTGACTGGAATCGCTGCGGAATACTTAAGCGCGCAAACTCTCGCAGCGCCGCTATTTCAATAAGCGCTAGTTAGCACCAAAGCCGTATTCAAATTGGTTGTGCGTTGTAATTGTAGCCCGACGCGACGGCTCTGATCGCCTCACTTTGGACGAGAACATCGCGTAGACACGGAATCGGTACTTGAATGTTGAATCGGAGTTACTTGGTGCATAGCGCTTTGGTAGCACTAGCGCTTTCAACGTGCCATGGGGAGCGTTACCCCCTACTTACTACGAAGATAAAATTCTCAACTCTAGCTGAGTTTACAAGGTTTGACCGTGAAGGGGTTATTGAAGATACCTTGCCGCTTGCGTAACTGTCGCTTAAAAATAGCAATTCGCAACTACAGAAACAACAAACCCTTGCAAGAGTTCATAAACTTGAAATATCGACTTTCATACAACCGATTTCATTATGTTGGGCATTGTCACATTGGGGCGTGTAAAAGTAAATGGATTTTCCAAAAGCACTCCCTTGTGATATTCCTTGGAGGTGCTAAATGAAATAAAAACACAATTTTTCCATTGTGTGTAGCTGGATTTATGGGTTAAATCTGTAATTTCACACTTATTTACTTTCCCTGAATCACTCCTTGATTTCCTAATAACATTCTTTGAAGCACGCTTCTCTAGTTTTTTCACGTAATGCCCCAGAGGTCAAATCAACTATTCGTGATCTCCAATGGCATGATGAAACCGACCGAACATGCAAGTTTAAAGTTTTTACAACATGTAGAATGGCTTCACTTCACGTGGACACAAAATTTAAATATGAATTGTACATAGATGACATAGTTATATAAAAATATGAAAATAATGTGCTTAGTATAAAAACTGAAAAGTGTAGGGGAGCGGCATACATTGTGGCGCCGAGCCTTTTTGGGCATTATAGCAATTGGTAGATGAAATCTGTCCGGTGTCATTGTGTGCTAGTTGGTAACCCAACTTTGTCTAAGTATCAGGTGCGATCAAGCGCGCAATTAATAGGGCTTACAAAAAAAAAAAATGAAAAAAACCAATTTTTGAAATTTTTTCTTAATTTGTTGCATTCCCTCACAACATCTAGTATTTTTAAGATATTTGTGAAAACTTTTTATGCAAAGACTCATTATGATAATACACTTTTAAGTATCATAACTGATTTTGACTTATCTTCAATTTTTCTCAATGTCAATCATTTTTCAAAATAACAAAAAAATTTCAATGTGGCGCACGCGGTTCGTACAAAGTGGCCCATTAATTAGGCTTGTTCAATAACAAAGATGCTATCATGGTTTTTAAATGCTTTAGTGCCCCTTTAGCTATGGCATATATTGTACTTCCTTCTAGTTCCGAGGGAAAACTGAAAAAGCCCTTGAAATGTGCTAATATATCCACTGGTTTCTGTATTTGTATTCATTGTGTTTTCGAATATGATGATTAAGTCGATCAAGAATTTTTAAATTTTTTCACATACTCTAATCAATTTTTGAAAAGTATCGAATATCTATTGTATTTACTTCAATTTCCCACTCAGATATTACAATTTTAATAGTGCGCCACATTGTACGCAGCTTTCAAGTTATATCTCCGAAAATATCTACAACTGAATAATGATTTCTTCAGTAATAGCAAAGCTTAGTAAACTCATGTCGTCACTCCTGATCTAAGCCTCCTTTAAATACCCTTAAGAAATAAGAGCTCTGAATTCGAAACTATAGGCACATTTGTACGCCGCTCCCCTATATTTTTTCATTTCCACTCACCAATGACGTCACAAAAATGATACCTAATTGGATTTCCAAATGTTATATTTTGTAATTATTGCGTGACTAATTAATATTATCATTAAAGTTAACATATTTTATTTGTATTCCGGGCATATCAGTATCTAGGTTTTTAAAAGTTCTTTTGAGAGATTAAAATACATATACAATTTGTTTTTTTTTTTTGGGGTTGTAACAAAAAAAGTGAAAACTGGTGATTTTTTGCGTACAATGGTTTTTCCAATGACGATCTTTGCTTTCTGGTATACATAAGAAACAATCCATTTTCATTCCAATTAGCATAGTTCACAAGAATAAGAAACAAGCCCACCCAAATAACATTCTTGAACATTTACACAGTAGTGATCTCTAACGAAAGTCTTGATCGCTTAGTATTACATAGTATTTGTTTCAAAAGCTTACAAAAAGGCACGTAAAAGACAGTTCAATATGTAAATAAATGTGTATTTTAGAATTTTCGTCACGTTTAACAGCGAAACCGTTAACCGTTCATAAATGGTAACTACAACATTTATCATTGATCTCGATCTATAAAATTGCAAAACTTTTCAACATTTGAATGTTGAACATATCAATCGTGCGTCACTATCTCATTCGTTTTGAAATAAGATTTCGAATTTTATACTCCTTTATTCAAAATATTTTTCCTAACAAGGTTAAAAAATGTTCATTCCTTAACTGATTGCCGTGATTGGCCGATATGTAATATATTCCGCAATTAACTTATCATTTCCTTTGTTTGCCCCGATTGTCTGCCTTTGTTTACTGAAGTCGTAGATAGTATTAAGTCTTTTCTGCTTCCAGTGCGCAACTCTGTTTGTGCAAAGCTAATAATTCCGACAATTGCCGTTAAACAAACCATGGAGTTGCCTTACAAGGCAGAAAGGTTTATTGAAAATGGTTTTATTGATCGAAACGGAAGATATTATTCATTTCCGAACTCTCAGTTACATTTTGTAAAATGTGTGTGATTTTATGAATTATTGAAGGAATTGGAAAACCGTAAAGAGACTTGAGTATGAATGATGTAAGCAGACTTTACTTCCTGCATTCGGTTTTAAAATTCATAAAATTGTGAATTCTTTCTCTATGTGGCCTTTCGGGCTCCCACGTACTAAATCTTCCAGCAGTGACTGCGATGTTTCGAAGTCTATTTACTCTTCCAGTTGACACAGTTGCTTACTTTTGCCAGTATCATTTGGATTTCGATAAAACTTGCATGTTTGTTGAGACTACCTAATTTATTTGTTTTCTATGTATTGAAAAACTGTGCTGTACTCATTTTAACCAAGATCACATAAATTTGTATCATTACCTATTTGTTTATAGGCAAATGAAATAGCAAAATGACGTCTTGGACCGCAATAACACTATTTCTAGTTTTTTGGAGCAGTTGTGCGCAGCAGCAGACTCAGTAAGATCAGCTTTTTGAACGCAAGGGTACAATAAATTCTTAATTACAGATACAGACCATACATATATGACAAGCCATGGAGCCCACCAATATATTATCCCGACGAAATGTCGACACAGTCCTTCGCGATCAATCAGCGCGGTAGATCTTATTCCTTGGACAATAGGTACGATCCGCAATACTCCGACCTAATTGCGAACAGTGTTCTAGGATTGGCTCATAAGTTAGGTCAGCAAGTCGATAGCGATGGATCAGCAAAGGCACAGATATTTTCTCCACTCAGTATCGCCTCGGCTCTCTCGCTGTTGTTGCTTGGAGCAAAGGGGAAAACCCACCAGGAGCTCCTAGAGCTCTTCGATCTCGATCTCAGTTCACTGTACGTTACAAAACCTTATAAATTTCATGAAGAATTCGGTCTCATGGTGGAGGATGTCATATCAAATGATATTGATCCAAATCGACTTCGACCGCAGCCTCCGTGGAAAAATACGCACGCCAATGATTTTCTATCTTCCAGAGGATCAGGACAAATGTACGTCACCATTCCTAATGTATTTAATATTATAAGCCAAATTGTTTATTTTCAGGAGGGCATTGACAAACGATGATCACCACGTGGAGATTGCTAATGCTATTTTCATTCAAAACGGCTTTAGTTTAAGACCGGATTACAAATCCGTGGTGGATTCTGTGTACAAAAGTGAGCTTACATCTTTAAACTTCCATTCCAATGGTCGAGAAGCTCAGAACTATATCAATCAATGGGTGAATCAGAAGACTCATGGAAAAATACCTTTCATAATCGCAGAGGAAATTAATCCAGATACAAGCTTGATAATTGCTAACGCATTGTACTTTAAGGCTTTGTGGGAAAAGGAGTTTTTGGAAGGAGGGACTGTGATGTAAGTTGGACTTGGATTAGAATCCTACAATGCTACTGGGGGAACTTAAAAATTTATTTATCATTTTTATCATCAGGTCTGAATTTTACCCAGACGGACTGGATGGTCGTTCTCTTAAAATTCAAATGATGGCAAATGGAGGAGTGTTTCCGTTTTATGACGCCACTGTAGAATATGGTATAAAAATATTTTATTCTACGCCTTTATTTTCCACTTACTGACAACTTTTGTTAGATTGCCGTATCGTTGGACTTCCCTATAGAAGGAATTTATCAACAATGTACATAATCATGCCGAACGATTCAAGTCGATCGAAATTGCGTATGCTGCAATCCTCACTTACTGCAGATAAAATAGAGTACATGATTTCCAAAATGACGAAAAAAACAGCAATAATTGCTTTACCTAAACTCCATGTTCAATACTCGTTGCATTTGAAGTCCGCGTTAGTTTCATTGGGAGTGAGGACAATCTTCAACAAGGGAAACAGTGATCTCTCTTTAATTGAAAATGAAGCAGCAGGACTTCCTAATTACCAACGTTCCCAACAAATTACCACGGAAACACCCTTTATATTCAGTCGAATTGCTGACGAGGAGGCTGCGGGGGATGCCGGAAATATGACTAAACGGGAGAAACGTACAGTAAGCTATAAAGTAGAGAGCTCTGTTTCCGGTGCGAGCCAGCCTTTACGATTAAAGGACTTTATTCTCAACAAACGGATAACAAAACCAAATCCTGGTAAGAAAAGAACAAAGAGACAGGTGCTGGATCCTGCAAGCAGTATTAGAAATTTGGACAGGCTTCGTCATCTACCATCTTTACTGAACTCCCAGTTGTTTGTTGAGGATATCGTTCACAAAATAGATTTAGTAGTGAACGAGCGAGGAACAGAAGGAGGAGCAGCAACGGTTGCGTATTTAAGACGTTCTGGACCTGAGGTACTCTTTCGAGCGGATGCGCCATTTATGATTTTAGTCAGGCATGATCCTACAAAGCTTCCGCTTTTCTACGGTACTATTTATGAACCCACTGATTTCTGAGCGCCATTGCATATGACCGTTCGCATTTGTACATAAACGAGTACGCTTTGTGTGATTGTGTTAGGATCTTTGCCGCTTTTTATCTTAGTTTTACCGGAGTGCATTTGAACAATAAAACTAATTACATATAATTTAAATTATACAATTCCGTTTTTATATTATTGCAATTAAATCTTTTTGATTTCTACACCATTCATTCGTTACTAAATATATTTTGTACTCTACTTCAAACTGAATCCCCGGTGCCGCTCTCCCTTCTTATTCTTAATTATATTATATTATAGTAAGAAGATAAATCGCGGCACGGTTGTAAAACAAAAAACAAACATAAAAAACATAACGCGAAAGAAAAATTAATCAAAGAAAAACACACCGTCGAAAAATTGAAGTCTGTATCTTATGAGAAAATTGTAAACTATGTACCTATAGAAATCGTCCTATGTCCAAGCAAAAGCCTCAATTTCAGCGAAGTTCTGTCTCCGCCGCTACGGAAAAAAAAACCCGTCCCTTTCCCCTGTTATAACATTAAATTACCTATTGAACACAACTAAAATATACGGTTTAGAGCTTTAAACACATCCATGATCGTGATCCATCATACTTGTTGGAAACAACAAATCATCCTTCAGATCATCAACAACAGAACTGACTTACTGCGACGATTTTGTAAATAATATTAACTAACTGTAAATAACTACTATATTTCTTTAAGGACAATTGTAACTCCCCAGTAAGGGTGGGCAATCAGCTACTTTTTACCGAATCCATACTAGTTTTTCAATGAAATTGTAGGGATTTTAAGAAAAGTCAACAATATTGTAACGAAAAATAAAGCTTCTTTTAATTTATTTCTAATACTACATTGCAACTGTGAGTAGATCACTTTTCAATATCTTTAACATGGATCCAAATTGCAGTTGATGATATGCTCATACGCAGCCTACAAATCAATTCATACAATTCAACATTATACAATGTTTTTCACATTCTTACTTTGAGTGTGGTAAAACAGTAGCCAGAGAATCCCAGCATTCGACCTTCTTGCTCTGTTTTCCCCATTAGATCTTCCAAAAGTGCGAGTTCAGCTCCCAGATGGGGAACTTCCGCACGGAATGTAAGAAATATCGCTAATGGCATCATGTCTTCAGCACCAAGAACCATGTTATTTTCTACGAAATTTTAGTAGTGTAGAATTATTTTAAGTTTGTAGTAAATGTATTATAACTACCAGCGGAATCTTTATAAGCATCTCCAAGTTGTTGCATTGTTTTTTCGATCACATCTAGCATTCCTTGAGGGTAATATTTTTCCGTTATTTCTTTTAACGTTTTTGCAGCTTCTTTAAACGTATCCTGCTGGACGACTGTTGTTAAAGAACTGAAAAGATAAGGAAAATGATATAAAAACTAAAACAAATGAATGCAATCTCAACTCACTCTTTCAAATTCAGCAGATTAGCCAACTCAAAGTCGGTTTTCTTTCCCGCCAATAAAAGCTTTTGCCGGTACAATTCATCTTTTTCGTTATGTTTATTTGCATATAGCACAAAGAGAGTTGAGTATATTCCTTCAGATAATACAATTGGATAAAGAATGTTCACGTGTGAAACTGCTTCACGTGAACTGCAAGAGCAAATTAATTTCAAAATTTGAGGATATTTTTTTTTAAACAAAACGTACCTATCTAATGTGGATGATTTGAGAGACAGCACAGGAAACATTTTCTTCACCATAGTATACATCCTTTGGGAAATAGACTCCCACTCAAGCATAGCTTGTGAGGAAATAATTGAGGTAGGCTTCATTTGCCAACATCCATAAGATATGTAGAAACTTTTGCATACGCGTTCGAAGAGTACACCGAGTGGATGGAAGGGATCCTTAAATGCCTTGAAGAAAATAATTGTTTAATTGTTTAGCATAAACACCTCGCTACTAAATCCGATTTTTACCTGAGACAAATATTGCTTAATAGCATTCAAATCGTCTTCAGAAGAGAATGTAATTCCATAGTTTGGAATAAAATCCAAATTTTGAGTATTACTACTAGATCTGGTTGAACTTCCTGCAGAACTGCACTGACTACTTGTTTCGCTAGCGTCTTTAAAAAATTTTCCGTTCAAAAATGAACTCAACGGATTATGTGAAGTGAAAAATCCTTCGTCAATTTTTCCAAGTTTTTCAGGTAAATCGAAAAGGGTTTCGTCGCTATAGTACTTCTTATGCACTTCAAATGGCGGCTGGTTAGACTTAGAGTACAGACTTGAAGTAGATTTGAGACTTATTTTGTCTAGACTAGATGAGAATTTTAGTGACAAGTCTGCAAAATTTGCTTGCAAAGCGAGGTTTTTAGCAAAATAGCTTACAGGATGGTTGAAATCTTCTTCCTTGTAACGTTCCTTTGCTTTTTGATTTGATATAAATATTGCAATATTATTCCATAAGGCTTTTACGTTTGTTAATGCCTGCGAATGAAATATTTGGTCCGTCCAGTCTTCGAACAACGCTCGCCACTTTACGTTTGGATGAACTACAAATTCTCCAATAGATCTAAAACCAAAAACAGAAAATAAGTTTAATCGTGTTATGGGGATTCAGTAAAACCTTGAATGCTTTGGAAACTTTTGATTTAGAGAAACAGATCCTGTTAGAACTTTTATATCCTTCCAGGTACCTCCCAAGTTACCGCTAATGATATTACCAATCATGTATACTGGCTTGTCGGTGGTATCCTGGCACAAAAAGTGTTATTAAAATCTTATAGCAGTGTCAATATATACCTCTTCCGTTATTGCTCTGGAAGGTAAGTAGTAGCATCCTTTTCCACTAGGTCCAGTAATGGTCAGCTCTCCTTCATAGTAGCAACCGTTTTCGAATGCTGCGATGCCTTCTCCGCACAGCTCATCATTCACAAAAACACTCTCGAAGTAATCACCATTGCTTGTGACATACGCGCCTGCTCCATTTTTTCTGTTTTCAGCAAACATTCCCAGGTATTTGTTTCCAGAAATTGTTTCATCTAGAACACCATAACCAGATCTCCACCCCATACAGAATTCCCCTGCATACGTGAATTCGTTCGATTTTAAAACACCGTGTCCATGAAAAGCTCCATTTTGAAAGTGCCCATCGTAAGTTTGATTGTCCTTCATTTCGTATGTTCCGTGGCCATGGAATTTTCCATTCTTGAAATATCCTTCGTACAGACCAGCAAAAGGTAGTATCATCTTCCCATACCCTGAACGCAATAGCAAACAATAGTTATCCAGTTCCTCATTACCACAAAAGTATAAATAGTTACCTGTCATTTCACCATTCTCCATATCCCCATAGTAAATTCTACCATCGGGATACTCCAAGTAGCAGACTCCATGCATCACTCCCAGTTTCCAGCGACCGTAGCAACGTACACCGCCATATTTAGGATGCTTAGCGCTAAAAGTATATCCTGTTAGACGAAAACTGGAAAGTTTCTCCTCTATAGGTTTCTCCAGAGCTGTTTTAATGGCGCTCTCAATTTGATCGCACCAGAGGAGTTTGTGGCTGTGGTTCCTCGTATTCAAAATAAAGGTTTTCTCTGGGGAAATGATTTTCAAACAATTTTCACCGTCAATGTAAACCCACAAGACATTCAGAGGAAACACTTGCAAAATGCTTCCGTACTGGCAAAAGCAATCAGAAAATAAAATAAAGGAATGTGTTGAAAATGTGCCACCATGCGCAAGCTTCAATGGAACAGTGCTGGAATCTAGAATAACTCGTCTATGGTTTTTTCTGAACAGTTTCAGTTGATTGTTTTTGGAATTTTTGGACCAGAAATCGTTTGTGTGTTCGGCTAGTTCAATGTTCACGCCATGCCGTGTAACTAGCCTCTGCCAGTCGAAAAGTTTTTCCTTGAGCAGATACGCTGCATCAAAGTTATCCTTTATCAATCTTTCGATGAACTTCGAAATGTTCGTTATTTGTTCGAACGGAAGTGAGAAAACTCTTTCGCAGTCCTCGTTCTCCCCCACCTGAAAGAGCTGCACATTGTGGGCAATATCGGAAAATCCACGAACAGACTTCACGTCACAGTAAGCTTGGGAGTATTCGTCGAACGCCTTAATCACTTCCTTGGAATTCACGATAAACAAGAGTTGATCAATCGTGATATCTTCACAGTAAAATTCTTCCACACTTTTTAGGCAAACGGCCAAAATATTCAGCATATGTAGATATCCCTGGCAGAGTTTGTTCGAAAATCCCAAATCAAACTGGGACCAACTCTTCTGCAAGTGTCTCACAAATGTAACGTAAAATCGATGCTTAATACATTTTCTAACAGTGGTTTGCATTGAAGTTAAGAATTCTTCATAGTTTCGCGCAAAGCTCTTATGGTTCTGCAGCACAAAATCTTTGGCGACCACAATTAAGGGAAATGATTTTTCGGGGGAGGAATGCAAAACAAGCTCCTTATTAAAATAATTATCACCGGTCATCCCAATATTCATATTTGCACTAATAACAACAGAGCCGTAATTGTAGCAAAATGCATCCAAAACATGCTCCTCACTGCAGGATTCGTTGCTTACACTAGGTAACTGGATCTCCTTGGGAGCACTTAAGTCCGTTATTTCCGCTCTTTCATCGATCTGCTGGAATGTGTTCAAACCCCAATAGAAAACTCGGCCATCGATTGTTCTCGCAAGCGAATGGTGTCGCCCACTAGAAACAGAACAAACTCCTATTCCAGTTAAATCCAAAACGCCATTTAGACCAGGTCGCTTTATGTGATCACCAGTGCCCAAAACGCCATCATTACTTGTTCCGAAGGAGCATACACTGGTTTTGATCAAATTCGCGCCAAGTTTAATGATGTGCTTTATATTATTCTCAGTAGTGTCGCTGCTATCGCTGCTATTGCTCTTTAGTGATTCTATGGAGCTTGTTGTTTCAACAGGATCTATTTCATTAATGGAATCTTCCTTTGGTGTTACCTGAAAGTTAAGTTTTCGTTTGTCTTCCAAGCTCGTCTCCGAAACTTCCATTTGGAGAAAACTGTTCAGGTTCTCATCCTCATCATCCAAGTCTTCTCCGCTTGACAAGATTATGAAGAAATCTTCACCAGCACTAACATCGATTATCTTTCGTCCTTCGAAGCATTTTAGCTTTACAGGATTCTCGCTTTGCAGTACTTGTCCTGATTTCCCATTTCCATAAATAATGTTATCTTGAGTCACATATATGCTTCCTACAGAGTTGCACTTTATCTTTCGCACTCGGATATCCACATTAGATTCGTTTTCGAATGATACCTTCGTCCAGTTGGAGTCTTGCACATCCTTCAAATAAACGTAGCCGTTCTCATCCACAATATAGAATTTGTCCGCCCAAAGTTCCACATCTACGATTTCGGATTTGTACAGTTCAACAGATAGGGTAGTCGGGTTTTGTACATAGTTGCCTTTGTATAATTTATGTGTGTTGCTTAAAAGATAAATATCTGTACTCGTTGTACAGAGCTTAATAATAGGAGAAATGTCCAAATCGGTAAGTACGCTCACTATCTTCCCAGCGTGATACAAGCTAAAGGGTGTCATGATCTGGAACGAATAAAACAAAGTACATTTATTCAGAGCAAAATTATGCATTGTTTATATAGTGGAATGCTGATCGTGCTGAAGATCGAATGGATTGTATTTCATTGAATGTACGGCAGAAATTAATCACGAGACCTTTAACAACGACTGAGTTTCCAGTTCAAAATAATGTGATAACTAATAAAAATCCAGCTTTTTGTCACGCGTCACTGTTATTGCGTGATCATCCTCCTCCACTCGTCCTCAAAGGCGCATTTTGAAAAATATTGTGCCACGAGACTCCCAACACGTCTTACCTCTTAAAGACCGTTGAAGTGAGCTCCCATTACTCGGCAGCTGTGTCCTTAGCAAATCATTTTACTCACGTAACATATTCCTTAAATTTTGTATACTTAATTATTTAATTAGTGTCCAAGAACATTCACCACTGCACAACAATAACAACGACTGCATGACATATCCAGTGACGACATAAACAGACAAAACAGATGACCACCTTGTTATACTTAGAGGTTGGTACTTTTTCTGTTTACATACAAGCAGAGATTTGGCATTAATATTGTGTTGCTACTTGCTAGTGAGAATTCATTGTAAATTGTAATTAACTTTGACTAAATGTGTAGGAAAGTTAGTTTAGTAGCAGTCAATTGTGGCTTTAATATGATATAGATTTATTGAATACTTTGCCGAAGAATATTGACGCAGGAAAATGCATGAATTCATGGTAAATATAGACAACAAGGAAATCCTAAATGAGGTAATAAATAACATTACATAGTTTGTTAATTTTTTTAAACTCTTAACTACTTTCTAGATTCTTCACCACTCCATAGATTACATGATTGGCTCATGGGCGGACAACTCCACATCGATAAAGTCGTCGCACAAATATGGCTTTTCTAATACTGAAGATTTTGAGTCTGCAATTAAAATGATAGCAGAGGCCTACAGATTGTACTGTTTGAATTCTTTGTCCGACGTGGAATTGCTTGCCCGGTTTGCTCATGTTAATCAGGAATTTCAACAGTCTATTTTAACTGTGTTCAAATCACGAACACCGGAAATTGCTTCCTATCTAATGAGGGAGTACAATTCCCGGGACAATAAGGTGCTGGAGTCATTTGATTGGGATGTCCGCTTCATCATGGGCGATAGCAGCCTTTCGTCTTACCGAACTCAAATCGCCAATATTGTTTTCAATTGCTTGGAGCCGGACGGTAAAAGGAGCTCTGTCCACTTCGAAATGACCAAGGACCAAGTTAACAAACTAATTACTATATTGGAGGAGTGTGATAAGCAGATGGCTAATTAATGTAATATTATTACTGAGAGACCAAGTGTTTTCGTCAATAGATTACAATAATACTACAAAATTATTTGTCTTTCTTTTCAAAACCATATCGAACATTTTAGGATTTAAAATTGCTCAGGTTGAAGTAAATAAAACAGCTGTGATAAGTTTAAATACCAATTTATTTAAAATATATCATTATGTAATTAACGGAATCATTCTTATATCAAGAATTACAGAGGACAATTTCGTATATTCAAATATTTCCCTTAGAAAAACATTTGACGAGAATTAAAGAGCACAATTATGAGAACACCAACAAAATATAAATTCAAAGTTCCTCTAGGAGGTTATCTTAATATATGTAGTTCTCTTATGGAATACACTCCTAATTGTAAATCTTTTCTGTTCTGCACTGTACGCTTCTGATTTCTCCGGCATTTATCCATTTTGCGTACGATTTCAAAATGCGAGCATTCAAAGCATTTTTGTGGTATAAATATCATATTTTCTTCACATTACTGATATCGTGTTTTTTGTTTGTATATTACATAAAATTTGAAAGCAGCAAAATAAATTATATCCAAAGATAACGTTATTTTGATATACATCTAGTAGCATACAATATATAAGGTATGTTTCATCTTCATCATGATTCTTAAGTTACACTCAAGTTTTCTTATCCATTCTAAAGTTTCATATTCTTACATCTGGAAATTTTACGAAGGAGTTCTACGTGCTTTTTTCGTTGCTCCCAAAATTCACTCATTCGTAATTTGTGTAAAGATAAATATTATTAAAATACAACTCAATTATGAATTCTAATTGAATAGACCAAAGTAGTTCGTTGTTAGCCAAAAACTGAAAATTTTGTATAAAAAGAGTTTTCCCGTAACTAGAAATTTCACTTAAGTCTAAATATCTCTTTCACTCTTCGTAAACCCTCCAGTGCAAGAGGACATAAAAAATTTCACGTTTTATAAATATTTATATAATATTTTCCACATATGTAATAAGTATACAACAACCTTATAAGAAGAAGGTTTTACTTCGTACTAACATGTATAAAATTTTCTTAATAGTCGCGTACAAATTAATGTTTACATATAAAAAAAAAGTAATTTCACAAAAACACTCTTCCCTACAATCATGAGAATTCTTAAATTAATTTCTGCTTTAGATTTCGACGAAATTTACGTTTACCGCAGTATAAAATCGAGGAATCGACTTCCATATAAAATCCGAAAAAAACGATCGTGTTTATGCAATTGGTGCAGTCGTACAAAGTGTATCACTATTTTCATTGTAAATGTATCAAAATGAGGAAGGAAACTGTTTATCGTTTTTTCATTGTAAAAATTTTTCAAATTGGTTTCCCGTCATCTAATTATTTTCAATGTATTCAGTTAAAAAACATCACAAATCTGCTATTTCACATTCACTCGCTACTAGTTTTGATCTTTTCGAATACATATTATATTGTGTGAGAAAAGTATTCGCACTGAATTGGCAGCGTTCGCTTAATGGCCAGACTAAAATGTACAAATAATGCGGAGATCAGTTCAAATTTACTGTTTTATAGCCAACAACATAGGTTTATTTTATAGAATATTAGGAAAGGTCGCAAATTATATTTATTTTATGTAGAAACCGCAAATTGCATGTAAAAAAGCAACGATAATTGCTAAGGTAATGCTCGATTGCTTTTCATTGTTGCTATTTCCTCTCATTTAACTACATCATTTTATTACAGCTTTCTCAGTTTCTTTTTTTATAACCGAAAAATAATATACATATTTTTTTTATCACTTCGACAGCGGCAATTGTTTTTTCGGGAAAGAACTCGCGACTAAATAAACTAAACATTTAACCCTTCATCTTTCACCACCTGACTTTTCAAAGTTCAATATTTCAATGATTGGAACTCTGAATGCCTTCAATATCTGCGAATTAGATCTTTCCGTAATGTTTATAATTATTACGTCTCAATAAAAATCGTTACTTCGAACATTCAACGACTTCATCGTGATAATGGTTATCCCAATTTTCGTATTAAAATTATAGGAAATAATTGCAAATTAACAGAGTAAAGGAATTTTGTTTGCTTTTAAAATAATAACGGGAAAATTAAGGGAAAAATAAAAGTGAATGTGTTAAAAAGAAAAACGAAAAACTAAAGGAAATAGACAAGTTTTTATTTTCCATTTATCGAATTTTCGATGTAAATTTGAACTAACCTCTGTAATTGATTGAAAGACTTATCTACAATTCTAGTATTGTTCATTTTTAAAATTACACTGAAAAATTATCAAAAAGTCGTGTATATTATGTATGTGTATAATTGATATAAATCGGCATAAAAGTGTGTCATCGAAAATTTATTTGCAAAAGCAGATGATCTCTAATAAAAAATCTCTCAATAATGCTACAAACTAAGAACTATGAAAGAAACAAGAAAAATAAAAACTCAGAAAGTAATAAAAAAAAATATAAGTCACATATATTTATTCGTACATAAAAGAATGTGAGAAGAAGAGACCTTCCTGATTCAAACTAAACCAATAACAATTTACATTAAATTTATAATTTTTTTTTTTTTTTGCTTCCAATAAATCGAGTTTAAGTTTTTCTATAGTTTTTAATATAAACAAAAAAAAAAAAAAAGAAGATTTATTTGATAAGTGTGTGATTATATTTAATATTTGTAGTTGATGTTGTGTGGTTGTTTCGTTTCGCATTTGTTATACGTACGTAAATAGATATTTTACGTTTACATTAATTTTATAGAGTATTCTATTAAATATTTAGTTTTCTCTTTACTCCGCAACAGCGACAGGAGTCGTCTCTGTTACTTCGGCTTTATTTTCTGTCTGTTCGGCTTTGATGTCCTGTAAGAAAATAATTCTATTGTTATTACATGTACAAGTATACATTATTTATTTATACATTTCTTGTCTTATTTAATATTTATTTATCCCATTTTCCCCTCTGAAACTCGAAAAGTGTGAAAGAAAAATATAATTCATGAAGAAAAACATTTTAAACTATTAATCATGGCTTTATAAATAGCTTAACAGAATTTTGGAGTACATTTTGCGTGATTTTCGCCAATTTGTTTATTAAACTGAAAATAACTTTTTAGAAAGAGCAATGATCTGGTTTCAATTTTTATTTTATTTTAATGTTAACACGTAAAAACAAATCTAACCCCGAAAATGTCACATATGATTTCATCTTATAGTTAGACTGTCTTCATAAATAGTCATACCTCAGCAGTTTTGTGTTCTGGTTGACTAATTAAATTTTCTTTAGTCGTTTCAGTCGAGGGATCATGATTTTCACCGATGCCGTTTTCCTGTAAAACATATATGAGAGCAAATATAAATATAATTTTACTGACAGTTCTTATTTATGCAAATTTAGATGTGAATTATAAGATGAAGATGTATTTTTAGATGTTTCGTGATCAATCCATTCATAAAATTTCATCAAGCGTTTTTTACGAAAAGAATCAACTTTGAAAATAAAAAAAAAAAACGTTTTGTTTTGTTAAGCACTGAAAATAAAGGAAAGATATTTAGGTAATTGTAATTTACATTTTGATTAAAGTGTTCCAAATCTTGAACATACTAAGCGCTACAAAACATTAAGAATAACTGCTGCAAAACAGTGAACTCGAAAGAAGAACTCATCCTCGCTTATTCAGATACACGTTTTAATAATTAACGCTCAATTCTATGAAGTGCATTTTACACACAGTATGGAACGTTTCTTTTTTAAGAAGCCTGCATTGAACGACTGCAAAATAAGTTCTTCTATAAAGGTGTTATTTTTTAAGTACGGCTTTTTGAACTAATTTCACAAACTGCTCCAAAACATGCATCTAATGACGCGTGCTTTAAATTAGTTAACCTAAATATCAGGTCGAAGTCGAATTACAGTTTATTGCAACAAAATTACAACAAACCATGGAAATTATGTTGAGGAATGTAGAACAAGGCAGTATTTCTAGAGCGAGGATTTTCAAGCCGGCTACTGGTCAAGGATAAGATAGTTTTGATTGTTGTAATTCTTTCGGCTTAGTAACCGCGAGAGTTTCGAAAACGAAAAAGTTTCGTGTACATTTTAAAAGTAACATATTAAAAATTTAACACATCTGTTATATATCTTGAAAGCTGGAATAATCATGTTAGCAATAATTGCCAATATTATTAATGACGATTGTAAAACATTTGTTAACAATAACTAATAAAAATTTTTTGTTATTAGCAGTTTAAATCAAAAGTATATAAAAATAAACATAAAAATATGTTCTAATGAAAATGTTAACACTTCACTATTATTATTACTTTTTTATTTTAATCTTCAACTTATAATTCAAAAGAATTAAAAAGAAAATTTAATAGTTTTTTAGTATCTAAAGCTTTAAAATTGTTAGTTACGGGGATTTTTCTAATGGACAGTCAAGGTTTCGGATGAGGAATCCTGGATGTTGAGGCGGTATAGGAGTTGATCCTATGCTACAGTCGATTAGTGACCACAGTTACAAAATATTAGGAAGGCTTGATGGCGTTCAAACAGACACAGCAAGCATGTACGGTTTCTGTTAAAAAATTTGTATACTTTTAGTTGACATAAAAACTAGGAGAATAAAAATCATAAAAAGTTCACTGGCAAACAGTTAGTGAAGAAACGGAGGAGTTTTCTCTCGGCAGAGAGCGCTCAGTTTGAAGAGTTAATTTAAAAGATTAAGTCCAAATTCACTATATGGGCGTTAAGGAGTTATTGAATGAGGCAATTTCATTAACTTATGCTCTTAAAATGAAACTATTCGACACAGAAGATAGATCTGCAAGCAAATCTCTTCAGCTAGTTTTCTATATTTTTGCTTAACTCCACTAAGACCTTCTTGCAAGTAATCACCTTGGTTGCTGCCGCCTGAGAGGAGTCCGAATGTCCTTCGACTTTAGCTGCGTCTGGTACTGGTGCAGGGATTACGCCAGTTTCATCAATTTCCTTAACATTTGCGCTACATTCAGTAGTTGTCTGGCTTTGTTCAACTGCAGATTCTGTTGCCTCTACAGTCTTTTCTTCTTTCAGTTCAGTCTGAGATTCTGTCGGTTTCACAACTTCCGATACTATTTCTGTGGATTTTACTACTTCGGTTTTCGTTTCTTCGGGGGTTTTGGGTTTATCTGTGGATTCTGTAGTTGTCGGTTTCTGTTCTACACTTTCTACTTTCTCATCTACTTGCTTTGTTTTCTCATCTACCTTTTCTACATTCTCTTCTACTTTATAATCTTTTGTCTCTTCTACTGGTTTAGGTCCTACTACTGGAGGGACTTGTACATCAGTAATGGAAGTTTTCTCAGGAACCGTGGGTGGAGATGAGTTATCTTCGGGTTTTGGTGCATTGCATGAAGTTTCTGTTTCTGTCGGTTTGTTTTCAGATTCGGGTGCTTTGTCCTGGGGTTCTAGTCTAGTTTGGCTTATGGCGGCGGCTGCCTGCGTAACTTCATCTATTAACGCTATGGTCTGTGCAATTTGTTCCGGATTAATATCACCTTCTACTTTAATATCCTTATCTAACACTACTGGCTCGATTACCTTAGTTTCTTCTACAAAGCTTGGTTCTTTTACTTCTTCATCCTTATTCGTCTTTTTAGGAGCATCGTCTCCTTCAATTTTTTGTTCAGCCGTCGAAGATGCTTCTTGCTTTTCCCCAACTGCTTCTTGAAATTGTTTTTCCACACCACCCACACCTTCTGTTGACGCACTTACGACTTCCCCAACTACAGATTTAGGCTCTTCGGTCGAAGGTTTTTCTGCATTTGAGATTTTCTCAGGAGTAAGGTTTTCCGTCACCGGGACTTCAGATTGTTTCTCAACAATGGGACTAACTACTGCAATTGATTCAGTCACAGCAGGCTCAGGAGCCTTTTCAATTGGTTTTTCAGAAACCGTTTGCTCTAC
The DNA here is from genome assembly GCA_963082835.1 of Leptogaster cylindrica. NCBI lineage: Eukaryota > Metazoa > Arthropoda > Insecta > Diptera > Asilidae > Leptogaster > Leptogaster cylindrica. The sequence continues at coordinate 21,615,216 of OY720105.1, read as the reverse complement.
AACAGGCGGCTGAATTTGTGCTTGTTCCGAATCGGAAATCTTTTCAGTATCACTTAATGCAAACACCATCACCTGTGAGGGAGGAGGGGTGCATGGAAGGGGAGGGGGAGGAAGATTTTGTGCGACATCACTATCACCATCGGCTTTAGCTTCGTTTGGTTTTGGAGATTCTGTTTGAACGGACGGGTCAATCGTTACGTCGGTTTTAACATCTTTTACCTCAATTTTTGTTGCTACTGTGTCTTTGCCATTCTCTTGAGGGGTTTCTTCAACGGGTTTAGCTGCTTCTTCCATTTTCGTCGCTTCCTCGACACCTTGCTTGCTAACTGGCTCAATGTCTGTCTTATTCATTTCAGCAGGCGCAGGCTCCGCAGTCTTTTGGGCTGTTGAATCTTCTTTAGCTGGTTCGGTTCCATTCACAACTAGAGTAGAATCAACTTTTTCATCTGGTTTCCCATTTTCAGTTTCTGCGGGAGTTGTCGGCTTCTCTTCAGATGGTGTAGATGCTGCGGCTGGTGCTTCAGATTTGCCTTCCTCCTTTGTTTGCTCCTTAGATGTAGCGGCTGGATCTTCCGGATTCTATAAAAAAAATGGTTTAACAAAATTAATAATGCATTTGCATTACAAAAGTAAACGACATTCATGAACAGAAAACCCTAAATTTACAAATCCCCATCTATGAAATATTGAACACAACAAATTAAAATATCACAGAATATTAAACACCAAAGAACGATAAAATACATATCTTCATTTAAAACATTGACTTATAATCAATAAACTCCATCTTCAGAACATTGTTTCCTTCCAAGAGCTCGTAGTCGAACAACTAGAAATTCATCTGCGACGGAGTTCGGACGGTTTAATGGTGTGCAAATACACAAAAAGTCAATTGATGCCAATAACGGAGGTAAATTGGAAAAGTTTAGAAATTTTTTCAATTTATTATGATTTTCAAAAACGTACGCATTGCAAATAAACAAATAAAAAGGGATTGTACAATGTACATGTACAGGTAGGTTCACGTCTTCTGAGCAGCGTTTTTTAAATTTTATAAAAATATTCCTAAACTTTGTAAAGCGTCGGAGGGAAATTCTGTGGGCAATAAATTTTTCAATTTCGTGTAAATAACTGACAAAGTATATCTGCATTTACTTCAGTTCAATTTGTGATTTTGTGCTCTGAAATAATTATGTAAATAAGTCATCTACGAAATTGATTTTCTCGTGAGGGTGTTTGAAATTAAAATTATTGAAGTGTGGAGTTAATTTCAATATTTGTCGAACGTCGACATTCTATTTATAATATAAATATATTATGAACAAACAGTGATACATTGATGATAAAATGTTCACTTTTGCAATCGTAAAAACTTAATTCTTCGACGATAAATATTTGAGCGTATTTGATTAAACGAAAAACCGACAATTTTATCCAAAATTAGAATTTAATTTAAACTGCGAACTACATTTTTGCGCATTATTTAAGGAAGCCAACCACGACTTTTGTCACTTCAAAATACAAAAATTCGTCTGGTTCTATTTTTTGCATCAAAATGATCGTTCACAAACAAATAAAAAATTTATATCAAAAATCTGATTTCATGTACATATTGGTATCAATTAAGACGGCTAACAACATGAAATTAACTGTTTTCATTGTCACCAACAATAAATAAATTAAAAATAAGAAAGGAAGGAAAAATTGTCTCAGTATCCTTGAAACGTAATTTTAGCAAATAATTATAATTTACGTTTATAAAAAAAAAATTATGTATATATTTATAATAACACAGAACAGGAAATTAAATGTACAATAAATATAATTTTATCACTTTTTAAAACACTTCTTTTCAACATTTTTTTATTTAAATGCATAGTTTATAGGAAAAACACTATAATATACCACAGGTGTAGGTGTTGGTTGCTTTTCCATTGTAAAATTTCAATTGTTACTTTTTAATAAGAACCAATCGTAAAAAGGAGCGTTCAAAATATTCGTGAACTGATCAATTCACAACTGAGGCGTTATCCTTAGGGTGCACCATTTATATATGCACAAATATGTTCGCAGCTGTTTATTGTAAACATTATCAAAATAAACTCAACACAGGCTCCATTCCTCGAGTCGACACTGGCTCAGGCAAGTGTAAGTTTTTAGTAATTTCGCTAAGACACGACCGATGACCAGATGCTTATATTATTTGTATTTGCGCGCCACAAGTACCTAAATGACTCGATCCGATCCGCATGAATCTTGATACATGACAATAACGCATTAATTTTCGCATTTGTATACTGAATGCTCTTGCACAGTAGATTAAAATATGTTCTAAATTTATACCAAACGACTTCAATCGCGTTTCCGTTGAACTTCTTGGGAGTGCGGAAACCCCGTCCTCATGTACTTCATCCCATCACGTTTGATTCCCACTATGGGTTTCGTATGGAGAAATTCGGATTGACGCGACAAAATTATTTTGAACAAATTTGATAATCAGCCAAATTGCCGAAAACCATTACAAATATATCAATTTGAAGATGGAATTTGTACCAAAGTATATACAATATAAGATGATGAGGATGATGGCAATGTTGTTGGTATATAACACCCACCCAATTCGTTTTTCAATCGAATATGAAAAAAATGTGATTTTTAAAATACAGTTTGTGGGAAGCGAACGCGTTTTTCGTTTACATTAAGTTTGTATTGTGTATATCATACAACAAATCCTAAATCGCAGAAAAATATAAAATTATAAATATAATTGGGGAAGTTGGATATTTTGAGGTACACTTCTGTGAACGAAGAAGTCACGTTTATATCGCATTAAGTGAAATGAGCTTTTAAATTATTAACAAAAACTTGCCGGGGAAATCGGGAAAATTTTTACCAGAGAAACTTATTAGTTGTCGAAATATTTAACGATCGAAAAATGTTTTATGAGGAAAAGATTGCGTTATTGTAGTAAGTTATGATTGCACCGAGACTTTTTGTTTTGATAAATTGTGCGAATATCAATTATTTTAAAATTTATCGTTACCAAATGTTTTCTATGTTGATTTATTTATACGATTGGCATTCTACCCTTTTGAAATAATCCATGAAAAAAATTTATACAATTTTGTGTTGTTCAACAAAAAGCAAGTCAAAGTCATGGGCCAATTTCTTGCTCCCTCAGAGTCAGCCACAATGAGTACCTATTTTACAGTTTCACACTGAAAGCTAGGTGAACTCAGGGGCGGGAAAGGTGGTGGTAAATGCAGCGACCAGGAATCGAACCACAGACTTCTGCATTGCATTCCAGCAGCACATCAATTGCACTACTTCAACCCCACGTGTTGCGATATTCTAGGAATAAAAAATTTTCATTTAGTTGCTAAGTTAAAGAAGAGTAAATCCTGGTATTATTATAATGTTCTTAAATCTACTAAAATGTTTGAGGAAGATTTAATTTTTTACTCTAGCAACGTATTAATTATAATGGAATTTAGAATATCTCACAGATATTCAGCTCTGAAGGAAATTGTCGTGGGTGGTCTACCTTCGAAGGTTCTGGCGAGCTTTTCCCCCATTTCAACTCTTATAATGCATTGTGATTTTACTTTGTCGGTAATTTATAATGAGTTTAATGGATTTTAAAGAGCTAGGTTCCAATGGAAACTCCAAAACATGTAAATTAAAAGAAGTCACTCAAAAGCGACACAAGGTAATCAAATCAAATGTACAATAAAAACAAATTTGACAAAAACTTCAAATTGGAACTGGAAATTAATTTAAAAAGTTAAATTGCAAATTGCATAATCATTATCAAGAATAGAACCTTTTTTTAGAGAACAGACAGTTTTGTATTATTTGTGAAGTGCAGAAACCTCTGTTTGTGAAATCGAAAAAAATATGCTAGCAAAATTTGTTAAAGAATATGTAATGAAATTCTCATTATTTTTTTCATAATAGAGTTGTGAGAAGAGAAATAATTTCTGGCTGTATACATTTGTTAAATTAGAGAATTTTGCAGTATCCCTATAATCTATAATATGTTAATTTAACATTGTAAATAGTTTCCATTTCACTAAAATCTCAATGAAATTAATTAATTAATTAATTAATTATTTTATATCGAAATATTTTCAAACGAATCTTAAAATTATTGACACGAATTAATGAATTATGATTCAGACGAAAATTATACACAACAAATCTATCATTTTAATGGGATCAATACTAAATCAATAAAAAAATGATTTTAAAAAGATTTCGATGTGAAAATAAAATTTGTAGACTTTAAAAAATAAATTACTGATAACACTGCACAAAGTATTTATGTTCTTCCAAGATAATATTAAATGTGTTTTCTTTTTCGGAATTTGTTTACAGTTGAATCTGAAAAATGAATAATTGATTTCACTATGACAAAGTCGTCCGGTTTGCCATTTCTGGTAGGTCAGTCTATTACTCACAATATTGATGACCCAATGAACTTAAAACTGCCAAGTAAAAGATATTGTCATTTTATCAATGCGCTTCGCTATAAATAGTGCTCATTTATCTACTCTGGGGATCGTTTTGCAAAAAAACACTGATGCAACACCAGCCACTCACTCATCAGAATGTTCGCTATCAAATAACACACCCTATCACTGTTCGTTCCATGTGAAATGCTTGCGTTCACATATTTAAATTTTATTGGTGCGTCATAGCTTTAAAAAAATATCGCAACCATAATTTATTTTTTGTTTGTTTACTTGAAACAATCTCAGGAATTTAATTGATTTCTTTCGAATGAACAGAGCTTATCACTTCAGCATATCACTTTTCACAACAATGCAAAATCAAAAACATAATAAAAACCTATATGCTACCAAAACGTTTTATCATTAATTTAGTTGCATCAGGAACAGTACCAAAAGAAAGTAAACAAGTAAAAATAGTAAGAATATGTAGTATGACAAAAAACATTCTAGCATTTCATAACTTCAAATATGAATTTATAAAAAGCTTTTCAGCATACGAACAGTACAAAAGACAAAGGAGCAAACAGACAAAAAATGTTTGTTTTACATAAAAAATGAGTCTAGACAAAGCCTTGTTAGTTGCAGAAATGCGTTCCAAAAATCGATATTCACTTGCATAAAACAATTTAAAATAACAAAACGATACAAATTTATATTCGTAGGTTTAATGAACTTTAGTTCGATATTGATACTAAAAATGTGTTCTTTGAATGAATTTCTCCTAATACGATTCAACAATGTATAATAACTTGTTCTAAACAAGAAAAAGTTCACTCATTTGAATATTTTCGTATTGCTTCATTTACAGCTGAATTCCAAAAAGACACACTTCAGTCTAGTGCAGACTATCAGAACCAATATTACGTTGTTAGTAAACAAGCATTTATTTATAACTAAGTGAATGAAACGTGACACAATAAGTTTTATTCAGGCGAAAAAATGTTTACATTTTCTAAAATCAGCAACTAATTGCTTTCAGTCGAATTTAGCATGAATATTTAATCATTCAAATCAAGAGCAACATTTTCAAGGATGACCTCCATCAGGGTCGACTGCTGTTTTCCTAATTTCGTTCCCGCCAACAGCGAATTATGATGTGGACGTTGCTGAGCAAATCACTTCATTATTACATGAATTATGAGCCAAAAATGTTGATTGGCTTCGCGCCAAGAATGCAATAAAATTATCGCCTGTATAACGGTACTGAGTCAGTGCGAGGAAATTACACAGAATTAATTTAACTAGAAAATTCGGTTTATTCCCTCGTACTCACGGCTGGGATTAATTCCCCATTTGCAATTGTTTGTCATGTGTTTACCGAAATTGTGCAATTTGATAGTTTCCAAAATTCAAAAACAAAACAAAAAACAAGAACGAACCACAAATGCCTGTTCAGGGGATTCGTATGGCTTCGGACATGTTGTAAGTGATACTTTGCAAAAATCATTAAATTTTTTTTTGTTTTCAACCCCAAAGGCATCATCATGTTGACGCCGCACACTCACACACACTGCAATGTTATCGACCTACCTCTTCTGGTACTTTTTCGCATTCTCCATTTACGACCCCTTCATCCTTTTTCGGTGGTTTTTGTTTATCCTTTCGTCCAAATGAAATACTCCGGAAGGACCATTTCTTTTTTACCTTCTCTTTTTTCATCTTTTTACTACTATCGGAACTTTCTGCAACACTTGTTTCGGTTGTTGTTTTACTTTCATTTAATGTTTCATCATCGCCATTCTCAATTGGTTTTTTCTCTTCAGCTGATGATGATGGTGGAGCGACCTCATCGCCTCCACCCTCGAGTTGTGGCTTTTGTTGTTCCTTTTCTGTTGACAAATCCTTTTCGTTCTCAGTGCCTTCTTCGGCAGCTTTTTCCTATAAATGGAGAAATGAATTTATTCAATTAGCGTTGATTTAATGTATCTCAGGACTAACAATGATTCGGATGTAAATGTCACTGACAAAGGTCAAGAGGATTAAAGCACCAAAGAATTCTTAATCTACTCAGAATGGCAGCTAAATCGGGCTCATATTTCAGACAGTTTCCCTGGCTAATGTGTCTATTGTTAGCAAATTAAAGAAGGGTACATTCCAAATGACATTTTCCCATCACGGATGAACGATGCATTGCCCAAATTAAGGCATCAATAAAGAAATCTGATGAGTTAACCAATCATATCCACAAAGTGAGGAATCAGTTTTCCCACATGAAGTTTAACTGATTTTGAACTGAAACGCGAGAAAAATTGAAAATGTCACATCAAAATTTACAATATAGAAAATTTAAATTTTATTCGATTTTGAAAAAAATGTCCTTCTTCAACATGATCATTTTTGCATACATTTTACTGTTGACATTTAAAAATCAACATTACGAGACTTGCAAGGTTTCGTCTGAGTCACATTTCTTCACATTTAATGAAACTTCTTTAAAATTATCGTGAAATTGTCACAAATAAAAAACCAAATCCTCTTTGAAAAATAACGAAGTTCATGAGACAACAACAAAGTGCATTCCGTTAACAAAATGAGGCAACGAAGGGGACTTTTGCATTTCGCCAATAATATAATCAACGGCTAAATGCAGAACTAATTGTAGAAATTTTATACTTACAGCTGTTTCATTATCCGTGTGATGTGTGTCGCCATTTATCTGTGGCTTCAGTTGATCAACATCTTCGATTTTTTCCATTTTTCCAGTTCCTTCTTCAACATCATCTTTCTTCACTTCTGTGGTTATATCGACGGATCGCTTACTTTGTGCTTTTCCCATTTTGTCTGAAAATCAAAAAAAAAATTTAAAATAACATTTTTTGCACGACAAATTCAGCATAAATCTAATATTGTTACTGTCAAGTGTTTGTTAAATCATGAACACAGAATGACAAGGCGGAATTGTCGAAATATCTTCCTTCTGCTGGGACACAATGAGTTCTGTTGTGCCTTGAAGAAAACCCCGACGGGTGGAGTTTATGCAAAGTGCGAGGAGCAGTATCAATACCTGTTAGAAGCACAATTGCATTATCATCAAAAAAGAGAATGCTTAATTCAGCAATGGTCGATGGACGAGATGCTTCAGATGCCGTGCCGATCAATGATCCTAAAATTAGATAGCGACTCTTGCGGCCACTTTTGATTTCAAGCACGATTGGATTAGGCCTCGGCGTCTTCAAGTGATACTATTATTCACTGCTCTCGAAATGGGGGGCGCAGGAAATTTGACTACCAATAAAACAACGATAACAAAGTGATGACGACCAGGTTTTAAGTAATATGCAGACAATTTTCTAGCGATTGACGAACAGAATCGAAGGATTGCGTTTCTGCGATTATCTGGCGTTTTGTAGCCCGCCGTCGCTCATCGCTGCCGGGGCACCAGAAACGCGAGAACGCGCAGAGTCAGTGGCCGCACTTTGCTGCAATCATGAGACATTTAATCTGGCTTGTTTGCTTGGAAATTTTTGCGCATGAATACAATGTAAATGCGTAGCAGTGTCAGTATTGCCGCGGCAATAAAAGACGCGTTGCTTAGTTTTTAAGCTATTTCCCGCCATGCACCGCTGTGTGTGCTCGAGATACTAGATGACTCCACTCACGGACGGATGCAAGCGTTTAACCGGGCAACTTTGACCTCCTCGATACTGAGCTACCCGAAACCGACTGCATATTCCCATTTTTCCCTAATTCCCAATGTTTAATGTCTCCTCGGCCCAATTGAACGGCGCTCTTTGGCCCGCGATGTGTACCCAACAAGCTGGAGGATCGCGTCTTCCCAACAATAAAAGGCGTTTCTCTTGTCTAGCAATTAAACAATTAATCCGAAGTGACAGGCAGAAATGTGAATGACCTCGGGAGCTTGCTGGACGATGATATGTGACCGGTCTTCTCCACTCGGAATTTCAAGTAAGTGAAAAGCGGGCGATTCAACGTGACATTTTTTATGGTCAATTTGAGCTCGGCTTTAATAAATCTTTTCTCCATTCACCACAACTTGATTAGATATACATCTTCAAATTTCCTTATCCCTGTGTCATGTTACATGAGAGTGTACCAGAAGCAACATTACAACGGTTAAGAAAATAAATTGATGTAGGTACAGAGGAAAAAAATTGAAATTAGTTCCAGTACAAGTCGAAACGTTCATTAACCTGGAGAAAAATTGATTAAAGTACCCTAAACTCAAAGAAAAATAACGTTTTACATTGGAAAAAACAAGTATTCAGCGATCACAGAACAAAGCTGTAACAACGACATTTTGTTAAAAATCTGAAGATAAAAAAAAAAAATTATTTCGTTGCGAATTCGCATGCAGCTTGCTTTATCTAAATCTTAAATGTTTGATTGCCTTTTCCTCCAGAGTTCACTCGACATGATACACTTAAATACGCCGCTCTGCATATATTGCCCAGATGTTGGGTTTATGGGTTAATGTTAATACGGTTTTGCTGATGCGTTCTTTTAAAACGATTCTAGTCGCAATTGAAGTTTAAGATGGCTACTTACAAATTGCAGATATCTTATAAGAGTACTGGGTTCGGTAAGTACAACATGGACTGAACTATATTCAATATTTGCATTACCTACCAACTTAAATGGTAGACTGAAAATCAACGACCCAAATAATTGTAAACACGTGGTAACAAAGAAGTTTAAGGAAATTAACACTTTAATTACAGAAGCCACAGGAAATAAAATCGTAAAATTAGCCTATTAATAATGGAGTTGGTGACGACAGGGTGCATTTTCAGTAAAACCTTGCATAGGAGAAATCGAGAATGGAAAACAGCTCAATGGAGTTCTATTTCGAATTTAGAAATCGTTCATCATTGCGAAATAATTGGGTACTTCAATTATTGCCTTGCAGAAAGTACTTTCTAACTCGAACGAATCGATTAACTTCATGATGAGTTCTTTGTGCTGTGATGGAGATATCCAATCAAACCAGAGATGCATTAGTCAAACATTGATAATTGGCAACATAAAAATGTTAACGTACATACAATTTTTAACAGCACAAATGAGCATTTCTTTATTTGCGAACTTTACAAATATGTAATAAGTTTTAATTGAAACGAAACACAAATGTATGACTGCAATTATGAATCGAGTTATTATCGTTGATTCTCGTCAGTTAAGTCATTTCCCACTCGTCAATTATAATTTGTGAACTCAACTTTTCTATCAGCGATAACAAATAATGAAATCCTCAAGACAATACGCGGGTTGTTAATCTGTTAGTATCTACTGAACAGAATTGTTGTTCCCGAATCCGATGATACTTGAAGTTTTCAATAGCAAATTCATCGATATTTCAAATATGGCAGATGTATTAATTTTAAAACGAAAAGCGCTGTTTTTATTTGTTGCTGTAAATATGAGAAATATATATGTTAAAAGCTCACGTTAATATCATTTGGTATGTAACATAATTCTATATTTAGACATGTAAAAATACGTATTTTGCAATTCAGGAAATGTAAATAAAAACAGATTTGCCAATTATTAATAACGAATTTAGTTTATCATTTCTCTTTCCAATAAATTATATTTACCAGCGTTTTGCATTATCACTGAATTTCAGACTCAGCATCCTAAATTTATTGCGAAAATGACTTGAACTGCGCAGTAACTGCAAGGCATGCGTTTGTTGGCAAAATGAAAACGTTTTTTTCAAAGAACGTAAATTCAGAATAATTCTGACTTCCATATTGATAAGGGCAGCATAATTGCGGGAATAAACTTAAATGTTTACTGGCCCCTCAAGAAGGATTAAGAAATGCAGCGTGACCTGCAACTACGTGCACTGGAAAAGATTCCTATCGGAATCTGGTACTTTCTAAGTCCGCAATTTTTTCTCAAGGTAAAATCCTGAATGCAAAACTTAACGATTTGCACCGGTTTCATATCACTGGGATTGATGCAGGTGTTCTTTGGGCATAGGTGTGGGGCGTTGGAGTTGACGCAGCGATTAACTAACTGGAGGCGACCCACAAGGAAGACTGAATTATGAAAATTCTTTTGTTGATGGGTACTTGAAATTCAGAAGGAGTACACAGAGTATTTTATTTTTTCTTGCACACCAACCACATGTCCATATTCATTTTCGGTTTTAATGGTTCCGGAGCTCGCGACTCTCAGAAAACAACGATGAGAATTATAAAAGCCTCATACGACAACAGCTACCGGCGCGGCGGCGACCCGCGTCGATTTTCTAGATTCCAAAGAGGGCACTCTTTTCTAGGAACAATGCAAGAAAAGTAATTCGCATCTAAAATTGTTAATTGATTTCCGGTTCGCAGCAATGATTTCTCACTTTTCGCTTTTTTAGTTTTACTCTCGCCGATAAAATTGATAAGAACGAAGTTTTATCGCGTTGCCCATTTTGAGGGGAATTCAAGAAGGAGTGCTTCTCTATCAATGTATTGGAAGGATGAATATTTGAATTACGAATAATTAGAAGTCTGGAAAACAAAAATAACGTTCCAGAAAAATGATAAAACAATACAGGATTATGACCCACAACTTTTCCAAAATATATTTATCTTGATTACTTCTCAAATCCAATTTTTTTATTAATTTCCACTGGACAAATTTGATAACGGTAATTGTTTACAAAACAATCATCTGAACACAAGATACGACTAACATTTCTTTTTAACCATAAATCGAAAATATTCTCCCCAATTTCCTATCGCATTATCCGGTATCAATGTCAAGCAATATTAAATCAATTTCATGGATTTATCGCGAACTGAACTCTGGACTGAAGTACAAAATCAGGAGAAAAATCAATACACTCCTGAAGGAACGCAATTTTGCGTAAATATCTCATTTGATAGTTCGTTAATTTTGATTTAATTCATATTGCTTCATCAATTTCAGCATGAAATGGATCATAATTAAATAACATTCTGACTAATAAAGACATTGAGAAATACTGAATTATCTCTGTAAATGTTTCCGAAATGTTTTGAATTCGTTCAACAGTGTGAATCAGATTAGCAAACTCCAAAGTTTCCATAAATTAATACAGAAGTTAAATAAAAGCATAAATCAATTCTGTTTTACAAATAGCACAATAATTCGAATTGTGGCAATTACTACTATCTATAATGAATAGTTGTTTTCACTTCCAAGCAATATTGTTAAAACAAAAAAATAACCTCTTCGCCTCCAAAAGTGCATTCCTCTTAGAATTTTGTTCGCACTCAAGTGCATCATCGATAATACGTTTTAACTGTTGCTCTCCATTTTAAAAGAAAACAAAGTTGGTGCACTGCAGAAAGGAAAACCATGAAATACATTTCCACTGCTTTCAATGCCATGATTCAGAGACCAGGCATTCATCAGGGCGACATTCATCGCGAAGTGCAAACAATATTTCCGTGAAATAATCTGCGTAACATATGCGCACGATGTTGTCGTCTCTACGCTTTCTGCGAAATCTTATATTTTAATGAGCAAGTGTCACTGGATTTTATTTAATTGTTGCCATCTTCTTTTTTCGGTGTCGTTTTTTCGTTATCATTCGATTTCAGGCGGCGACGCGACGGTTATTCTTACCTTTTTCCAACAAGCAAACAACTGGCTGAGAATTTGTTGAGAAAACTGTCAAGTGTTTATAAAGTGGGGACCAGAAAAAAAATTATCACTTCACCGAAAAAAAGAAAACAAGTGATACTGGTGATTTGAAAACACTAAATTTCACTAAATTTCGAACTACAACAAATAACTTCAAATGGCTGTCAAACGCGTTTTAACCTAGTTCCAGGTTCTGGCGTGAGAGGCACGGTGAACTGCGGTTTCGCGAAACTGCCTCGTACTGAGGGGCTGGTTTTCTATAAAACAACCAGTGGCTTAAAATAGTCCTTTCCTTTAGCGATATCCGCGTTGGATTTGGCCAGAGTGCGAAACTCGAAGATTAAAACCGCGACTTATCTCAGTTCATCGAGAACATCTCCACTGGGGGAAACAGTGCTGGATTTCAACGCGACAACGGCTCGGGCAGCGCGCTCATTACGAGTTCTGAGCTTAGAATGAAAGTCAGTGGTAGAGGTTCTTGGTGCGAGGGCTCTGCGGGTTTCTGGTCGCCACGGGGCCGCCGGCCGCCCCTCTGACCTTGCTGGAGCACTGGGCGCCGGTAGCCTGGAAAGCGCGCGACAAGTATGGAATGCACTTCGTCGTGTGCATGGGAGTTATTTTGGAACAAGTTTCCTATCAAACCTCATTTTGAACGATTCAACAAAAAGGTGAATTTTTGATGGTTGATTCCTCTCGACTCTTGTTTTGTGCAAAGTGAAGCGAAATGTTGACTAAGCTGAGCGCTGGCGCCTCTTCGGATTCCCCGCGCACGTCTCGATAAACACCCTAAGGTAATTGTAATTGCACAATGGAAATATGCGGTGACTAATTTCGACATGAATGGGGTTGAAGGGGATCGCAGACAATTTCGGGATTAGTCATCAATACTGTCTTGAAATGATGCAGGAGTTTTGTGTTTGCACTTAATTTGAGAAATATCAACATTGGAATTTGTTGTTGAATTCTGCGAAACGAAGCTGTTTTGTTGCTGCGGTTTCAAATTTTGCACTTTATCTATTTTGTCTTTCGACTTTCAATGGAATTTAACCAACGTGTGATATTTTTAGACAATTGAAAAAGCTTAAAAGGCCGAAATCCATTGTTCTTTTCAGATTTGTGGATGTATGTTTTTATTATCGTTATTGACTTGAAGTACTTTTACAGAAATGAAATCCGAGAGCAGCCAATCCACCTCGAATTTGAACTTAAAGGTGCAAAAATTCAATTACGACGAAGGCTACTTTTTCCTCTTATACACACAACTTGTGCGAATCCTTAAAACATAAAATACACATCGGCAAAGTTCGGCTAGTATAAGGTGTCGCCATTGCAGGTACGCCATCATCAGCATCATGTACAGAGCCCCAAGTAATAAGCAACTTACAAAAACTGTACAAACTTTTTGACTTAGATTAAATGCAATGATGTTGGGTGCATTGCACCCCTGAGGATGTGCACTTAACCATTACGCCTACACCTCCGAATAAAGGACTCTAAAGAGATACGAAACAAAGCTCATTAACTAGTGAGAAATTTCACACCTTGGAGAGTATCCTCACGGTAAATCAATAATTAAAGAGGATGAACTTTTTTCACCATCGTCCACAGTGACAGACTGATTAAATAATTATTATGAAATTGTTTTAATTTAAAGTATAACATTAAACATACCCTTCTTTACTTCTGAAGTGGAGGCGGGGTATATAAAATTCGAAATGTTTCATCAACATGATTGCTAGAAAAACGGAGGAGAAAAAATTACGTTTACCAAAAGGAAAACCGTAACTGATTTCAGTTTCACGCTCACGTTCGATGCAACTGAGGGCGGGTGGGGCGGAGCACGAACCAGAACTTGACGAGTATTCACTTCTGCATAGGATATTTTCGAGAGAAACTTTACAAATTTGCTTTTTAGGCACGTTGTTGAAAAATTCGTACGACTTTCTACCATTACGTTTGGCTTTTCAGAAAATCCGAAAAGGAAATATTTTCAGTAAGAAATGCAAACATTTTCAAAAGTGCCTCAGAAAATTTGTTACGATTTCAATGAAGGCATATTTTTTCTACGGTTACATTTCGAAACTAAACAGTTCGAATAAAGAATGGATTCATGAAAGTTTTTCGGAAGTTCATATTGCATCAGCTTTCATTTGATTTTATGTTATCGCGAAATGTTGAACGCAAGGATAACAGAACGAGAAAAAGTTCTAAGGTAACTTTAGTTCTAGACTAATTGGAAACTGCGAAATGACTCCTTAACAACTTGTCGAGGATATGTCGGCGAGGATTTTAATTACTTAAAACCCGCGTCTATCAACGCATAAAGTTAACTCTCTTAATGGAACGACATACTTTAAAAAAAAGAAGCATTTTCTAGGCTTTTACCTCGACTTTTCAGAAATGTTTACAATGATCTCGCATTCAGGTACGGAACTAACGCACTTTTTTGCGCGACATGTACATCTACACATCCTGCATCAAAGGAATGAGAAACCGGGAACTGCCGCTGACGATGAAAGTATAGAAAACAAGTATCCTTCCCGAGTGCACCATGTAAATGGGTCACATGATAATTCTGACCCATTGGAGGAACTGCCTCTCATTTCTTGCAATGTGTCCCTTGTTCCTCTTCAATGTACACTTAATAAACTTGGTCAATATTGACATTTTTCTGAAAATTATTCAGTCTATTCCATTAAAAAGGTGGGTAATCTAGGATTGCTTCTGCGGGACGGGAGCACGGGAGGAGTTCTCGTGTGCCATCCATGAATGCAACGTTTGCCGAGTATACGCTATACAGTTATACACTATACGGTATCTTTGCCATGGAACTTTCATTCTAGGAAATGAAATGAAATTTGTCGGGGGTGAAAGTTTTGCCGATGAATCATCGGAATTAGACTGTTTGCATAGAAAGGGCGGACGGATGCACGGACGGAGTCAAGTCCCGTTTTGGGTCTGCCATAAAATTAGCGTTCTTAAGCACTTTCTTTTGCCGTGTCGGAAAGTCGTCGAAATATGACTTCAACTGGAAGTCGATTGCTATTTCGCTAGGCGAAACCAGTTCCCGAAGATGTTGGCTGAGCATCGCGCGTCCGCTCAACGAGTTGCACACCGCAAGATGAAGCCGAGATTCAGGTTCGTGTCAGTAATACTACCTTTCTTAGGCTAAATACCGGTAAGATTACATGCTTCGTCCGCACTGAAAAGAAAATAATTATTCTCCCGTCGCATTCGTTTCGTCCGACAAACACAGTTTACTCTATTAAGAGGTGCAGTGGCAGCAGCTGGAGGAACTGCGCTGCTTCCTATGTGGTCGCGGATCAGAGTCCGATCCCAGAGTCCAATAAAACTATCCTCGCCAATAACCCTCCTCTGACCGTGTCCGTCCTCGAACTTTATGAAGCAGCCAGACCAGCTCCGTCAGTTTGGCAATTTAAGTACAAGACAACGATCGACGTTGTTCCCAGTGCACAATTTACTCATCGTCCGGAGACCTTGTCGGATGATGCGATGGAGCTGGACCGCAGTGGGTGCACTCTCGCGGTGAGCTGGATGTGTTCCAACAATAATTCTGGCGTGTGTAACATTTCTGTTCTTTGCGTAGTTGATTATTCTGCAGCATCTAAATACGATTGCAGTGCATGCGATTCAAGTGCTCTACTTTTTTACCCCATATTTTGCAGCTTTGTTTTCAAAGAAGTTATTTTTAGTTGCATGGAATTAAATGTTGTCGATCTTTTCAAGATCATTTAATGTTGCAACGGATTTGAAGAAAAAATGAAACATATTTACAAACCCAGTTTCTATCTCCTTAAAAAAAGACAAGGTTATCAAATGTTTATATCAATCTCATTTAGAAAATACGGTGAAAAATACTTTCTTATATGAATAAAAAAAAAGTCCATTAAAATAAGACTGCTATGAAACAATCGTGCTACGAAAATCACTTGATGAGATCGAAAGATGGCTTCGAACTTAAAAGCTGCGAGAATTCGACCGTTGATTCTGTATTACGATAATGTCCATTCGAATTAAGGTTGGCTGATGAGAAACATGATCCTAGGCATTTTTTCTTACTCCATTATTAGTTTTGAGTCTTGATTTTGCTTAGTCATAATTAAATCGTTACCGACAATGAAAAAACGTTTATGTAACGAGTGAGTATGAGTGACAAAAACACCTAGCAATAAATTGTTTTCAAGGGGAACAATTTAGCGCAATAATCACGCATAATTTCCATCCCGAATAGCTGGATTCGCGGCAGTTTCTACCGAGAGAGTGCTCTGCCTGCAATTAATAAGCGTTCCATTTCATTTGGCATAATCGCAGCATAAAATTATTCAAATACGGCTATTTGCGGGCGTTTGGTGTTGGCATGTTGGTTGGAGTCATTAATGAACAGCTAATTGCTCATTTGTACACTGCACTTGTTTTCCGGCCTGCCAAATATTGTTATTATCTATCTAACTTACTATTTGTTCCGTGTTGTCGTCTACGTGACCGAAATTTTTTAAATATTTGTGGTATGCCAATGCCCAGCTAATTAAGGCTGAAGTCGTTATCAGGAAGGCTCTTCTGGGAAGCCGCTTTTTTGCTATATTTTTAGGAAAACGCTGTCCAATAGATAAAAACAAATATCTATGCATATTCGAATTTCAGGAGCCTTCCGTTTTTGGTATGACTGTAATCTTGGGACAACTGTGCGCACATCATGGAAATGCCTGTCGAACTTTTCGGTCATAAAATATGACAGGATGATGACATGTGAGAAGTGACTTCCTTTCGGAGCCCAAGAAATAATTTCGTCGGCGCTCTTACTCGACAACATATCGAGCCGGGCCTCGTTCCTTGCGGATGAGCATTGAGCACCCCCAGATTGTCGTCGTCCTGACGAAGTTGGCTTGCCGTTCGGTCGGATTCGGTGTTCGTGGCCCACGTGAGCAGTGTTCATTGTTCATTGCCCGTTCTCTCAATTAAAATTCTAAATTGAGTCACGTACACCGAACCGATAACCTGAGGTGGTTCTACAGATAACTGCTGTGTGCCTAGGAGCGCTAGTAAGACCCTGCAAACAGTCAGGCACTGACAACCTGCCCAGACCGGAAGTAGTTAACCGGTGTGACTCATACATGTGCAAGTCTTGTACGCGCGATTTTCAAATTGAGGGGGATCAACTCATTCTACCCTTCGTTCCCATTTAATTGTAAAACATCGATTTTGCTTGGTTGCCTGCTTGTGGATACATTTTCGCAATTTATACGGCCAACAGAATCGGAATATCTGTACTGAATATATTCAATAATTGGTCGTAATGCGCCCTGTGGCCCGTTCCCTTCGACCGGGAAAGTTGCATTCGTCCGAGAACAAAAGTGCACGATTCATGAACCCGCTGCCCTATCTGTGCATAGAGTCGTTTGTTTTGCAGCCATTTGCAGAATTTCTCTGCTTATACTCGTGGCGGCAGCAGAATCTTGCGCACAAACCGCCTTCTACTTCTGATTTGAGAAAACTTTTTAAAGGACGTGATATGAAAATTGAACGAATAATGCTGCTGCATGCTGGGAGCAAAGTCGAGAACTTTTCTTTGAATACGCAAAAGCTAGAATTTTCTTCAATTGTTTTATTGTCCGATTTGCATTCCATTATTCATTAGGATCGACATATTGTCCTTCATTCATGACCGAGAGTTTATCGGCGAATATTTATTGATGCTCTTGAACAAAGCGGTGTTTTTTTTTTTTAATGAAAGATCAAAACAAATCGACTTGATGTTTTTGCTGTTCAAACTGAGATTGCTTTATTTCTGCCAAAACTGCGGAGCTGACAAGGAGCTGGGGTCATTGAGTTGCTTCAAGGAAAATTTACTTTACGTTATTTGCAGAAACAAATCGAATATTGTTTTGCAAATACAGTGAAATATAAAAAGTGTAGGTATATTAAAAAAAAATAACTACCATAACTTCTTTATAAACTGATTAAACATAAGTATTGGTGGAAATGTTTTAGTCTAGCGAACAGCTTTGTTTAAGGTGTACAGTGTACACAAATGATGTTATAAAAAGTTATGCTTTAAAAAAAGATAATAGAGGACAGTAAAAAGAAACTCATAAAATAAATGAACATTAGAAACTGTGAGGTGTTAATAAAAACGATGTAAAAATACGAAGGGGCCATCATTGCACTGCACTCATGAATACGAAGAGCATATAAATGCGTCCTAATAAAAAGCGCAGAAAAGTGCATGAACCTATAAATCCCCTCATTAAATCCGCTGGCGCAGAAGCGCGGCGCATCGTTTTGCAATGAATTTATGAGCCCGGTGTATTTTCCTGCTAGAAATATTGTCACAATCATTTCAGATCCTTCGGCATCGTTTAAGGAAAATTTCCAACAGCTGATTGTAAAACTTTTGCTTAAGATTTGTTCTCGTAAAACTTGTTCGTTTACGTTTTTTTTAATTACATGTATATGAACTAATATATAAAACCATAAAAATTCTCAAGCAAATGAAAATAGGTAAGTAAAATACAAAAAAAAAAAAAAAAAAAAAAAAAAAAAAAGCAGTAGCAAGAGGTTATCTTAACGTATTTAAAATTAACTCTCGAAGTTGCATTAAATCAAATAATTCAATAAAATCAGAATTATTTATCAATGTAGCAATAAAGAAATGAGTTAAGGCAGTCAATATGCAATTAAGCTGCATCGTAAAATGTCAATGAACTGAAACCCTTCGGTCTCCATTCATTTGAATTTGTTACATTGAGAGGCAGCAGGGGAAGTTTTATCGCAGACCGCTATTGATACTCATCAAAGAGCTTGAATCTTCCCCTATTCTATTTGGCACTAAAGAATTTAGACATAACTCAATTAAAATTGCAACATCGTTGGGGGATGTGCAACGATAGCACCGCAGAAATGGTTTATCTCTAAATTGGGGAGTTTTTTTTGGATCGCTTCGGATTCAGTTCAACTTTAAGCACATAAATTGATTTGTACACTTGTTCAAATTTGATCTTTCCAGTAAAACCATGGCGGCAAATCTGAAAAGTTGTTTGATGGCTTCCAACTGAATTTTGTATATGAAATCTGGCCCCGTGCAAATTGTATCAATCCTTTGTATCAGGTCCTTCGCGCGATGAACTTGACTTTAATATTTGAGCAGCACAGCTCCGGTGTGAATCAGCTGCACGCGCTGTCTGAGGTTTATCAACGGACCACCCGATTGCCCCAAGAAATACGGTTATCTTGAGCAAATGTTTGTAGAATGGCTCGAGAAGTGGGACATGAAATTTTCCTCCATAAAAGTTTCCGTGTTTGGTGGTTGGGCTACAGATAAAACTGCATAAGAGACATGCCAGAGGTGTTGACCTTTAAGAGTTCAATTTGTTTGCTCCTCCATGTGTTCATCATGCTCATGATTCTTTTCACAGGATGCACGTTCATGTAAACACTGAATGTAAAACGCTCTCCAGCCAACAAGCGGCACACAATAGACGATGTAATGAATTTCATCATCACTGGAATTTTCTTAGAATTGCACAAACACATTCAGCGATCGCACGCTGATAATCTTGGGAATAATCGAAAATTACTTTCAACTTTGGCGGCAGCGAGACTCGTGGGGCCCAAAAGCCGTTCAATATGTTTCCTAATATTTCATACCCAGTTGCCACCTTCGCTTTGGCATCTCTAAATGAACCGAAAGTACGTCGCAGTACACGCAATCATTGCCCGTTTTCAGGTTTGCTCCACCTGGACTACGGCGAACAAAGCAAAAACGTTCATGAGAAGAGTTTTTTATGGTATTTGGAGAAAAAAAATCGAATCGAGGTCTTTTGTTTGAAGAAGTTCACTGACTTCGCGTCGCTTGCGGCTCATCCGCCAGCATCCATCTGAGAGATCACTCCAATTTGACATCGAAATGGTCAATGGTTTTCGCTTTGAATAAATGATTCTTTCCTTCCCCCGCTGATGTTTGATTAATAACGCATAATGATTGGTTGAAAGAATAGAATTAATTTGAAATTAAATTAAAAAAATATTCAGAAAGTGAAAATGATTAATTGGAATTGTTTTAGAGAAAATACAATATTATTTCATAATTTTAAATCGAATGATAAAACGTTTTTATACCCTAGATGTAGGGTATATTAGTTTTGAGCGAACGTTTGCAACGCCAAGAAATAATCGTCACAGAAAAGAAAGAACTATATATTCATGATTGGGAAGTGAAAAGAAACCGTTTTATGCCTGTCCGTCTGTCTGTCTGTCTGTTTGTCTGTCTGTCTGTCTGTCTGTCCAGACGATAACTCAAGAACGCTTGTAGCTAGAGACTTGTAATTTGGTACAATAATATTTGATTAAAATTGCAAGGTCAAGTTCGAAGATGAGCAAAATCGGGCAACTCCTTCTTAGTGTTGCCATATAAGCATGAGTCGTTTTTATACAAAAATGATGATATAAGAATGAGTATATTTTTCTACATCTAGGGTATCACGTAATTGGTGTGACCAATTGCATCCTTACTAGTTTTGTTTTATGTTAAATAATGCAAACTTTGCAGTTAACTTTGTATGATAAATAATTGTACTTACATAATGATCAATTTTAAAATAAATTATTGCGTTTTGATTTACCTTTTCAACCTGAAAAGAAAAAAGAAAAGATTTTTATGTAGGTATAAAATATTTAATATGTACTAAACAGTAAACACGGAATATCCTCGTGTCGTGTCTATAATGGCTCTGATTTAAACAAGACTTATTTATGCGAAGTTTATGATACTTCACTCCAAAATTTCCCTCTAACCGACAAAACTATGCATTGAAATTCAAATTTGTTTATTAAATACCACATATAAAAAATAAATAGTTCGACATAATCCTTATAAATTGACTACATACAAAAAAACTACACACTTCAAGTCATTTATAAACTTGAGAGCAAACTTTGAACAAAGGACTGATTCTGATTTCTAAAGTCAAACAGCATAATCATGTCGTAGAAGGAATAGGTTTAAAAGTGATTCAACTTTTATCTGAATCTGAGGCTTCCGGCAAAGAAAACAAACCCTCGATAAGTTTGGATAGCCCCGATGAGGCCCCAGTTGAAACATTAGACCCCGGGGACGGGCGCTTCAAACGCGTCCCAAAAAGAGTTTATATCTTCCGAGTTCATAGACAAACAAAATTTTGAAAAATGATATGCTTCGTCCTCGTTTGATGGGCTCAACAGCGGACGACACTTGCCGCTGAGCGTTTCAACTTGAGGAGATAGGGATATAAGTGGCTCCGCTGCGGGGGGCCGCTGCTTCCTGTTTGGATTCGTCTCCAAACGACAGTTAATTGATAATATTTGTTCGAATTCAAAGTGTAGCTGTGGCCAATGAATTTCCTTCCTAAGGCGAATGCCAAAATCGACACTCGACTGGCGAATGCATAAATGAGGCTCGTCGCTCGCAGATGCACATAAACTTGAATAGGTTCCCTTCTAAATCACTTGAACTATTGCCTCCGCCGCCCACGCGCTTTGCAAACAACTGCAATTGCAGATCGTTTGTGCTGGGTGACGGAACAGGGGAGGACGGAAGGACACAGGAATCAACTGCATTTCTTATGGGGACCTTCGCAACCAAGTGAAACCGGGCCCCGTGGATCGGTTTGGGTCGCTTCTTTCGAGATTGGAAATAAAATTGATTGTACGTCAGGCTCGACCTACGCTCGCGAGAACATCTCTGGGCAGCAAGGTTCCAGAATCGCTTTTAAAGGCGATCCTAAAAATGTGACGACGGCACTACAATTTAGGTTTGTTAAGAGCCACTAACTGTTTGGGATCTGGACAATAAATCCAGAGGGCTTTTGATTTTTACGGCTCATTATGCTATCATACAATCAACGTTTATTACTTCGAATTCATCCGTGTCGTATTTTACTTCCTCACGCTTATTTTTTTAACAGCAAGTTTTTATTTAGCAATGCTATGGTTGCAAAGTTGAAAGTAACCAAACATACAAAAACTATCGACCAGTTTCTCAAATATTTTCAATAATTTCTTGAATGTATTAAAATCAAACTTCTAAAGGAAATTTCACTCCACAATTAACAATTGTGGTACCGTTGGAAAATGTTGCAGAACCGAAAGCTGCGATCGTCTTTTCGTCATTCACAACGAGCGTCTAATGTCGGTTTACTTGAGGCATGCATCGGATTTCAATTGAGTTGTAACAAACCGCTGGAAAGTGCTTTTGAAATTATTTATTCGTTTCATCAAAGCATTGAAATTAGATGATGTAATGAGGTTAATTAACCTTGCTCAAAATGGTCATTAATTGATACGTGCTCTGATCACACAATAACCTAGAAGCAAGTCCACCAGGCAGGCTTCGGAGAGTGAAAAAATTTCGGCTCACTGACTAGTGAATGGAATTCATGTGAGCTGAATTTTTGAATCACTCGTGAACCAAATTTTTCGGTTCATGAACTTAAAAATAAAACTCGTGAAGGGATTCGAAAATTCTGAGAGTTGAAAATTTGATTCACTCGGGAGCAGAGCCGAAAAGAACGATTCATGAGTTAAATAAGCGTCAAACCGGTTTTCGTGTCAGGTCTATAAAAACCTTTCGGCGGCAATTTCATCCTTGTACCAAGTCACTGCAGGCACAGTGCATAAAGAGCCGAAATGAATGATTCTTTTCGGTTCTTTTTCACTCACGAGCCGTAATTGCTGAACGAAATTGTTTTCGGCTCGCCTCAAGAGTGATAAAAATTAAAAACAAGAATTCTGCTCTCGCTCAGAACTGAACAAAATTTTTAAAACTCTGAACCGAATTTTTGGTTCACGAGTCGAAACCAGTTTTGCTCACTCATGAACCGAAAAATATGAGTGAATCAAATTTTTTCGGTTCACGAGTGAAAAATTTACGTACCCTGCCACCAGGTAACTTGAACGCGATAAATCGTAAATGTGTCTTTTTTCTAATCAAAGAGAGCGTTAGCACTGACCAGAAGGTTTTTGTGATTGCTCCACCAGTGAAGCATTCCAGTTTCCTGCTGCTATTACTACGCGAAGTGGAAAAGGAACTCCTAAGCGTGTTCGAGGTACCATTACATGATAGACCAGCGTTGGACAACTAGTGGCGTTCTTTTTTGCGAGATGTAGCACCTCAGCAACCAAAGTACCTGAGTGACGAGCTCGAGCCAGTTATTGGCGGATGATTCATGAAAGCGCTTTAACCCACAGTTACGAAGCATTTGGTTTCCTAAGCTTGTACTGTTGGTATAATACCACGTTAAAACCGTTTCCCCATCAAGAATCTTCTAATTACAAAAGACCCGAGGTCTATAAATTGCGAGGTCTCAATCGCAAGCTCAATGACTAACAAAACATGGAATTGTAAAATGCTATTTGTTTTGAGTCAGTTACTGGGCAAGGTACCAATGTTAGAAGTGGAACTGCGCAAATCGCAGAATTTCATTAAAAAATATAAATAAAAAATATATCGATGTTTACACCTTTACGGTAAACATTTCTTATCGGCATTTTCCTACAAGCAATAATTTCACTTAATATCAAATTCACGAACATGTAAGCTCTACTTACTTCGGAAATAAACACGTAAACCTCTCCACCCATTCCAGCAGTTCAGGCATCGAGTAAAGTTAAGGCCCATAATTTCTGATTTCAGTTTTGATTAGCGCAACTGCGGCCGCAGCTTAAAAAGCACAACAATACCGCTTTAATGTGCCATAAAATGGATCGTTCATATGCGTTAGTGACGCCTTTTCGAACATTTTGTAAAAAGGTGGCGCCGCGAAATCGAAGCAAAACTGCAAAAAAAAGTCCAATAATAGCAAACATTGAAGGAAATCGTGAAAATTACACGAATCCAAATAACGAGGCTCTTTAAATGGGAAAAAACTTTGAACTACTTCCAGAAAATTACGACGCGCGACCATTTCTCACTATCTCTGAAGGTCGCTGGCTATCAGAAAAAACGCGAGCGGTCTTTTGGCGCGTTGCATAATTAATGAGTGCACCGAAACTGCGCTAAAGCGGAAATTGTTACCCAAGGACCAAGAAGCTGGAAAGGGGCTAAAGAGGATTTGTGGAAATAGGATTGCTCCCAACGGATTAATGATGCTCGGGCTGCTGTCGGGCGATGGACTCGGGCAGTGGCTGCGGTGCAGGGATCCCTGATAAGCCCCGAAAACATCCGTTCGCGCACAGACGCCTTGTAGTAGCCTTCGCGGCAATAGTGCACTGATTGCCGCCTGCACTTAGTTGATTAAAATTAATGATATGTTCAGTGAGTCACAGGAATTCTTGGCAAGGAGCGGGTGAATAAGTTCGCGTGATATTGATGCCACTTAATATCTCGCGGCTTGCCAGCGATCGGTGGCCGCCAAAACTCGCTGCTCATTGAATGGCGAACACAACAATTTAAAAAATTTGTTTCTAATTATGCATTTGCCAGATATTCACAAAAATCATCCAAATCACCTTTCCATTGCGTTTTCCAAGAGAAATTTATCTTATTACGGTGTGCATCAACATTTTAAAAGTACATAAAATTAATCGTCTTCGTTGCTGCGTTGGTAACAAGGATTAGCCACGCTCACGTCACAACTTAAATATTCCTGAAACACTCTAATTTTTTCCCGGAATGTCGTATCCACGGATACAGAGAACATTTTACGAACATCTTAAATAACGAGATAATAAAATTCATTAGATTAGAGGAAATTGTGTATTCTGCAAAGATATTGACTGCAACTGTTTATTTTTACGGAACGTTAGATGTTTTTGTGGGAATATTTTAATTATCTCAAATTATTCTTTTTACTTCAAAACCTAATGAAATTATTCAAGTGTTTTAAATATCATGATCATATTTCGGACAAGACTACGCCCTTTTACCTCAACATTCCAGCAGCAAAATTTCACCCTCGCCTGGCCCAAAAACAGGGAAATCCCCGTAATGGGAATTAAATGCACCCACCATCACTGAATGAAACACTGCCGCTCGGCGCTCATACAAACAAGCAAATTTGTAAGGAAATTTTGAACATATTAGGCCGAACCCTCGCCAGCTGCGCGCTCGTGTATTTTCGAGGGTTGCACGTAAGTGCCAAAAAAAATAAAAACCTTTTGAAACTTAGTGATTTATCGACAACCAGTCGAGTTGCGGTTCTCGTTATGAGGAAGGATCCACTGTTTCCCTGGGAAGAAAGCATTCTCAACTACGAGAACAAATTATTTTGATTGAATGCTTTTCACCAATATTTTGTTCAAGAAGAATGTTTTCTAATCGTATTCGAAGAGTGAGTGTAAATGGAAAACAGCACTTCATATAAAATAATGATTTCTCATCAGTCTCCATTCCAGTTATTTTCATGTGCCATTAACATTTCTAATTAAATTATCCCTGTTCGCAATTCAAAAGTCAGCTGAAATGTATTTTTCATAATTAAAGTGCCATAAAAGAAAGCAATTGTCGGCAAGGACTTAATTCTTTATAACTTTAGGACTTAACTCAGTTTGAAATAGTGTCAAAGAAACTTTTTGCTGACAGTTTTGTAGTTATTTATTGCTCTTGTACACCATCAAATGGCAATTGAGTTAATTGTGAGGACTTAATTTTTGTCCTCAACTCATTCCTGAGGCATCCACAGCCGTTCTCGGTGAAGAGCAGTTCGGGAGGTGGAACGTCCGAGTGCTCTTGAATTCCGCCACAGCAACAACCTCACAAATTAGTTTAATATTAGATCCGAATTCCAGATGGTTGACAAATAAATTACAATGATCACTAAAAAAAGCACATCGTCGACTACATCTGTTTAGTGATAAAATGTGTCCTTTTATTTTGCCGTTCGGTTCGTTTCAGGGGAGCACTCCCAGTAGTGCCTGCCCTCTTCAGTTGTGGGGCTACAGGTGACTTTCGTAATTTCGTTTCCAGAATTCATTTGCGACAGCAGCACCTGGAGTGAGTGGCATTCAGCTCAAATTAGCAATTACCGCGGCGCGAGTGTTTAATATTTAACAACCGACAAAACACCCAAGCAAATGACCTCGAACTAGTAGCTCCAGTAGCTACGGATTCGCCGAGAGCGGAGCAAGGGCTCCTCCTGGGAGATTGCCATCTAATTGCAGGCACGCTTGAACGCGGGGAGAAGTCGTCGTTGACGAAATCCCAGAACGCTTGGGAATCTGACAGCCTACGCGAACACCGCAGTAGCGAGGTGAAGAATTCACGACAAACAAACATTTTTGCCAGGCTTGTTGGTATTCCCCCATGACCATGATGGGAAAATTGGTCAGATCCATCACCCAGCCAGCGGGTAGCAGTCGGATTCCTCATTCGGTCCAACGAAAGTTCATTTTGCTCGCGTTTTTGTGAAAATCCGCCTGCAACAATAGGTGCTATTGTTTCCTCCGCGCGGAAGTGCCGCTGTCAATTTGCCCGAATTAATTTTCGGGCGGGTGTTCGCAAAGCCAGCGACCCCTTTAGTGAATGCGGCGAAACGAACGCCACCCAGTCTGGGTCCGTTCCGCCGGAGCGGTCGTCACATGATTCCCGTTTGCCAGAAATTACTCTAATTAAAATGAGTCACCGAAATTTCGCATTTGTCACATCTCGAACGAATATTCGGCCTGACAAAGCATTTCTGCACAAATTAGTATGAGACTGTCCGCAGCTGCGGTCTGGCAAGGCCTTCCTCTTTCGAACAAGAAAACCGTTTTCATCTGCTACTATACTATTGCAACTGTTAATTCGCCCGGACCAGAACCTATTCTCCACTTACACCATTCCCAATCTGGGTACGCTGGGACGCGGCGCGGGAGCGGATTCATTGGAGGCAGGAAGTGCAATCAATACACACGGCAAGTCAATCCTGATTGAACGCACAGAAGGGGATCGCTGCGAAATGCACGGTGCCAGCAAATCAGCTCGTTGCTGCACGCATCGATCTGCCTTGAGTCCGCGACAAATCTGCCGTTTCGCTTTTACTTTAAAACTTTAAAAAAAAGAAATTGCGAGACAGCGGCCTTTTTTAGCAAAAAAGGACTCGGCGGGGGGAGGACAGACGGGAACGAAACCCACACCCCTGCCCACAGACGAAACCCAGACTAGTGATGAAATCCTGTTAGGATGATGCCTCCCGGCGAAAAACTTATGCATCCTCCCGATTTTATTGCTTTACTGCTGCCTTTGCGACTCGCTAACGAGGCTTCTTTTGTCCGCGAATATTCCAACCGGCACCGACTTCGGTGCAAAATGCTTCTTTGTTTCGGGCCCGGGTTGAGCCCGTACGGCGTACATGAAGGAAGGAAAGATGCGGTCTTACCTTTCAAATCTATTCAGAATCACTCGAATGCAGTTCGTAGACGAAAACGATCGCACACAAAACACTTTTAATCACAATTTTCCAGTTAATTCGGAATTTGTCAGTTTTCAAAAATCAAACACGTTCACGGTTCACCTCTTGGACATGCTAACGGCAACGGCAACAGAAAACTACCAATGCACAAACACAAATGAAATACCAAAAATTCGAACATGAACAAGCGTCAGAAGGGAACTGACTCTGACTACTTCTTGACAAAGCCGGAGAAAATCGCGTTTGCACGCACACAACGCTGTGAAACGGGAAACGAAATGTGCAGGACTGGAAAAAGCATTGCCAGCTAGATTGGCCTCGCTTGGGCCATTGGAGAAATATCGTAAATGGTTCGGCAGCATCAAATATGTTAAATATTTTAATTGTATTTGCTGCTTATTGAATTGCATCCTACTAATATGCAACATCAAATTGTTGCTAAATGTTGTATACTGTTTAGTAGTTTTGTTACGTGATTTCTAATCAACATTTACGAATATGCAGTAATAAGAATCCTCAGATTAGCTACTAAAAAATTAAAACAGTATTTTGAAAACTATTAACGTGTATATTAATACCTCATTGTCAGAAGGTTGAACTGAAAATATCGAGTATTTGCAAACAACCTGTGCAATAATACAGTTCTGGCAGTGCTGCTTACTTTTTTTGAACTCGATCACTTTTTGCACTTCTTCGCTGTCGCACACAAGCAAGCAAAACCGCACCCGCAGCAGACAGATTTGGGGCTGCCAGACGAAGAGAAATTGTTCCCTTTTAATGTCCTTGTCACCGCTGCAAGCCTGTAACTTGGCGGAATAATAATAAGAATAATAATTTTTTTTCCCTTTTTTGTGATATGAATGTTTGGAATTTGACCTGAATGTTAAGTAGGTGAAACTCCGAACAAAAAGAAGATTTATGTAAAAATAAAAATAAAGAAGGCCGCAGCGAGATTCGAACTCACAAACGTTATTAGAAAGGCGCTTTAAATGTCGAATGACTGATTTAATAATAATTGCAAAATTGCAGTAATGGTATTAAAAACTTATTCGAAAAAATAAAATAGAATTTGAATAAAAAAATACAAAAAAAAAGTCGATTTGTGGTTCAATTCCCCGAAAAATCGGAAAAATTCCATTGGAACGAACAAACGTCCCTTCCGCTCCTGGTATATAGAAAAATCGAAGATTCAATCCATTCGGGTCTTTCCGCCAGCCAGCGGTAGATAGCGTTCATTCCGTTAGTTTTTTATCCGGCGTGTGTGCATTTGACAAATGGTTGTGCTGTCAAAAGTTGAAAAGCTTATTTGTCAAGTTGTGTTCGTTTCAGTTCGTTTAATCAGTTTTAGTAATGAAAATGCGCTAGCTGTTGCATGGTAATAAGTCAGAATTTATGCCTGTGATGAACGACGTGATTGAATATTTGAAAAGTCCCGAGTTAGTAGTCAGAGTTCAGAAATACTTCGGTGTCGATTACGTCGAGCCGCATGATTTCAAAAACATATCTAAGTCCGAAACACCTGCATATAGTTCAATTGATTCCAATAAATCTGACAGCGTTTGCCGGAAGAATGGCACGACGCAAACTCGCAGTTTACCGCAGCCATCGAACGCACACCGTTATTGCGCTTATATCATCCGCAACAAATTTTGGTACTATCTTTTTCGGATAGGCACTGAGCTCGGGGATGAGCTATTTTACGCTTCCTTCATCCCGTTCTGGTTCTGGAATGTCGACAGTGCCGTTGGAAGGCGCGTGATATTTTTCTGGTCCCTCGTCATGTACATTGGTGGGTATCTTATCACAACTGCGTGTTGGTTTCTAATCGTCTTGTCGCTTCAGGTCAAAGCTCCAAGGACGTTATTCGGTGGCCAAGGCCAGGACCACCTGTGGTAAGGTTGCAGAATAAGTGGGCTCAAGAGTACGGGATGCCGAGCACCCATGCCATGGTCGGTTTCTCCATTCCATTCTCTGTGTTCTTTTTCACTATCCAGAGGTTCGCGGCCGTTATTATAACTCATCAAATGTAAAAATGCGCAATTGTTTTCAGGTACCAGTACTCTGCCCTGGTTGGCCTGTCGTTATCAATAATTTGGTGTTCTGTGATATGCTTCAGTCGAGTGTACCTGGGAATGCACAGCGTCTTGGTAAGTTTTCGTTAATCGTTGTCTTTGATACAGTTAAGCAGTTGGCGTTATCAAAATGAATGTTGTCGTCGTTATCACAATTTTTCAGATGTTCCTGATTTGAAAACAATAATTTAATTAATTTATTGCAACTTTTCAAGATAAGAAGAAATTCACAGTTTTGTCAGAAAGAAATGATTTCTGCAAATGATTGCATGAAGAGCATTCGATGAATAAAACAATTTGCATTAGAAGCGGTTAACTCGAACGTTGCCTCCTCAAAAATCGTAAGCGAATGCCGCTTAATCAAATCGCTACTCTCTCAATCAAGCACACCATTTGTAAGCCGTGAGCCATACGCGGGTCAGGAACCATCCTGAACAGAAGATAGGAGGCAACGCACAAATGTAGGCAGTCGAAAAATCTTTATGAAACGTGTCTATCTTGGCCAGATTAAACGGCTACTGAGCTGTAGTAGACTTGTAATCAGTGTACTCACAGGACACTGAAAGCTTAACTGCCTTCTCCGTTAATTAGGCAAAATGCATAGTTATTGCACCGCTATGCAATTGCGAATTAGAAGAGGAAACTATGGCACACTCTTCATGTGCGCATGTCTCCTTTATTTTAGTATGAGGACCAAAACCTTCGAGCCGCACACGCCAACTCCTTAAGAAGAAGAACTACCGAAAATTCCGTTGCCTTAATGAGCTTTGTTCGATTAAAACTAAAGAGGTTCAGCACTTAAGAAGTATGTATGATGACCACATGGCCTAGGTGCCGGGCACTTGTTGCTCACTTCGCAGAGTCTACATATACTAAAAACCATAATTGATAAATGCCATCCAGACTTTTGGTTGATTTATTTTGTTTCTTTACGAATTGTGGCTATTGAGCACAATTCAAAAAATCCCTTTCGGCAGGCCTACAGGCTGAGGTAGATTTCGAAGTGTTTTCATTGCATCTATTGTGATAATTTATTTCAAAATCGAGAAACTAGTTATTGATTAACTCCGTAAAACAAGTTTAAAGGAAATTAAACAAAACACCTTAATGACTTCACTTTGATATTTTAATAAATTCAATTTAAAAACAAAAACAAAATCTATTAAATTTTCGGATGCAAAATGTTTAGGAATTTTGATTTAGTGACTAGAAACACTTGCTGAGGATGGCTTATAAATTGCCGAAATGCATCCGAAAATTTAATAGATTTTGTTTTTGTTTTTAAATTGAATTTATTAAAATATCAAAGTGAAGTCATTAAGGTGTTTTGTTTAATTTCCTTTAAACTTGTTTTACGGAGTTATTACAGTAGACTTCACGGTTAGTTCGTGTTTCTGTTAGAAATATCATAGTTATTGATTTATAAACTACTCATCAAGAGCTTTTCGACGATACCCAAGAAGACGTGATTTAGAAAAATTCGAATTTACACCTCCACTCCCACTCGTACCCCGCCAAGTGCCAACCCCTAATTCGGTGGTGTCACCGCTAAACTCATAGAGAGTACTCTAGGCATGAAACGAAAAACTAGGAAAGAATTTTTGGGAAGTCGAGGCATGGTATCGACCTCTATAGGTATATTTTTCTTAGAAATCTACCTAAAAGTAAAGTGAAATTGATAACAACTACTTTTTTCATGCTTTTTTAAATGAACTGTTTTAATTTCCTTTTGAAAACTTCCAGGATGTGATAGCCGGCTTACTCCTGACCTTCGTCTTGATGGTAATTCTGGTGCCTCTAGTCGATTATTTAGACTTCTTTATATTATCTAGTACATACTCACCCATAGTGGTATTATTAATATCGATTATGTTAATCGTTTATCATCCTAAATCCGATAAATGGACACCAACCAGGTAATCTTGACGGTTAGTGCCCGGAAACTTCAATTTAATTACATTCAAATTTCAGAGGCGACACTACAATGGCGGTCTCAGTCTGCGTCGGAATCCAATTAGGTGCCTGGTTGAACTACCAATTAGGTGACATCACACCTTTCCCGCTTCCTCCGCCATATGAGATCATCTGGCCGAATTATCAGATGCTAGGACTTCTGCTGCTGCGCACTGTGTTGGGATTAACCTGCATATTGGCTACTCGTGCAAAAGCAAAATCTATTTCGTACGCATTCTTCTGCGCTTTATTAGGGAAGGATAAGAACGAGCTTTGGAATTCTGAAAACACTTTAGAAAACAAAAGTAAGACCATTGTAGACCTGAGCTGCAAGTTTTTCACCTGCGGACTGATCGGTTTTAATACCCAGTACCTGCTGCCGAAAGTCTTCAAGCTGGTTGGAATCGGACGCCCGGACTTCTACACTCAAGTGTAGTTTATGCAGCTTTAAAAGTTAAAACTACTTTGTTCTAAGCTTTGATCACTAATAGAGGAGTTTACCGTCGAAAACTACAGCCTTGCCAATTTCTCGAAGTATCGAATTTTAAATAAAATAATTTTGTTGAAATTTCCACATTTTTAATTACGGTTAACCCTCTTTTTAGTGCACCAGTTGCTGATGAGGCCCCATTCACCCTGTCATTTACAGCAATTTTGTTACTTCGATCTACGTAATTTACTTATCGGAACAGCTTTCGTGCAGTTAGCTACGAACATTACGTCTCTAGGCGGCTATAAGCACGACATTAACGAGATTAACCAGTCATTTTTGTAATGCCTTGAGGAATAAGTTAAGGAACTAAATTGAAAATTACATGTTATAATGTTCTTGGTGTACTCTTTACTTATTATCCAGATAAGAGAAAAAATTAACTACATTGTTTTGTTCCAAATCTGTTCATTATAAAATAGCTTCATGCGGAGTTTTTGTTCAATTTGTCTTTTAGTAATTGAACTCGTGGCAAACTTATTGAGCACATTTTCATTCCGCTTTCAGTTTTATTGAAGTTTTTGAATGAGCAACCTTTGATCTATAGGCACGTTATGCCTCCTCATTTGTAATCTGGTCCGCAGAAATAATACGATATGCTGCAAAGTTGTGCGTGTGACCAAAAAGTCCATTTCGGTTCGTAAATCACAAATGCTGAGCTATTAAATCCACTCTTTTTGGAACATGTGATTCGATTCTCATCCTCAAGAATTGAACAAAAAACCACAAGGGTAGGACAATATTGCGGACATCATCCCTCATTGTGTATGTAATTTGTTTAATGCTCCGCCAGCCCCACGTGCTAACCCCAACGGATGAAGGGACTTGTCTCACACGTTTGCAGAGAGCAGAAAAACCGCATCGGCTCATGGAATCTCTGTGGATAAATCTTCGGTGACCTTTCCAGACGTTGACACCATATCCCAGTCCCCTTCATCAAAAATTTATGACGCATCCACCAAGTAGACACTGAGTGCGATAGGCCCTAAGGAGCAGCAGACAAAGTAAGCATGGGGGCTCTTACGAAAATGAATATTGTAGAGACGTGCAATTGTTTAACAAAAAAATCAAACACGCATTTTGAGCTCCCATAATCACAGGACCTGAACGCCGCTGCTCGAAATTTTTCTCCATGTTCTTCCTGAATTCTATGAAGGAACTGTGAAGCTCTACTGGAAATTAAGAAATATCTGTGCTTTTGTTTATACACAGTCAACAGCTTTTTGAATTGAAACAATAAGAATTTTGTGTACATTCGAATATCGAATTGTCGAACTTGCGCTGGATTCAGGATTGCTTCCCAATAAATCGTCAGGATTTAGGGAGGTCCTGGCTGGTAACAGTGAGTAGGATGAAAGGGGAGTTTTATCGAGATGGAAATCAACTCGTAAAACTTCTTTATGAGCTCTAATCTTCTTAAAACACAAACTACATATGCCACAACCAGATTTCTGATGCGGTGCAGAAATTGTCTTTAAGATTTTTATAGTTGAGTTAAAAAGGGTTTCAGAAAAGCAACAATAACAACTCCCAACCCCCACATAGTTGTTTTCTCAAAGCGGAATTGCATAACTCTGAATAGATCCGTAAAATTGTTCATGTACCTTGTCTCCATTGGAAAAATGCATAAAAAATATGTATTTGGTATTCCCAAGATCACCGCACACTTAAAAACTTATAAAATAAAAATTTACCCTAAAATAAGTTCATATTTTAATATTATGTACATATTTAGACGAAAAACTCAAATTATAATTGTTTGGCATTGATTTTCTTGTTTGAAAAAATTCTAGGAGGAAAATCGTTTGCTCTTTATTTGTTGCTCTCTGCAATCGTGTCGTTTAGCGCTATTGAATTCTAATCATCCATCAGCCAGTGCACGTCCAAACGGATACTCGGGGTTCGTGGGCACAAAAAAGATTCCTTTGACGTGCCCGTAATTGGCCGGGTCGCCACCCATTCTTGCGTTGAGTTCGGGTTCGAAGAATTTTTTTATTTGCACCATTCTGTATTCCCTGCAGTCGTAGGGAATGAAGGAATTGTTGCGAAGCAACGACTCCGCGTAATACTCATACGATCTCCTGTGTGCACAAATTCCCATTGCATCAAAACCGCATCCTGGCTGCGTGGTTCCCCAATTGGGGTAGAAAGTTGCCTTGCCAATGGGCCTATGGAAGCCAAGGTAGCCACCGTTTGTTTGAATGGTTTGTACGTATTCGGCGTCATCGGGGTCTAATCGCTCCTCCAGATTGTTGTATGAAAACAGTGGTAGGGCCGGATCCAATCCGATTATGTTTTGAATCCGCCCATATTTGACTTTTTTCGCCGCCATTCCACTGACGTGGGCGCCCAAGCTGTGTCCAATCAGAGTCAGGTCTTCAAACTTCAGTTTGCCTTCTAAGTGAACAAAGTCAATGAAAGCTGCCAACACTGTGGCCACGTCCTCCACACTGTACCGAGCGGATACGTAGTTGTATGTTTGGGCCTTCGAGCTCCAGTCTATGACGAAGATGTTGTAGTCGCCGGCAGTCAGTAGACTGGGCAGAAGATGTTGATTCATTTGAGCATACACATGACCTCTCCAACCATGCACAAGGAACCTTTAACGAAAGATTGCTTAACCCCCATTTCTATATTTTTTGAAGGAATCTTACTTGGTCGGTCTAGCCGGATTGAATTTGGATTTTTCCAATGAGGTTTTATTGTTCAACTGAACGGGTTGAGCCTCCGTCCACGAAAATCTGTCGTAGTGTTCGAAAAACACAACTAAATCCTCATGCGGCCGAGGAGTGTTTTCATACTGTCGTCTAGCTTCTTCATGTGTCATTAAACGAAAAGTTCCATCTTCCTGTGGAACCAATGACGAATATCCATCCACAACGAGATCCTTGTATTTCATCCATTGAGGATTGTCAGGGTACCCGAGGATGGTCACCGCGAAGAGAACCAACAGTACAAGAACCGATTTCATGGTTAAATCTCAGCTGATTGTTCCGAACAAAAAACATCTGCGCTCGCGCCTTATATTTATGATAGGGATCTATCTATAGCTATCGAAAAAATGTTCCAGATAGACACTCTTATCAACATTTCAACTAATTGAATTGTTAGTTGAACAGCAACTTGTTTACAGCATCTGATAATGTGATGTTTTAAAAATTAAAACTAATTTATTAATGACAATTTTCAAGATAAACCATTTTGCTCGGCAGTAAAAGTGCGACTTCAGGTGCACAAGTCCTTCACCTCGGTGAATGGGATGTTCTTCAAAGTTTTCGAAACTATTCTAGAAAAATTGATTTTTTAATCAAGAACAGAAATTCTCATTTACAAAGTAACTTGTTATAAAAATAATACAAATACATAAAAGCTTCATTTACTCCAAGTTAAAACACTTAAAATGCCACTTTCTTCAAAGCATTGTTAATGATAATAACCCACGGGCCACGACTTCCCAAGGTCATCCTTCAATTATTGGAGGTTAGTATCAAGTAATTCGACTGTGGTTAGTTTTCCCACTCATGGAGAATCAGTTCCTACTCCATAAGGACTGTCCACATTTGTGGGCAAATAATAAACCCCCTTGACGTACCCGTAGTCCGACGGCTCTCCGCCCATCCTGATTTCAAGGTTGGGCTTGTAGCACCTCTTCAGTTTGAACCACGTGTAGCTCGTGCAGTCGTAAGGAATGAAGGAATTGTTCTTTCCAAGGGACTCAGCGTAGAATTGGTATGCCCTACTATGGGCACAATTGCCCATTGGGTCCATACCACATCCCGCTTGGTAGGTTCCCCAATTGGGGTAGAAAGTTGCCTGACCGAGGGGCTGATGAAAACCGAGAAATCCAGCATTAGTTTGAATAGTTTGAACATAGACGGCGTCATGTGGATCTAGTCTGTCCTCGGAAGCATCCATGGAGAACAGGGGTAGAGCTGGATCTAGTCCAATTATGTTTTGAACTCGTCCTTTGTGAGTCTTCTTCGCGGCGATTCCACTGGCATGCGCTCCCAAGCTGTGGCCAACGAACGTTAAGTCCTTAAACTGCATCTTGCCGGCTGAGTGCAGGAAATCTATGAACTGTGCTAATACCGCTGCCACGTCAATCACACTATACCGTGCGGAAATGTAGTTAACGGTGTTGGCTGTTGAACTCCAGTCCACAACGAAAATGTTGTAGTCTCCTGCCCGCAGGAAGTTTGGCACAAGGATCTGGTTCATTGCAGAATTAGCACTTGCTCTCCAACCATGCACGAGTATCCTAGAATAGAAGATGCAATAAGTTGCATTGTTACAATATGGTCAAATGACAAATGCCACTTTTTACTTTGTCGGATTTTTCGGATTGAACCCAGATATCTTCAATGAAGACGGGTCGTTAAGTTCCACTAATTCCGGTTCGTCCATTGCCTTCCTCGTGTGAAGTAGGAAGTAAACGACCAACTCCGAGCGTAGTCTTGGAGAGTTTTCATACTCCAGTCTGGCCTCTTCGTGTGTCATTAACCGAAAGCTTCCATCCTCCTGCGGAACCAATTGCAATGACGAGGAGTAATCTACAACAGGATCCTTGTACGCGCTCCATGACGAATTCTTCGAGGATCCCAATGTGGTCGCGACACCGAGAACCAACAGTGCAAGAACCGTTTTCATGGTCGAAGTTCTGCTAATTTTTGGCGATATTTTTATTAGTCTCTTCCTTTTATTGGCCACAGATATTCATTCATTTTCATTCTATCAGGCCTTTCAAAGTATGTGGAAAGATTCGAGATAGGGATTCTTATCGCTTGTCCAGCTGTGGATTACCCAAATTTTCATCACGACAATATCGCAAATCACAATTTTTCCAACATGCCATAAATCGAATACACGTATTCAATTATCGCCACGATAAGAACATTTTAGGCAATTAAAACCCACATCCTCCTCTCGAGAAAATCACGTGCTGCCCGTTTCGAAATGCCGTAAATCTAAACGTAGTAGTAATGCAAAGTTTCAACTATTTACGCATGAAAATCTATTACATATACGTTTCTTTTTTGGATAAAAGGGAAGGAAACACTCTCCTTATAATTACTTTTTTAATTGACGTTATCGATCGAATTTCGTATCAGTTTTTTATAATTCGCTTGTCACTTTTTTTTTTTTTTTTGTTAAGGCGAATCAGAAGATTTGTTTTCTATTATATTTGCAAATATTGATTATCAAATCTTTTTTTAAAACTAACAATATATTGATATACATACACGTTTACACTATATGAATGCACCAATATATTTATTTTAATAGTTACATTATTATGAAATCCTGAGGTAATTTTATTTTTGAATATTATCTTCGTCAAGAATTTAATATTATTAATACATATGTTCCTTTGATATTTAACTAATTATGTAATATGCTTTTATCGATGCTTCGAAGTTCGAGGTACTTTTTTTCGTATTTTATTAATTATTGAATTCTCTCACTTTCGTGAAAATTTCACTGAAGATTTAAAAAAAAACAGTCCGATTAATGATTTGAAGTTGGTCCTGTGAACATAATCGTGATATAAAATAATTTCCAGTGCTCATCTGCGTTTATATTGCAAACAACATGTAAACAATTTCGACGGGAAATAAACACATCCGAAAACATGAAACACCCCGATCATGAGTGCCCCACATGGAAGTTTCCGCTTCAGCAGTGAGTGCTTCGCAAAATCGCGGGCTTAAGTAGGTAATTAACTAATTGAGTGGAAAGTCTTGAGTGTCATCGAGTAATGCTCCGAAATCCTAGTGTTATAGGTATTATGTAATGTTCTCCCTGATTGCAGGTGAACGTACGCAATATTCCAGCGCTCGCGTCCCGCTTATCTGTGGAACGCATAAACAACATATTTGAGAGTTCTTCTAAATATAGTTTGTCAGTGATGGTGGAAATCTCAGGGCTTGTAAAGTGGAGCAATTTATCTCTAGCTACTCCATAGCAATCACTATCCTTATCCTCGTTAATCCAATGGCGAGGACCTGATATTAATTAAGCGTCAACATGAACACGAAACTCTTAATTAAATTTCTAGCTGAAATCTAATCGTTGTTACTACACTATATTCGTATGTAATTCCCGCTAATCTAGTTTGTTGGCTTGTAAGTTTTAAGTACTTGAACCCACCAAGGACCACTTCATTTGCATTTGTAAGCGTTCAGGAGTGCATTACACTTTCGTTCCATGGAATTGAAATTTTACGAATTCGGGCAATCTTTTTTGAAGCAGGACGTTATTCAGGTTATTGGATTACTGCGCGGGTAATTTGCTTATGCCTCAAAAAGAACCAAATGCAACACGTACATTATAATTTTTAATATAAAATTCAGAAACATAACATCTCTATATAATGCTCTATACTCATGTGAATTGTATTATAATATACTTACTCCAAAATTCATTCTTGTAGTCCCTGTTGTGAATTTGTGATGATGAATATACAAAATTACAATTAGTCATAAGCTGGATAAGCACAATGATTACAATGAATGCTGTGATGGATGTGACTTGCATCCTGCCTAAAACCTGCAGACTTTTTTCCAGTCGCCAAGAGAATAGTGTGATTGTGAAACGAAACGAAGGATGTGCGTGTTGTTGAATTTGGAATGCATACAGTGTGCAGAAGGTCCTTGCAAAACAAATTTCTGATAACCCACTTTGCAGGACTGCAGTTGCTGTTGAATTGAATTTGAGCATTGCATGACTAATTTACAGTAACTCTCCCGAGGCGTGGTCCACAGGAATTAAGGTGAAACTTTACAGTACAACAAGTTCCTATTTCAGTCCACCTAATTTGGATGGTTATCCCATCAACTGCAATGTAATAAATGCTTATTGTTACCCTTTGTTTGGTATTGTTTTGCATATAATATTGACTCAAGGAAAGTTACTTGCCAAATTATACCATCGTCGAGATTTTTATGAAGTGCAATTGTGACCTTAAGGCACGTGATGACTTGATGAGACAATAATTGGAAGCGTTCGTGTTGTACATGTTTTGTAAACAGAAAAGTGAAGTGTAACATTGTCCGGTTTGATGTATTATGATGAATCGCTTTTACTTCCTTATCGAATCCGCAACGATGTACGAAATTGTCTTATCTGGCTATACCAGTTGAAGATAACATCTCCCATTTACGTCAACGGTCGTCAGCTTCTCAAGGTAAATAGGAAACGTGCGAGCACTCAACAAGAGGAATCCTGGGACCTGGGTGACCAGTGAATAAGTTGTGATCTAATATAGAAGATATGTACAGCTCATGATTACGATGTTTCCTGTTCGTATTATCAATCGCAATAACTAAAAATTTGTTTATCATATTATATAGGTGTCACCGCGTCTAGTGTCTACTGTCTAATTATTATAGATCGCAATTGGCACCAATAATTTCCAGTTTTTTCAATTTCTAATAACTCAAACGTGGTGATTTCACTAAATACAAGTATTTTCAATTTGCCGTTGGTAATTGGTAATGATGGCGATTACTAAAAAAGATGGATGCAGATGTGTACTCATGGCCAAGAATCTAGATTCTAGATATTTAACAGAACACTGCACTGAGAATTGGTGATATTTCAATCACGCCAGACCATTGCTGATGACCAAAGCGAATCCTCATACGAATGTGGTACACTGCTCTTTTTTAGGGTTTTACTTTTAAAACAGGATGATTTCGAAGCCAGAGTCACATTGGATGTCCCCACAACCAATTTCGCCCTTAAGCTAGCTAACTTCCTCTGACAAGCATTTAAACTCTATTAACCTCTGTTTAGTCGTCGCGCCCCAGGAGAAGTCCCGACCTTGTAAATGGCCCGTTTGGGGTTGCAAAAGCCAACGAATGGAATTTGATTCTGTCTGAGATAGTGACAACATTTTAATACTCAAATAACGGGATGGTTGCGAGTTACTTATCTCTTTCAGCTCACTGAAGGTACAAAGTTTCTATGACTCCTTCGCGTTCCGCTAGTGAGGACTTGCGAATTTTCACCTTAATCTTCCACCAACATGTTCCCCGGGGAAAGAATCTGGTTTAATTCCTTAAAGTTCATTATAACATGAGACACAAGTATGTCTTTCAAGCGAGTTTTGTCATTTGTGTCGTCTGCATAGAAGTTGTTTACTTGTTTGCGGTTGATAAAAAATGTTTGGAGTGGTGGCTTTGTTAATGCGGTTTCAAAAAATAAATAAACGTTGTGTGCACAAAATTAACATGTAGGTTTTTTCATGTCCAACGCAGTTAACTCTTTTGCAAAAAAATATTTGTACCTATAATAAGTTAGTGGTGTTGTTCTGGATGGGAATTTTGGTTATACTCAATTCAGTAGAGAAAGGAATTAATTAGAAATATTACATAATCATAACTGCATTTACAAAATGAGGATTTCCACCGGTTTTTTTTTAAGAATCACAGTGCATAAAAGCAATAATTGTTTTGTCGCCATTCAGAAACGGGTTTAAAATGTATTTTTGCTTTAATGAAATCATAACTTCAATTTGCACAGATCAATTGTTTAACATTCATATCTCAATTTACATAAATCCGAAGAACGTTTAAAAATTGTTTGTATGCCACTAAAACGATGCCAATGATTAATTCAGCTTCCAAGGTCGATAGTCATTTCAGTCGTTGCAGTTTGAACCACATGGCCTGGAGAAGAGAACTCAAAAACACACGGTCGAATGCTTTCATCTAAACAACCTTTTCCTGAAAACTGTTCTCGAAATTGTTTCTGTTGCTCAATTGATGAATGCAGTACAAAATTTTGCCTGTACCTTAGAGGAGCCAGTGAAGGAGAAAATTGCCTCTTTAAACTTAACTCCATTCCACAAATGAGCTGTGATTTAAGATTAGCCTTGAAGTTAATGAAGCTCGACATTTACGAGCAGCAGTCAACGTCAGGAGTTCCATGAAGATGTGGCAGTAGCTGGTTTCAAAGAAGATGGGTTGAAAGACGTTCTCTGAACATTGAAAGCTCCATTAAAGTAACTACACTTTCAAGTAATTCAACAGTACTCGTCTAATGCGTACTACACTAATTCTCTTCCCAAAGTAACGTCTAATTCATCCTCTTGAACCCACTTGCGATTCAGAACTGTGAAAGACATCTTAAAAGGTTTTCTCCTTTCTCAAGTTCCCTCGTTATCACTTCCGGTTCCTGTTCAAGCTCTTTATTACTGCGAATTAATTGACTTAAAGCTTTAAATATTTTCCAATTCATTTACTTCGTCTACGAATTCAAACACTTTTGCATGCGAATCTCACCAACTTAATGTTCCGTTCATTATGATTATATCTTACATTTTGTTAATCCTTCTCTGAGCTTTGGTCAACTTCTTTCTATCCCCGGAAGTCATTAAATAGACCCTGCATAAAAAAAAGGGGATTCCAGCTGGGAGGGTTCAGTTGGGGTTTTCGGGTAAAATGATTTCTTAAACCTGACAATAATTGTTAATACATAAAAATCAAAGCAGGAATAGACGTAATACTGCGGAGAACGGAACATTACTTTTTGTTGTTCATTATAACTTTGTTTAAAAAATCGCTTTTGGTTATTTTTCCAAATAATTTAGCCACAATTTAAAAAAGCAGTTTAAGTTCAAATAAATTGGAGTCTTAGTCCTTAATGCGTTTTTAAGTTTAGATTTTTAGAACAAGCACCTTGAATGAAGATAAATGCCAACGAAAGTTTGCATTCTTGAAAACAGAAAAGAGGAAAAAAAAATTCATTCTCTGCCAAAAACTTCTTGTAAGTAAAAATCTTCATCTTGAGAAATCCTTTGAAATGCACGAGTAAACAAAGAAAGTTGCTGAAAAGAAATGGACACAAGCAAATGCCACATTTGGTCGCACTGGGAAATAAACAATGTCAAGGTAATTTACGCCATTAAAGAAGTCCCAAAGGTAATGAGCAGCCGTGAAGCGAAGTTCACTCAAGCGTGAAGAACGTTCATGGCGAAAGTTTGGGTACTCAGTGCCGTGTCTAATGTGGACGAACAGGTGAGGATGCTCGTTCCGAAGTAAAGGATACCTTGTGTTCTCGCTATAAATAATGGCCCATTAAAAGTCTAATCAGGTGGGTCCATAAATAAGGAATCCCCGTCCAGCATTAGTGCAAGTCTTGGGTGTTACGCTTCCATCGTAAATTCCTCTTAATAGCGCTCTGACGAAAGTGCCAACTTCCTAGCGCAATAAGGATCACGAAAATGTCTGGAGCAATTAGTCAAAAAAATTAATTCATTGCCAGAGAGAAATTGCCCTTTTTATGACCCTGTAATTACCAGCCGCAGGGACGCACTTTCCGCACAGAGTACAGCTGCGGAAAGAAGCCACCTATCAAGCTGACAAAGGACAAAATAAATCACGTCAGCAGCAGTAGGCGTAAAAAGTAACTGCTATCCGCCGCCGTAAGTGAAGATTACGGGTGGATCATAAGGATTGTCTCGTAGTTTTCGAGGAAATGTTTGTTTTGTGCAATTTTTGCGGCTGGGCAATTTAATCTGGTGGCTCTGGGGACAGCCTTTTAAGACGCAGTGAAATGTTAATAACTCGGAAACTGAGAGGGAATGCAAACGCTTTACGCAGAATAAGGAACTTCAACGATAAGGATCTTATGGTTCCATAATTAGGATAATTTCAATTACAGTTCAGAGTTTATTCAAAGCGCTCGGATTCGACCGCAAGCTGCTTCATATAATAATCTCGGCAAAGTGATATGAAAGGAAGACCAACGATGTGAGAGCTGTGGCATATAGGGGGAAAGGATAGCACAGTAATTCACTTGCAACTTGGACGATTAAGGATAAGCTCTGCAGAATTATTACAAAGTCTTGAAAGCTTCTTAAGCCAAGCAGTCGTCTCTGGGGGAATGCATTTCCCTCCAGCAATTGGCATAGAAGCGGTTTGAAGAAAATTTAATTTTGTCAAAATTACTCTGTGAAATCTTTTTGTCCAGAAGAAAAGTGACTCAGATTTGAAAAAAAAATAAAATTAATTTCGTTTTATCATGCTAAAATGGAAGGACAATTATGTTTTGTATATGAAAAAGTTGAAAGCATTTCAGAAGAAAAGTGGTGAATTATTAAGCAATTTGCAGAAAAGAATGGATGAAGTGAAAATGCTGAGAAGGTAGAATTTTGTGAAGTGGTACTCTTAAAAGCATGGAGAGATGTTATTGTGATTTATTAATTGCATAAAGAAAGTAAATGCTTTTCTACTCAAATATGTCCAAGCCACAAAAGTGATTCGCCTATCTAATTACTTTGTACAAAAATTAGTGAACAATATCATTAAGAGGCATTTTATAACCCAAACACTCGTAGAATGTATGGAGGCCAGTTTTCGTAGATGTTCTGTCCTACAGACGCATCAACCCCTATTCTACCCTTAGCGTAAGGAGGAGAGCCATGAGTTGAAACATAATACGTTCCAGTGTTGGTGGTGTTTGCGAATTCTCCTCCCATGATCCCTGCTGGTTGATTGGCTGCTGTACATCTTCTAAAACTAATATCTAAGGTCCTTGTACAAGGAGTGGCATAAAAACCTCTATTTGATGTTATGGACTCTGCGAAATATTTGTAAGCTCGTTCGTGTGAACATTCTATTATGTTGCGAAAACATCCTGGCTGGAGAATGCCGTAGTTCACATAGAAGCTAGCATGTCCTAGAGGCAGACTATGGGATCTACTGAGAGAACTGGTGTGAATCACTTCCACGTAGTGGGCGTCTCCACTGGACAACACCGAAGTCCTTGAGGTTCCTGCGAAAAGCATAACAGGGTCTAGGGCGTATATTACGCCGACTCTACCGAAATAAAGTGATCTAGATGCTACTCCAGCGATATGGGCCCCCATTCCAAATCCAACCAGGTAAACCCTACTAATGTCTAACGTGGCTGTTGTGTTCAAAAAATTAATGAACTCTCCCAAAACCCTTCCGACGTTTTCTGCTCGCCGTCGTACTGTCAAGTAGAGTCCTGACGATCCAAGGTCCCAGTCGACATTGAACACATTGTAAGGCCCCCTTGCCAAGTACGCGTTCTTAATCAAGAAACTTATTTCGGAGTTCCCGTCGGTGTTCCAGTCGTGTATTATAAATCTAAGTAAGGGATGTATTGTACAGACGGAAATACTTCACTGAAGCAGTTGGTACCTTGTGGGCATCCTGGCTTGATAACCAGCTTCCATCAGGGACTCTCTGTTCCCCAACTTGACGATTTCGCCCCCTCGATCGTTCGTCACGGTGAACAACCTGAAGACAGTGTGTCGAATTGCATCGAAGTCACGGATCGGTCCTAGTGGCTCATCGTCGTCGCGAACTTCTATGTTCGAATGGCTAGAATTAATTGGAATGGCCGCATCAATTATGATGGCGTCAGTCAGCTC
Organism: Leptogaster cylindrica; assembly: GCA_963082835.1. Taxonomy (NCBI): domain Eukaryota; kingdom Metazoa; phylum Arthropoda; class Insecta; order Diptera; family Asilidae; genus Leptogaster; species Leptogaster cylindrica. The sequence goes on along the minus strand of OY720105.1, from coordinate 21,570,820 downwards.
ATTGAGGTCTCCATTCCTTTGTGGTTCTGAAGCGACTAAAACAATTGGTTATTTGATACGCTAAAACTTGGTCCTGTTCAAATTCACCCACGATTAAAATAGCTATCACGCACGCTAGAATTATGTTCATGTTGAATCGCTAAACTTTAGATGTACACTAGTTTAGTTTTTTTTATCTTGCACGGTTTTTATATGAACGTTAAATGTTTATATTTGCACGTATTGAAGTAATCTCTTAAGCTGTTAAATGTCTCTGAATACAAGGGGGCATAGTTTAGTGTTGCATAATCAATGCTTATCTTATATCTAACGCAGTTGCACCATGAAACTTTTTCGTGATTTTTTAAACTGTTTTTGAAACATTCAGCAAGTTGTAAAATCCCAGGGAAAATGTCGAAAGTCTTGTCAAATAAAAACATTTATTTGTTTGTCTTCATTTCATTCATCAATGTAATCAAAAGTATTTTGAAAACCGCAATAAAATTGTTTTCCTCTCGCTGCAGTTGGTAATAATTTTAGTTCAGGAAAATCGAAAGAAACAGGAACGTCGGAAAATGTTTTCTGAAAACAGAAGAACTTAATTCGTTGTGGCAGTAAATAATCATAAAATAAATTTTATGATTAATTTCATAATGGCGCATGAGCAGTAAGTTTCGTTCAATTTAAATTGGTTTGATTCATTATTTATTATTCTTGACACAACCCAAAATTCTTAATTAAATTAGTGACACGTTGAATAGGCCAATGAACTCCATCGCCCTTGCTTTGATTAATGAAACTACAATTGTGAAGTCGCACAGCCGAAAAGGAATCCCTCTTCTCAGACTACTCAGTCCTTTTACAGTTGTTTCCGCTTTCATAAATCTACACATTCGAATGATTTTCTCGTCGAAAAGAGAATTAATATGAATAACCTCGTAAATCCGAAAATATCCACATCTTGTGTAATATTCGTTGCGATATGGACGGATTAGGGGAGTTTGATCAAAACACTGTCCCATCAAACATTCAGGCTTTCTTTTCTGCCATTGAAACTTTCTTCCTGCAACTTGAAATAGACAAATTAATCTTCCTTCTTTCTGTTGAAGTGACCAAAAATTGGCCCATGAACTGCCTCCGCCACGCACAATGGTCTGCGAAAACTTCTGAGCGAAAGATTGCAGAAGAAATGAATCATCTGAGGGTGGGAAAGGACCATTTATTCGGACAAGTTGCTCGGACTGGGCCGATTTCTCATGGGCTCCTATTTCTGCGAGTGTAGTATTTGAAGTTTCCGCGCCGATGCATGGCTCAACGAAAGGCATTAAAGCGATAAACGCCTTGGAAATTTGTCAACTTTCTCTGATTGATTGAAATCCCTGAAAGCCGAAGAAGGCTATCGCTTTAATTAAGAGGACTTAACATTTTGAAGACATAGGATGAGTTAGGGATCAATGCTGAGATTCAATTTTAATTAACATTCTTTGCTGCTAAGGCCTGGAAATTTCAGTAAACAGTTGGAAATACTTTCCATTTTAGGATCATCAAAATAATTATTTTGTCGGCCATCGATATTGGGGAATCCCCACTGGAATAATAATGTTAGGGTTCGCGGGCACGGGGCAAGGAGCGAATGCCGCCAACATCCTCTTGCTCGACCAAAGAAATCAATTCTTCCTTACAATCGAGTTGTTCTACTAGGGCCAAAACACCATTTCAGGAAAGTACTTCGGGATATCAGAATTGATAGAACACGAACGGGCTTAGATCAGGACCAAATCATCAAAAAATATTTTGCCACATATTAGATGGTGAGGATGGAAACAATGGGCGAATATGGTAATTGAATCGTGCTAAATCGATGTAGGGATGATTTTGGTGCTACTTCATCCGAATTGGCCAAGACTTTCTATGATAATCATACATATTATGCAATAAGTTTTAGGTATTGCTCCAGAAGAGAACTGAACGAAATTGAAATTCATAGAATGGATTCCCAAACGATTCGTTTCTTCTTGGCACAAGATTTAATCAAATGCTTCGTTGTTTTACAGATGAGGCAATGGAAGCATCCTTCCAGTATTCGATTGAAATTACAAGATGTACCGTCGTCGTTGTCTAGGTTTATTAAGAAAAAATAAAGTAGCTATTCGTCAATGTTGAATGATTCTTTTCGATTTGATTGTATTTGAGTAAAATTTCATTTCTAGTGACGGGATTGGGATTTCTAATTTGGATACTGCAGAGAACTTTCATTATGATGAAATTTGTCCCAGTTTGAGTTCTTTGTAATTTTTCCTTTAACCTTTTTTCAGTTGGTTGAATCGAAAGCATGTCTTGCTGGGGTTCAGTGAAAACCACCTCCACGGTTATCCTCATGGACGTGTACTCTATTAAATCGGAAATGTAGGTCGACAGTTTCCAGAACTGCTCACTTGAAAATGCTCGCTTTTCACCAGTCCTCTAGAATTCAGTTCTGGCAATGAACCCTGCTTAATTTACTGCTTATGAAATATTTTCTCCAGATATTTAGTTGCAATATATTAGTGAGAAATCCTTTGGTCTGTTCTTAAATGGTTGGGTTCAAGCTATTCAAAAACTCCTTTTGGTTGTTTCCACTTGCCCTGGCCGTTCAACTAGTCAACATAAACTTAATGTTGGATGCGATAAACTTAGAACAAAATGTTTCCAAGATATTCCAGGGCTTATTAAAAAAGAAACATCGAGACTCTGAAACAAACGAAATCGCGAAATCCCAAGATAAACCGAAACCAGAGCTTAAGGATTTATGCCGTTATATTCGAGTCAAATCTGAGTTTGTGGTTTCTTAGGTCAAACGAGAGGCAACAGAAGCTGGCCTGGGTAAAGGGATCATCTTTAAGCCCGGATTCCGTAAAAAGGACACTTAATCCCAGGTGAAATTTTGAGACGCTATAGTCTAGTCTGAATATGAAATTCGTGAGGCCATGCGACGCTCATTATTCAGGAATATTTAGCTTTTTATTTGCGGCCAACATCAGAGCTTTAATAGTTTTCATTATTGCATAAAACTTTCTAGCACATCTCCTTTTTATGGCGTCGTAAATCCGGTTACAATGTATTCAGGTTTCACGTGGATTTCATGTTTCGTTGAGCCACACAGGATAAATTGCATTTACAGCAGGGCTTTGCTTGCTAATGGAGTTGGTTCTTGTCGTGTCGGCTTTCTGTTTAGGTCTTAACTCTTTGCAGTCAATTGACAAGTCAGAGTACAATTCCAGAAACAGAAGCTGTATTAATAAATACATTTGTTCTTGTATAAAATCAATATCAATATCTACGTTTGTTTTTTAAAAATCAAAACTCGGTCAGTTGCTGGCTTTGGAATATTAAAATGCCCGAATGCAAGGAATTAACGATCATACATCGGTCTAACTGAATTTTAACTTATTCTTAACTTGATGAAATAAATTAATTTGATATTTTTTGTTTTAAATGAACATAGTCATAATAAAACTATATGGTGAAATTGCTGAGAAAATTCGCTTAAAAAATATATGTTCATATAAAAATTACAAAAACGCTTTGTATGAATTAAAAATTCCAAATCGGATAATTAAACTTGAAAAAAGAGCCTAAATCTAAGTTTAAGTCAAAGTGTTAATTTTGAGTTAACTGAGAATATGGTGTACTTGATGTCATGACATCAATCTTCAACTTACCCCACTTAAGAAAGATCCTTCAAGCTTTAAAGATTTAATTCCCTCTTATGCTAATGTCCGAGGAAATGTCATTACAAACTAACTTAACACTTATCAAAAACCATTCTTTTATTTTGTGTTCCAATATTCACAATTAATTTTTTTTCTAAAAATACTTAAGAAAAGGGTTAAAAATCGATCATTTTTGATTGGTCTCGATTTATCGACCTCAAGTGAATATATCAATCATCAAACAATTCGACATTGCTTGTTGAACCGATTATTTATTATATTATTATACTGCATATTATTATATTATACATATTCGACCAACACAAGTTTTTTCAATGCCGACTCCACATAATAGATACTAATCAATTCCTCCAGTGACACCAGATTCCTGACGCAATCACTTCATCAATTCGAATGGCATCCGAAAAAAGTTCACTCGCCCTCATCTTAATTTAATTAAGCAAACAATCTTGATAACTTTCGGAGTTTGGAAATGATTTTGAAAACTTCATGGGAAGGATCCGTGTAATTGTGTGCGTTCAGGGTCTGCAGCAGTTTCCTTCGTCCTTCGGAGCAACTGTAAAGGAACGGAAACAGGCCGAACAATGTCATTATTAAAGTCAACCTCACTGCCATTGCCAAGGACCAAGGAAGATGTACACGCTGATTTCATGGCGTGGCCAATGTTTGCTTTGCTCATAAGCCGTGATGCAGAGTTCATCGGGTAATCGGGTCCAGGGTGGAGGAGACGAGGAGTGGCTGAGTGCTCCTTCGGAAAATAGTTTTAAAAGAAAGTGCCCCATTGACGAGGTTAACTAAAAGTGCCTTAAATGTGGGGTCAGGGTCCTGCCGGGGAATATAAATTACGACATTAATAGCAGATGCCCCTGCAATGGTCCATTGAGCACACTTGTACATCCAAGACATTTTTTTGGGGTAACTTGGCTTACAATGTATTACGCTTTTTGTTTGCTTCACCAATCTTCATTTTCATACTCGCCTTGAGAAAGGAGTATAGATGTCCGTTTGGGATGGTCTAGAACACAAGACTTCTTGCGGATTAAAGATGATATTGTTTCAATTGTCTCAACATTAGGACTCCTTCCTTCCTTCCGGAAATTATTGTGCCCAAGTGAGATTTTGTGGATGAAGTATTTTTTAAATACATAGCAATAAAACATTAATGAAGATCGCACAACATTTTGAACTGCCTGCTGGGGATATTTAATTTGTATTTACGTGTTGCCAAATACTAACTAATGTAAATTAAATAAAACTATCTCTTAAGGACTGTAATTTAGAATTCTGCACGTGAAGCCATTCAATTTGTTGCTGACCAGCGGCGTTACAAATATCTTTAAAGTCACTCCATTCCAGTCGTTGTTGCAGCCAGGACATGGTGCTAAAGCTGTTCCACCGTATTAAGTTGTGCTTGCATAAGTTGATGAAAGACAAACAATAATTTTGGAAAAAAAATTTAAATTTTGTACTCTTTGGGACGTGAATAGTCCTAAATATTATCATATAATCTGCTCGTCCTTGTGTCTCTACTCCATTATTCAAAACTTAAAATTCTTCGTTTAAGCCAACAGAATTTAGTTTGTCGGTGTATGGGTGTGTGTATGTATGTTTCTAGTTGTTTCAAAGATTCTTCTTTGTCGGAGCATGAACTTTTCTTAAAGCTTTATTTCACATTCAGAAACTGCACAGAAGGACACATTTTCTGTATAAACGGATTAAGGTCCTCCAGAAAATCTACAATTGAAAATGTTTACAGAGGAAAGAAGATTGCCTCGCACCATAAAAGTGTTTTCAAAGAAAGTTACAAGCTTTATGGTACGTGAAATGGAACGCAATGTCCTCTGAATTATGAAAATGCACTAAAACCGGGAAGCAGCCCAGGAGCAGTAGTGATGGGGTCTGTGAAAAGGATGCCTGCAATTGCACGAACACGGCATTTGTCGTGTCACACTTGAGTCCCATTTAGACTCATTCAACGTGTGTCAATAAACGGATCAAATGTGCTGGCAGAACGTATGTAGTCCTTGCTGTGCTCCTTATTCTCGCTACCTCAGGTTTTGTGTGGCCCAATGGATAAAGGTAGCTCATCTGAATGTAGGCTTGAAGTAAGGCTTTATTTCGATTTAAATGCGCCCCCTGCCATTCATTCGTATTGCTCCAAGCATCCTGCGACTTTCAACACCGGTGGAAGGGGAACGGAGCGAGAGGTGTCAAATTGACGTTCCTCTCCGTTTGTTGCAAACATCTAAATGAGAAAACATACCTCGGGCCAGCCATGAGGATCCGTCAAGTCAACCCCTGCGCCTAACCTAATGGTAGGTTCACATTAGCATAAAATTGACTATCTTATAGAGCATCCTTCAGTCATGTACTGAGTGTCCTTTATTTAACATCGAGAGGTTCGTCCTCTTCGGTTCGTCAATATTTTTCCGAAGTGCTTTTGAGGACTACCGTTTCGTCGGTGCGCTTAGGCAGTTTAGGGACATTGTGTCAGGACTCGTGTGGTGTTGTGTGGGGTGAGTGTGATCGGATCTTAGAGGATAGAAAGGACCTAGCAGTGGAAAAGGTACTTACTCGTAGATTTGTCTCACAACTTCTTACGACTTTGCGATAAAAGCTCTTTTCAATTGTTTTGAGCGCCTCTGGTGCAGACTGTGACGTGATTTTGTTTACTTTTGTTGATAAGGAATCACTGTAATGGACAGCGTTGGGAATTGTAAACAAACGAGCAGATATGCGATGGCAGGAGTCAGTCCATAAATGGGGCAATCCTTCGGTTTTTATGATGCAGTGATTTTTCATGATATCATTTTGTTGCATTATTTACCCCAGTGGACAATATTTAAGAATTTTGGAAATGGCATGGGTTCTGATTGATGGCTTATGGTTAATGTTTCCGTGCGATAGTTGCTCTATATTTTCCTTTATGTACATTGTACATTGTACATATATTAATTAATTATATTTTACAAATATTTTTCCCTGCAAGACACAATGAAAAATCGTGAAGAACAAAAAAATTTCAGTTGCTGCAATCCATGGAAATGGACAGTTCAGTTCTTTTAAAGACTCTCCCTCTTTTTATGTTGGTTGCAGTTTTTCATAATATTACTATTTCTAATCTTTTCGTCTAACACAATATATTCAAATATTGGATTAAGCTCCAAGCCGCTTTACTTCTAGGACACATAAAGTCCGGAAGTATTTTATTGCTGGGTTGTTATTGAAATGTTATTGACTTCAAAATATTGGTTTTTGCTGTCTTTAAATCTAACGAAATTTTTTTCAAAAATGCTTTCATAACCTTATTGATGTGGAAATTCAATATTGTTATTTCCACTAAAATATACGAAAGTGCTTTGATTTGACGAATCTGGGATATTCCTCAGAACAACTTTTCTACAGTGTTTTATGCGAAGATATTAAAATTGAGTATTATTTAACATTTATTTGCAATAAAATTGTATATTTTGTACGTTCAAATATTGTTTTCGTTACTAATTCTAATAAAATTTTTGGTGATATTAAATTTAAATACCTATATTGATTTCTTTTGTCCATTGAATACAACTACATACAAATTATTCATATATAAAGCTTATAAGAACTCTACAAAACATGAAATATTGAAAATCATCTACAATGGTTTGTCTGCTGTTGTATCAAGTTTATCAAATTTTTTGTTAGTATTTTACGAGTTCGAAACATTGCATAACAAAAGCAAACGACCAAATTCTGAAACTGTTTATATTTGTTCATAGTGTTGGAAAATCCTGACATTATTTCTAAAAATTCTGTTGTTTATTTCATACCAACGTTTCACAATATGACTGCAGGATTTGTTTACCTCTTATAGTTTTTTTCCACATGGAAATTATTAACATCTACAAAAATGCGAGCGTTTTTTTTATTGAAATGCAAGCTTTTGAATAAACGAACGGCACTCAATGTTGTACATAAACTATAAAGAGCCTTCACAAGGATTGAAAAATAAAAATTCAGATGGTCTCAGTAATGGGAACCAAGTAGAAATATTGTGTATAGAGTTTTAACATTTATTTCCGGTTTTTAATTTCGACTCGACAAAAGTTGTGCAAAGTTTGCAATCCACTATAGTTTTCTGTGCACAAAAATATTTCTATGCAGATGTATATAATTACCTGTTTTCAGAAAGACTTTCAAAATATTCTATCCGGAAATCTTTCAACAAAAAAACTTGAGAAAAGATAAAATCATTGAAACTGAAATAGCTTCCTTTTATCCTTTTTAAACTTTCAACGAGAACTGGATTCACGAACGTGTAAAATCGCATTGCTTTTGGCTTCTGCACAGCATTTCAAGTTGATGCCAGAACACTGCAGATTTATTGGATAGATTTAACTTCCGATTCCATTTCAACAATGGCGGATTCCCGTGAAACACCTTATCAGGAGATAGTTCGGGAAAAAAATTGTGGCAGAATAGAATCGATCAATTGGCGGTGAATTGTGCTGACGACGGAACACGGACAATAATGGGAATCCAACAAAAAGGCTCTGTCGTAATTACCAGGACCGCATAACGGGAATTATTCGGCTTTTATGGAACACAAATGATCGAAATTATTCTTTTGTTCGATTTCTTTGATGGAAAAATCAATGACATCTGAACCGCAGATAACAAAATATTTATTATGTTCGAGTTCATCTTTGACTGATTATTACTAACAAAAAATAGAATAAAAACATAACGAGATATATAGTCGAAGGCACAATATTCAAATCATCATCAATAACAACAACTCATTGTCCAAGGCAGTTCGATTGTTTTGAAATCCAGATAAATTGCTCAAGGTTACTGTGGGGGAAAGTTTGTCCTTTGCCACCTGTTCTTAAGGACGTCTCATGCGAAAAAAATAATCAAAAATAATTCAATCTGCAAACATCGGCAAAAGTGCCAGCTGTTTACATTTAATGAATTTGCAATTATAATTAATGAAAAGGGAATGTTCGAAGTTTTTGGTCAATAACTCAATATTACATCCCTTAGTTACTTTTAGCACTCATTATTTTAAATATTTCTTATAAAAACGGGGATAATTACGTAAACTCATGATTGACGACGGTGTCCTGTTTATGGGATTGTATATATACATTATACATATTATACATAAGCAAACGCGAAAGGTGACATTTTGTTCTTTCAGATAATTTATAAAGAACAACTAAAACAACAGATTTCCTGTCAGTTTCCTAAATTATGCACTTTTTTTATCCTGCTAAATTAGGTATCTACTTTCATAATGCTTTTCGGTCATTTTCTACCGAAGTGAAATATTTATCAGAGACGTTTTGAATGCACCTAAGTTTTAATTAGAGAACTTTATAACTCGTTTCTTTGTGCATTTTACTCCAAATCTTTGTTAATTCATGAGATTTAGTGCACGAAGTACGAATCAAAAATGCCAATTACAACGGCTTCGTAAAAGTTCTGTTGGTCCAAAGCAAAAAGTTCATTAAAGAGCCGAAATAATCAGACCGGGAAGCCGACGAACACCGCAAACCTCAAAGGTATGACAGAGTCCCAAAAAATACCCTTGACATTTTCTAACTGTTCTGCAATTAGTTTCTAAATAACTTTTGGTCGTAAATTTTCCGAGAAGACAGAAAATCTGCAAAAGTGCCAGAGTATTAATTAACGTGTCATGGGCCAGCATTAGCAGCCATTTTACATAATCTTGATGTCATGAAATTCTGACGATGGTGAATCCTTTGCCGAGCTTAATGCTTGTAATTCGTGGGTTAATGAGGACACCCGAGGCACGTTCATCGTCAATGTTACACGATGGTAGAACTGTGGAAGACCACTACCACAAGGCCTATTGTCATTCGACCCCCATGACCTGGGTCTGGTTTTATTGAACATCTCTCAAATTTTCCCCAAAAACTGCTCATTAAAATTGAGATATTCAGACAAAAGATAAGCCTCGTATAATATGTAATAATAAATGAGAGAGGATATGTTCGAGTTCTTGTTCCTCTATTCCAGTGAATACCGTTGAGATTTCCTGAACTTATTAATCTTGTCATTTCACCAGCTCACCCCGTTCGGCTCTCTGGGGCTATAAGCACGTATCTTCAGGAGAAGTGTTTGAACGTAATTGAAATACAGTCCCGCCCTCTGGCAAGCAACGATTTGAAAGTGGAAATTGTTTTGGTTTCTGTAGTTTCTCTATATTCGAGAATTTGTTTTTATTTCTTACCAAAGGTACATTCAAAGGTGTCGTGAATTCCTGATTGCAGATATCAACCATGGAGGAGAGACCGGCATTTGGAAACATCTCTAGGATGAATCGATTGTCGGTGGCTTTCGACAGGACACTATCCCGCCGCAGCAGCTCTCTTGGATGTCATTCGATTGTTGGTCACCGTATGTCCATCTTTGTCCCGTCGTTGGTGACCGCCACGGACCCCCATCGGGTAAGTTCATGTCGATTGTAATTGTAACCTTTCACTTCAAATGGTGGCCGAGCAGAAAGACTCACTAAAATTTAAGTAAAACCGAAAAATTCCCGCACAAGTTTCCAGTGGTTGTGGCTGTTGCGGTGGTCCTGATGGATCACAGCTATGAAACCGGGAATAAACATCAAATTTATTGCGACTATGTAATGACCGAATTAAACTGGGAACACTGGTGGTGTAATTAAATCAGTTCAGTAGTTATCGCTGAGTCAGCAGCGTCGAGTGAAATTCAGTTCACGTTGGATTGCTTCTTGACCTTCCCGATAGCGACATCGTAATTAAATTCTTTTTGGGTCTCTTGTGATTTCGTTCATTTGAGTTTTAGCGGTCGAACATCGTCATGACGCGCTGGGAATTGGTTGAAATTTTAATCGTCCCTCTTGTGTCCACAGGGACGCCATTAAGCAATAAGCATGCAGTCGGTTCCACTAGCGAGCTTCACTTTGCTTGTTGGCATTTATTCGTTGATTGAGATGTTAATGCTGCGGTCGTTAATTGGGCATATTAATCATGTCCGTAGTTTTGGAGTCTCTTTATGTAGAACTAAAGTTGGAAATGAATGGACGAGTATGTAACATTTCAAAACGCTTTTATCGAAGTTCAAAGTATATGAACATTAAACATTGAACAGTTAAAATCTATAAACGAATAGTTGTTGTTGTTACTGTAGGTACTGCGTGTTTTATAGAATCTCTTGTATATATATTTCAAATAAGTGATTTGAAGAGCATTGTGCAAAAACAAGCGCCTCTGTTTGACATTTATGTTTGATGGCATTGAAGGTTTCAAAATCACTGGAATAGAAAAACTCCATTGTTTTCTGTTATTTTTCTTGTTATCTTTTCTGCAGATAAAGTTCCAACACCGCTGATAATTTTGAAATGACTTTATTTTCAAGTACCCCAGAAACAGTGTATCCTCTAACAAGTTTAAAAAAAGAATCTCACCAGAAGGACTGTAGAATGAAGATAGCTGGTACTCGTCACACTTACTCCTTGGTTGAACTTAAATCGCCAGAAGACTGGAGCAAATTGCTGGGGGAATTGCAGGTTTAAAAATGCAAGTCACGACCGCATCTCGTCCAGGTCACTTTTTTCGCGTTAAGGACTCTAATATGTCCCTGAAGAAATTTGAAGAAGCCTTGTTGATAAAACTTTTCACATTGGACTGCAATTACCTCGAATGAGGGTGTGTGTCGAAACGGTGAGGTCCTGAATATGCAAATCGAGCCCAATTTGAGTTATAATATAAGGTAACAAGGATTGCATAGTAAATTAATTCCGTGCACATTCACTTCAGTCTTAATATTCTTCTGTACCATGATAAAAGTCGTTTTGGATGTCTTAACCGCGCATGAAAATAACATGCAAAACCTCAATAAAGAATGAGTAAAAAACAATATTTTTTGTAAATTTTGGGGCCACTCATGGAAAGGTTTTGGGAATTGAAGTATCCAAGGAACTGATAAAATAATTTACATATTACAAAAGGGAAAAAAATGTTGTTCAGTGGAATTATTGAATTGCAAAGGAAATAGATTTCTGCACCGGATACTCAATCATCTCGAAACTGGTTGAAACATTTCCGGAAATTGAGTTATTAAGTTCTTACACCCGATCTGTTTGATTTGCAGTGCAAACGTCTCTCAGGATCAGCACTGCAGGAATGAGTTGTACTGTGGATGAGGGTCCTGCGGAAAGCTGTGCCAGTTCGCTGGATAAAATTCACTACGAAATTGAATTATTCTAGTTCGCATCGTTGGATTGGAATGCAGCCGTAATTGTAATTTTTTAGAACGCAGGTTAATGGCTGGCTTGTCAAAATTTCGACCATTTTTAGCAACACCAAATGCCTCATAGTTGGCAGTCGCCAACTGCGAGGACTACTCCTACCTCATTTTTTCTACTTACAATATAATAGTTCAATTATGTCGGCTAGTTCACTTGTTCACTAGAGAGGAGTTCTGTGGTCAGTCACGTTGGCGTTTTCAGGGGCACTAGTGGAACTGGAAGTGCCGGGGTGTTTTGACAGGATTCATGCTCCTCTGCAACGTGGATCGGAGGACATGGTCCGTTTTGAATTGCGCCTGCTCTAAATGGGGATCAAAACAAAATCAGAAGGAGAACAAAGGGGAAGGAGCTCTCATTGAGAAATTACGGAAAGAAAAACGAATTACCGCAATATAGGGAGCTTGCGAGGACCAGACTTGGGTGCTCGGCGCCACTGTGCACCACATCGATGTAGTCTGGGAAGGCTGGCACAGAGAACCGAGTCCCTCAATGAAGGATACTGACAACAGAAAAGCTGTGTATACGGACTCGAATCATTTCTTGAAATTTTATTGAGACATTTCTCAGTTTCTCGTGTGAAATGTAAGCGTCGACATCGCACGTTGCTGTCGGCATCGTTCACAAAATTATCGTCTTTCGTTCGGTGTGAGCTCAACGTTGGGACTTGGTTCCTCGCCATAAGACATCCTGCTGCATATTTCGGAGAAGAAGCAAGTGGTTATTTAAGATGATTTTTCACACCGTAAACATTACAGAGTTTGTTAACGAGTTCGGCATTAAAATAAATTTTTAATGGGGATCCAAAGGAGCAATCTTTTAAATGTTGATCTTGCTGCCGAGCGTTTACGTTGATGTCCACATTGTCTCGTAAACAAAAGATTGAAATTTAGTTTTGGTGATAGAAGTACAGAGTATTCAGAAAAACAATATTAAACATTTATTGAGATTCTTTCGTTGCGTGCTGTATGTTATTTGCTGAATGTTTTACTGGAGTGGAAATACGTGTACGGAGCGTGTAAATTAATCTTAATGGAACTAGCACTTCGTCAGGGGCGAAGTATAGAAGCCATCCGTGCTCCCTATTAACCAATTAATTCCGCACTGAAAGAAATTTCAGTTGTATACACTTGGGGCTACCTCTAAAATTGAAAAGAAAATATATATACAATATAAAAATTCAAGGACTTACAAATCTGGGTGAAATCGTGTTTCCGATTTTCAGAAGTTGCTGTAATAAGGTTTCAATTCGCTGGCCTCATAGCAGGGAGTTCATAGTCGGAGCTACTTTGATCTTCTTCTCAATTCAGATTATTGAAAAGTGCTACCTTCATATCCATCCGCTCGTCCCACTTTCATCTAGTATTTCAGTTTTTTGCATGGCATAGGATCTTTAATTTTGTCGAAAGTACTCATCCCCCAACCGAAACTTTTCCGGTTCCAATATATTTTTGGTAGTTCCACTTTTGGTGTGTTCACGTGATGTATGAGGAAATCCCGAGTATTTTCTCATCTTTACTGTGCGTTACATGACCAAAATTGCGGATCTATCATTTGAAGAATATCCTTCCGAAAACCGCGTAACAAATGTCTTCGTTCTGAGTGGAGAGTGGAGGCAATGAGCGCGTCGCAGTCGCATTCAGTGAATATACAAGTCACGTGAATCGTGAGGGCAGACCAGAAACGTTTTTAATCCTGCATTTGATGAGGAAGTGTGGGAGAAAGTGCTGTGATATATGATAATTTTAAGGCATCAGTGCTAAACGGTGGAAAAGCACCTTAAATCGACGAAGGTGACTCTGTTCCATGGTGTACACAATCATCCAAACCACCAAACACCAAACCGCAGAGGACAATATGCTGAGCACTCATCATTGTAGTACCGCTCTGGAATTGGATAAGGTCACAAACTTGAACACGGTGAGTACTGATTCTATCCCCAGGCATCTCCTTAATTTGATCCTGACAATGGCGCTGACTGATCCTTGCGACCGTTACTGAGGTTACACAAGTTGGTAGCTATTCGAACTCACCTTTTTTTACCTGCAGCTTCTGTGAAGGGCTTCTAATTTCCTGACGGATAGGACGGACCTTTTTTCTGTTCACGTTCCGTTTTCGATCTGTGACGGATGAGAAAAGTTCGCACAAAGGAGTTATCATTTACATCAATACAGCTTTAGTCACAAGTGATCCAACTTATTTCATTACTTTTGGTCGGAAGAGCAATGGGATCATGGATATTCTTGTTGATTTCGTCCTGGCGGGTTTCATAATTTCATAAAAGTTCATATATTAAGTATTCAATTTCAGTACATTCTTAAATGTCGAGCTCAAAATTTAATAAATTCTTGCAATTCAAAGCACTTTCCGCTTAGAAATAATTTATCTCGTTTTGTCGCTGGCTTACAGTTAAAATTGTCCAAATTTGCCTTAGAAATAATTCTATTGTTGAGAGCCTTATTCAATATACTTGTATTTCTTCAAAATGTCTGTTTGAATTGCGTTCCATTCAACAATAATATTTAATTTCCAAGAGTTTGAGAGGAGACTTGTCTTTTTTAAACGAGCTTTCGTTCCACTTTAATGCCGCAGACATTTTTCAGATTCTGTAGGCAAGTAATGTCACTTTGTTTTGTTTGCCAGGTAATATATTACATATAAGATATACAGAATGGAATATTATCCTTGAAGATGAATTACTTAAAAAGATCCCATTTGTCGTAGACAAAGATATTTTTGCAGAATTTATAAGCAAATCCCCACTTGAGGACGACGACGAACGAGACAAAGTGCAAGTCATCCAACCTGCGGCGAAGAGTGCTTTTTGTATGGTTTGATGTTGAATTGAGTAGAAAAAATATTTCTTCACTTAAATAAGAACTCAGTTTGTTGGAATTTTGAGTGATTACGAATCTTGAAAATGTAAATGATGTGAAATGCTTTTTATTCAATCAATTCGAATCCAGAAAAAAAAATTTCGCTATGTTAAAAAACATTAATACATATTATAATATATGCGATATGCATTATGCATATACAATATACATTATATATTATACAATATTAAAAATGAAATAGATGGATGTTTGCCGACGAAAAATTAATAATTTTTTTTTTAATGATAATTATTAATCCATTGCCTTCAAACGTTCATCAAATAAATACATCATGTTCCAAATTGTTTTTGGGGATAAACAAATGTTTTCGTTAAAGTATAATGCGCTGTATGATGTTTTCCTTTAAAATTGTATAGCAGCTTATTTTGGTCCCATTTAGTTTTATGTGCCGCAGGGAAGGATAAAAATGTGTTTCCATTGCGTTCCTGTACGGTTTTAAAGTCATTGCGCAATGAACAGTATTTACAAGTAATCAAGGACGAAGTGGTCAGTCCTACGCAAATAAACAAGGATTTGGATTTTCTGGACGAATTGATGCGACCTACATCAGATATTTCCCTGTTTTCTTGCAAAATTTGTGGAGATTTTTTGATGTTTCGGAAACGTTTCCATTTAATCTTTTATAGTTTATCGAACACCCGATTGCTTTCAAAAATGCATGCAACATTCAATCGCCTTCCACATACAGTCATTGATTTTTATTTCTTCTGCACACGTAAATCTCTGAGAAAGTTTGCTGTCAACAATTTCCCGTGACAAAGCCGGATGCTGACATGACTCCGCTGATTTATTTACGACAAATAGTCGCCTTGAGCGCATGGTGATTTATTTAAGTGTCCTTTAAGGTAAAAAGACGTCTCAGAATGATTGGCGTGGCACTAAAGGCGCACAATTTGTTGAAATTGTTCTCGTTTAGAGGTGCTTTTTTCTTTTTACCTGGTGAAAAGCGATGCCTTCCGGCTAATCTCAAGATGTTGGATAAGCGGGACAGGCTCAGTCAGGGAAACGGGAGCCTGAGCGTAATACCCAGCTGCTTGGCTAATAAGGTACAAAACATCTAATAGACGATTTTGTATTCTGACTTTTCACAAGAAATCAGTCTTTCTTGCGGTGTGGGTGGATGTTGAAAGGGCGCGCAACAAGAGTCGCGGATGAATGCCAAGTCCTTACAGTTCACCCACACCCCAGATTATTTATGCAAATTGCTATTTGGGTACAGAAGTGAACTGCTGACATTAAGACATATTCCGCGAAACAACCCAATAAGTAAGAAATATTAGAGCCTGGTCTGCAGCTCATAGGACCCGCCATTATTTTCTTTGATTTGTTGCTACCGCGTTGGAGAGTTGGGAAATCTATCAGAGTCGAGCCCTCATGTTTTATTCACTAGAACACAGCCTTGCCTGATCCCTGGCAGGTACTCGGCTCATCTTAATTGAAAGCACAACTTTCCACCGGCTTAGTTTGTTTTTGCGAATTCAATTGGTTTGAACGCATTTACCAGAAATCCCTTCGGTAATGGGTTTCCAAAAGTTCCTCAAGTGCACTGCCTCGTCATGTGATCCTTTAATGGTTTTTCAGAAAGGACGACCGGCGAACGGAAGAGGGGCATCACATCTCTTCAAGTCATATTAATTTCAGATCCCCTTCTTCCAGGACAGTTTTTTGATATAATCTGCGAATTACTTTGAAGAAGAGAAATGTTCCTGGGTTTTGCAAAGTTTCAAACTTTCTTCTCAGTGTCAAGAGGAAAATCTTTTTAATTCTATCCAGAATTTTCGGAGATTGATTTCAGTTGCCAGCGATGATCCGTACAAAGTTGTTTTCCATAATTTGCAATGAATTTCGCTCAAGTTTTGATTGAAATATATTTAACGGTTTTTTTGGCAGCCATTTGTGAAATGCGCACATTACTAATTTTATTGATTCCTAAAGGTTAGATTGAGGAAACTGCATTTATGAGGTCACGGGTTCCATGTTATAGCCACCCTTCACTGGATAAGAAGAATTATATTGTTGTTTAACTATAATCAGTTATAAATAGAAGGAGTTCTCAAAACTTTCAATGGTAAATAAATTGGAAACAGGCGTACACAAAAGGAATTCGAAACAATTCCCGTAAAATGTTTGCCCAATATATCGCAAATGTTATTAAAATACTTTCAAGCGATTTCGAAAACAATAAGATTGTGGTTTGTGCAATTAGTTTGTGTGGTGTGGACATGCGTGAAGCATGAACATTCGTTGATCGAAAATCCTTTCAGAGATGTTTCGAATTTTTGGCACAGCTATTTTTTGTTAACTTGAAATTAGTCCCTAGTGTCCTTTCTGCCACGTAATCCTGCTGGGCCAAGTCATCTCCTTTCAACTATTTGTTCAAGTGCGTGCAGGATGTGTTCTGTTGTTATCTGAAACGGGTACAGGATTAATGACCAGTGCGTTACACGTAACTTTTAATTCAGCCTAAAGCAATGGCTAACTGAACGGTGTTTTGCTAAGTGATGAAAAAAGGAGTATTCGTCCTGATTAATGTTATATTCCGGCCTTTTTTGTAAATGAGAACAACGGTCTCCACAGTTAGTAATCAACAGATCATGACCGATACCTTGAATGCCGTTGATTAGACGTAGATTAGACGATGTGATAAAAATGGAAAGAACCGATCAATAACAATATTTCCGTTTGTTAAAAGTTAATGGACTATATTAATGAAAACACTACTTTCACAATTTACTGGTTATTTACGTCAAGGAAGAAGTATTTGCACAGTTTGGGAATTCTAACTCGTAAAGGACTCGTCAACAATAAATGGATATCTCTTCCAAAACGAAGTAAAATTTATTGCATGTATTTTACATTGTATCTACATACTGAGTGTTTGAAACACTTGTGGTAATCTAAAGTTGTGGTGTTTATTTATATACAAAATATACATTTTTCTCGTTCAGGAATCATGTTATGCTTATGACTAACGTGTGGTTGTATTATAATCCTGATGATAATTCTCGAATGGTGGGGGGGAGGGGGGGGGGGCTCGCGGCCTTGTTATGCCAAATTAAAGAGTTTCAGGCTTTGGTTTAAATGTGATATAATTACAGAAGTGAACGAGTTTACGAAAGACGCTTCATATCAGACAGTTTTACATACCTGCTTAAGGACCTGAGGGAATAATTGGGAAGAAGTATTCAATTTTACGTCGCTCGTTTATTTTGCAGGCATTTTCCAAATTTCGAAACTCGAATTACCACGGAAACCAGAAAGTTATTTTAGATATGTATTTTCCACGCGGATACTAGATATTATTTTAAGAGAGGTATTAATTGGAAATTCAAAACAGCTCAGATGAAAGTTTGTACGAAGCCAGCGGCTTGTGAAAAGCAACCATACCACAAGAATAATCACGGAAACAATTACAACATTGTTGTACTGCTTCCGTTCTACATTAAACTTTTCAATTTGTGTTTCTGCCGCTCCCAAGGAATTTTGGTATTTGCTTTGGAAAACAAGCGATCCGATCCCCACACTGGAATCCCACAGACCACCCCTGGCAGTTAGCACAAGCCGCATCTCACAGTACGAGCTTTATTAAATCCTTTGGTGAATAATATGCAAAGCAGCTTAATGTTGTACATAATTCCAGTCATTCTAACACCTACGAGCGCAAGTGTTGTTCACCACAGCGCACCTGAAATACGACGGGACCTGTTGTCCCCAGCAGGAAGCATCGGGAGGAGTTGTGTTTCGTCCGCTGTGGAGAGCCGGCACCCATATGTCTAGTGTGATATTCGAAGGGCGGGGAAGAAGGTGTAAAAGTGTCCTAAAGCCCTCAAACGCCACTTGTTTCGAAGTTGTAAGACTTTTGATGACGTTCCGGCGACAAAACTTGGTCCTGTGGTGATACAAGAGACTAATCTTTACAGCCTTTGAAGTGGCAACACCCCTTCGGGAGAAGGACCCTTGCTTAGGCAGTCACTTCGAGCAGTTGCAAAGTGATGCTAAACTTATTGGAAATTTCATTTTGCTGCGTTTCGATTGCCGATTGAGATCAACCCCTATTCGAGAAGAGATTTGACTGCTGAATTTGTCTTTGATTTCACTCTGATTTCAAGACGAAGCTCAAATTTTAATGGGGAGCTGGGCCTTATTCCCACTGAAGAATGTCAATAAAGTTCCTGTGGGAAATCCAATGGAAACTGTCTTCCCATTTATAAATAATTTTCATTTAATTTTCAGTACTTACTGCTTAATAAAACTCAAAACAATAAAATAGTACAACATTAATGTTTTTAAATTCTGAATAATAAATATGTGTGACAGAAAATGCTAGTGATAATAAAAATGTTGTTCCCTTCTGTTCACATATGAATGGCGATTGAGAAATTGAAAGAATATTTTGAAAAACATTTTAGTAACGGATGCTCCAAAATCGAATAAGGAAAAGTCGTTCACATGATAACGACTGACAAATATATTTACCGGAAAAGACAGTCTGTTTATCGATCATGTCTTGTGGGAAAAAATACGAATTTCCATTATCAAAGAGTCCTTTACCAGAACTTTTATCATGTGCTTAACTAAATAAATTTACTCAAGTGAAATGCTGAACGTATTTTGACACAAGTTACTTGAGCTGGAATTGCGTATTTTGTCTTTTGAATTATTTTGAGAAATCAATGAATAACTTGAAAAAGTATATGTGTAAACAAAATAATAAATAGGTGCGGATAACGGTTCATTATAAATTTCAACACTGTTCTTCGAATGCTTGATGGTTGTAAATAGGAAACATATTCGAATCTCATTTTACCTCTTCTTAAAAATTTATCAAGCATCGAGCAAAACCGCTTGTATAAACAACATCTCCACATCCTCGGTCGCTAATTAATTAATATAATAAATTGTCCTATGTCAGTTCGTGAGTAATATTCAGCGGAAGTCAGTCGACTGCGGTCGCGAAAATTAAAACGCTGCAAAGTCTTTACATATGAGTTTATTATTCTGGACTGGAGACCTGAGTGAAGCGACCCACAAATCCTGAACATTAGTGCCCAAGCGGGGCGGGTCGCCGAGAGACTAATTTTATACCCCTTTCTCACCCCTAAAATCCCAGGATGTATACCGATCAAGCTGCCGAGCTTCGGGGCGAAACTAGGGCTCAAATATAGACTATGTGCGAAAGAAAGGATTTTTTTCGACCGGAAATTAAGGTAGATATCGCTGACACGGCGGACGGTGGACGGACATTGCATTTTTGAACTGCCTCTACGCATCTTGAGAGGTAAAAGAAACTTTGAGAGGGTGTTAAAAAAATTATTTACAAAGGTGTATTATTCAGAGAATAATAAACCAAAATGAACTCGGATGAGTATTGGGCATTGAAGAATTCCACGGAAGGATTTAATATGGATCTGTTCTACTCCGCAGGACACTCTTTATCCAAGACACAACTTATTTTTACTCATCGCCGACCAGAAAAAAAAATTCAAAATGCTGTTATAGAATTTCACTTTCTGGGGCTTTTTAGTTCCTTGCACTGTGTGTATTGTGTATGTCTCGAAACAAATATCCCCACGAGAGTTGTCGGGGGAGGACTGCCGGAAATCTCCATACGATTTTGAATTATTGACGCAAGCTCGGACTCGTCCGCGCTCCGCCACTTAACTCAAGTTTCTGTAGAACACTATTTCTTGATTTAGTGTAGGTGAGGCGCTCAATATGAAAAATTAAAACCAAAACTGCAGCATCTGTGTCAGTGATCATGAATTTAATTTCAACAGAAAAATGAGTTCAGTTTAAATTAAACTTTTATCGGTTTCTAATTGTATTTAAGTTGATTTTCAGTTTTGTATTTCATGTATAGGTATAAAAATTAGTCTTGTATGAACTGCATACAATTTCTCCATTTTTTCCTTTAAATGAAATTATGAAATCAGTTTTTCTGTAAACTGAACACACATTCAATAATAGGAGTGTACATTAATGCAGCGTAAAACAAATTCCATAGTTGTTATTGCGAAATATTTCTAAAGGATCTATGGGTAAAACACAACCTGGGGCGTTCCACAAGGATCTTATAAAAAGAAACACGGATTCCGCTGTAACAATTGGCACAACTTCAACGGTATAATTGGCTCGGTTTCAAAAGCTTTGTGTCTGCACTGTGCAGTGCATTAAGGACTATGCTGGGTTGCTAATTATTGTGCATGCAAACCACCGTTGAAAGGATGTGATGGAACATGGAATGCCTGCTAAGTAAATTGTTAAATAATCGCAAGGTCATAATCATAATGAAGTGCTAATTGAGAAAACTGAAAAAAAAATCCATTACTTTTCTGTAGGTCATGTCCTTCCTCTATTCCACGACCGAGGACCCAGACATTACATCAACACTCAACAAGTGGACAAAATTTAAATTCAGACGAACGGAATGAATGGCGCATAAAATGAGGAAAGGAATATTTTTGGTTACTTCAATTTGCATTGTCTATGTCATTTCGGAGGATGTTTTCCACATTGTCTGAGGGAAATGTCAGAAATGTTTATTGTTTCCCTTCTGAAACACTGCACTACATTGTGATCGTTGATTATTCTTATGTTCTAAAAGTTCTGCTTCAGAAGCTGCAGCGTTCTCACTTTTGTCATCACTTTCCTCTTCTGCAATAAATCCAGGCGGAAAAACTTTACCATTCGTCCTTGAACAGTGCGTAAATTCCAAGGAAATACGACCATTATTCTTCACCTTTCTGAAGTAGTAAGCAGAAGTCAGTTAACGTGAGACGCCTCGCCCTTCCCTTTTCGGGCTGAGCGGATTTTTGAAGTTCCCAAAGTTTTCGCTTTGTGCGGAATAGTGGTAATGTGAACGAGACTTCAATCGGAGTCCTTTATTCTCGGCTTTAGGTTTAGTGTCACTCGTTCACGTTCTTGATGAACTTTGGTTCTGTGCTTTTGTCACTGGCGCACTCCTGAAATTTATTCAAGGAGGCGACGACCGAATGGATCACTAACGAATAACGGCAGGAAGCATTTATTATAAAATTTGGGGAGTCCAGGAATTGTGTGAATTCGTAGTTAAAGTGGGTGTAAATGCGGCATCAAATAATTATAATTTCAAGATATGAATTTTAGTGGAAATATTTCTTTTGCAGTGATGAAGACGAAGTCGTAATTCACTTAAGTTTTGTGTTCTCCGTTTTAAGAAATAAAGGGGATGAAACAAAAACTATTCGAGATAGAGTACCATTCACATTTATAATTTGCCGTAACTTTTCCACCTTTGTTTGTCACAGCGAACACTGAATATAATGCCAGTTGTCTCTATAGATGAAGTGTTTTACTACAATAGATTATTAACAATAGGAAAATGTATAACTTATTTGCAATTTCTGTGGTGCACTCAAAAAAATCAATCAAGCATGAAAATATTTTCTCGATTTTGAAATAAATTACCCTAATAAATGCAATCAAAACACTTCGAAATCTACCTCAGCCTGTAGGCCTGCCGAAAGGGATTTTTATGTTTCAAGTTCATACATAAATACTTTCTGAAACAAATATTCATTTGTATTTTTATCGACAACTGAAATTCCATTAAAATAAATTGAAATCAATTTACCGAAAATCGTAATTGAAATAATTTCCAAACTTCGTCGTGTTGATTGAAGTTCAACACCAAAAAGCAAAGGATTCGATATCGAATGATAAAGGAAATCATTTTGAATCACAAAAAAAACTCCTTTGTTACTAAAATCCTGGCACTGCATGATAAACAAATACAATTCCTATTGTACCTATGATGTTGGTTTATGGACAAAAACTATGAAAACAATTGTGTACTTGAAACTGTTTTCCCTTTTATTTAAGTCCTCGACAACTCTCCACTCCGCCATCCGCTGTGTGCACTGGGCGCGTTCTTGAATTGGTTTTCACATTTCGGTAGGTTGTTGTTGTATTGTCACCCACGTCCCACTGCACATTCAATGCGATCGAAATAGTGCAACCCTTTGTGTGGATAATGTAAACTTGATGTCGTTGAATGATGTTAGGGTAGATAGATAAAATATGTCTGACTGTAGCTTATTTTGTGCAGAACATTAATGGATTTCAATCTTTATTCGCAGCTCATCATTGAAATCAACAGTCAAGTAGCGCTCTTCCGTGACATGCTAATCCACGTCGGTCAAACTAAAGACTGTCCAGAGCTTCGGGAAAAAATTCGCAAATTACGGAGGTCCTGTGTTGAAACATGCAAGCACACAGCACAAATCGTCCTGCCCCAGGTCCGAAGGTGAGTCCATATCAGTTTCTATTACGTCCCTTAGCTGAGTGTCTTTTCATCCTTCCCAGTTCCTGTAAATCCTTTGTCCCCATTTACACAAGAATCAGAGCCACATCAAGCAGCAATATAGAGGAGCTTATTGAATGGCCAGAAGGACATGAGTGGGCTGCAGCTCAATTTCTGTGTATTGTGTTTGAGGAAGTAATCTGCAGCAGGTCGTTTCCGACTAGACAAATTACAACTTTTATGCGGAAACTATTTTGTCGTAAAAAGCCCATATAAGTATCTGCTAGGTGTGAGCTGCAACAGGTGGGACTTTTACGACCCCAATTTTACCTTTATTGCTTTCCGCATTACGTAAACTAATTCCTAGTGCCTAGGCATGGAGCTAAGACTCTAAGAGCTGCAGATATGGGGGAAATAAGGTTTACTGAATTGAATTAATAATGTTCCCAAAATAGTTCCATTTATAAGTTTACAATCTCTGCAAAAAATTGCATCAAATATAAACAAAATGATGTTACAAATTAGGTACACTAAGTTTGAATTACCTACTGATATTTTTTTTTTAAGATGGATGAAAAGCATTTTACATAATAAATTGAGATTTTCAATTATTAAACATAGACCGAAAAACTTAACCCTGAAACAATATAAAAAAGCCAACTTTATATTTTAACAGAACTGACCTTACAAATAATATTTTAAGTTTAACAACAAGTTTTGCCAATCTCAACTCATTTTCTGATAAACAAACAATTTTAGAAAAAGTGAAATGAAAAATGTAAAGACAGAATTAATCTTGCGAAGTTTGTTTCCAAGTTTCAATAGCACAAAAATATTTTCGTTTATTTTTTCGTTCTTCAGTTAATGCAAAAATGTTATTCTTTCTTTTATAAAATTTTTGATTCATGTATTTCAGTTTCAAGGCTCGTAAAAAGAAAAAAAAGCAAATAAAAAGAAAATGTAAACAAACTGAAAACTTTTATCCCTTCTTGCAAGTTCTTCATTTAGCAGGACTTGCATCTTTGTTTGGACTGAGAACTGCATTTGGGACCATTTCGTATTCCACTTTGTCATTTACAAGCTTCGTTCTAACGAATGTGGCTAAGAGCTTTTCGTCTACTTCATTTTGCCCACCTGTGGCTATGCTAACGAGGTAGGAAACCACTGCCACCACGGTTACGCCAATCAGCGTGTAATACATAAAGCTAATCCGAAACAGCCATGGAACTTCCTCGAATCTACTTTTCTGCTCCATCCAGATTGTAGTCCCATTTCTTCATGAATAAGCAATAAATACGGCGCAACTGAGTGAAAATCCTTGCACAATTCCAACTGAAATCAACCCACCTTTGCGCTCCTGTGAAAGTGCAGTGTTCCGTGCTCAACGTGAGGCTTGGCTCCTTTGGGTGTATTTGAGCACCCACCATTATGGTCCCAACTATCAGTAAAGAGGCAATTGCTCCGGTAATAATTCCCTGAAAGTGGAAATCCGAGTTCGGATGAAGACAATAATATAGTGTAAATCGAACAACCTTCGTATTGATTTTTGGCGAAAGCATTCCAATGGTGAAAATACCGAGCAAAGTGCCGGCAGTGACGCCATGGAGTGAATACGCCACCTGCAATATCGCCCCTAGCCTTTCCACCACGAACACCAACGACAGCACAAGGACCCCAATGCCGATGACGATTGCCTATATACACATAATCTTCAATTCGACATCCCATTAGTCCTTAATCAATTGATTACCTTCATGACATTGCTCGAGGACCTCTCGCTCAAATTCGACAAACGGGGTTTGATCAGGTCCTCGAAAATGGTGGCGGCGAGTGCATTCAGTGTTGTAGATAAAGTTGAGAGCCCCGATGCGAATATCCCGGCAATAAAGAGTCCTGTGAGACCGGGCATGCTGCTGGACATTTCCAGTGAATATTTGGGTAGGATTTGGTCCAATTTGCTAATTTGTCCCGAAGTAACAGGATCGCATTTCTCGTAGTAGGCATACAAGAGCAGCCCAATGTAACAGGACGCAGTCTTTATGAGTGCCACTCCAAAGCAATAAATCCAAACGCATCTATGAAAACAGAAACATTCATAATGTTCGTCAAGTTTTGATATCAATTCCGTTCCTTGGCTTTTCCTTTGAACATTCTTGTCAATCAAATGGAGTTGTCAACTGAACGACCATATAAATTTCTTTCTGTTACAGTTTGAATACGTACCTTAATTTACTTTATACCAATTTTATGTTAGAATTTCAAAGGATTCCAAATGCTATAATTATATTTTCGTCCCTTCTTGTACCTAGTCGTAATTCAGTGTTTGCTTCTTCCACTTACCTTTTGGCTTGAGTTCTCGTTGGTAATGACAAGAATCGTTGAATTGTACTTTGACTGGCACTTTTTTGACTGATCCACATCATGGAGAGTCCGACAGTCACCGTCCAGAACGTTGATTTTTCCAAAGGACTAGCGTTCATGCTGTAATTTTCCGCCTAATTTAATTCATAACATACTTGTATTGCGTGCACACTCACTTGAAGAAAACCAGTCGGTCGCCACGCTGAGCAGCGTCAAGGACGTTTCCTACTCCTCCTTGATAAGACGTCCCCACACACACCACGGCTATAATGGATCCCATGATGGACCCGAATTGCAGAGTGTCCGTCCATACGACCCCCCTGCAATATTAAATAAGTGGACATTTGGATGTAATTATCCTAATATCGATTACCTCAGTCCTCCGAGGGTTGTGTAGAAGACGCACAGGACACACGTCGAGACTGTGATAAGGTGCAGGTTTATTCCGGTGACTGTAGGAGATACGTACAAATACGGAGGTTATCATGGACGGAATGCCAATCACCAGGACAATAGTACAGAGTTACAGACCTTGATTGAGAGCTAACGCAGGCACATATATGACTATCGCACTGGACAGGACACAGTCCAACGTGAACACCAGACTGGCAGTGAGCTTCACCTTGTGGTCGAATCTCTTTTCCAGATATGTAAAACATGATGCGAATCCCAAGTCATAGAAGACAGGGATGTATAAATATATCAAGGACAGTCCGGTCTTCAAGAAAACATTTTGAGAATCTGGTTGAAGGATGCTTTAACTACTCACAAAGAAGATGGAAATGAAACTCATCACGTATTGGGACCCATTCGCATAAACATCGGCGGGCACACCAAGCATAGTGGTTCCAGCAACATGACTAAAAAACACTATTAAATATGCATCCTCTCAATATCCTTGCAAAAAGGAGCAACCTAACTATCAGTGAAATTGCCACTGGAATCAGCTTCATCTGCTTATTTCCCAAAATATACTCCGCGGTGTTATTCTGTTTCCGTTTCGAGAAAAATCCATAGTAGACACCAACCAATCCGGATATAGACAGCATCGACAGGAACAATCCATAGTCGAGAAGTGTGAAAGATCCTGTTGACGATTGGTCCGAAGTAGCTCCATCCATTTCGCAACACTGAATGGCATCGCAAATTACCTCTCCAAGGAAGGAAACAACGAACGTCATTCTCGAGATAAAAGTGGAAAATTTGATTTATGAACGCTGGTAAATATGTAGTCGCGGTCGTCTACCTACGCCATGTTACAGATAACAATTCTCCGCGAAAGTTTGAATATTAATAAATTTATTTCTACGAAACGTTCGGCCCTGATGGAGTGCAAATATTTGCTGCGATAGAATTTTTGAGACTCATTCAGTTTGTGCCAGCAGCGGTGGAAATTTTACGCATTTATCTTGGAGCACGACAGTAAAAGCAGCACTTAAATATCCTTCTTGTCCTGCTGGAAGTGAAAGTTCTGCAATGCAAGCAGAAATCGGTTTTCAATACATCATATATCTTCATCTCTATAACAAATTTTTGTTGAGACAAGAACTTGTAATACAAGTTTCAGATTTTAATAGTTCAACATATTATTTCGCTTCGAGTACAGTTTTATTGCATTATCAAATGTAAGAAGTCTCTTAAAGGATGCAATTTTTGATAAATTACTGTTGTTTATAAAAGTTTTTTATTTGATATGGTTTATTAAATTTTTAAAAATAATTGTAGTGCGAGTTATCTCACTCACATACTGGGTAAAAGATATAAATCTAATTGAAAAGTAATCATAATATAAATTGATATGTAGGTATAATTGTATGTATGTATACCTATAGCGAGAAACTTAAAACCAGGACTAGTAAAACATTTTGCTCTACACTCAGTAAACTTAAAACAATTACATTTCTTCTGCTCTCACAGCGATTGCATAATTGAAAGTCTTAGTTTATGATGCTATATAAATACACTCAATAAAAAGTAATGCTTAATATAAATAAGAGTAAGCATCGATTAAGAAGAACACGGTTAAGTGCTGTGAAGCTAGTTTCTATACTGTTCCTTTCTTTTCGTCGGCATCGGGAGCTTTTGTCGGTACTTGCATAAATTTCATTTCCTTCACACTTCCAGTGCTGTGCCTCATAAATGGAGCCAGAAGCCGTTCATCTATTTCCCCACAACCCCCAGTGAGTACGCTTACAGGATATGCGACAGCAAGAAGCACAAGGATTCCTATGAGCGTGTAGTACATGAAGCTAATCCTGAATAACCACGGAACATCTTCAAAGGCAATCACACGCTTAATCCAGTTATTCTTAGCAACACTGAAGAAAAGAATTGTTAGGCTGTCTAATTAAGATTTCCTACTTCACTAACCTTCCATTGTTGGGAAAGCCACAGCCTTCCGTGCTGAAGGGCAGCGGCGGGGCCTTAACATACATGTGGGCACCTAGCAAAATCATTCCGACACAAATCATGGCAGCAATGGCACCACTAATTATCCCCTGAAATGTATTTAATGAGAAACACGAAGTACGACGTTCGTGTATCGTGTTCTTACCTTGGTATTAACACTTCTGGAGAACATTCCGACACCAAAAATGCCAAAGGATGCTCCGGCCGTTAAACCATGCACGGAGTAGGCCAGTTCCATAATAGCGCCCAATCGGCCCACCAAAAACACAGCCGAGAGTGTCAGGAGACCCAAGCTGCAAACAATCAACTTTTGTCCGAAGGATCGTAAATAGAAGGAGCAATGGTCTTGAAAATCAATACCCACCTTCATTATGTTGCTGACGGTCTTTGGTGGAAGATTCTTGAAGCTGGGCTTAATAAAATCCTCAAATATAGAACCCGCAAGGGTGTTCAGAATGGACGACATAGAGGAAAGGGCTCCAGCGAAAATACCAGCTATGAAAACCCCAGTCAATCCTGGAAAGTCCTTGAAAATGTTCAAACTGTAATATGGAAGTATTTGGTCGATTTTGTTTATTAAGCCCGCCGCAAGAGGATCGCAGTTCTCGTACTTAGCAAACAAAAGCATTCCCAAGTAAACAGTCAACAATTTTATGATGACAAATGCTAAACAAAACAACAAAACGCATCTGAAACAAATAACCATTGTGATATATTAGGATACATTTCATATAAATATAACTGTGCAAGAAGAGGCGATGACGAAAAGCGTACGATATTATTAAATTAACGCCATTAAATATCTGTTTTATTGTTTTGAAAAAGCAGAAAAAAAGAAACACGTAGAAATTTTGAGATGACAACTTTGAAGTTTTTCGATTGATCAAATGTTAAATTCTACTTAAAGGATACAGACATTCCAAATATTGGAGGTTTTCTGTGCTCTGAGTTTGAAGTTTAATAACGCGGTAACATTATTTCCTTTTTGAGGAAAAAACAAACGTGAACGACTTCCTTTTTACTTGCCATTCACAAACACACAAAACACTAAATTTAAGACGGCAGTTGGTACTGAAGGTTGATCAAAAACGATTGGCCTTGATCCTTCGCGAAGAAAGTTCAATTTAGAAACTTTACTACATTTCAATTCGAAATGATTGACAAGTCGTGCACACATTTCCATAAAAGCAATTCTATATAAATTCAAATTAGGGTCTTGTTTTGATGTTTCTGCAGCATAATGCTTCAGAATTATTGTTTAATCCAAATTTGATAGCAATATATAATATTTATGTTCAAACTTCAAATGCGAGGTTTTGAAGAAGAAATGTTGGATGTTTGTTTCCACATTACACGTGCTCAATTTGATTTGAGCATCTTTCGCTTTAGAAAGATAAACTAAGCGAGTACACTCGCCATTTAGTTAAAAGATACTAAAAATAGTTATCAAGTCGTTATCAGTGTTTGATCACGAGAAGATCTTAGTTCCGCAGGTACGTACTTTTAGAACAGCGTGCTATGTAGGTTAAGGTTCTGTTTACGTTTCTAATAGACACGTAAGTCTCTAAACTAACATTTGCTATATTCGTGCATTACCTCTTACTCTATGAATCAATTTGAATTAGTCGTCTCTGATAAAACTAACTAGACGTAGTCCGTGCATTTTGATGCAGTATTTTAAGTAAGTTTCACATTCAGCTTACCTCGTTCCGTCACGCTTGCTGGGTAGGGATAAAAACCTCTGGATGGTGCCTTGACTGGCACTTATTAGTGCAACCCACATGACTGACATACCAATTCCAACCGTCCAAAATGATGATCTCACGAAAGGGTTGGGCGTCATGCTGAAAAATGTTTGCCGTGACACCGCCAAAAGTTGAAACATAGTTTTCGCATCAATCACTTACTCAAAAAGGATCAATCTGTCTCCACGTTCGGCGGCATCAAATACATTCCCCACGCCACCCTGGGTGAGGGTGCCAACAACAGTCACGGCGATAATGGACCCCATGATCGACACATACTGAATGGCGTCAGTCCACACGACGGCCCTAGAAAGGATGATTGTAATTTAGGAACACTGAATTACTAGGTAGTAGGTACTTACCTTAGCCCGCCTAAAGCCGTGTAGAAGATACAGAGAGCCGTCAGAACCAGAGTGACATAATGAATATTTATGTCGCTTACTGTGACAATTTTTAAAAAGTTTAATTCGAGAGGGGAAAGGCTTCAGAGGACTTACCTTGATTGAACGCCAATGCCGACATGTACACGATAATCGGCATGAACAGGATGCTGTTCACGGTGTAGACCAAGCTCGCTGTGAGACGAACTTTCCTGTCGAACCTTTGCTCCAGATAAACAAAAATTGAGGGGCAATTCAAATCGTAGAACACTGGGATGAATACGTAAATGAGGGATGCTGCAACCTGTGGGTGGAATGTTGAGTGGGCGACATTCATTGATTCTTAAGGTAACTCTTACTGCTCCTATGCAAATCACACACATCACGTACTGCGTTCCGTTGAAGTAGATGTCCGCCGGAACTGCGAGCATGGAGACCCCCGAAATCTGGCTGAGAGGAATTTCGTTAACCGGGACCAGCAATTGACCCAGGATACTTACCTTACTACGAGAGATGCAGCTATGGGGATTACAGACATTTCCTTGTTGCCAAGGATGTACTCCTCTGGATTGTCTTGCTTCCGCTTCGAAATAAAGCCATAGTAGATGCCGATAAGTCCAGATACGGCGACCAGAGCCGCAAAACATCCGTAGTCCCAGGTCGTGAAGAGTTCCTTGGAACTGGGGACACCTACACTGGGGGTGATGATGCTTTCCGTTGTCTCCATTGCGGCGAACTGAACGAAACCCCCAGTAGTATCAAAATTATTGAGTCGGCATCTGCATAAATGCCTTGTCACTATTCTATTTTCGCGGGAGATAACTGATGATAACTGGTGATGTGTACACTGGCTGCCGCGGGGGTTGTTTGCGTGCCATAAATACAATTGCTACCGCGATTGGCCTCCGCGGATGTGAAAGTGTCAGTAGTGTCTTACTTTGTCCGACGTTGAATAAATTTGGTCACGGCATGCATCGCGATTTTTCGGACGGGGCAATGTCCGGCTGGCGGTCGCCATATCTCACACAATTCCAGGAGCTTACAGAACCCACTACTAAGGCAACAAGTGAAATTAGATTTCCCCCCGGGGGTCTGATTTGATGATTTTTGCGGATTTTCCGATAAATTTGAATATTTACTTCTTTTTCAAGGACGACAGCCCGCAAATAGGGCATCAATTTTGATAAGCCACCATTGCTCGCCATAATGCACCTCAAGAGACTGCACTGTGAAACGTGCAGATTGTATTTGTAATTGTTTTTTCAAAGGTACAATGCACATATTACAAGTAGTAGGGAAAACTGAAGAAAATCATTTTATGCATTATTAATTTCATTTAAGCGGGAGTCAGACGATAGCAAAAATGCTATATTTATAAGGAATTTTAAAAATTTTCTATCAAGAGTACGACTCGACAATTTGCAATGTGGGACTCGATTGCACAAAAATATTTTGCTTATAAATGTGGGGTTTTTGCTATCGTCTGACTCTGACTTTAAGTTTAAAGAGCTAGCCATGGTTTTGTAGCTTCTGGGGAAAGACGCAGTTTAATTTTGAAAACTGACGAAAACTGGAGAGGACCGGCCATGAAAAAAGTTTTCCATGGTTATGTTAAGATTGAGACAAACAGGATGACGACCGTAGATTCCTTATCTTTTTTGTTTTGATCAGTAAATAATTGGAATGCAAATTAAGCCGCATGTGCCGGCAGTAATTTGTGAATTAATCTGAGCTCATTTTTTATAGCATAAAGTTTTATTTACTTTTAGCTAGGAATGAATCGTCATGAATTGTAGAAAGAACAAATATTTGGTTAGGATCCTGTAATTGCTCCTTGACTGGTCTGGTTCTCTGCTTTGACATTTCGAACCGTCATGGAAACATTTAATAACCATGTACCTATATAAGTAATCAAAACTCAGTGAAAAGAGTAATTATGTTTGGCTGTAATTATTGTAAATCATAAATTGCGTCGCCATTCTTCATGCCTTTCAAATCAAGTGAAACCTTTTCGCATGTCGAAATATCATAAATTTTAACCTTACTTTTTTGAAAGTCCTGACTTTTATATGGAACAAATTCAATTCAGGTGTAACGGGAAAGGGGCAGAAAATATATCCTGTGCAACGGTATTTCTACAAACAACTACCAGGATGCATTTTCATTTCTCCCTCGGGAAGGATACACACACCTGCGAACATATCCAAGCCAGAAATTAAAGCCAATATTATGGCTACTAAGTGTTTCAATAATTTATGAGAAAGAGTAGAAATTATGGCGTTCCACGAGTTTTATTGTGAACCAAACACACGTCCAATGTCGTCCTTGTGGAATTGAAACCTGGAAACGAAAAAAAATACAGCCGGATCAACGATGCAGAAAAACGTTAGTTCCATGTAAGTTATGCGTTCTGTAAATTGGCTGTTAATAATTTACATTTCGCGGTTGCACAAAGAGGGTTCCTCAGTAACATAGCAGCTCGATTCGCCGATGCATTGTGATTGTGGTCCATAGGATGGAGTATGTATCCACCATCTCTCAGCTACATCCACTACTTTCACCATCCATCAGCGTGAGGAAGTGGTGGTTAACCTTCACATTTAGTGCTTCCACAAACGAGGACGATTCGCCTTGTTACAATCTGCGCCCCTGGGAAATCCTGCTTCATCCTTCCCCGTTCACCGGTAAGTGGACCTTCAATTACACCAGCTAAATTTTTCACTTTCAATTTCGTTCCTCTGTCCGCTCCATCAAGCAGGAATGTCCTGGGTTCCTGGCAGCCCCGTGCTTTATCATGGCAGCCGTGTCTGGCTGGTGGTTGATGCGAGCAATTGCCAAGTATGAACGGAAAATCCTCCTCCCAAATGTGCTGAAATATGTGCACTTGGCGTACTTTGGCGTTGTTTTTATCTCCGCTTACTCTAATTTCATGGGTTCAAGGAGATTCTTAATGATTATATTATTTTAAAGTAGGATCAGTAGCCGTGCAGTTTGTGGAGCAACATCATCAACCCGTCATTATGAAACTCCCGCATCGCGGAAACTTTTGGTGGTGACCCCAAAGGGAGTTCGATTAATTGACGGCGACAGTAAAAAAAATGAATTAGCCACTCAAAAGCATTCAAAAGTAGTTATGCATTTTTGTTTGTTGAACCAGGACCATTGAACTGGATAAATAGAAATCCCTTGCACATATGCAGCAGAAACATTTTTTGCTGTGTTGACCCCGAACAATTGCTGCATTATGAAATTTTGGCAACGCGCTTTGAATTTGCAATCGGTTCTGGCCAACAGTCCTCAGATGTGTAAAATCGAATCGATTTACTATTTTTTCAATAAAAAGCAGCAATTGAATGGTAAAAAATTGTTATATAAGGACTACTGGGGAATTGAATTTGTGATCCCTGTGTTGGTTTTAAAATAAAAATATTAGGGTGCAAATTCAATTTAAAATTCGAATAATGGCTGCGCCTGCAATAAATGTGTAATAAGCTTTAAATCTCTTTTGGTTGATGAAGATATGTAAGTTTACTTCGGTATACATTGTAAATGTAGACATTGTCACGTTTCTACTTTGTCACGTTACGAAAACTTTGTTAAATCTGTAAGGACAAAGCCTGAGAGCGGCGAAGAGATTGGCAAACAAAAGGATTGCTTTGAGCGTATGTTTCAAATTGTCTTTTTGGAATGATTCACCCATCGACGCACATTAATCTCCTCCCACAACGTAAACTTTTCCACAAAACTCCATCAACCTGCCGAGAGTATCTAGAAGAAAGCATCCTGGCTGAGACAGTAGACATGCAGAAGAAAAGAAGTTCTTTTTCCGCAGAGTTTCTGTAAAACACCGTTTTTAATGAAACAGGGAAGTATGTCAATCTATACATAGAAGATGTGGAAGCGTATCTGTCGAGCGTCCTTACAAAAATACACGCCAAAATTATATTGATACCATTTCCACACATACACAATACACATACCCTCTTTTTGCCCTCAGGCTCCATTCGCACTGCAGGGGTGGTGGAAACTTCTCATGCTTCGACAAAGATACACAAAAAAAATTGACAGCCTTTGAAAAAGGGGTCATTAGGTGCAAACTACAAAGAGATCAAGGAGTCATCCTTGAAGTCTGGAGAACTTGTCTAGCTGATGTATTCACAGCGGAGTCACCGGGAATGGAACAATTGTGTAAGATCGACCCCACGCACCTGAAATGGTGCCCTTTGAGGGTTAGTCCTATTAGCACTTGTCGCAATAAAGAAAATTGAATGGAAGCACTTGTCTGAATAAAACGGCAATGCTTCAGGGAGAACTCGCTTTACGGCATGAATTATTCAATTTCGCCATTCTTTTAAGCGGGACTCGGGCAATTTCGCCAAAGTAAGCGAGCATATATTCGCATTCGTACGTTATTGCCCCTCGTTCCCGTAATTCAGGAACTTCTTTTGTAAATGGCTCTCACGAAATTGCGATCTACCACTGAGAATGAAAGTGACGAAGATGGGTTTAATTAAATCTGCTTAAGAAAGCCCTAAATTGTAGGAATTACTGCGGTGAAGTGAATGATATGATCACAGTCTTCGGTTACCTCAACACCTCCGTTATTTAACTGGGAGGGGAATTTTACACCTGCGGAATAAATTAAATGAATAAGAAGCTTAATTGAAGTAACTGCATTAGTCATCCTCTGGGGCTCGCTCCACAGTTTCCAATTGGAATTTTAATATCTTGCATTAGTGTCATTACGAATTCATATTCAACAATATTCATTTATATTGTAAAAGCTATATTAAATATTATACAAAACTTCATAATAATCTCGCAGATAACTGAAAATAAAACCGTTTCAACATTGCAGAATTAACATTGTGAATAATTATGCAAACTTTAATTTAACAAGAGACTTTACAGTTTACTTTTATCTTTTCTTATTTGTATAGCTAGTTTATTTAAATAGTTGTAATTAGTTTTGAAGTAATGTCTAACATTGTCTTACACAAGTCAAATTTTAATTTTTCATGTAACTGAGGTTTGTTTTAATATCAAATTTAAACAATATGAAATTTTTAGCACCTTACTTCTTCATTTACTCTTTCCCTATTTTATATACTTACTTAATTTATACAAGACAAACACCTCTGACGAACTTTGTGTGCTTATTCAGTAATATATTATCAACTTAAGCTGAAATCCGATTTAAAAAAAAACTCCATAAGATACTTAAGTGTTTCTCTTAAAAGGCGATATTTTACAAATGGAATCTCTTTGAGAGCATAAATTATTTAAACGTAAATTGTAGATCCTCGAATGAAAATGTTAAAATTAAAACAAAACACTCAGGGGCAGCAGAGGTTGCTTTGCACTATTGGTTGTTTGACCATAGTTGCTCGGAGGGTGTAATTTATGAGTGGTTTATTTGCTCGTTTACAAAAGAAGGCAAGTGGAAAATTAAATATTCTCCAAATTTTGACATTTCTTCCTCACTCTTCAGCGGCTGGAAACTGCTTTAAGCCGATCCTGTCTTTTATTTGAAAGACCTACTTCAGCTTGTCCCGCGGAAAAAACCACCATTTAATTTAATTAAGCACGATTATTTGGCCAGCGGTATTTTCATTCCTGCCAGCTATTTGCACGACGCCAAGTCAGGATGAATTGCTAGAGGATACCAGGATGACGACGAAATACTCGAGGTCCGCAGACCACACTGGAGCAGAGAAAACTTTTAATGCAAATTTTTCAAGATTATTCTTACGTTGTTATTTATAACGGGATATTTTGTCGACCGATCCGAACAATCTACAATTCTGACAACGGGAAATACTTTCTAACGGAACTGATTACGTTAGTTTCCATTTCGTGGTCCATAAAAGGATTACAAAAAGAAATCCGCATCTTATCAAGATATCATTTGCATTCGATCAACAGAGCTGGGGGTCCTTTGAGAATTTCAATTCTTCGGCACACTCCTTTCGGTCAGATATCAAAAGCAGCGTCTGTCAATCATTCATTGAATTTGGCAAATTTTCTGCTCGTAACAGTTTTAAGTGAACCCTTTTCACATTCCCTGGAAGATTAGCAATAAAATATTCAACACCAGAAATTTCCCTTTTTCATTTCTCCAGAACTCGAACTGTGCATAATTTTTCTACTCGATTTCCTTAGAGAGTTTCTAATTTTTCTTGCTTTAATGTAATTTTCAAGACGGAAGTTTGAGAACTTCCATTTAATTCCAATTTGGAAGTAAAATTTCAAATCTGAACAAATTTTCGACCTCTAGGTCAATCTGAAGGATTTAATTCTCTAGAGAAGCATTTCTACTTGAAAATTTCCATCATGAGACGCGGCTTGGAATATTGCTGGGAATAAATCCAGTAAATAACAAAGGCTATACGAGTATTCAGAACGTTTTTCGGTTTTGATGGTTCACTCGAAAACGTTGTGCAAAACTTGCAGTGCAGTTTTCAGCATACCCCAAGGACTTAATCATCTCTTAAGTTGAAGTAGAAATTTTAGCACCTGAAATAGTTTTCAACATTTTCTTGTTCTCTGTTTATTAGTGGCTCCATTTAATATTTAATTATTATTAGAAAAACGTGTTTTAAAGATTTTCATGACTTTGAATATGCGAAATTAGCAGAAAGAACACATTTCAAGTTCATCATATAGTTTTTAGTATGGTATCTAAAGTTGTAACTAGGGATGGTACAGCGATTATCAACTACGTGTAAGAAAAATCGATGGACAAATTATTTTTTTCATCAATTCTTTCAAAACTTTGAAAACAAAATTTTTGAAAAAGTTTGATTAAACAATCGATGCAAGAAACGAAATAATATTTTTTATTTATCATGTCAGTAAACTCTAAAATCTGCAAATCGGAAAATGAACTTTACAGAACTACCCCTCGGAATGAGTCCTTCGCAATGGAGATGTTCTGTTTTTCCACTCTTGTAAAACATACATAAACTGGAACAACATTTTTTAAATAACTAAAAGACTGCGTGAAATACTGTAGATTGGAGCCACATCATAATCATTATCATTTTCTATCCAACATCGAACAGGGGATGGTTGTACTGCGATGGTAGTTTCAACGGTTGCATTCGACGTATCATTCTCAGTTGTAAAATACCTACCTGAAATGTATCCTTGATATATTTATCCTCCACAATTAAAGCGTACATAACAGAAGAGTCAATTTGTGGTTCGCAAACTACAGTCAAATGCTCCACTGAAACCAAAATTAATTTTACGTAACCAAATATTGAAAATAGAAATTGTACCTCGCCCTGGGAATTCCATTTCTGAAATATTCATAAAATGAATTTCACCATGATTCCCATTAACAAATGCAAAGAAATTTCATCTATACCCTCTTATGGATACGCCCGATTTAATAACACCTGACGTCTTTATACCAAGCCTTTGGGATGAAGAAAACTTAAGGAAGCAAACCGACAATTTGTTTTAATTTTAGGATATCTTTATTACATGGATCTCCTTTATCCCTTTATGTTTTTGCATTATGTCTGATGAACGTCGGTCTTACGAGATTATTTGCGAATGTATAAATAATATAATGCGATATGATTCATGTTGAATACAGCGAGTGGATGTGGATTGGATGATTTTGGATGAATTGGATGATGCAGGATATTTTCTTTATTAGTTCCAGTGAAAATGTATAAAAGTATAATGGATGATTAAATATAAATTATCCTCTCATGATTTCCCAAAAACCCCTGTAAAGAAACCAATTAGAATGTAATCCCAATTGTGATGATTAGCTTTTTTAAAGTTATTAGGAAACTGGAAATTAGAATCAGCCAAGTTACAAACACTAAATCCCCCCAAATCTTACCTCATTGCTATAATATATGTTCATGTGTTAGAACTTTTTACACCTCTAGCCCCTCAGAAGAAAAGCAGAGTCTAAATAATTAATCCGTTCCGTTACACCAAATTATAAAAAAGCAATAGAAATAGGTGGGGGCGTCCTCCGCAAACGGAGGGTGATGGAGGGAAATGGGGGTCATATTCATAATCAGGAGGTCATTTTACATAAGAAACAGCAGGAATTGTATCAGGGCCGTTTTTCATGCCGTTCAGTGTTATCAGGAGATCCAAAATCATAAAGAGTCGAAGAATAAAGGAAATGTACAATAGTGCAGCAACTTTTAGTAATGATAAAAGGGTAAAAACGTAAGGTTATTTTAAGCACCCTGACACAAGAAGCTTACCTTACTTCCCTCTTTGCACCTTAATCATGTAAAACGATATGCTTTCAATAAATTGGGGAAGTTCAAAACTGTTTACTTTTCTATTAGCACAAAATTTAAGTACTTACCGAAGTTTCTTCCAACTTTTTGACACATTTCCCAGACTCACGTCTTGAGTAAGTGCGGCGCCCCTTTTTTTTTGCAACGATTCCGCACATTTCCATCCTCGTAAATGGGTAAAGTATAATCTTGCCGGCACGAGGGTTTAATGTTGTTAACGTATCGCTTAATTACATTAATCACATTTTAAGCTAGCGAGCGCGACTTGAATGGTTTCATGTATGGATTTAAATAATTAACTTCGAAGTTGTTTTAAAACTTGTCCTAATCGGATGTATGGATTTACCCTTTCCTTACTAACTACATCGTTAATATTGATGTTGATTAAATCATTGTCAGTTTTCTACGCCGTTTTGATAAACGATCTCTGAAGAATTTCAAAGTTGACCAATTGATGGAAGTATACTAAAAGTACAACAAAGCAGTAAAAATAGATTGAACACGGAAGTAATGAGTTCATTTATTCCGAAATAGTACAATGACGGGGCAAATAAAAGCGCAAATGTGTTTCATTAGAAGGTTGAAGCGAAGTTAGGCATTGTTCTTGTCATATGGTTTCCGAGGACACGTGGACAAAGCTTCTGAAAATATGCCACGAGATGCTGGCATTGTTGTCTTTGGAGACAAAAGTTTTCCCAAGAGATGCCAGCTGATTACGACCAAAACAAGAGCTATCAGGGACGATTAGGAGCCTGGGAAAGTGAAATGAAGCGAAAAGTTTATCTCTTGAAGGACCGCCTAAACCTTTATTTCATCCGTAGTTTCCAAGTGGGCCTGTTTGTACTCCAGCGCCACTATGGAACGTTTAATAACAGTTAAACCATCTCAACTGTTCCAAAAGCTAGGAACCTATTCCACAATGACTTTGCCAACTCGTCCTTTGTCGATTACATGCGGTTTGCGGTTACCTAAATTGGCTTCTGGAACACTTTACGTTTCTGGGAGGGGATATTGCTTTTGCTATTAGGCAGGGAACATAGAATTCAGGATGCTAATAGTAAGTAATGAAAAATGAAGACAAATTAGAATCCAATGTTGAACACCTCTGGAAGACAATTCTAAATTGTTTTGAGGTTTTTGATGGAGAACAGACGGAATTACTGAGAATTAATATCTGAATCTGAATGTCTTGACTCGTGAAATTGTTCAAGAATACTTATACAAGATGAGCATTAAACATTTAAGCTTGTGTTTTAGATATTATATAAATATAATGTTGAAAGTTATATTACATAAAATTATCTCATATTATTATGCAATTGTAGCATTGTACAAATTACACTTTATCTTTAGCAATAGAAATTAAAAATTTATATCTTCTGAATTATTTTAATAATCCTTAGAAAATTTTCTTTTTTCTGTAGTTCTATCATATAACTTCACCTAGAGATTTCGCTTCATATGCTGATTGCCTTCTCACATCCAGCATTGATTTCTGTAATCTCAGATCGATATTGTGAAAATTTCTATCTTTTTTTAATGACAAATAATATGTTTCACGTTCTGTATTAATTGTTTCCATTGAGTTTAAGGATCTCGCACGATATTTTGAGAGACTAATGTACGACATTTCTGAATCGAATACGACTTCGACTTCTTCGTTAAATTGGTTCTCGAGATTTTCATATGTCGGAGCAGTTTCAATTATTTTCTGGCTCACGTTCTCAACCATCGTTTCATGTTTAATATTGGTAAGACCAGGTACCATCAATTCTTTTATAGCTTCTACCTCCATGGGACAAGATGCTTCCACCTTTTTTAAACTTTCGGTCTTTTGCTCTTCATATTTGATACGATCCTTTTCTAATTCTGCACTCGGTAAGAAATTTTGGCCCTTGGTGTACCGTTCCGTTAGCACCTTTAAGTACAGATCGAACAACTTCTCATTCCATTCCCACTCTAAATGCTCCACATATTTCTTGTAGGTATCAATTTGCCTTGCATTATTTTTTGATTTTGAAATATTTTCTTTTTCCTCAAAATGTTCGGTATCTTCCTCACTTTTAGATACCACCACTTTTTTTATATTCACTATCTGTTGATTAGTCATTCGCCATTGTTGTTCCCATTCTGAAACTCTTTGTTTAATGAAATATATTTTGTCTATCATGGTTTTAAATTCCTTATGTTCAATTGAGGTCGCTTTGAAAAACGTGGAGGGCACTGAAATTATATGGAAGCTGCTGTTGTAAGTGCTAATGCCGAGCACATGCATTGGCCAATGCTCGGTCAGGACGGTTATAATCCCACCACTCAAGTATATTACGAAAATGGGACCGTTACTTTGAACACAGAAATCCCACACTTCTGCATAACCATCAAATCGACAAAACATCAGAAGTGCTGGTCGGTCATGACTCCACGTAACCGCCGTTAGATTGCATGAGACTTTTCGCCAAAATATCGGAGTCACGTGGTCCTTTTTCCATATGCAGAAGACAGTTCCACCAATACTGGCGAAGATGGATTCCCAGAAGGGATTTTGATCCAGAGCGATTACCGGACCGTCGTGAATTCTGCTGTACTCGTGGGTGATGGCGACATTCTCTTTTACAATATCATCTGATTGATTGGTAGATCCATGCCACCTGGAAATGTACACGAGTCCCATAACGGAACCAGCAATCATCTGCTGGCAAATGGTTTCGTGTGTGATTTCTTTTACATCAATTGGAATATTAACAGACAGCTTACTTTCTTCCTTCTCCTTGCCTGGCAAAAGTTCACTTTGAAAAAAACTGCAATTGAAAATGCTGGCAAGTAAAGGATCTGGATGCAAGATCTGGTATATTGGGGAAAGTTTCCTGGAGTATTTGCTAACAGGAATTACACTTTTGTCCAGTTTGTGATATCTAGTTTTATGAAGTATCTTTTCATCAATTGAGTCATCCAAATTCCAGAATGCAACTGAACCATCAAAAGATGTTGTGACAACTATGTGGGATTGAGCGGAAATATCCGAGCGGATAACGCCACCTCTGGAAACGAAAAGGCTGCGATCTAACCACTCGATGGATGTGATTGCCTTAGTGTGTGATGTGCTCAATAAACTGTCAACGGAATTCACGGTGAAATTTCCTTTTCCGGGTTTGATCCATTTTAAAAACATTTTGTAAATTCCGCGGTAATAAGCTTGGTTTTGTGT
Source organism: Leptogaster cylindrica (assembly GCA_963082835.1). Lineage (NCBI taxonomy): Eukaryota > Metazoa > Arthropoda > Insecta > Diptera > Asilidae > Leptogaster > Leptogaster cylindrica. Next base: position 21,529,284 of record OY720105.1, on the reverse strand, counting down.
CAAAGTTTCATGTTTTTTTTCATCCTCCATGCGGCCTTGCAAGTCCCACAGAACTACTTGCCCGTTAATGGTTCCTCCAATTAGGATATCTGGATTATAAGGAGAAAATGACAGACATGTCACTTCCCGTGACGAAGTCAACTCCAATTTGTAGTTCAAAGGGTCCTCGCAACTCCACACTAGTACAGGGCAAGTCTCCACAGTAACACTGTGAAGTTCATTTGCTTCATCTTGCGAAACTACCATAGAAGGTGTAGAATATGTGTAGGAAAGCGCGATGAGACCCGATTTGAAAGGATACCAAGCTGCAGAAGAGACAACGCGGTTTAAGCTTTTGTTTAATTGCGCGAAGGACATTAATTCGTTTAACTGCAGATCGCTGAACTTATCAATGTTTTTCTTTTGCTCAAGAGAATTGTAATCAACATTGTGGACTCCAATTTTATTACAGTCAAGTGATTCAATTAGAAAGTTAAGATTGGAGGAAATTTCTATGGGTTTGGATGGTGACTTTTCAAAGGACTTTCGTGCCCTAGCATCCAGTGCTTCCTCATCCTCTTCGGAGTAATCCAAACCTGCATTTTCCTCGTCGATGTCATAAGAGTACTGAGATGCTGCATTCTCAGGAAAGAATCTGCCCACTTGTAGACTTTTAACATTCATCTGTGTAATGCTCTGTGCACCGGAGTCAATGATGCGCCGATTGATTGTTTCTCGTAAATACTTCTGCCTCGCAGTGGCTTGACTGGCCTTCGTCTCTTCTTCTATCGGCAACAAGAACTTATATTGATTTTCAGCTGTTCGTACATTTATTTTATTTTTGTGCTTTTGTCTACATGTTTCGAGAAAACTTTGAAACTCGAGTGCGATTGCCCATTCTTCCTTGAACGGCTGGAAGGTGTTCACTTCTTGTTCGCTTCCTCGGCTATTCCAGAATCCGCCCGATGTCTTATGAGTAGATCTCCCGAAACTATTGTTGATTGCTTCAATTTCTCTTATGATTTGTAAAGCCTCATTGGCAGAGCGATCTGAGCCGTAGAAAATAAAAGGATCACCTTGGTTAAGCTCGGAGTTCTCATTATTTGCAAGTATCGTGGCGTATCCAATGAGGATGTCATTCGGGAGGTCAATGTCCAAGTGATCTTTTATTTGGTTCCACATTTCCTCCTCGTTCAAAACTTCGTAAAACCGTTTAACATTTATCCACTTCCAAGGGAACTCCTCACTTACGTTGAGACCTACATTCAGGCCGAGCTTCTTCTGTAAGTCCTCATTAAGAAACAGCGTTCCACGATCCGGAAGTCGCATAAGTTTTGACCATTTTTCATCTTCTTGAAGAGGATCCGCGAAATCAGCGGATTTAAATTTGTCTAAATTTGAAAACGACTCAGTATTCAATGTCACTTCCGGTTCTTCTTCTGGTTTGCTTGGAGATGAAAATTGCACACTTTTCTTAGAGTTAATTTTCGTAGCTGCTTCCATTTTTTCCCTTGTCCTTTGATATATGAAATTAATGAATATTTTTGGTTCACATTTGAAATTTTACGATTGATACGCGAAACTCTCAGCTTAAAATACTTGAGATGTTACAATGAAAAAAAAAATACTATATTATTAAATAAAGTATTATTCTGGAAATAATGAATACAATGACTTACAAAAACAAGAGAAAAAGTTCTAAAAGTAAATGCTTACTTTCTATTTCGACGTTGTCTGTTGCAAAAACTTGTCATGGTTGATTAGCGCAAAGTTATTGAAGTGCCGCAGGAGTAAATGAAGCAATTTGTGTTCAATAATTGATTTATTATTATGAAACAAGGATATTCCAATTTAATAAATAACAGGGGAACACACGCGATTGTTCCAGAAGTGTTTACAATACGATAAGGAATCCATACAATATACATACTTTTAGTATATAAGTACTCATGTATCATCATGTAGCTATGTATCCACAATTCATGCTCCTTCATCCAAGATCATGCTCATGATGAAATTGCGTAATTTTCAATTTGTTAAATTTCAGCCATAGCTACATTTATCTACATGATATTAAACAAGCCAGAAATACTCCGGATTTATGAGGCTGTGTTTCGGGCAGTTTAGCATTAATTTGTAATGTGCATTTGAAAGGACTTCAACACGAACTGCTCTCCAAAGAAAGGCACAATGCGAAAATGCGGCAGAGCGTACGAACACTTCATAAACTTTTGAACTTTACGAAACTTCCCGAAAATTGCATTGTTTCCACTAAATTACAGGCGACAATTTCTCATGAATTTCGCTGCCAAAAATAGCTTCGGTAAATGCTGCGAAAACTATAAAAAGTTTAGGGTTAGTTGAGGAGAAACAAATGGGATATTGAAAGCAAAAATCATTTTCCGTGCGAAGGTGGCTCCAGGATATGATCGATTACCATCAAGTTTGATTTCATCTGTCGATTGTAAGAGTTAGGTATATATAAAATCATGGAGTTAGTCGCAATAAAAGACCTTCAATGTATTGCTATAGCAGCCGGAAGTACCACGACGACCAAGAGTCCCGAGGACTTTTCTTGCTCCTGCCAGAAACATAAAGTTCATTTAAAAGTTCCTTAGCTCAGGATTTCGAGCTGTGGAACGGAGGGTCTTGATAATTCAAGTGGAAAATTCGGGAGTAATCGGAGGAAGGAAATTCGAAATTTGTTTAATTATGCAGGAACAAGTCAACTCTGTCAACCACGTCAATACGTCCTTCTTATCTCCAGCGGAAGCCGCAATACTTCAATAGGAGTTGCTCTTGAGACGGAGCAAAGCCATCCGAATATTAAGGAGGAGTCCATTCGTCAGTTACAACTTGGCACTTATTCGGAATTGCACTGTCTCATGCCACGTACGTTCGGATTGTGATGAGCAAGGACATAATGACAACTCGTATATAGAATTGGGGCAGCACACCCCTTCTGTGGGTGGTCTTATCTTTACGCGGATAATTTAAAATGTCAGAAACATTTGCAAGTTGATACATAAAGTGGTGGCCCCGCAGGGCTCCGGAATCCCCATGAAATTGCGGTCGACAATCGATCCAGAAGTCGAGTGAATAATATCTGGTCAAGATGTTTTGCATGATGGATCAGCAGTTTCATCCCTTCCTACAAACGGAATGAAGACCGCGTGGGACGTATTTGAGATTAAACCCTTCTTGTCTGTCATAAGTGTCAACACTTTGATGAATTATACGCGCTCCTCGGGCATTACTGACGGCTACCAGATGCTCCTCCTCGTTACCTCAAATTTTCACTTTAAATATTTAATGGGAAGCCGACTGCACTCATTTTACGGGCCTGGGCGGTGATCATCATCTTCCACTCTCGAAATGCCCGACTGATGAATTCTAGCTTAGCACTTTCAGCTGAAGTTTTCCAAAGAAAATCTTTGCGTGAAATAAGTGGTTAATTGATTATGGTTACGAATTTCAAGGATGCTGCATTTATGACCTGAATTTGTAAAGAACTTTGAATGAGAAGCTCGCCAGATTTAATTTACATTAATTAAATTCACGTTGAAAACTTTACCAGTTTGAGGAAGTGTAGTAAGTCTGCTGAAGAGCAGGACTCAGGCATAAACCTCCTTCGACTTATTTGCTAACATCAGAATGGGTTTACTTTTACTCTATAAACTACATAAAGGGTGATTTTTTAGGCATTTGGTTTTTAATTTAAAGAAAAAACACAGAAAAATTGCAAAAATTTATGAACTTGATATTTCAGTCGATAAATCAATGCTTGCCATTTTTTTAAAGATTATTTTATTTAACAATTGACCACGACTACGGTTTTACATTTAAATGATCCATGGAAGAAGTTCAATTTTGAACCAATTGTTCGAGTATGTTGGCTGGTATCTCGTAATATTTTTATCCAAAGGTGCAATTGACGCTGGTTTATTCGCATACAGAGGGTTGCTGCAAGTTTTACTGACCAAATTCAGCTGCTGGCATTTTGCGCAAAAAATAGGTCGAAATCATCGAACGCCAGCGGGCGCCATCGCCATTGGCGGTTATTTGCTATGCTCGAAAGAGTGGTTCTAAAATTGTTTTTTTTCGCTTGGATCACTTAAAATGATCAACATTTAAATGAATTAATATTTAAAACTTATCGACTCAAATAAAAATTCCATCTTTTGCAATTTTTCGGTGTTTTTAATTTAAATTAAAACCCAAAGGCTTAAAAAATCACCCTATAGATACATATGGCTTAGCATTGCTTAAAATCTGTTTTCTCCTTATCCAACAGTTTTTCTTTTTCCACTTTTAATTTTGAAAGGGCGAAATCTCTGGACAACTTTCTCTTTCAATATTTTATGAAAATTGTTTTGTTAACAATGATTACACAAAAATTGTTAAATTCATAAATTTCGGAGGATTTTTTTTTAATGATGTTGTAAATTACTTCTGGAAATGTTCAGTTTGTTTTTCGTAAATATATTGTTGGTGGAAATAAGATTTTTTATGCAGATACAATAGAGGTAGGTACATAATATAGGTATATGAATACAAAAAAAAACTTTTCAACACCTGAATAAAAATGCTGCAATGCCAAAAATAAATCACCTACAATGCAAATACTGTTAAGCTCAACGCAATGAAGTCATTTGGAAACAATGGCGGTGTTGTCCTTTTTATTATTATATTCTCCATCAATTACGTTCAATCGTTTTTTAATTGCGCAATTCATTAAAGCATAGGTGGAAAGGGTAGATACAACTGCATTTCACGATTTTGATACATTTAAAGTTCATTTGAGAGGAAATTGAAGTTGCAATTATAGTAATTCTTCATTTGCAGTATATGTGGTTAGTGAATTTCTGGTTGAATACGGTCTTCCTATTGTTCATCCAATCTATGTACTATTTGCATTTCAATGTGCAACACCAAAGCTAACCCTTGGCTTCCTGTCTTGCAGTGCTTTACTATAAATATTCAAAGCTTGCTCAGTACGGTACGGAGCAATATGATTAGAATTTGCGCCAACTGAGAAGAACATGAATTTCTTTGGTCTGCCTTAATTAATAACAAAACCTTCCAAAAAGCATTTACATTTCTGGATGGATCGCCATTGCTCCCAGACTCCTTTCAAAATTAATTGAATATATCCGAAACTCACCATTGGCCGTTAATAATCACTCAGATTACAACGGGCGGCGTCTGATGGAACAGCGTTCCAGATACGAACCTCTACACAGGACTATACACGCTTTTGGTAACCGCTCCCCTGGGTTCAGTTCAATCATTGCGTTGGAAAATTTCCTGCTTCCTTTCAGATATCCCATTCAAATATATTAGATAGGAACCATGAAGACAAGCGATAAAAGATATTATTCTACACAATTTTCAGAGAATAAAAAAGTGGAATACAACAGATCCTTTGTTGGGGAACACCAAATTCCAGGGCCATAAATTATAACTATATGTATTCCATTATAAATCAGGTCGATTATATAACCTATGCAAGCAAAGAGATATTGTACAGATCATGGATTCCATTCTGAACAAATATTTCATAATTTGTAGTTCATTTTATTACAATTTTACACAAAAAGTGCTGCAATTTCATGAATTTTTGCATTAGATGCTGCATCGAGATTTGAACGAAGTCATCGACTTGCCTGGTCCTTTTAAAAAGACATAAATGCAAATTCCCGCAGCAACCTCACTTGCAAATTGAAATGTTATTTCACTCCGAGTTGTGCCAAGCTATGACTCAATCATTCTGCATCCCAGATGTGGGGGATCTTCATCATCGGGATGGAAATGGGGATGGGTTGTTATTTGATGAGCGTAGAATACCTGCATCCCACAATTCTTGGATCTCCTAAAAAATTTAAGTTCTTCTGCATTGCCACGAGGTAGACGGAATTTGAACTCATAACATTTATTATTCTGACCGAAATACCGAAACGATTCGGTTCTCGGTTCTCAGCAGCAATGAGATCCGGTGCGACACAGATGGGTACATTGTTTGGAATGAAAATTTTATACTACGAAAAAACAATAAACTCCCACATCCTGCGCAAAAAATCCTTACTTCAATTATAGTAGAATTACTTCTGCAGTCATTGTTACGAAGTGATATTATTTGTGACATTTTTACTAGGAAAAAGGAATTTACTGTGAAGCTTTGAATAAATAAATATTTGTTTTTATGAACACAAGGGATGGAAGGGTTTCAGAATGAATGCAATGAAATGGATGCCTACAATATGATATTACAGAAAATGATAATTGGATTTCCAAGAGTGGTTTTGAGTGAAAAGTATGCTTGTTAAAAAAACTGATGATTAATTATATTAGGCAAAATATGTCGTATGCATAATTACATTTCATCTTTAATTGGTGGAAATATCACTTCCTCGGCGAGAATGAATACCAATGCAATATATTGATATTAATTCATCATAAAGATAAGTTCAACACTCTGAATGTGATTCGAGCAATTCCAAAAGTACGCCAAACTCACTCAAGTCTGATCATGAGAACAAAGTCAAATGCTCCGCAAATACCACAAGGGAATTCCCCTAATTGCTCTTAATGCACAATCATTCCAATGCTAAATATATTTTTCATCCTGTAAATTTAGCCCACGTCAAGTTTTTCCGTATCATTTGTAAGATTGCATTTGACGGTGCGTCCCAAGAGGACTGCTTTACAGAATTGTTTCTAGCACACCTTTGATACTGTTAGCCTCAAGCGTTGGGGTCCGTCGTCGTTTGGGCAAATTTATCATCATCTGCTGTTGCTATGGGAGCCTCCCAGGCTCCCACCATTCTTACCGAAATTGACGCGGCAATAATAATGCCTTCAAGGTTTCCGTGGAATCTCGCAATTTAAACCCAACAATTTTTTTTATCTTTCTGCCCACACCAAAAAAAAAAAAATCTAAGGATCCTACGAGCCATTTTACATGCTGCCAACAGATGCGGCTTAGTTTTATTTTAAGAAGTCAGAATTTATGTTCAAAGCGTTACCCTTTTCAAGAGTTAGCCGTCTCAGTTCTTATCTCGGCTCTGGACTTGTTTGTTTATCGTAAATCCTTGAACTCTCTTCCGCAGTTCTTGTTGTAATGGTTTAATTTTCTCTGGCACATTTACACATCGGCTTCACAGCTCATTCCCAACCATCCCCGCCTACGGCTTGAGAATAGCTGGGGAGGTCCTTTGAAGGATGGCAAACCCAAGGATCCGACAGGTTTCTTGTTTATTGAACTTGTCACAATTGAAAAGCGGAAAGTCTTATCCACTAGTCGTCCAGATGTAAATAGGTCTTGGCATTTATTTACCCTTGGCCTTGAATCTTGATCCTGTGACAACAACTTGACACAGAAACCTGTCCCAGCCCCCATCTCTGCAGTCGCGTGTTCATCCGTGAAGCTTAGACGTTTGGCGCCCCAATCAAGATAGCCCTACTCCAGCTGCTAATTCAGTTGTTTTCATCCCCCAGTGTCAAACAAAGTTTTTTCTCAGTTTGGCAAAAAAAAACTTTACATTCAATATGACAGGGAAATTTATGAGTCTGGTGGGCATTGGTGGATGGATGGGAAATCCGAGGCTCGGATGGTTACAAATTATTGCTCGAAATGTTGTTATGCAAGAATTCTTCAGAGGAATGGAGCCAAGCGACTCTTTACCACCCCCAAAACACCCAACGGCAGATTAACCCTTGTCACTGTTTCAGTTCTAAAGGTTGTGGTCATTGAAATGCTAATAAAATCTTAATATTTTGGGCCTAATTAACTGAGCAACTAATTAATACGGAGGTTCAAGTGTCCGAGCCTTCCATTTGTGGTTTGATGACCAATCCCGAGGGTGTTGGTACCTTCTCGAAATGACTCAAACAACAGCAGGACAAAGGACTGAACAACTGCTGCCGGTTTATGACTTAATAATTGCGCCATTGTTTGAAGGTTCAATTGATTCCATAAAGCATAATAATTAACTGGACATTCGTTGCGTATTGAGCGTAGAGGACAAACACTGGCATTTTACGACAATGAGTCCTGTTTATCAATCTGTGGCTTATCTTCACTCAGATGTAATTTTGTGTAGTTAATTGTATTTGAAGGACTTCACTGAACTTTAAGGCACACAGTGGTTTCAAATGCATTATAAAAATATTCTTAACGTGATTAATAATATAATTGTTATAATTATAATTAAATTAGTCAATTCTGGAATCAATCTTACAAAAGTGAATTTTAAATTACATCCTATATCCCCTTTTTATCGTAATGAAATGTTCGCCAACAACGTAATAAGTTTACCAAAAAACTGAAATTTATCGTTTGTGTAGTGTGTAAAAAGATAGAACTGCAATGAAAACAATTGTCAACAATAATATTAAAATTTAGTGTCATTCTTCTTAGTCTGGCAAATAAAATCCGAGGAAACAACCCTTTTATAGAGCTCTACACATTTAACAACATGGTTCGTTTTGATATAATGCAATTCCAGAACTTGCTTCCTGAATGCAAATTGAAATTCGGATTCTTGAATGTTCTGCTAACAATTTCAAAATTGGTGCAGGGTCTTCCTAATTGCGCTGATTGCTTTTCCTTATTGTTTTACTTCCTTTGATGATCTCAGCGACCGTCATTAAAATTCAACAATTTCATTTAATTGAATTGAGTAATGATCTCGTTAAAATAATTGTGACTATACTATAATTGCTTTAAAATATTTCGAATAGAAGAAAATGAAGGAATGAGGTGCAAATGTTTACTGAAAAGGAGACTCTCAAATCGAAAACAGCAATTAACAAAAGCATTTCTGCCAGCGATCGTCTGGCCTGCTGTGTAATTTTCAAAAGAAACAAATTTTGTTTTCCCCATAGATGAAATTCTGTTCTATTTACGAAGTTTCCAATTGTATAGAATTTAAAACATCGACAAATAATGAAATCGTGTCTTGTTTTTTGCAGCGCCGTTGCCGAAGGCATCCTGACAGATAACCCACACTTAGTTCTGCTTTTTTACTTGTCGCAATTATTCCTACGGGAATTAATCAAAAGCTACCGCCTAAGTCAAGTAGTACCGATGGACATGTCTGGATATTACGGTAAGCATCAAAATAAATTTTTAAAATTCCAAAATATCTCAAACACTTTGTCAACCTCATTAAAATGTCATCAAAATAGATTGTCATTGGTAGTCTTACAGTAAATAAATTATTGATGATGTTGAATTTTCGAAAACTCAATTAATTCAAAAAATTTAAATTGGTGTTTCTTTTAACACGCTCATAAACAAGTTTTAAATTGAAAACTATTTAAATACAAAAAAATATAAAATTATTGCGCTGAATCCGTCGAAGTACATAATGAGGAAATTTAATTTATTCTGGCTGTAGAGTTTTCCATAAAAAATGCACAGGAAGTTCGAATATAATTTTGGTCTCCCTGAACGAATTACTCGCGGAAAGTTTGCAAGGAAAAGTCTGTGAAAATTTAAATTTTCTCTCCATTCAGAATTTCACGGGGGCCGCTTAACCCTCGCATTTCATAATGGGGATAAATTAATGGAGCTCAAAAATGGCAAAGATCCCATTCCCGGAGACTACATCGACATTGCTTGCTTCATAAACACGAATTGTGCAATAATTAATATAATATTGTAATAACTGAAATGTTTCGGGGCGAAATTAATAAACCCCTTCGGCATTTAAGGAAACCTATTTCGCATTCATGACAAACTAAAAAGAATTTCGAGAACAACGTCGAGTCGTCATTTGAATATATCCATACTCCACAAATTATTTCTTATGTAATTTTAATAATTATTGTTTCTTCTGAAACTAGAACGCAACGATTGCATAGTTTTGCAACTTTTACTCTTCGAGACTGGCATCAACTTTAGAAGTTCTTTAAGTATGAAAATGTTTTAAATTAAATTATACACTCAAAAACTGTAATTGATCGTTATCCTCTCCATTATCTGTTTTCAATGGTGCAGTTCAGTGATGCTACCAATAAATATTAGTCAATGTCGAAATTTATTTTAGTATTCTTGACACAAATTCCGGCATCAGAGAATGCACTTTATGTCCTTACGATGACAAATTGCATTTTTCATTAGCACTCTTTGATAGTTTTCCGAACTTTTCCGCATAGAACTCGCTCGTTATGTGCCTATTGCAGTTTATCGATCGATAATGAAAAATAGCAGCAGTTTCAGTGTTTCGCCTTCTCAAAATTAATTACAGCATTAAAGGTTGTTTTTAAGATGGCTTTTCTGTTCTATAAATTAGTTTCCATTCATAATACAAATCGCACCCCGTGTGTCTGTGTAGGGGCGGCGGTTTATCGTAATGGATGCGATACTCAGATTCTCAATGGATTGGACGAACAATTGGTAATTAGTTGTTTGGTTGCAACAAATTTTCAAATTCCTTTCCGTTCTGAAATTAATCAAAGGAAGTGTAATAATTGTTGTTTTTACGATTAGTATCCTAGTAGATCAGTAACATTATGCAAATTGTGCAAAATTACTATTTTACATGCGCATATTTTAAAATTAATGTGAACAAAATATTGCGGTAATTTGATTTCCAATCTGAAGGATAGATAGGTAATGTTTTTCTGTTGTTTTTGACTCGCACACTAATTTTAATAATTTTCCCCATCTCAACCAAAATGTGTGAATACTCGAAAAATATATTCAAACATTAGTCTAGTACTTCCTGTATCTTCACTTCAAATTTTTATTTGCTTAACTTGAAGTTCATAAGGCCATCAGGCTATCAAGCCTGAATCGCCGTGCATCCACAAGCTGAATTTATAGAACTTGGGAAAACGATGACCTTTCTTTCCACTTCTGATCTCCTGAGAATAGAGAATGATATCCAAAATCTCTTCATTCACTCGATATAAATGTCCAACTTCACACAGAAGACCTATCTTCAGTTCAAAATAGTCCTTTATGGCACTTTTACATCGGCAAAAAAAAAACTGTTGAAAACTTCTTCACTGAAATCTGGAAAAGTTCTCATCGAAGGTGAACAACGATGGCAGTTTGATTTCGACTTAGTCGATTAAACATTCTGAACACACCACCTCATGGATACAGGATAAGTTTTCCTAATGCCAACATTCAGGATTCATTTTTAGAAATTCCGTCCATAAACAACGTCTCGGTTCGTTTGATTTTCAAATCTTGAATAAACTGTAAGAATAGCTGAAAAGGAACATTCAATAGTTGCGCAAGTTTTTTTTAGAAATGTTGCTCTGAGTTTTGAAATTAATTGCATCCTTTAAAAATAAACTTTTCATCAAGAGTAATTTATTTTACCGAAAAGGGAAAACCAAGTAGATATGCCTGGATTTAGTCTCGGCCGATTTCTTCTTTTTTTCGTATTGTACAACTTTTTCATTTAAGTTAGTTTAATGTTGCGCACGTGGTAGAAAAAGGAAACAAATCGGCTCAAATAAAAATAATCAAGTTCGGAAAATGTAATCGGTTTGAAAAGAAAATTGCGATATTGCCGGGAGCAATCCTGAAATATAGGAGCAACCTTTGAAAGGATTGTCCATTCAAGTCACATTTTTTCCCCATATTTACAGAAAATAGAGCTGGACCGTCCAACATTGGCAATGTTATTAGCCAAATTCTCCTATGTAAGCAAATTACGCCCGACTTCAATCAGGAGGAGCTGTGCAGCATAACAAAGGACTCTCAAGAAATCGGGAGGATACTGGGAGAGATGCAGGAGTACATGCCGCGTCATGAAACATATCTAGGTAAGTTCGTTCGTCGGCATGCGAAGTCCTGTAAATAATTACAATATTTACTATTGACTGTTGAATGTTGAGTCCTCGTTTACCCAGCCAAGTACACTACGAATTAATTTTGTTTGCTCTCCTTCTGTATACCCACCACTTATGGACAAAATTTCCATTTGCCTCAAAATAGGGGATGAAACAGGACTAGAATTCGTTTATAGTACATTACAGTGTGAAATTCGTAGAAAATTGTTGTTGGATTGTTTTTGATTTTTGACAATAACATTGACATTGGTTAAGCTGAAATGCTAGCACAAATAGTAAATTGATTCGGCAGCACGTGAACAAACACGAATTTAGGACAGAAGGACATTTCCAGGTACTGGTAATTACTGCCAGTTCCAATATTTGAATGGCGGCCATTGCGGCCATGAGCAGTGATCATCATGGATGTCAAATGCAGAAGTCAAATGTTTATTCAGCAAACGCCCACTTTGTGCTCCTCCAAGTGGATAAACTCGGAGTTCTCTAAACGAGACTGGCACACACCGACATGTAGCAAAACTTAGATACTTTTTATGCACGTTTTATTTGTATTCTAGTTCACCGTTTTATTTGAAACTGTTTATTTAAACCAGGATTTGAAACAGAGCAACTTGCTCGCAATCACGTTTATTGCGAAGTTTTTACTGCATTCGGGAACTAACTATTTCTCTACGGTTCCGTGAATTCACTTCTAAACCATTAAAACTGAAATCTTGGCGAATGCCGGGAATGTCAGAGTTAAAAATTTTTGCAACATGAGGAAATAAAATAAAAAGTTCGGTGATTCATTGTCTGTCTAATAAATACATTGTAACATTTTGATTGCAAATACATTCGAGTTTGGAAAATTTACTTAAAAATAAAAATGTTTTCAAAGCAAGCAAATTCAATTTGCTGGCAAATAAACTGTTACAAATCCAATAAAAACCCAGACTAATATAAAAGCCAGAGGACAATCTGTTCGGAAAGCTTGCCTATGCCTATGTGAGGAGCCCAGCCACAATTCATGGCAGATTGGATCGATAATGTTTTACTTTAATTTAATTGATTATTGAGTTCACCGCAAAGGATCTGCTGAAGTCGATACAAGCGTAGTTCGTGCTCTTAAAAAACCTTTCATATAATCAAAATGTTGAAATTGTGATCACAGACATGAACTTTTAAGGTGACGCAGGTTAAAAAGTACTCACAAGTTTGAAGTTACACAGTTTGAATTTCAGGGATTTATTTATCCTTTCCCTCCAAGGATTATTTGCAATAGAGTCCTTTCATTCATTACATCCCTGTGCACACGTGTACTTGCACAAATCATATAAAAGTGCACTCAAGTTAATTGACACTGAAAAAATTATAATTATATGCACTTTACGGAGAAAAAACATTAGCTCCCAGAAAAATGTAATTGTAAAGGAGATTAGCAAACAATCCAAACATACACATATCCGAAAAGTCAATAATGGTTTATTAGGAAAATTTACGAGTGCTACGCAATGCATAAAAGTTTTAATGAATGTCGAAGAAATTATCAAGTTTAAAACCATTCCTGCAATCCACTCTGAAGTTAACTTTTGTTGCTTTGCACCAACTTCTGACCCCAAGGACGCGATTTCGTCCTTGTTTCAAATTCTACTCCTGGAACTGTTGTCCATTTCAGACATTCTGTCTGCTTTCTAGGGACAGTCGCCTCAAATGCAATCAAAACCAACTTTTCCACCAAGAATGGTCTCATTTGCCCCATTTGTCCAACTCAAAAGACTTTTTTTTTCAAATTTTCCGTGCAGAGTTAACGACTTTCGGAAATCATTTCAATCAGTCTCCTCAATATTTTTGATGCGAAACTTCTAAATGCACCCTGCATCAAGCTTATCGACGTCTTCCGGCCATTCAGGGAAAGTCAACGAATGCCATCACCTGGAAAGTAGCTTCTTTTTGATGGACTAATTTAATTGGGTGTGCAAACTTATCACAGGCAAGAAAACTCCTGGGATAAAGCATTAAGGATAAGAGAAACTTTCAAAATGAATTATTTCGATGATCACAAACAACATCACTCATCGCACTTGCTCCATTTTCGATGGCACATCTATAAAGTTGATTGGTCTTTGCCTAGTTGCAGGATTAAGTGCCAAGACGATATTGATTTCCTTCGATGTCCTTCCTCCTGAGGACATGCCACCTTCCTCTGTTCCTGATTCCCGCTAATTAATCATTGCTGCAAATGACAAAGCCACTGCGGTGCGAACCAATTACGATAAATCAATAACACAATCAATTTGTTCTTTTCAGAGCGGAACGCCGCCCTCACCGATGAGACGAACGGACCATGGCCGGCGAAGCGGAGACGGAACTCCCTCTACAAGAATATGGGACTACTGTGCTGTGTCTCCAGACCGAACTATCTCTGAAACGAGGAGTAATCAACACTTCATCTGCTGATTACCATCCACAGACATCTTCTCTTACGACTTTGGATCAGTTTCGCTAGACTTAAGACGTAGTCAGGGCCTGTTGCTGGTAGATCGAAGCTACATGCCCTTCATCATAGGTTTAAGTTGCAAATTCCTTCGGAGCATACACGAGCGATATACTGTAAGAAATATTTCTAAGGACTACTACTACCGTTAAGGAAACCAGGAGTATATCACTTCGATGGACTACTCATGAATGTGGAGTTCAACTCATTAGAAAACTAAATATACATTTTAAGGATTGTTATTCAATTTTGGTGTTTTCCGAACCCCCAAGGAACCAGCCCTATTAGTCAATTTTGCGGTCGCGATGAAAACTTTTTGGCGAGATCCTCCACGAACCTCGTCGCGATGCTTGCCAAAAATTTCGTACGGAGGCACTGTGATAATGAATGAATGTGTAATTGTCGTAAAAGAGCCTGGCCTTCTTTAGGCGATTGTCTATTGACCTGAAACGTATTCATCTGTATTATCCAATCAAGGAAACGTTTCGCGAAACATTAACGCAGTTGTACCTTTCTATAGCACGATTGCATGAAAATCCTTTTCGACAAAATAAGATATATAAACGAAATTCGCGATGGGTTAATTATCAAGGTTTATCTATTCCTTTCGGTTTTCTTGATGTCAATTTAAAATATGTACAAATATTAAAATTATAATGAAATTAATTCCATTTCCATCTGCTAACTTTATTTTTTGCCGTCATTATTAATAAATCCTAGTCCTTTAGTTTGCGATGTTAGGCAACGATTTAAACAATTATACAGGAGCATTTTTGAGCCGTAATATACTCAAAAAACCAGGATGAAAAGACTGTCAGGGACGGGAAGCTCTAAATGAGTGTACATACATATTTTTCACTGATGGAATACCAAAACGAAAATCCAAGTAACCAGAATTTTGCAAAAAGAACTAACACTCTTTAAAATGTCGCAACAATATAGAATTTTCCGGTCGAATTATTTGAAAAGATGAATTTTTTTTTCATCATATGCTGCTTGCTGAGTCTCCTGAAGTGCTGAAAAGTTCCTCGTAACCTTCAGTTGACCAGTAGACTATGGCAACCGTGTTGTTAATTCGGGCTCCTGGAAAAAAGTTTGTTTTCAAAATACGTACACTTAAATACACCTCTGTTTCTAGATTTTTAACAATTTGCACAGAATTTTGGGTACTAATTTAAAATTTAAATGCCGCCAGATTTCTTTCCTTCGAATATAACGTACAATTAAAGTATCTGGTCCTGGGATAAATAATGCAGCCCAAATGAAGAGAACATTTGAATATATATTACATTAAATATAAGAATATGTTTCATTTATAAAAAAAAAAGTGATTCCTTTGTCGTGGCACACACCCACGATCTGTGGATGTGTGCCCTCTCTGAGTTGTATAGTAACGCAATGCAGCGTGGATTCCCGTTCATATGAACAATGTCAATTGGATTAAATTGAAGCAATTATTATCAACGTCACAGTTCAATTAGTAGGTACTTACAATTAGTAATATAATTTTACATTCCTAAATATTCGCGACTAGAAATAACGAATATATCGGGAACTAGCGCGGTTAGTTAACGAGTGTTTTAACGTGGTATATAGTGGACCAAACTAATGACATTGTAGAATATTTATATAATGTTTCAATAGGATGTAGAAGGCATGTGTATCCTTTGCGGCAGAACTTACTTAAATAATCCGTACTGATTGGGTGAAAAAAATCCTCTCTACAAACTTCAACATTACTGTAACCTACTGTACATAATTATACATGTCTCTCATGTTTCCGTGAAGGGGACTTACCGGAAAAGTTTCTCGGATTATTAAAGAACCTTCGTTCTTCGTCTTCATCAAAAATAAATTGCATTATTATTATGTGATACATATTATAGTTGCTAACGGAATGTGGAATAAAACATTTATCGAGGAGAGTTTCTTGTTACTATATAATAAGCCTTGATAGATTTAGACATGTCTCGATGGTTATATAAAAATATAATAATAACATAAAATTATAGCTTTTAGTATCTAATAAACAATGTTGACATGAAGACCTAAAGTACCCTCGCAGACTAGATTTAAATTTTTTTTCAAGTTATGTTAGAAAAATATCTGAAAAAAAGGATTAAAATCTAGAAACTGCCAAGAGAAGTGTTAAATTTCAAATGTTTTGTTGTAGTACATTCTATGAATATTGTTGAAATGTTTAAATTTGTCTATAGTTTTGTTTATACGAATTTCACTTCTTTACACAAACGCAAATGATATGAAGTGACAAAGTCAAAGTCAGAAAGTTTTTGCAATGGTTTGAAATTAAATCTATAAAAGTTCCTTACTTTACAAAAATATCTTCCGCAAAGGATTGTAGTCAAAGGCAAGGAATATTAAGACTTATAATATGAGTAAAACATCAATTTTTGCAAATAAAATAGTTTTTAAAAACATATAGACTTAAGTAGAGAGCACAAAGCACTAATATTGTGTTGGAAAATGTATTTTTATTGTTCTCACGAAAGTTTTAATTTAAAATGATCATTACAATTCAAATTGGAATTTCCTAATTATTGTTGTTAATACTGTCTTTCGCAATCGAGTGCGATTTATAGATTATATAAATGAACTATGTATGTATGTATGCTTATTACATACGACTTTGTTTGACTACATTGTATACATAATTTACATATTTCAACTAAGCAAGGTTCAATAAAGATATGTGAGAATAGTTTTTGTTTATATTCTTCAAAGACGAAACCAATTTACTAAAGTTATAAAACATTCAAACTTAAATTACAATGAAGGTGCATAGTTTTTTGAAAACATTTTCTTGAATGTAATTAAATCTAATTTTGTTTTTTTTGTCTTAAAAAATCGAACTTTATTGTTATAACAAGGGGTAAGTCCGGGTTCCAGCAACCGCAATAACCCCAGCTTCTAGCGTGAAATACAAATTTCATCAATCAAAAATTTTAATCAATAGCATTTCTTCATTAAAAAATGGTTGTTATATGTATTGTTTGTCGTTATTAGAATTATTTGATTCTTAAAAAAGAAGTGCGGTTGTGCAAGATTTTCGAACGCTCTACGGATTCTGAAAACTTTTTTCCATACATTTCTTCTGCGAATTCGTATTGAAGAAACACTGCAAATTTTACACAACGGTTTATTATTTCCAAAAAATTTGACATTTTTTAAGTCAAGGCTAGATAACAGTAGGGATCATGTGAAGTGATTTCACGTTTTTTAATCCACTAAGAAATGGAATATTTCATGGAGATTAAAAATTTCAAAATTCCATTACTCAAAAATTAATTGAGATAAATTCATGCAATAAAATGTATTCTATTGAGTAATATTAGAGCATTGTATATTCCGAGTTTTATGAAAAAAGCTTGAACGGTTTCGGAAATATGATTTTTTCAATATTTGGTTCCTCAATCCCCCCCCCACGAAGTACATCGATCGGACCCACGAGTTGTTGCCCCAAATTTCATTCATTTATCTCCAGTAGTTTCCGAGAAAAAGCCTGTAGGACGGACGGGGGACGGACGGAATTTTTTTTTTATTCGTTTTTTGAAATCTACATATCTCAAAACGTAAACTGACAAAATTTCAGGGGAGGTTATAATTTTTTTTTTCCTACTCGATTACAAAGGTTTATTATTGAAAATCAAACGATGGAATTAACAAGATCTCGAAACAATTTCTATGATTATTTTGTTAATAAGCGTTAATTTTTGAATTTGTTTGGCTTTCAAAAATCAGAAAATTTCAACCTATAAAAATTGAAAATAAGTGGGAGAAGGTTTCTGTGACACGCAAATATGAATATTATTACTAACCTACGGTTTTTGTCATCTCGCGTGAAATAAAAGTGCTCACGCTTATTGGATCACCGCCATTTAGATCATGACCTTTTCTTACAATTTATTCTCGATTTTTACATCCGAATCGCTAATAGCATAAACAGTTTTATTCGAAAATTCTTTTGGAAAAATAAAAGTGTTTAAAAGTTTAAAAGAGAACAATTTAAACAATATGCTTTTTATGGCATAAAGCAAACACTATTTACATTAAATAACAAATTTTTTTTCGTGATATAAGAAACTCAATAAATATTACGAAAGAAAGAAAAAAAATTTTGCCTTATTTTATAATTCGAGCATGTTTATTCGTTCGAACATTTTTTGACAAACACACTGTTTTAAATTTTAATTAATAAAATGCATGTTTCCTACATATATTTTCTATATTTCTATTCCATAAAAAGAAAAAAAAAATACATACCAATTGCTCCTTTGGTTCCCTTTCTCTTTTCCCTTGATTTCCCCTGATTGATTTGATCGGATTGTAACGTCAGAGGCATAAACCTCAATGATGTCACAGAATCATTATGGCAAAATGCATATTTACATTTCGCATTTCTGTTGATATTGATTGGTTTTTGCGGTTAATGACATTTTATGCAGTGTTAAAATAAAAGTGCAAACGTATTTTTATATTTATATTTGTTATTATTGAAATTTTTTTAGTGTACTATAAAAAGTTTCATGTCTATAAAAAGCTGGGCTATCATGTGATAACATAACGGAGTTCAGCTGTCCCTTGTCAGTTGTTACTTGTTAGTGCTGTCAAGACTAAAGAGGAGTGGGGTGTTCGACATTCTGGTGGAACGATAATATTTTAGCAGTTTTTATTGCAGTGAGTGTTTTATTATTAAAATTCAATTGCAAGTTATCAAAATTAAACTTATTTTTTGCCGTAAAACTTTAGAATATGTTGTAATTCTTAAAATTTGATTGCTACGAGTATTTCTGCTAACGAGTCTTATCAATATATCTTGTGGCATTTGTTGTAATTGTAAGGTCAATCACCTCCAACTGATGACCTGTTCTCGAAGTCTGTACGAATTTCTGCAAATAAATGTGGTCCGACACCGGTTTTTGGAAAGAAAAAGAGCGACGGCAAAAATATTTGACTATCTCCAAGAGGCAGATTATGATAATGCCCTTTTATTTTTTATCAGTGACTCTAAAGAGAGGTTGAGTGCACGGCGCTTATCGAGTAGATTAAATAAAACCAACTCAATTGTAGAATTTTCACTTTCAGTAATTCTGGCTCTGTTTCTGTAGGCTGAAGACAACGATGCGTTTGATAATCCTTGATACCTACGATTCCGTTGGGGAGTGGTCGGCGAAATACGTCATGAGAAGAATCAACGATTTCAAACCCGGCCCGGATAAGTAAAACGAACCATTGAGTGCTGAGGTGTGCAACATTAATTTCCTGTAATCAACAGGTACTTCGTTCTGGGTCTTCCCACCGGCAGCACCCCTCTTGGAATGTACAAAAAACTTATCGAGTATTACAATGTTGGCAAAGTGTCTTTTAAGTATGTTAAAACTTTTAATATGGACGAATATGTAGGTAGGTTTGTACTCAATGATATTAGTCATTTTAAAAAACATTGCTCGCACCAGACCTTCCCAGAGACCATCCCGAAAGTTACCACTTCTTCATGTGGAACAATTTTTTTAAGCATATTGACATTCATCCGACAAATGTTCACATTTTGAATGGAAACGCAAAGGATTTGGCTGAAGAATGTCGTTCTTATGAGGAGAAGATCCAGGAAGCTGGTGGCGTGGAGCTCTTCATCGGTGGAATCGGACCAGACGGTCACATAGCCTTCAACGAACCTGGCTCATCACTGGTGTCCAGGACAAGAGTAAAAACTCTCGCTCAAGATACACTGGAGGCGAATGCTAGATTTTTTGGCAACGATATGAACAAGGTTCCTAAGCAAGCGCTCACGGTTGGAGTGGGAACCGTTATGGATTCGAAGGAAGTGATGATTCTTATCACAGGCGGTCACAAAGCGTTCGCTCTGTACAAAGCTATCGAGGAAGGTGTGAACCACATGTGGACTGTAAGCGCTTTCCAGCAACATCCCAATACTCTAATGGTGTGCGACGAGGATGCTACTTTGGAATTGAGAGTCAAAACTGTTAAATACTTTAAGGTGAGTGCGGGCAAGGCAATTAAGCGCATTCTCTTCGCAATTACTTATGCATGCATAACATGGCTTGGTGATGGGATTAAGCTATACGACTCTACCGTACATTCCGAATCGCACTTAATTGAAATTTGTTCTATTTAATTCAGTAAAGTTAATTCAAAATATGAATTGATATATTTTCAAAATCCAATACTACATCGTAAGTCTTGAGAGAAGTTATTGCATGCGAAAAAACAGTCAACTTTTTGACGAGTACTTGTATTTAGTTGAATCGTCTTCGCGACTCACTTGCATTAACATTTATCTATTTCTAAATAAAATATTTTGCGGTGATGGAGATCTTGAAAATGTCCACATACTGAAATTTTTTCCAATATTTTTCAAACAGGCACTAAGTGCAGTCCATCACAAGCTAATTGAACCCGATCCTATGCGCAGACACTCTTCTTTCAAATAAAAACCAGGTACTCACTGAAGATTGCCGCCGAAATGCCGTTCATTATCTTTTGTGATTCCTACTAATATTTTTGTATTATTAATGATCGTTGATCAATAAAATTTATAATTTTCAGGGTCTTATGAATGTACATTCAAAACTAATTGAAGGAACGTGAAACGGAAATACTATTTTTATAACTAAGAATTTATAAAAGATGTAATTATAGCGCATTTATTAAACTTGAAATATTCAATAAATTTGTTTTTTTTTTTTATAAAATGTTTGTTTTATGACGATCAAATAATGAAATTGGTATTGCACTTCAGTTCTAAATTATGCATCCATTGAAATTGTGGTATGTTGTACCAATTCCTTATCTTCTCTTATATAACACCCTATACAGGTAGAAGATGAAAGAACCTACGATTACCGCACAGTAAATAAACAGCAGTGTACTTTCTTTGGGCATTTGGCAAACTGAAATCGCGTATGTCTTCGGCGTGAATACCGCCTAAAAATAGAAAAATAACAAAATATGGAACCAACTATTTGTAATACTTACCAGCAGGAATTTAGGATTGTTCTTGTTTCGCCAACTAAACGAGGAAATTGTGTACTCTTCGATGCCAATGTGATTTTTCAGCCTACAAAAGTGATGTGAATGGCCACTGAAAGCTACGCGAGGATTCAACATCGAACCTGTTTATATGATAAATTCAAATTAAATATTTGTTTTACTTCACAGGCTTTATCAATTCACATCTAGTTCTACGAAAAGTTATTAAACACTTTTGCTGAGCGTACCTAAAGATACAGTTGCCTGTTTTGATAGAACCTCCCAGTTTTCGCGATACGTCTCTATTTCAGGTGAATCGTGCTCCAAACAAGCCTTGTCTGATTTCCTGTATGTTGGAAAATGCTGTAAGAAGTTTTCTGCATTTTAAAATCGATTTTTAATTGCGTGGTGAAACGTGAAAGTGACCTTCATTTAAGTAATAGAATAAGATTGAGGCAAATATGGTCGCTGGGCATTGCGACCAGTGAAATGTGGGAGTTATTCATTAGCATGCAATTTTCTTAAGTAACACAAACCTGCATTATGATTGGTTGACTGTAACGATGTTCATTTTTTCGATTTTTGCATGTTTCAGGATTTTTCCAGCAGTTTAAAATGTCTGAAAATTAAAAACATCATTACTACCATGAGTACACAAATTGGTTCTCTTACATTACTTGATATATTTTTTAGAGCAAGATTTGCATTCTCGCAGAAATAACATTTGTCGTTTTGCATGGCCATGGAATTAATGAGAACAAAATGAACGTCGTTCTTCGAGTACAATGTAACTCCAGTATTTGCGAAATTCTCTTCAAAACGGTCAGTAAAATAAGGATGCATTCTGAAAGCATTCGGTTTGATTATTGGCTCATGTGGTTGGGGGTGGGGGTGGTTATGTAATGTGGTCAACTTACTTATAGTGGAAACCGACATCATGATTTCCAGGCACAGCTACAATCCTCACATGCTCCGGCACATCAAAGATGTTGTGAAATCGTCGTAAATATTCGTCGAACTGTTGCTTATTTACAAAATCTCCTTCATCGAACAAGTCTCCTGAAAACCGAGAAAAGCCATTAGCAAAATAACAAATCAACCAATATCTCACTTTACCTAACATAAATATAATTTCCGGACGAAAGAACATCACAGAGGTTTGAAAGGCTCGATTAATTTGCCATTCCCTTTTCAATTTATCAAACCAATGTCCGCGAAAAGGACCCAGCAAGTGGGTATCAGCCATGATCATCGAATACACTCTTTGCCCTTCAGGCTCATCCGTTTTTATATCTGGCCAATTACACTGAAAGTATTCACTGTGCAAATTGCCTAAAGTACCTCAGCAAGTATACTTACTTGTGATAAAATTACATAATAATGGAAAAACTCACAGTAGAAGACAAGGACTACAATGATAAGCGTTATTTCCAAGACATAACATTTTGTCCGCAAACGCATTTTCAGCAGTGATGTGAATTCGGCAGTGTAAATGAGCACGTCATTTACTGTTTACCTAAAATTTAAAAAAGTAATTTCTGTGATGAAAAGAACTTGAAGAAAGAATTCGCTTGATGTAAAAACATCACTTATTATTATTCGTTAGAGGGGCATAGTCTCCATTGTCAGCCAGACTAACGCTGAACAGTAGAGATTCACAGAGAATGTGAAAGAATTGTATTCCTTCACTTTCGAAATACAAACGACACTCAGTTTCATCAAACAATCCTAGTTTATGCATATGGTACCTTAGTCCATGGTGACCAGAAAGAAACCCTTAAAGGTTTGCTTTTTTTTCAAATTGATTACATTTGTAATCAACTACATTTTTGTAATCAAAGGATCTTGAGAACACTAGCCTGATGCAGACCAGGAGCAGTGCTGAAACCAAACTCTTAACCCAATCCCCAATTAGAGATCTGATAGAAGACCGTGCTATGGTCATAGAAAGGCTCTGTGGCCTGGGCCCACAAATTTGGCTATAGAACCCTTTCTGGTAACCTCACCGCCTTCCTTTCCAGTGACTCCGGAACCCAAAAGCAATAGACCCTGTTTCGCAAATCAAAACACTGAAGCGCATTAAATTAAAACACTCAACGACAATTTTAATTCACTACCGGATTCACTTACCTACAGCCAAAATATTTTTGTACAGAAAATAACATTTAGTAATTTCCTTAAGCTCTATACAATTAAAGAATAATTTGCTTCTATGAACATATTAATTTTCCAGTTATTTATCCGTTGTCGGCAAGGTGAAAATTTTCGTGTTCTACCAAACTTTTGTAAACAAAAAGCAAACTTCAAAATGAAAACAGTCAAATGCATAAATCGCATGT
The DNA here is from genome assembly GCA_963082835.1 of Leptogaster cylindrica. NCBI lineage: Eukaryota > Metazoa > Arthropoda > Insecta > Diptera > Asilidae > Leptogaster > Leptogaster cylindrica. The sequence continues at coordinate 21,505,671 of OY720105.1, read as the reverse complement.
AAAACTAAATTTCCCGTAAAATTTCCCTTGGCGTGTAATTTGCTAAAATTTTACCACCTCTTTTCAATCTTGAAAAATTGAATTTCCCAAAAAAGGGCAAATAAAGCAGGAAGCACACTAGTGAACCATTGCACCAGCACCATTTCGAACTCTTGTACCATGCAAACCATGCTCGAATGTTGTCTGCCGCACACTACAGAACCCTCCAAAAGAATTTTGCTCCGCAGTTGTTTTTTATTTTTCATAAAAATGTTTCCTCATCATGCATTCTCATAAACCATGCACCACGGTTTGCTTTTTCGAGCACACCAAACATGGTGCAATCACAATGGTGCACGGTGCAAGCACCATGAGGTGTGTATTGTGCGGCTCTCCATATGTTTTCATGTTAAGCAAAACGTACACCGTGGTTCTTGCAACCAGAGGCACTCTGGTGCTGGTGCAATGGTTCACTAGTGTGCGTCCTGCTTAAGTGTCAAATCTGACTCATTTTCCTTTCGGGAAATTTTTCCAGCACCATCCACCACCACCATTTTCCGGAAAAAGTCTGAGTTCTATCTCACTAAAAAACTAATAAAAATATTTGGTTGAAATGTGGGTCGAAAATAGTAAAAGTGTGAACTACCCAAAAACTTATATTCTCATTCATAATACGCGTGGAAAACGTTTTAAAAAATGTTTAAGAGAACCAAGGTTCACGCTTATTTTATTAAGAAAAAATGTCTAGAATCCGGACGAAATTATGTTTTTCGGATGACTTTCGAAATTTACAAGGGAACAATTTTACTACAGATTACTTAGTTTACGTGATTTTTAATGGATTTAAAGAAATGTCCCGGTTTGGACGGGGAAAAAACTTGGGTAATTTTCGATAAATTTAGCAAACGTCAATTACTACGTTTATATGCAGGGTTGAACCTGGGTTGAACTCAGGTTCGACTCCATGTAAACGCGAGTCGAGTCCAAAACGGGTTGAACTCGACTCGACCCAGCTTTGCTACCTGGGTTGAGTCGAGGAGTCGAGTTAAAATACATGTAAACGCGGGTTGAGTAGTCGAGATGACAGTTCGACAGTTTTTTCATGTTTTCTGACTAATTTTCCAAAACAAGATTTTATTCGAAATCAAATTCCTTAAAATATCTATAAAATATAAATAAAACTCGAAAAAATTGTTAGTATAATAGATCAAATTAGTGCAATAAGGTGTCACTTCGACTACGTTTGGACTCGATTTCGACTCAATCCCTCAACCCAGAGTGCTCAAAAACGCGGGTTCGAGTTCAAAACCTGTTTTCGACTCGATCTTTCGACTCTGCATGTAAACGTAGTAAATATTCGGACGATGCAACAAACAGCTGAGCTATTTCGAAGAAACCGTTATATTGATCTCAATTTCGAAAAATGATAAATGTATCGTAGATATTAAGAGTTCTTTATTTAAAGATAATAGATATGACCTAGAACCACAGGGTAACTCCACATTTATTAGACTTGCCAAAGATTTCAGTTAACTATAAGAATAAAATAAACAAATATATAGATTTATCGTCATTTGAGAGTTCATCTAGATCGTATTCGGCGCATTCACAGTGTGGAACTTATGGAACTTTTCGCAGTAATAGCTCAAAAATCTGAACCCACAAGTGCTGAATCACAAGCCTGAATCTGTAGGCGCTGAATGAGTGCCCAAATTTAATTCACTTTAACGATTTGTTAAGCAATAATTTTATGAATCTGGTGTAATTATGAAAATGTCAATATTCTGGAGAAGTCGGTTTTTGCATTGATTGATAGCACTGTACTGATTTTATATAACTAGCAGTAGCAGTCATTTATTTAATAACATTTTCTTTCGCACATTTTATGACGTGCGAAAATAATAATTTCATTGAACTTGTTGTAATTTTGGAGTAGAAGAAAGTGACGAGCTTAAAGCTTCTGCACTTAATCGATGACAATTGACGTTAAGCTTGGCGTAAATTGCACCATTTAGTTAAATCGTGGGCGATAGTGTAGTGAGGGTGTTCAGCGCGAGGGATTTCGCATTGACAGCGTACTGGAAATTGTTTTCATGTGCGTTTAGTGTTGCTTTGTAAGGTGCCTTGAGATTATTCTCGAGAATACTCATTTTCTCAAGTCAGTGTAAACATTGTTTTTATACCGAAGTCATTTGGCAAGATGAAAATCTGGACGTCAGAGCACACATTTAAGTAAGTAATTTTGTGATTTAACGAATTCGGGACGTTGAATTAAGAGTGTTTATTTGCTTTTGTTCAATTTCAAGGACGACGAGGTTATCACCCAAAAATTATTTCCCGTCGCGACATAACCTCACTATTGAAGACTAATCGGTGACGTAACATTTCGTTTCCATTTATATGTATTTAAAGAAAAATGCTGATGTTTTGTAATAACTTACGTATCGGGGATCAAACATTTGCTTATTCTTTACGTAAAATGCAGATGTAAAAAGAAATCAACCCCGCCACACCACCTGTCACTATCCTAGCAACAGTCCAACATGTTTCTATAAATTTTCTAATTTTGGTAGAATTAATTGCGTCTTGTACGAGAAACTGGAATTTGCAGGAGGACGGGTTGTACTTTGGACCTGGGGACGATTGTGTTAATCCACAAACGATGACGCGAATTTGGTCTCATGCTCGGATGTGTTAAATACAAAACCTGCGCCTTTATCTTTGCGTGATTCACGTGGAGCTTACCGCGGATCTATTTCACGTCTTATTAGAAAACGAAACTTGCGTAATCCGTTGGCCACTGAACCGGAGCAGCTGATTCGCTATATTATATGCGTCAGCGTCACTATCACCACGGAAGAAAATTCAAGGACAAGAGATCAAATTTGTGACCTCAATGATTTATTAGTAGTTTTTTTGCACTTCCGAATGTTATTAACCCTGATTTGCAATCAAACTCGAATTCATTCAAATTTGATTTAAACTAATTTTCTAGATATCTTCTCTAAACAAAATTATATTAAAGAAATCTAAAATGTTATTATTTAAAGTTTAAGAGGCCAACTTGGTCATTTGATAATGCTTAATTGATTCTAACTGATAAATGTTTAATCACATCCACAACTATTTTAAACTTCGTTTCCCAGTACATAGTATTTATGCCGACTCCTTGCTCCTAAGAAATTCTGTGAACGAATTAAACGCTGTGCGTGACGAAAATTTATCGCAGAGCAAAACAATTATCAGGAAATAACCCAGCTGAAAATTCCAAACATTCAAGTCTCGAAGACACCTGCTTTCGGTGGTAGACTCAAAGCAAGTCTCTGGTGATTCTATCTTCTCCCGAATTCACTTTCTCAAATTTTTGCTTTTATATATTGTGCTAATATTAAGATGGTTGGGAAATATCCATTTAATAATGAGGTCGATTTAGAAAATATTGATTACAAAGCGTTAACATTAAAAATTCGTTACCAAGCACACAGAGTGACAGACCACAAAAATTAAATGAATTTAATTGGAAAGACAAAGCCAAGAAACAGTTGAACACGGTATCTATAATTTATATATGACTTTCACAATTAGTTCAAATGGTTGGTGGAAATGATCACACTTAAGTGTCTTCTTACACAAAGCAATTCCGGTGAGCAGCGATAAGCACGAACGTTCGATTGGTACCAGTTGTGGCGATTTTTGCACTGGAAGAACTTGAAGTACTTGAAAAACTTTCCTAAAAAACATAAACTAGTTACTAGATAACCGTGCTGCATAAATGCGCTTTACTGCTGATTTTTTGTCGATTTGTTGTCATTGCTTACGATTTTTGAATCAAGGAATTTTTAAAAAAATAATTTTTGATTACATTTTTAAAATTGCCCCAAAGTTCTGATATCTGAACTCATTTAAGGAATTCGCTGAAAAGATTTTTATTTCCGCATTAATCCCAAAATATAGGAAAACACTGAAGATAGCAAACAACGACTGTAAGTGGCGTTGTGAAGCTGCTAATTTAATTTGGTTATTGGTGCGAGGAGGAGACGTAAAGTATTTACGCATTGTGCAAATATTTTAGCCTTTCTATTTTCTTATCTTCAATGTCACAGATTATGTAACTTGATTTGGGTTTATTCCAAATTGTCGTTTCTTAAGAATTGCTACGATCACCTGTAAGAATATCTTTCTGGAGCCTAATTTTTTGGCCATCATGATCCTCCGCACCATCGTCAACCCTTAAGGGGTTGATTATCTACAGCGCGTTAAATAGTTTATCCAAATTTGACCTCAGAACATCCTTAGATTCTTCAGATAAACCTCTCGCACGTCACCCACTTCCCCAATCGAGGATGGCGTTTATTAACAATTTTGAATTCTTGCCAGGGGCGTTCAAAGTGCTTCCAACTATTTACTCACCCACGCCACGCATTTTGCGGCATTCCACTCTTTCGCGATGGTTGTGCCAGTCGTAAATCTAAGGTGGTCCATAATAGGAGTGTGGGTGAGAGAGAAAAGACTATTAGCGCATAAACAATGCGAAGTACAAACCAAATTAGAGAAATACTTATTTAATTAACGATATTTTCAATTTACAGTCACCCGTGGGAGACGGTGGCCCAGGCCGCATGGAGGAAGTACCCGAATCCCATGAATCCAGCCGTCATCGGGACCGACGTAGTGGAGAGGACGGTGGTCGATGGAGTCCTGCACACACATAGGCTAGTCAGCTCAAAATGGTACTTCCCGAAGTGGGCGCAAGCGGTAAGATCTTCTTCCCACTTAATTAGAGTACTAGAGTAGCTAAAGAGCGAACTTTGGCAAGGAGACGACGCCCTTGAACTTGAGTTTCATTCCCATCGATTTTCTCGTCTGACGTCAAAATGCAATATTACCAACAACTTACATAATTCAGACAGACTGAAGCGATTTACAATGGTTCCGTCCTCAGCGCTAAATTTAAAAGGGAATTAGGCATTTCGCTGGGCTGTGTATTGTTGCTATTTTCGGCTTACGCTCTTTGTTTTACGCGGCATGGAATGTTCAATGTTCAACACTGACTGACTGCGTCGTGATGTAACTTCTTGGTTCATTGACTTTCAATGCTGAGACAATAACGTATTTTCTAATAAAAATTAATCTAAAGGCTTAAAATAATTATCAATGAATGACGTTCGGTGTTATACATTTTTGTGATTAATGATGATGAATTTTTATAAGCGGAATTTTATTATTGTTGCTAAGCTCTTTTGCTACTTGCTGTAACTTTCAAACAGCTGAACTTTATTTCCCAAATCAAAGCTCATCATTGCGATACGAACATCGTGAATTTTTGATTGTTTATGTTCACTATTATTCTTGCTGCTATTATTATTCTTTCGATGTCACACACAGGAACCAATTGTATTGCAAGCTCCGTCTCCATTCAGCTTAATCGCAAAATTTCTTTGGCAAGGAGCGAATTGCGTTACCTAATAGTGCCACTGAGTGTGTGAATTTTGAAGCTGTGCCACAGTTTTCTAAGAATAATCGCATTGAATTCCTTTTTTTATTCAATTGCCGTATTCTGAAGCACATAAAAATGTTACTTTAAAAAGAGAAAATTTTAAGTCGATGCTGCCAGCCATAAAATATGATTTGTTTTTCCTTACTTTATTGCGTTTCATAGAGTTTTTATTGTACAATGGGAAAGTACATCTGTTGTCTTCATTAGTAGTCCCACACGAAGGACTAGTAAATTAATTGCTTCGTTAATGTTTCATGTGTTTCATTGATATTTTCGATAAAATATACTATCATTAAATGCGACATAAAGACTAATTGCTTAATTATTTATAAAATGAGTCCTTGAAAACGACGAGAGATGTTCTTTCTATCGGATTTATTGTTTTCCGTTTTGAATAATTTGACAAAAATTGCGTTTAGATTTAATTGTAACAAGTCGCATTTTATCAATGTAAAATTTGTTTTCTGGTTTTGCAGATAATTGGATCAGCAAAAATATGTTATGCAAGTGAAAAATCAACTGTAGATCCAGTGGAAAAACGAATGGTGTTGAAAACAAACAATCTTACATTTTGTCGGCACATATCTGTTGACGAAGTTCTGTATTACTCTCCACATCCCACAGATTCAACAAAAACACTACTGAAACAGGAAGCAACCGTCAATGTTCAAGGAGTTCCTCTTAGTCACTACATGGAGGACATTTTAACATCAAGAATTAGTTTAAATGCCGGAAAGGGGCGACTGGGTCTGGAATGGGCCATAGCGAAATTAAATTCAGAGGTAATTTCAGAGAACTTTAGTAACATTCTTGTGAGATATAGCTAAGTTTTTGTTTTTTGTTATTGCTTAGGTTAAAGGAATCGCAGAGAGTGCGGCAAAAAGTACAGACGATCTTCTGCTGCAAACAAGAAAATCCTTGGACGACATGACAGAAAGTGCACGGAAAAGTATGGATGAACTGAGTGCGTCGGCATCGAAACACATCCACATCTAGTATCAGAAACTAGATCATAGATAACTAAATTAATTCCCAATACAAAGCGAATTTGTTGATGAGCAGAGCCTAACATTCAAGTAATAAAAGCTTCCATCGTGGAGGAGAGCATTACTGCTGTGTCAGTATCGTTCGAAGAAAACAGTTGCCATCATCAGTGCCGTTGGCGTTTGCAGCTACATATTTGTACGACTTTAACAATGTGATTCATTTTAGATTAAAATTCCTTTTGTATAAAGTTAGTTTTAACTACCTTGATTCGTTTACTACTTAGTTACACTAAGTAAATTCTCATGCAAGATACAATATAAAATAGAGAAGTTTGAGGGAACTAATTTTCCTTTGTACTCGAAGGATACCTCATCGGGATTTACTGGCTTCGGTGAATTATTCCATTTAGTATTTGAATGCTAAAGGCTGGCTCCTGGGCATTCAGAACTGTTGAAGACGTTCAGGCTCCCATTCCAATCGTATTTATGTTTTAATTAAGCTCAGATTGTTCTGCATTGCGAAATTATATTGCATTAAATAATAACAAACCAAATCGCCAAAAGGAGATCTATTATTGTTGTTTGGCTCATCTTCAAATTTGTATTTAACACTATCCTCATATCAAATAGGGATTGAATGTAAATATGCGTATTTTAAATCTATCGCTGAGGCAAGTTTTATAATGTTCTAGTTAGATCTACAATAAAACATACTTTGTAAGGGAAAGAACCACTTATTCGTGATATTTTCACTTCTGCAAGACCTAGTGGTAATGTAAAGGTCAAAAACAAATAAATTTAGTTTGTTCAATAATATTCGTTTATTTTTTGCTAACATTATTTATGTTAAATTTTAAGGCATGTAAAAATTGAACTGCATCAAAGATATATTTTTAGGAGAAATGTGCGATTTTCGATAAAAGAAAATAAGATGCGCTGTTAGAAAAATATATTGAGTTTTATTTATTGAAAACCAAAAGTATTCTACATTGTTACAAACACGGAAACAAAAGGATTATGGATATACAGGGACCCCAGAAAAACTGCATAATTATTAGTAACTTTGAACCATATATATATTATGCACACAGAAAAACGGATGAAACATGAAACAAAAAAATTAAATGAAGCAGATGAAAAAAACGCAGTTTTCTGATGACTTCAAAATTTTATTGGTAAAATATTCAACGGCGAACCAAGCATAAAAACCATAAAAGTATGTGGAACATAAACAAGAGGACATTTATAATTTTAATAATTAATTAGCAAAATTCTAAGCAATAATTATTTAATCATTAAATTTCGTATAATAATAATTGGTCATATTAAACAATTACAGTTGACTAAAATAAATTAAAGAAAAATATTTTTATTCGAGAAACAAATAACCGGAAAGTGATTCGTTTATAACGGAGTTAACAGTAAGAAATTTGTTCAAATATTTTTAGCTCTTAGTTGATTTGTGTTTTTGTCATTCGACTTTAAAAAAGATGATTATTATTAAAAAGTAATTTATTTGTATATTTAGCTAATAATTTATTTGATTCTTATTGTTAAAACTAAAATTAAAACGATTTATTTTACAGATAGTGTCACTTGTTTTGTTTCATTAAAGTTTGCTTTATAAAATGAATTCTATCATTAACCTACGTAGCAGTGCTATACGACAAAATAAATGTTATATAAATGAATTTTATGAACAATTTCGAATAATGAAAAGTTCCTGTTACGATCAATTTTTTTTTTCTAAACTACATTTGCTCTCGCCCCTTCATTTTTTATACAATCCCTCTAAAGGGTGCAGAAATCTTTCGATTATTTCTTATGATTGTTATTCTTTTTTTTATATTTAGTATCAATAGTTTTAACAATTCATGCTATTTATAATTAAAGCTTTAAAAAGCGATTAATTCACTTCTGTCTTGTATTTATTTCTTGCAGCTGCAAGGATACGAGTCAAAATATTGTTATACAAAAAAATTTTTTTGATGCAAATTTGTACTGATTCATTGCATAAAATTGTTTATATTTGTTTTCAATAAACAACATAAACTTTTTAATGTAGAACATTTCAAACAACAATAACATTATCTAAATGTTACATATTATGTATAATAATTTAAACGGAAATTCAACAAAACAATGAAAATATCATACGAAGCAAATTAAACATTTCAACTTCGCTAAAAATGAAAGTTCAATGCAAAACTATCTCTATTTTTTTTCATATTATTATTATTATTATTTGCAATTACATTAATTTGGTTTTGTAATTATTTTTATTCAACGGGCAGTTCACAAAAATAACCGGGGGTTCTTGAATAAAAAAATTGCGGAAGTACTCATTTAAATATAACAATATGACAATTGTTTATGAATTATTATCATGGAAACCTTTTTTAGAACGTTTGATTTTGAACTTTATTCGCTTTACCAGCGTTAATATTAAAAACAAAAACAAACAACTTAAATAATAATGTTCACGAAAAACAGCAAAACAACGCATGCACTACAACTACGTGAAAAATATCGGAAGTGTTCATCAACTTCAAGGAACTCAAATCCTTGTAACTGCAAATTACCACAAACATTGTACAAATAAATAACTTTCGAATTAGATTGTAACAAATATCAAATGCCTGTGTATTTTTGTTTGATTTTAAATAACTATTACGCGACCGACCGACGGTTGGAAACATACAGAGAGAACACTTAGGGGTGGGTCAGGTCAAAAGCGGCGTTTTCTGAAGTTTAATAAAATTCATGTCGTAAAATCTACTAAAAATCACTATGGCAAATGAAAATATCGAAGGTGTGTTTAAAAACTATTTCGAAAATTCTGATTTTGTGCACGCTTCAAAAATACGCGTTTTTGTTTTTATTATTCGAGAATGTTGAAAACGCTATTAAGGAGAAGATAAGATTACAGAAAACGCTCCAGTGCATCACTTGCCGGATCATTTCTAATTCATTATGTGTTAATTAGTTATATAATATATTTACAAAATAGTTATAATATACTTTTTCGAAAATTTAAAGCTGATACTTAGAGACAATCGATCCGTCATGATCTGCACCGAGCGGTTTTAACGAAATTTCACTTAAGTTTAAAAATGTCAATAACGCTAAGTTTTAACGGTAAGTAAAAATTTTAATTTGTTGCAGTACTGGAGTGCATTTTGTGCTTTGATACTTCAGTGAGAACGCCCGTTACACTGTCGACTTAGATTTTGCGTTGAGTAATGTGAAATTGAAGTTAAGACCGAATGCAGAAGTGTTGAAGTGCGTCTCAGTTGGAATGGGTTCCATGGCGAATGGATTCGCTCGAAGATATTAAAAGAATATTAAAAATATATTTGGCACTTATTTTGTATTGAGTGATAATAATTGGTATTACGTAAGTCTAGCTAGTGTTAGTGTTTCCTCCAACGAATGCTAAAAAAGTTATAGTCATGGAAATGAGAAAACGTAGAAAAATTCTGCATTGAAAATGTCCGAAATGATTCTCCTTAATAGAACTTGTCAACATCATCTGCGCTTTCATCGACATCAAAACCCTGATCACTATCGATACTATAATCGAACTGATCCCACCCCTATATCCACGATTCCTACATGGCATTAAGTACTCTTCTACTGCTTCCACCGCCTCGATGGGGACTATATTCATCACGGTCACGTCGACTAGATTGTGGTTGTGGTCCTTGATTTGAAGATGATGGATATCTTCCATCTCGATCATGCATCAGATCTATGTCGTCTCGACGATGGGAGGATGGTATGTGACCACGTGTATAATCAGCACTATAGTTACGTTCATCTAGTAGATCATCACTATTTAAATCATAATGCATCAGATCACGTTCACGGGCATATAGTCGGTCTCTGTCTCTTTCACATCTTTCAATTCGATCACGATCTCTGTTTCTGTCTCGCTCACGATCACGCTCGTGTCTGAAATTAAAATTGTGTAATGGGTGTCGCGATCATGAAAGCTATCCTTTTTTCTCGTACCTTCGATTATGGTGATAAGATGCACCTGTAGTAATGAAAGTAATTCTTTCATTAATATAACTGAGTATAACATTAAAAATAAAATAAGAAACATATAAAACAAAAGGTTCAAATAACTTTAAAATTCAAAATCTTATCATGCAACAAATTCTACCAAACGAATTAGAACTAAAATTATTATAGGAGTAGGATTATTGTGGAACTCAACGCATTCATCAGTTGCTCATTAGTTTGGAAGTTCACTCTAAATCATTTAGCAAATTTAATAAAAACACACTTGATGATTTTCCCATTTAATATGCGAGTTTAAGATAAATTCTTGTTAAAAGTAATTCAAGTCGCTAAGTGTCTTGTGAGTCTAGTGAGAATTAAGTGTAGCTTTTATTCTACAAAATGTCGGAAAAATACTGATTTTAAGACAGATTCAATCATATTTTATTTAAAACTTTGGCCAGGAGATGGAAGAAAGTTGTTTTAAATGTGGTGGTAAAGGTTCTGAAGCGTTGTTGAATTTCTGTTTAATTCGGCAAAAGTAATTCAATGAAATTGTTTATGAAGTTTAGTATTCAGAATTACCAGGAAACGACGGGATATTGTAAAATGAAATCCATGTATTGTACAGGATAAATATTGCTTTAAAACTGTTAATGGGGATGAATGTTTCATTCTGTAAGCTCATTGGTCTGCTTCAGTCTCGGTGGAAGCCTTTCTCAAAGCCGTAAGCTGTAAATTTGAAATTATCGGAAGCATTTTAAAACTCAGCGGAAATCTTAAATACGAGTCACCACCGTTTTACTTACAAAAAAAAAATACGTTTGTTTTTAAATTGATGAACGACTAAGGAGTGTTTTTCAAAACGTTTTAACGCTAAAAAAGTCGAAAATTAATCAACTAAGAAATTAGCGACAGCGACATTTGTACCGCAACTGCACCTGTACCCCGCACAACCCCTGGTGTCACTATTGAAAATAATTATTTATAAAATCATTCGCCTTACATATTTTGTAAATAAGTGAGTGTTTTGTGTGATGATATATGAGTGCAGTGGCTTTTGTTTTGTGCAATTCACAGAAGATATTATTTGAAATAGTTTCAGTGTCGTTCGTACTGGTCATTAGTCAGTGTTAGTTTCGTTGATGAAAATATTGTTGCAGACTAAAAAATTATAATTGCCCGTTTCAGTTGTAAGGAAATTTTAAAACTCAACTTGGTGCGGAGTGAGTTTTTCATAAATGCAAAATTTGTTAAAAATCACGATGCAGTGAGGACACTTGGTTAGATTCTATCATTATTTAGAAAAGATTTAAAAATTACCATAGATGTAATTACGATTTAATTAAAATATGTCTATGCATGACCTGGCTTAACTAAAAGAAATTAAAAAGCTAACCCGGGGCTAGGCTTTTGTTTTGTTTAAGGGCAATTTAGAAATAAATTCCGGGAATATCATCCTCTGTAAACGCTGAAAGAAAAATATATTTTTAAAGTGTTTGCTGAAGGAAGTTTGAGGAGTTTATTTTTAATTAAATTATCCTTGATGACGTTTTCGTGGATGAAGTCAAATTTCGGAGGCATTTACGATCAGAGAAAGTCGCATAAACGAAGTAACCATTGTTGAAATTTAATGGTTTTTCAAATTCATACCTACATAAACAAATCAATTCCAAAATACATATTGAGAATTCCAATGTTTGAAGGAATTCAGTTGAAGTTGATATAAAAAGGAAACAACTATGAAACTACAATAAATCTACAAAATAAAATATACTATATATTTTCGATGGAATCTAGAAAATCCGTTACCTCGCTCCCTATCCCTTTCACTCTTGTACAGGTATGTTTCTCTATCGGCTTTAAGTGTTGAAAAATTTGTTTGAAATAGAAGTGAAGTATTAAGAAATTTTAAAAGTCAGAAACTGAGGTGGAGAGCAATTGCCAATGAGAATTTGAAATGATTAGTTGTATTTACCTGGCGGGGTTGGACCCATTCTGGCCGGCTGCTCTGCCTGCGGGGATGCTTCCTGAGATACTAGAGGCCTATCTGCGCTCTCATTATTATTGGCTTGAGCTGAACTTTGAGATTTTTTCTTAAGGTCAGAATATTCTGGATGTGTCGCTCTCCAGTACGCCTGAAAATACAAAAGAAATTAATATAGGAATTCAGAGTGCGACTTCCAGGAATCTTAACATACTTCTAAATATTCCGCTATGTGTTCACAGGCATCTTCTAATTGATTCTCATCTAATATAACGTCGAACATTTCCGGCGGGCATTGGGCTAACTTTTCCGCGGCCACCATTTGTACGGATAAATTTTTTGCTTGGGCTTTTCCCCGTGATTTGATTAATCGCTGTAAAACCTGAAACGATGTTGTAGCAGAATATATGGATGCCGTAGGCTTCCGGAAAAACATACCTTACTACTACTTATTTTTAAATAGACTATAGTTGGCGCTAGTGAAGTTTTCGCTAATTGTGACGGATGATTGATTGTATCACAATCGAGTACGACTAATTGCAACGTCCTCGCTAATTCAAATATCCTCTCAATTTCCGCTTGAACTTCAGCTAAGCAGGACGATCGACTGTTGGATCGTTCCATAATGGCACGTTTCGATGGATTATTCATAAGTGAACGTTTCGCTAACGAAATATCCGCCATAACCCGAGTAATTATAATTCGACCCTCGAAACGATGTTTAAGATAGTCAAAGAGCGCCTTCTGCATCATGTCTGTTACCTCGTAGCCTTTTAAACTTGGACCCACTAGTACAACAGGACGCATCGATGGCACAACATCGTATGGTGATGCCGTTTCCTGCTTTTTGAAAAATGGTTTTCGCTTCTCTTTTGTTGGTGGTGTGGCTAAAGGTGTCTTCCCGTGTCGCGATGGTCCCATGGAATCTGATTCGTCGCCTAATATTAGTATCAAGAATATTTCGGGTGATGAAAACAAATCTACTCACTAATGCATCTTCATTGAATGAGAGTTGTTATGATCTCTAGATTGTAAGTAATTGCACTTGCACTTAAGTGTTTTTCAGCAATATAAATCTATGGTTTATTTATATTCTTCGATTTGGAAGCATTTTATTATGGTTAAAATGAAAACTATTCTACGATTACAAACACTTGCGTAAGAAACACTTGCAACAATTTGCACAATATGAATATTGAATTTAAAGCAATAATAATATCATGCAGCTAAATATAAACGAAATATTTTGAATACTTCTAAAGTATTGTCAACTATTTCATGCGGGGAGTGGAGTGAACTGGCGTTCATAGGGACTGTGAACGAAATGGTGGCGAATCAAATAAAAAATTAAAGAAATTAATTAAAATAATATTAAATTAAACATAGAAATCAAGAACTTTTTATAGTATATAGTTGTAGTGCACTTTTCAAAATAATTTTGCTCGGTTGAAATTTGTGGATATAATTGGTTTATTTAAAATAATCCACATTTTTATTTTTTTTGAATTTATACTATTATGTAAATGTAATTTTTGAATATTGACTTATTACTTAAACAATAAACTCGCTAACTAATCAAATAACTAATCGCAGAATAAACAGGTAAGTTTTCACAAAATGTTTATGGAAAAGCTCTTAAACGGCAAAAAGTAAAACAGTAATTAATAATGTAATTGTACTAATTAGTAATTAATAAGCCAAGTGGATATTTTTAGAACAATTCAGATTTAGTTTACGTCTTACGAGAGTTTGTAATTTTTATAACAATATAGACCGACATATTTTTAAAGATGCACTATAAATTCACAAATTATTTTTCAAAATACGACGTAACAAAATAAAAGTCGATTATTTAAGTTTTATTTAAATCAAAATTGTAGCTTTGAAACCGCTAGAGAAAATGTATGTATTGTATATAACATAATATAACAGAAAAGGACAAGAGCTCAAGAGGATAATATTCAAAATATGTAGACCGTCCATCACAATTCAAACTATCTCGACAAACCGGAAACGGCTTCCATTCAATGGAAGTTGAGATGTGGAAAGTGCTGTTTTTTTTTTTGAAAGGACTCCTTCAAATTGTTGCTCTGCAAACAGCGAAAGTCATACATAAACTGTCGACAAGGATTCGGGGAAAGCTCTTGATTTTCCTATCCGGATTGCAGCTCAATGGATTAGAAGTTGAAAATAGAAAATCAATGGCACTCCAATTGCAGCACATCTTCATGTGGATTCCATTAATCCCCGAGATGTTATCCGTGGAGTGCAAAATTGCAAATAAATCTATGACATGAACTCCATCCTTGTTGATGGACTGTTCACCGGTTGCATTTGGGGAGAATTTAAATCAATTACCGATGGTAATTGCATTCCCTTGTCATTTCATTAAAGCCTTGTTCAGCTAGATAAGTGGATTTTATTTCATATTTGCTTGCAAAGTGCATTTTAATGATTTTGTTAATGCACTTACCATTAGTGGCATTATGCATTCAATCACTGAGAAATAATATTCTCCCACACAACTAACCTAAATAATCGACTTTTGTAACAAAATATGAATACACAAAAAATAAAATAAGAATACGAAATTTCAACAATTGAAACAATATACATTTTGAATAAATTATTGTAACTGAAAAAAAAAAATCAATCACTAAAAATTTGATGTTTCCTTCAAAAGAAAATACTGAAAGGGCTAAGTGGACCCAAAATAGTGTCTTGTTAATTTTTGAGAAATCACTGCATATAAAAATTGTTGAAAACGATTTTGGATGAAACATCAAACCTGTCCAAAATGCTTGGTTAATAAATATAGTACACATTTAAGGGAATCGCCTTAGAAAAGTACTGACTGCATCAAATCACTTAAAAAAAGTTTGTCAAATTAGACGGAATTAATTACGTAAAATAATTACTTATCACTTTTGAAAATACTTTGACATCGATATCACAAAATTTGTAATAAAAATTAACAGAAAGTAAAATAACAAAATAAATATTAAAATGTAATAATTAAGGTCATGAAAAGTGTGGCATACCAGGTGTAGGGGGTGTGCTACCTCGTGAAGGCTCCGCACCTGAGACTCCTGAGCCACCTAAATTCCCGCTGGATGATCCTTTCGTTGCGTACAATCTAGAAGATCGTGCAGCGGATGCCTGGAACGAACATTGAAGGTTCACTCAATAGAACATTTTGTCGCAAATTGCATGTTGCAGAATGTTGCTTACTTGCATTCTAATGTGTTCTAGCTTAACGGGGCTGGGTATGAAGCCCACATCACAGCCTTCTTTGACCAACCTTCCAATCCACCAGTTATTGTCATACTTCTCCTTGATGTGAAGAAACTCCCTAACATCGAATGAAACGGCGCTACCATGGACAGGTGAATCGTCGTCGATTGACCCATCGTATGAAACGTTTGTCCGCACGGCGAAAGCAACTGGTTTATGCTGCAGGCGTAAAAGTTTCTGGTTCAGAGGTCAGTGCGCACTCAAAAGTAGTACTCACCCTAGCTTTGTCCAACTGGCTTAAGGCCTGGCGTTCCTTTTCTCGCCGAAGCGATTCCTTTTCCTCGTCTAGCGACAGATCGGATGACGGTTGTGAGTAATTTGAGTCGGCAGAACCCTAAAAAAGATTTTCCATCAGTGAAAAATTCCAGTTCAAAATTACACAGTGAAACCGTGAAACTATTTTTAGCAACAATATAAGATTAGAATATTGCATTGGAAAATTTGACTACAACCAGGTCATGTTTTTTCAGGTGCATGTTTTGATGGTCGAGCAAAATGACTGAAAATTAGTGTTCACAACGGTTGCGAGGATATTTTAACCAAATCCGTTAATAGATAAATAAATTTTTCAGCTTCGTATTCAATGGAGCAATTTTTCAAGTATCGACATCAAAGTTAATTGGGAAATGACCCAGAAGTGTGAAGCACTCGATTGAAATATCGATGGCCCTTAACTGAGAGGAATTCAAGATTACCTGCGGCGACTGAAGTAATCTGAAGAAAATCGACGATTTTTTAAAATTAAAAATTTCGAAGCTTTGCGGAAGCTCCCGGAGCTCCCGACACGTCAGCTGGCCAGATTCCAATTCTCGTGTTCAGGGCACCGGAAATTAATCGCGGAATCCGCCAGCCAGACGTTGTTCGCAGAAATTATAGGAAATTTAGCAGGAATTTAATTTCCATGCTGAAGTCGTTTTCGTTCGATATTATTTTTTTAGATGCTTTATTGATAAAACAATGAAGCGAATTTTCCTCTATTGCAGGAGATGAGATCAGTTGAAAATTTGTGAGCTATAAATTGCACAGCATTAGTCAAGTAAAGATTGGAATTTGGAAACACAGAATTAGATTTACAATTAAAAATTGGGTTTTTCGAAGGAATTTTGTGGCGAAAACAAGAACTTTAAGCTTTGAAATTTAGCTTTAATAGGAATTTCAATTAACAAAATGATTCAAAATAATTTGTTTCAGGTAGTTTTAGGGAATACATTAATATATACTAAAAATAAACACTAAAATATAATATGCTTTCTTTAATTTTCGGTTCTGGCATAAAAACAGACTCGGTCGCATATTTGTATCTCGATTGCTACACTATAGAATCGATTTGTACACTATATCTTGTTTATGTCCGGAAAATTGTTTGACTTTCCAGTGAGTGTTTTCCCGGAAATTAATTTGGGTCAAATTGTGTGAATTAGCCAATAAAACACATTGAGCTTCTCTGTCGTTGTTTTTTTACAGACTCGCCACTGCGCTTCCGTGGAATAACGTTTTTACACTGGTAAAATAGTGACACTTCATTGGAGATCCTAATTGGATTATTTAGGTCATTGAACTGACGACGTGGACATTGAATTTTGGTGAGTATCGGATCTATTTTCAATCAATTTTTACTCGGGTTTTTTGTTACCGAGGAACACTCTATGTTTTGTGCCCATAATTCGGCATCCTCCTCGCAATTGCTTTCTGATTTGGTATCTTCATCGTACCCACCTGTGTGAATAACTTATTATAGCCGCTTTGGTAGGCAGCGTATCCAAGACCGAGTCCAATACGGGACTCGCGATGACCCCCCGAAACGGACGGGGCATCCGAGGAGGAAGCCCTTTGAACCATGGGCCTGTCAGCGCCCCAATCTTCTTCTATGGAGGATATTTTGAAAGTATTTGCGAAAATTCGACACTACGAAATTTGCCGTTCCGCCAGCAGCTGATTTATGTACAACGTTCGAATCCTTGCACCCGCAAAAGAGTCAAGCACATTTTCGACTTAGAGCGACTAATTATAAGACTAGGACTGTTGAAGGAGCAGCACTTGAAGGCATAGATTGGTGATTGAGATTGGTGATTCTGAAATCCTGAATAAGCGTCGGAAATTATAAGAAAAGGAACAGAAAGTCTCACGTGACCACAGCACTATTATTTACATCACTGTCACTAAGGGACTTACTGTCCAGGGATTTTGCTTTGTGAAAACGTTTTAAATAATATGCCGTAAAAATGTTCCATTACACAGTTCATCCGTATGAATTTAGATCGTATATAGTCACGCACACATTGGAAACAGTATGAAGGAACTTTAAGGAGTAGCTATTTGGAAAAAAGGGTTTGCCAATGTACACTCCTGGAAGTGGAATGGAACGGAAACTTCAAATTTCACAACTTAAATTATATTATTTATTGGCTAAAAATCATGTCTGCAGAAGCATGTTGCAAGGTATGGACACAACATTGTTGCAAAGGACGATAAAGTGGTTCTTGGGAACTGAAACAATTCTTGTTCACCGAACAACGAGACCTTTTCCAAGCCCAGTGACGAAACGGTCTAATGGAGCTTGATTGACACCGATTAGCGTGTATATAATATAATAATAATCGAACAACGAAACGCAAGTCTTTCACATTTTCGATTTTCGTGCATCTTGGTAATTTCCACTTGTTTTTCACTTCAAAAACGCACTCGGATTGTCCGCAAGAACTGCCCGTTCTGACCCGAAATCCACTTTCCTTCGCCACGAGCTATTTTCGAGTTTTTCTCGGGCTGGAAATTGTTTTTTTGGAAAACACTTGGATGTGTGGTTTTTTCCCAACGCGTAATTTCAGTATATGTTGACGAATACATTCATATCCGAGGAAAATCTTGAATGAAATTTTCGCGTAATATGTATAAAAAAAAACACCGGACACACAGCGAGAGTTGGCTGGAAATGGTGGAAAAGCTTGGGAAAGTTCAGAACAAAAGAGGGGTGAACGGGAAAATTCAGAACAAAAGAGGGGCTGAAAGTTGAAACGGAATGAAATTGCGTACAATAATGTACAAAAGTCTTGCCAAGTCGAAATTGCAAGGTTTGTGTATTCGCTCGCATGCGCCCAGACAATATTGTCTATGCTAGAGTTAGATTGTAAGTAACCGCAAACAACTTTTCAAAATATGCTACTAAGTGTTCCTCGCATACCCTTCGTTCCGTACAAAAGACGATGAAGATATAATGAAGTTTTTATTGCCTTCATCATAAGACCAACCCATGCAATGACAAATTTTAATTCAAAAAACAAATTTGGGACATTCTCCATCCGTTTTAGCATCTGTATTCCAATAATAAAAATCAACCCAAATCAAATGAGGTTGCAATTAGTTGTTTCCTAAAATTGAAATATGTACTTTTTTGCAAATCAACAAAGTTTGAAAGAAACATCAGGCGTAAATTTGGTGCAAGTACAATGTACTGTGAATAGTTATGCAATTTTCGATAGACTAGGGAGCATATTTAAGCAAATACTTATGTCTCAGAGCAATTTCAAAGGATGTGAATATGTTGCACCTATTGTTTCAATTTTAAGTTTTCCATAAAGTACATTCATTTCCCACACTCTCAGCATTCATCAAAGCGACAGCAATGAGCTCTCCTTTTCATTTAATTAAAAAATAGAATTTTTTCAGTTAAACAATTTCCTTAAATCTCGGCTCCTTAAAACCAGCGGTTTGAGTGCATGGCTTGGCAATATTTTCTAGCCGAGCAGCCATTCGCGGACGCTATAATTGGCCACATACAGCGCATGCATATTTTCGATTTCACATTCTTACCCGTCTCATGAATGGGGGTTTGTACGTCGACCGGTGGTGGTGACGGTGATTGCGCTGTTCCTTACTTTTCGTCAGGTGAAGCTTCTTCATTTTGCCGTCGAGATAATTATTTCAACACAAACGAATACAATAAACTTCCAGTTAAAATGCTGATTGCTGAGTGAACACGACAAAATGTATACATCTAGTAAAACTAAAAATACTTCAATTGAGATCCACTACCACCAGCGCACAATCTTTTCACTTTCTATCTATATATATTTGATCTATTATTTGACACGGAACTACAGCCTCCAAATGTACTAGAGAGCAGCAAATTCAGAAGTCCCGTCATGTCACACATGGTTTGATGCGCGCACGCGTAGTCCTGTTGCCTGCTGTGAACAACATATGCGCCTCTAGCGGCAGGTATGCACATTATTACTTCTCGCCTTGTCGAAATTCCGGAGCAACAAGGTGAAATTTTCATGGTCTAATTAAGGAACAACACACAATTTGCATAATGAAAATATTTGTTTAAATTGATCCGTGTCATTATATAAACACATAAAATATCACCGACCTCAACGTTTCATTCATCAAACAATTTTCAAGTCAATATCACCAAATTGATGGAATTCGAATGGAAATTATTAACAATCAATAAATCTTAGAATTTTACAGCGATCATGATCAGAAGGGAATCACGTCGCGGCGGGAGCTGTTAGGACGAAAGATAATTAAAACAAATTTTCTACGCACAGTGCACGACCGAAAAAGATCTCCTCTGACTGCCGCAGCTAAAGAAATTTATTTAAATTTTAGACGGAAAACGACAAAAAGATATTATTCTTAAGTAGATAGGTGAGAGTATTGCCAGATTATAATTTCTATAAAATGCTCAGTAAGTTGTACGATACAAAAAGGATATATTTTTGATTTTTCGACACGATTATTGATTTATATAATTACTAATAATTAATAACATATTATTCAATAATATTCTGATGTAGTCGACATAGAAGGTATGAGTCTGCAAACTTCAGCAAACCAAAAGAGAACGTAAAGTAATTCTAATCTCTTCGTTTTTAAATTAATGCAAATTATTTCAAATAGTGTAGGCACGTATTCAATTTAAACAATAATTAGATTTAATAAAACTGAAAATTTAGATGAAACAAAAATCCTAACCGGCCACGTCGGGAATCGAACCCGAACCATTCGAAATGCAAGCAAAGTGCATTTTTGTACGAATTATTACAATTATTTGCTCATTGGTAGCAACGAAATATGTAATAGAACGGGGAGTTTCTCGAAAATTGTTGAAAATCGTCGATTCAAGATCCACGAGATCAAGGTTCAAATCAGGTCGGGTCCGATTCTGCGTTTTATCAATTTTTTTGGGTTTAGTGAAAATATTAACCATTATTTTTCAATAGCTGTACTATAGTAGCAATTTAGAGAAAAAAAATAACAAAAATAACAAAAATCATTCCCGCAAATCAATCACGCCCCGTTAAAGCTTTTACTTAAGTTTAATGCCCACGCTCAACTTAGGTTTGAATCCCAGATGTGTTTATGGTTATCGAAGTTTATTTAGTTTGTAGTAGAGTAGTAGACAAATTTAATTTATGTGAGAAATCATTGTGAGAAAAATTACCATGAAAATTGCCAAACCTCCTTGTACCGAGAGACACAATCACATTTCAAATGGCGCACAATGAACGAGGTGCAGAATATCAATTCAATAGCGTTCACATATCAAGCTACATTTCGATTATTATTTTTCCGTACAAGTGACGGAAATTTGTTTTCCCATTTCACGTAATTTAAATTTAAAATAAAACCAAAAAAATCCAATAAAGCCAAAAAATCTTTAGTAACATGAAAATTTTAAAATTGCCCTTGCTGTCTGAATAAAGTTGTAAATTGTTAGGCAATTTTAATCTTACTTTATGAACTGGAAAACTGCAGTGGATATTTACAAATTTGTGTATGTTTATTTCGAAGAAAATACTTATTAGCTTTAGATTACACCTGCGTCGGTGAAAATCGTAATATATGTAGGTACATCAGATTACATTTTGAATTTACAACTACCCCTACGCATGACCTATATTAACATAGAACCGTTTCCCGTACAATTAGTTTTTTTTAGTCAAGGGTGGTTTTGGGGGATTGAATTACGATGACGAAATACCAAATTTTATGAAGTATTACTTTAAAAATGGTGGATTTTCATACAAACTTTCATCCCCTTACGGGTGGAATTTCACAAAACGGGTCAATCTTAGTGAGAATTTTTAAGAGAGGAGAGAGGAAAAATTGGTGAGAGAGAATTTTTTTTTTTTTTGACATTTATGTAATGAAAATATTTCTTAAAAAAATAACCTGCGAAAATTCCACACATACGTTTCTGGGGGACGAAATTGAACAGTGACAGTGCATCAAAGTTTAAAGCCAAAATGAGTTCGTCGAGTTCTAAAATAAACATTATAAACCGTGTTATGTCTTATATCGAAATTATTTCTGTTTTAATGTACGCAATTCAACTTGACTGTCTCATAAATTATAATTGAAACTACTAAACCCCTTTGACTCATCTTTCCGAATAAAATAAATAAATTAAACCAGATTTTCAAAAAAAAACACCATCACGTTGAATAAAGCAAAAATATTTATATCACGGATTTTTCGCTCTTAAAAATACTTATTTTCTGTATCTGAGATTTATGATGTAGAGCAAGTCGTAAAACCTTTTGAATGAGCTAACATACGAACGCGGATGGCACATTACTCCAAGTGTCACGCAATGTGATGAGAGAATGCACCGAAGGCAGCGGGTTACCGGAAATTAGAGAGATTTCATGCACACCGAATTCGAGATGGACACCAAAATAATCGGTGGGTGTAGCTTCCCGCAGGAAACCGCCAATGAAAAATAAATCCACGAAACTACAAGACTGTGTAACTTAATATTATTTCGTACTTTTATTTAAAGTAGGAAGATTTACGTAGATTTGTGCTGTATAGCTGCGTCAGCCGAGTCCAATGGTCTATTATGCTCCCGAGAGCCCTCAAAGATGTCGAAAACTGGGTTACCTTGCAAGAGAGCAAATGAACCTAATTAAAAATAAACAAACAATGCAAAAGGGAAATTTTTTAATTGCAATCGTGCTACAAAAAAGTTTTCATGTAGAAATACTAAAATCTCCATGCCTGCTGCAACGGACCCAGATTGGAGATTACATGCGTTTAGAGTGCTTTGAAAAACGTCTTCAAGCAATTTAATAATGTTCTCATTACGCGTTCCTTATTTTGCAAAGAATGCTGCATTTAATTAACCAACACAGAATTGGTGATTTTGTTGCCCTGAATTAATTGCCATGGAACATATTCGAGTATCCGAAAAGTGATGCAGAGACGAAGAGGGAGTTATTTTTAGGCAGGAATTAATTTCAATTAGAAGCTTCTGCATGCTGCAACTCGCTTAAGCCATGCTCTCATTTGTCACACGTCAGGACGTTGAACTCCCACCTTAGAGATCGGCGGGTGCATTTTCAGGAAACATACACTTTCCACTAAGTTAATTGAAAAGATTTATAAATGCCACTATCGGTGTGTTTGTGGCTTAAATGAAACTTAGCGCTTTTGACTATAGAACTCGTAAACCCAGAAACACTATAATAAATGCAACGCAAATGCGACCATGAAAAAAGGATCTTCCGACGACCACCCAGAAATACTAAATCGATATTTCTTCCCATTCAAATGTTCACTGTTTCGTAAACAATCATTTCCATTTCGACTATTAATTGGCAAAAATAATTTCAAGCAAATTTATTCCCCCGCCCCGCCCGAAATCCCTTCCCAGCAAGCAAGTTGGTGAACCGAGTGGGGTGGAGTGGAATGGATTGCTCCTTTGCGGTTGTATGTAGTCGCTGCCTGCGGCAATTTCACGTCTAGGCTGGGTCTCTTTACTCACCTTGGTGGAGCATAGACGAAGGAAGCCAGGTTGCCGCAGCCAACATATGCTTCCGCGAATTTATGCCATAAATAAGTACCGAAAGGCGAAGTTGCCCCAGACAAAACCGCGAGGTATCGTAAATTGTTATTCATTGAAACTGAAACAAATAATGGCCGACATTAGGCAGGAGGTCCTGCTTGTTTTTGCGGCTGCCAGACCTTTGCTGCGGCAGTGTGCGTTCTCGGTGCAAGGATCGCGAACAGCGAATGTATCTTAGAAATTTGTGAACACCTTTTGGCTGCAAGAGGGCACTAATTCAGAAATTGCATGTTTGTAAGTCTTCCATTGTAACAGCTGCCCAAATTGTTGCAACTTGCACTCACGGTAAGAAACATAATATGCAACAATTAAGTAATTGTGGAAAAAGTCAATGGAAATCGCGAGTAATATTTACCGCAGATGATTCTTTGAAATGCTTTTTACAGCGCATTTAAAAATATCTCAGAAATCTCTTATAACTGCTCCAATAACATGACGAATGTCATAAACGCCCAGAAGGGCATAATTGAGCATAAATTCCTGACGTTGATGATAATGGTTTCGTAAAGAGAACACATTTATTCCGTAGTCCGTGGCACGCAGTACATCGGCGCTCGCCCCCGCCGCATCATCCACACTCCGGTGACTTTGATTTTATTATTATTTTCTGAAACACTTGGTCTACACGACTCTTGAAACACAGGATAGCTTTCCATGTTCTAAATTCAGTTGCGCATGGTTTTCCCAGGGCGACATTTACATCTTTCATTGCAATAAATTTCCCGTCGTGGATGCAATTAGACTCCAAAAATATTCTAAGGAAAATCACGTGAACTCGGCCAGAATTGGACGCGCCAACGTGCGTCGGTCGGCGGCATCAATTGACATCGCCGGAAGGGGATACCTGGACGGAGCCTTGCGACATTGTCGCGCTTAATAAATACTGTGGCGGGGCGATGTCTATTATCTCCCACGCATGTACGTCCCTTGCAGCGGGGCCACGATCTGCTGCACCCGCGCGTGCCACTTTGAATGACATCAACAGGCGCTGCAGGAGCCATGCATTTTGGTCTGCACCCGGAATTTGTGGTGGGCGCTGTTTTGAATTTCCACCACGAGTTCAAAGCCTCAAATGAAAAGTTCACTGTTTTTAAAAATCGCAATTAATTTTATTTTAAGTGCGGTGCAGTTAAATTATTCTATATTGGAATGCAACGTATTTTTTTAAAGATAGAGTTTAGTTTCAACAATATAATTTACTTGATAAATTTCATGAAAAGCTTATCTAACTGAATACAAGTTTTTTTTTCATCTTGACTCTTTATTTCCAAAAATGAATAAATCGGCCAACGGGCATTTTGAATTTTATGCTTGAGTCTACGGCGCAATTCATTTCCCCCAGGCATTTTATGAAACCGAATTAAAAGAAATATCGAAATTTCGTGTGTTTTATATATATATGTACAAAATAAACTATATGGGTGCATGCATACAGAAACTAGTCCCGTTGGTTTGCATGCTGTCTAACCTTGGTATCCGCTTATGTGATCGAACAATCATTGGGCTTTGCTCATTTTCTATTTTATCGATTCGCTCACCGGTTGCCCCGTCCGGCTTCTGGACGGAAAGACTTGAATGGAACCTCGAAGGAGCAATAATTGCGGGTTGCGAAATGAAAGAACAGTTTCAGGGAATTTGTGGTTCAATCTAAAAATGTTTGACGGCATCGTAAAAATCCAGAGCACCTTTTGTATGTAACCGATTTACCTTTAGGATATAACGGTATCTGAGTGAGATTTAGTTGAAGAATAAAAGATGATCTCGATAATTACTAAGCAGGTAGAAATTGGTTGTGAAGTGAGAGGACATTTTGTTCTCTTTCTTTAGTATTTAAATTTTAAATTTATGTGAAGATGGGAATGTTTCCAAGAAAATGGAAATTGCATTTAAATTAGTTCAAATTGCCCTTTTCAATTTTAATTGCCAATCCATTGAGCAACTACTAAAGCACTACGAAGAAATGAATTGCGCTGCAGTTTCATCAGTGCATAATGGATTTCAACAAACAATTTTGATAAAAAAACCAACCCGTAAAAACAATGTTTTGACTATATTCATTTACATAGTAGGTATTTTGCAAATGGTGACAATTAAAATTAATTAACAAAAGAGAAGATAGCTTGATTTTCTGAGAATTTTTTTTATACACAGTGCAGTTGAAAGCTGTCATCCTTGTATTATTATTAAAGATTTCATCCCTTCCTTCTGTGGTAACGGGATAAAAATTTGATAGAATGCATTGTTATCGACAACCAACCTATTTATAAAGTTTTAGCTCGATTGGATGACGGGAAGTGTGTTAATTAGCCGTCGAAAGATTTGCCGTAACGGGACAAATACACAAATACCTACACAAGGTTTCGCGAAGTTTATATAGATGAATTTAGAAAACCGTTCTAATATGAAAAAATAACTAATGTTTTAAAATAGTCACTCTCGTGTTTCCAGCACTAATGGAGTTTTGGAGTTGTTTTCACTTTGGTGTTCCTGATTAGGTTACATCTCCAGCTCGCGTCCACAATCTGATGATCTTCAATGATCATCTTCATGAGCCAAAAAAGGAAACTCGCGATTATTGGGCTTGTGCCCCTTGAATATGCTCCCGTTACCCTACCTGTGTCCAAGGAATACTCGGAATTTGTTAATGCTTCGCGACTCGAACACCTGCCGCTTGTTTTTGTGCATTTTCTGGAGCAAGTCGCCCGAAAATTCATCTAATTTATGTGTTCGGCATGTGCTCGAACGGAGACGCTACTACCAATAACTTTTGTTGCAATTATTTTTTAATATCCTTTGAATTGTTTTAGAATTGTCGGCTTTTCTGTAGAATCAGATAGTATCCTCTCGACTTGTTTTTGCGTCCTAATATTGATATCGTATTTCATTTCAGCTGGTTCTTTGTTATAAATGATTGATTGTCATATTTTCACATAAATTTAGCGAGGTTTTTAAACCGTTTAATTATATTAATTGCAATTGCTTGCTTGAGCAAAGAAGAATTTCTTATTTTAATTGAAAGTGGACGGGTATTCTTGCCAAGACGTTTCAACAGAAGCTGAACTATGTTAAAAAACTACACTTATATAAACAATTACGCATGTGAAAAGGTTCAGAAAATCAGGATTAAGTTACTTACAACTTACTTTAAAGACAAAAAAATACGTAATGGATTTTACTATTTTTAATTACACAAGTCACAAGTGTATTAAGATTTTAAGTATGAGAACTGAGAAGAGTTCCTAAGGACTACTAAAATATATTGCGTGTAAACTATATGATTGACTCGAGCATTGTTCACAAATTTTCGAAAAAGAACCCACTGAAAGCGAAAACATGGCTGCTAAAAATCTATAGCTTCTATGACACAAATGCAACATATTTTATAGCGGTTCTCTACCCTTAAAATGGCCGCCAAATCATATACAAACTAGAAGCGCATATGCTTTGTGGTGGTGTTGATGAGCAATTGACTTTTTGGAATAGCAATAGCATAACGGACATTACGAAATTGCGATAGGCACGAAAAGGACTACTGTGTAATTGATTGAACATGAGTCTAATTCATCTAAGACTGATGGGTACAAAGGACATTTGTTGTACCTGGTGGTTCCGCAAAACTGTCACAGATGAATAATTTTCGCGGTAAATGGAGGAAGGCCGGTTAAATCTGAAAAGGAAAATATATTTTTAATATCCTGCTTATAAAAACCAATTTATGTGAGATGGTCTAAGAAGGTTTGCTGTGAAACATGTAATTATTGAGCATTTTTCAACTACTGATGTTAGTTTCTCTCTTCTGTTTGTTTTTGTTATGTTTATGATTTCATAGATTTACATAATATGAGAGTCAAATTTAATTTGGGTCTATTCATGCTATCAACGTTGTAAATAATTTTTGTTTTACAGTTTCCATTCATTTATTGATTCTGTAAAATTGGTTCAGGAAAAATCTACTTGTTCTTATATTCACTATCTACCAATTTAAACTAGGTAAATTTTTAAGTACAGCATGCCAATATTCAAATTCAAATAAAATTTGTGTTTGAGAAAAAAACATCGTATTTAAAATAAATTTACAGATTTTATTTAACTCTATGATTTACTCAATTCTATTTGGAATATTAATATAATCCTATTATCCTGTTTTGAAACCCACAAACGTTTGCCTTTACTACAGTTTAACTTAAAATAACCATAAATCATAAAAAAAAATCACATCTATGTATGTAATGAAAAAAATTATTATCAATTTTGGGGTTCCTTTCAAAAGTTTAGTATTTCTCTCCTCAGTAGCTCTATCACCAATTTACTTCTTTTAAGCAAATGTTAATAATTTCGCATAAATTATTGTCAATATTAAAGACTAATTATACAAAAAATTAACAGTTTTAAGTGGGTTAAAGAATAAATCTTTTCTTTTTTGCAGATCAGAAGATTTAGTTGCAGGTAAATGTGAAACTGTTTCCCAAAAGAAAGCTTGTCATGTTCCCATTTTTATTGTTTTACAAGACCTTCTCTCATTTCTTAGTAACATCTGTATTTTGTTTCTATTTTACGATTAGACTGGCGCCTTTGGTGAGTTGGGCAGTCGTTTTTCAAAATCTATTGAACATTTTCAACAACTGCAGAAAGTTGAACATTTTGACCCCGATCCAAATGTTCTACCTACGCAAATAAAATTAATAACAAAAGCAAGTTGTAGAAAAAAGCAGCCACCTGAATTCAACTGTTCGCTTCGGGTTTGCTTCCCATTTTCGGGGGATCGCGATTCGATTGCAGCGCCCTTTCCTTCGTGATCTTGAGAAGCCAAGCCGTAAACAAAACTGTCTACATGTGTGCATCTCCACCATAAATTACTGTGCGTGTTCGCCACCTACGTTCGGCCAACTGCATATGTTACTCGGTAGTAATAAATGCGCGATGCTGCATCATGTGGCGATCCTCGATCGCCGTGGATATCCTCAGTATTGTTAACACAGAAACCGACTTATCGCCGGACTGCTGACCAAACAAGAACTGGCTTCTCGAGCTGCAGTCCTGAAGAAAGGGAAATGAAGAAGCAAGTCAAGTTCAAGGAAAAACGCCCAACAAAACTGTTCAAGGGCAACTTTTTGCTGGTCCAGTGTTTATTGCATTCGCACTGGTCAACATTTGCAGACAAATCGCAATCGCGACTTTGTTGCAAGATATGATCGTACCTTTGGGGTGGTGTTGCCATATGAATGACCCTCAGAATGGACATGATTCAAAATTCAGAATGATCAAATATTTTTATGTGTTTACGTTATTGTAAATTTTTTTATTTCATAAGATGATAGGATCACAAAAAACAAGTTCACCAGAAACAGAAGCAAGTGAACAGGAATGATCCTGGCAACTCTAGTTTCCACATGATTACAGGCAGTTAAGCCAAATAAAAAAACGTTCAAGCCGTATCCAAATTTCATTTTGCACTTAGTTCTTTGTCCTGAATGCCCTTCACCGTCAGCTTGTTTCGCTAATTAACGACCGCAATTGATTGCCGAAATACAAATAAACCTGAGACCGTGCCTCTAAGTTAGCCAAAAATACACTCGGCTTGATAATATTGTAGTCTGGCCAGAAACAATTATTATGCATTTATTATATGCAAAACGGACATTGTGCTGCAATGTAGACGAACAGCGTCCATCGAGATCAAGAGAGAGACGATCCAATCGGAAACTTATCTTTAATGGAAAACTATATGAGATTATAAGTAGGTATTCTATATTTCGAATACCGCATTTTTTGTGATACTCGTTACTTTTAATGTCTAAAAAATATGTCTGCTCAAACAAATAGAAATAAAAAGACAATTTTTAAGGACTTTTAAATAAAACTGAAATGTTCATATTATAATGAATTGGGTTTCAAGAATAAATCGAGCTAAGAATGATTTACAGAACTCCTTCGATACTGAATTACAAGTTGATTATTAATTGGATAGCATATGCAAAAATTTGTATAAAAATATTATAAAAAACATTTATTGGAATAAAGCAAATTCCAATTGAATTAAAGCAAGGCAAAGAAAAACGGAAAAAATTTCATTAAAAATATAAAAAATAATGTTAGCATAAAAATATTTTCATTAATAAGAAAAGGTTCACAATATTACTTTTGGATATATCTAACAATAAGCCGCATAAAATATCATATTCAATAAAACTGCATCGAAAGCGCAGAAATTTAAGTAATAATAATAATTTGTTTGTTGTTTTTATTGAGAAAAATTATAGCCAACTAAAGTTTGGACAACCTAAGGAAAGCGAAATTCATAAAAGTCAGCCTAACACTTTTGCCCGAATAAATGAAATTAGGCCCGAATCCACCAGCGGCCAATTAAACGCTGATTTCCACTGAATTGTGGTTAATGCGAGCGATTAAATTGAAATGGATTGCAGCTGTACCAGGGAATGATTCAGCTCGCAGGAACGTCGCCCAAGGCAGGTCCACCGAAAATCTCTGTCCAAAGGCACCTACGAGTCCATTCAGGTGAGGAGATGATCAAATTTAAAGGCAGTCCTTGAACTTGTTTTGTCCTTAGCCGAACGCAAATACCCACGAAATTCAAAAGCAACATCAAATTAAAAGAAGAAATATTTAGCACTCGGCCGTAAGAAATAAATTCCAAATCGCATCATGCAACGGAGACTTCACTTAGCGCGAGACAGGTCCAGCGCCAAAAATTGCAGACCGCGTCATGCAGGTAGAAATCACCGTCATCAGAAAAGGAACAAGAGAGGACTCTGGCGGAGAGTCAAATGCTTGTTGCACGGTGGTTCATTAATTATTTCAACATATATCTGGGGTGTAATGTTCGATTGCAGGTATAGAGGGCCGTCAAATCTGTGATCGCCTCCCCCGCCGCCGCTGTGCTCCGCTCAAGTGACCGACCGGACGGTCAGTCCTGGTCATTCGGCGCAAATCTGTGCAACATCATCTCCTGGACCCGGCATCCGAACTCTAAGTGCTCGCCGCAGATCACACTATCTCAGGCGCGTATTCCTCCTTACTGAGAACTGCATTAATCTTTAATTTTTGTTTCGCTTGGGCGATTTTTTATTCGTCGCCGTTAATGATGCTGCGCAGCATCTTTTCGCCTGCGCTGTCCAGGTAAAAGCTTGCCGTTGTTCGCAGAACCTCCTGTCCAGGCCGATTTGCTTTTGTTTTGTTATGTTTTTTGGCTGCCCGGCTGCGGACTGACAGACTTATTCACTTTGAAATTGCATTAAATGTTTAATGGTTTTATTGTGTTCTTATTGATTAAGTATCTCCGATGAAGCAATTTCAAATCCCATTGTGCTGGCCAGCGCATTCCGATCGTTGAACCAATACTTGGCTATCGCACATGATATTTATCATGCTTCCAAATTGGTGAAACCTTACAGAAGGTCCTTTCGCTAATTCGGTTGCCAAAGAACGAGATAATGATTTTGTCTTTGCGAATTTTACACTTATGGTATGTTCCCCGAAAACAAAACCCCAGTTATTTCCGCTCAGTGCATGGATTAATTAAGAAACAGAATTCATTAAATTTACAGATTCTGAATACGAAGACAAAACCTACTTTTAAATGAATAAACATTGGTCTACGTGGTTGTAGTCATTCTCCCAGAATATGATGTCGATATAAAACGATAAACTGTAACTCTTGTAAAAAACAAATACATTCATATTATAGTGTTCAAGTTTAATTTATCTTCAAACAAAATTTCATTAAAAATATTTTTGTTTTTTACAAAAAGAAACATTCTTCAATGTCATTATTTAGTGAAGTGTTGGCATAAACCGCGCAAGCAGAGACTTAAATCAAACCGATCTCGGCCAATTTCCGTTACTTCTCATAAACAAAAATAAAGTGTCCTTGAGTATTTTGCGTGTTACTTGATTCGAAGTAATGTCGAAAATAAAATTCCTCATAACAATACATAAAAAATCATCTAAATAGAACTAATTAGATCAGATTTAATCGTGATCGTCGCCAACTGATGCCGTGTTAGAAACATTGTTTGGAGTCCGAAAAGAAGTGCAAGTTAAATTCCTTAATATTTATGAACGACACATGCGAGGGCTATAAATAATATAAAAACTCTTACGTTTTACTTACATACATTCGACTATGACGTAATCGGGGAAGTGTTTTCGAGAGGGTGGGGATCATAAGGATTTGACGGTTTCGATCGTGATGGCTGACTCCTCTCTTTTGAGAATTTTGTAATTGTTGTCAACTTATTTATGGATTATGAGGAATTGAATTGAATAAAACTCGTGCTCGGATTAAGTGCAAGCATTCTAAAATTAATTCATGCGCCATGTTGTGACGATAATTGCTGTATTCGATGTCGTTCCACGTCCGATTTCGGTTATTTATGACTCACGCGTGTTCGTTATCTTCAAATTGTTTAGATGGACGAGGTGCATGTCGCACACGAAATTTAGTACATTAGTTCTCCTGCTCTGACACCGAAATGCACTCATTAAAAACATCTTCATAGAATTCGGAAATGCAGGAATAAGTCTAAAATTCTCGGATTCGTTTCAAAACCCTATTGATGCAGCCCAGATTAATTTCACTATGGAATAGAGTCTGGAATGCTTCTTCAACGTGTTGTCAGTTCGATTGCGCACACCACGAATGTGCAATGTGCATACAGTTTCTAAAACTTGTTAAAAACTCTTCCTGTCGGTTTGGATAATGGATGCTGACCGTCTCGATGCAAGTCCTCGATGCCATTTTATAAAGCACAAACACACACAAATGTGTGCTTTTAATTTGTTTTTATTTCTTGAAACAAGTTACAAAAGCCCCACATAGAGTGCCAAAAGTAATCCTGCAAAATGTTTCCAATTGGCAATGCAGAAAAAAATCAACAATAACCTCACGGGACAAACCAGTTTCCTCGTTGGCTTACCTTTGGCCACACTCTCTGACTCTCCCCTGTTTCTTGGAACAATTTAGGGAAAGAAGGGCATATACCTATTTAGCAAGGCAATAAAATCCTTGACTTCTTCTATTTTGGGCTGTACGCCGCATTGCACATACACGAATGCACGTACTATAAGTTTCGGGGTTCACTTCATACGGGGAAAAAATTGTGCAAGGCACAAGACAACGCGCAACAAGAGCAACGCGACGCGCCCACTTATGTGTCTAGCAAAGACAAGACATGTTACCCTCCCTAATTCCAAGAATTGCGGTCGCGAATTTAAAAATTTTGGCAAGACATAAAAAACCTTTTTGCCCGCAAAAAACACTCCTGCTGCCGCTGCTGCAGCGAGAAAAAAACGGCCAAATTGCAAACTGTTTCGAGTTGTACTTTTGGTGGATTTGGACGGCACAGCGCAGTTGGTCGGTGCCTCGATGGATGGCGTTGTTGCAGTTGGGGCCCCGAGCGCTGGAGCATCAGAACCTCTGCTCCTGGTCACGCCGTTCACGGTCTCCTTACTCTCAAGGTCTGGAGTCGGCTGTCTCCGGTGGGAATCGCGGCAAGGTGCATTAATCAAATTAAAATATTAACGTTAGGAAGGTGGTCCTCCGTCAGTCCCGTTCCGCCCGCCTCCGAGTGCGCAGACACGGTTCTGACGGCACTTTTGAGCCCAGTCAATAAAGGCTCCAATCGAACTTCGATTACTTTATTGCCCGGGAGTAGGGACACATCCTACTTCCCCATCTGTTCCGTTGAACGAATTATTCAAATGCGACTCTCCCGGGGTGAATCCCCTCCGCTGATCTACTATTTTCTGCAACTCATGGATCATTCCAGAAAGGCTCCCGCCGCAGATTTATTTATGTATCATAATTCTGCGGCGGAACTTTAGAAAATATTGGCATCAGCGATTCCTCCTAACCTGGGTGGTTTGCAGACCGCATCTGTTATGCTCATTTACATACACGGATGTTATATAACAGAAACTTGTAAACTAGAAAAAGTAGAGTTATTACAATTGGGGACGTATGAAATCCACGAAATATGTTCGTTTGGTTTTTACTGAAGTTTTATCGGGAAAAGTTTGCAACTATTTGCGTTTTTTTATTCGTTTATCGATTCCGAGGGTAAAGATTTAAATGGCAATTTTTAATCCTTCCATATTTATTCTAAGTAAGACTGCTTCACGTTCGCAAATCACCTGTATCTGGACAATTGTTATTAAAACACTGTTCGACAAATGTAGGACGAATAGAGACAAAATTTACATGCACCGAACGGCACCAACAGCGAATTGAGAATTTGTTATTACTAGAAGCTGCGCAATGATAATTACATACTAAAGATGTTCGCAAGTGAACTCATTGTTTCGGCCGGATGTTTAGATGCAAATTGAAGTTAATCAATTTATGCCGGTCATTAATGGCCGCTCAACCCAGCCGTAGCTCCTTGAGCGGCCACTTCCTAGAATTTGAATGACCGCTCAACAACAGCACAACAACTGCGCGAATTTGCGAGTATCCATCTGCGCACCAAGAAATTTCCATTACATTTCAATTCGTGTCTCTGGCATTGTCAATTACCCCAACAACCAACAACGCTCTGATCGATCTGCTTGCTTAAGTGATTCTACGCGCAGAAGACGCGCAGCGCACCCATGAGACAATGAACGAAAATTATCATTCAATTAGAGTTCCACTTAGTCAAAAATTGATGGTCATTTTGCTGAGGTATTTAAATTTTCGCTAAAATATTCTGACAAGTTATGCATAAGAATGTAATTCTGTCGCGGCTGAATGTGCCGAGTTTGGTAAATCAGAATAATCGCTGTGTGTAAATCAATTCTAGCTTCCTTCTGGCTGCGAGAACACTGCAGAAATTATTCTAGTCTAGTTGTGCACAGCCTGGAGTTATTCTGGGCACATTTCAGCACCAAAAATTATGCATCATTGCACTGATGACATCATTTGACACAGAAGATTGCACCCCAAAAGTGCCGATAATTTCACAGAACGTGAGGAGATCCTTGCTGGCGGGGGCACTGCAAGACAATCCGTCTAAATTACGATCGTAGGTATTAATAACCTTCGATCGGTTCACGGGTATCGGCCCTGGCCACACAATCCAGATACCTGCAAGAAATCTTGAGCATGATGGGGCAAAAAAAGTCTACCGTGCGCGCAGTCATGCCCAGAAGAAATCAGGACGCAACTTTCGATTTCATTCCATGTGGAAGCCGTCGCGGACGGAAAAGACGCCGACTCACAACGTCATCAAGATGCACACGCATGTTGCTAGCGTATCAGGGGTTTTCCGCGACTATTGAGATGCGATCGGAGCGAATTCCACGGTGCAACGTGCGTGAACCGCGTTACATAATTAAACACGTTCAGGCTCGGGTGGAGCACCATTTTGTTCGATCTGTCCACCTCTTCCTTCCGTGAGTACGCCCGTCTGGCTGGCGTGCTGAAGATCGCATCTGAAGAGTGCATCTCGCTGAAGGAGGAACCAAAAAATAAAAACAAAGACAAAAAAACCACGATGCACATAAATTGTGCCGGAATGTGCAATAAATGCAACAAGAGTTTTTGCGAGGAAAATTTCAAAGTCAAGGTTAAGTGCTTCGGCGGCTTGCGGTCCAAGTTTGGCATGAGACGAAGGGGGACTGGATTTTTGGCTGAGGACTTGTTCTTTGCAAAACGAATAAATGCAATTGAATTTGTGAGAATGCTATTTTGGAAGACATAAAGAAAGAAGCAGAGATGCAGAGATTAAGAAACTGCTTAGTCTTACTGACTATTGGTAATAAATGTATATGTAATTTTATTAGTAAACCCTTGGAATTGGAACCATTGAAGAACTGGTTTAACATGAATTATCCCTTAAAAATTCATCTCAGGCTTAGTCATCCATGCAGATCATTAAATTGCTGGGAAAGGTATGTGCAAACGCTTAAAAATCCCACGCTGATGGTCGGCATACCTCATGATTCACCAGACAAGTAAACCCAATTGCTTGCGGCCGTAATACCTTTCCAAATTGCAATTAAATGCGCTGTACCCTGCTCATGTCGATGAAACTCTAAATTTTCTGTTCCCAATTGCAGCAGCACTCGTAATTTAAATTCCCATGAAATCGGGTGTATCATCATCAACTCCGGCGCTTCGGATAAAATTGAAATACCCAAGAACATCATTTTACATTTTTTGTGTAATTTCACACGCACATTTATTTTGTATGATTTCGAGATGGTATTTTTGAACGCGATGAATCAGGATTTCTGCAGAAGAGTAAGACCCCCTTCGAAGTCGGAAGAAATAGTTGGTGCAACAATGTTGATATGAGAATTATTAGAATTACAATCAGAATAATCCTCGCATGTAAGCAAAACCGATCTATACTGTTGATCTTATGGTTGGCCACATTCATTATGCGTTCTCAGAAAAAAGAGAACAATTTTACGTGATCCAGCGAACAGTGCTGACTACTATCCTTGATTAGTACTTTACCATAAGTTGCATAAATAAACAGCGATTGTGAGAACGACCACAGGCAGAGCATGGAGTAACGAAAGTAAGCAGCGTCCGCGATCGACCGTCAATGATGAACAAACAATCCGATTTCCAGGGAGCGCCTAGCAACATTTTGGTTACTCAGTGCACTTTTTATCTTGTCGAAGACGAATAATTACGTTGAAATGGATTCGCATTTATATAATCGTTTGGAGATAATTTACAAATCCCTGTTAGCAAAGCGCCGATCAGCGAGGAAGTAATATTGCCGAACTTCAGAAAAGTTACACATTCCGAAATGAATTATTTGTTATGGTTTTCGAAGAAATCTGCAGGATTTTTTA
This sequence comes from Leptogaster cylindrica, assembly GCA_963082835.1. NCBI lineage: Eukaryota > Metazoa > Arthropoda > Insecta > Diptera > Asilidae > Leptogaster > Leptogaster cylindrica. The sequence goes on along the minus strand of OY720105.1, from coordinate 21,469,264 downwards.
ATGAAATTTTTTTCACATTGCCGATCTTTGCTGTGTTATTAGTATTACATTTTACACTGAAAAATTTTTTCTTGTATTTGTTGTAAACACAACACTGGGTCCATGCATGCAAATGGAACTAACATTCGATTAATACAAATGCTGATATTCAGCAGCATTCATCGGTAATTTGGAGACGATCTACTAAAGGTCAATCATTTTGTTCACCAGCCTTAATATCGAAGCAACTGAATTGAAAAAACAAAATTACGTCGTGTATAAAAAGTGATTGGAATTATTAATAATAATTATTGTCAAGGTTTATTCAATTTGAAATTGAATTTTCATGAAGAAGAATTAAATAACTCATTGAAGTAAAATTACATTTTTGAAAAACTGGATTATAATTCGTGGAACCATTTCACAATAGGAATGTATTTTAAATGTAAGTATTCAGGCAGGAATGCAATTTTTCAATGCGTTATTGAAATGCAATCAGAGCATTTAACGCATTTAACAATTTTAACTTAAAAGTCGAAGAAAAACACTGATTAACAAAAAACTAGAAACATATATTGTTGCCCCGAAAAGTTTGGGGAAAAGCAATTTACTGAAATTAAATTTGAAAAAAACTTCCACATCGACAGGTTTTCTAAAAGCGACTGTTGGCAGACGTGGCGATCTCAAGTGAACTTTATTGCCCCCTAATTGCGGAATGTCTTCACTTCGAACTCCACTTGGGCAGTTAATTCTGGATTTTAATTGCTCGCAATAAATGTTTTATTGGAGAAATCTAATCGTAACATGGCAGACATGAAATCCAACAAAAGTCCGTAAAGATGCCCCCAGAGGCAGTGAACCTCGTGATTGCTACTTGACAAGGTAAAAAACACAATAAGCCCAAAAAAGTATTCGAAATTATTACAACTATTAAATTGAAATCTTTTTCCCGCGATCGGATGAAACTAATACTTAGTCGTGTCTAGTTACCGCCGCCGACCATAAAAATCACCAAATGTCGAAGGTAAAAAATTAGGAAATAATAATAAAAAAATCTTGCGCTTACCTGCAAGTGTATGACTCCGGACAATAAATATCCGAGAACGAAGTCTCCTAAGCCAGGTCGGGACGCCTCTTTAAGTGTCGTCCCGGCCCCGCGGACCATCCGCACCGATCGTAATGTAATATCATTATTCTCTGAAAAAAGCATAAATCCCGAATTCCTTACATTTCGGATATTAATAATTTATAAGTGTTGGTCCGAGGGAACGGTGCGGACTACGCCCGAGAGGACCGTGTGGTCAACATACTAATGCCAGCGTACTGAAGATAGTCCCCAATTGCTAGTTAGGTCAATTTGGGTGCTCTATTGATCCGGGACCTGGCATTATCAAGGATTATACGCCCCAAAGGTGCTCTCGTCCAGAGGGCCGGGAGGCGAGAGCAGTCATCGCGGCCTCGATGTCCAGTTTTCGGCAGCGGCCATGAATCCATAAATCGCAACATTTGGCTTAGTTTAATGCCGGTCGTCATGTGTGTGTCGCGGTTTCGCGGAACTGGCGCAATTGAAATGGGGAGCAGTAATTTGGGAGGTATTGAAACTTAATCTGCATTGAGTGACGTGCACTTTCCTGTGGAAGTTTAGTTCCCGATTTGAAAGGATTTGGTCTGGAAGATGCAGCACCGAATTCGTAACCCTTTCAAGGTTAGCCGACTGAAACTATAATTTATAAGCTGTCGCGCAAATGTAACATTTACAGCAATTTCAAATTATATTTCTCCGAATGTTTGTCACCTCTCCCGAAAATAGAACAACTGTGATCATTTAATAAGCGTTTAAAATTTTCCCATGGAATGGTTCCCACAATAAACTATCAAGGAAGTTTCTATCAATCATGAAATCAATGACCAATGTTAAGCTCTTTTGAGTGCTCGTAAGAATTGTAGCCATTTTATCCGTAAACACGGATCCTAATTTAACTATAGATAATCTTAAAGAGCAAATCAGCAGTACGTTGTCGAATTTATTGGGTTCTTGCTGCATCTAATATTGCTACTGCTATAAAACTAAATTACAAAATAACAATTATTGCACGGGATAGAATGCTAAAAGGAAACCATTTAGAAAGCACACATTCAAATAAATATAGTGTTTTTACTTTAAAAAAAATAATACAAATTACGATAACGGAATGAGGAAAAAGGTGAGCGATTGATGAGGTGCAACTGAAAGGTACAAAGCATTTCCGTGTTATGCAAATGCTTGAGTGGCAAGGAGAGTTGCGGAAAGAAACGATGCTAAGAAAGAAGGAAGATACAATAAGGAAAACATACTTACTTTTGACGAAATTAGAGTGAGTGTTGGTGACGACTCCTGCAAATGTCGAAATGAAAAATGAATTAATTGCGATTGGTCGAAGCGACTAACGTATTAACTTATCTTAGTTTATAATCGGGCAATGCTTAAAAATCAGCTGAATGTTTTCCAGAGAAAATTATGTTTTTATGTAAATTATAATGTAAACATTAGTGTCGTTTGGAGCAGAGCTCCTCTGGCTGCCCTCGATGTGCTGTGGTGTTGTGTACGTGCACTAAGCCGGGATTACCGTGGGACATTTACAAATTTCAAATGTTAAAGAAAACACGACAATAATGAAAAGCCATAAATTTCCAGCCGGATTTCTTTAATTCTGTAACCATCTGTAAATTGTGAGGTGCACATTTTCTACTTGAAGATGCTCATCGTGGTGAACTGCGAACGCAGACGTGTTCGTGCAGAGGAGTATTTTATGGATGCTGAGGACGACAGCCTTCAATTGGACTTCACTTCATTCAGTTCGGGATTTGTACGATATGAAATAATCAGGAATTATTCCCTGGCTCTGAAAACACAATTGCTCCCGATCTCTGTACGTGCTCCTCTCAATACTATCCCGGAATAAATTGTTATTTTAACTGTTGCGAATTTCTAAAAATTGGAGCAGATGACTTGGCTTTCGAGAAATCACGTTCAACAATCTTTTGTTATCTGCACTTCTTTTCAATTCCTAAAAGGATCATGCAGTTACAAAAGGAATTTCTGACACGTTAAACCTAAAAATCATTTCACCTCCAACAATTAGAAATTTATCCCTTTTAGTTACGGTTCAAGTAAATGTTCTGGAGAGAAAAACTCGAATTGGAAACAGAATTCTCTTTTGTATTGTCAGGAACGGTGCAAGGAAAAAAATCCTTGAGAAAATACGTGGGCGTTCCAAATGTTCACGAGTGTATTATATGGACCTTCAATCGTTCCCCGAAGTTGATGATTTGCGGAATTGTTATCTGTTCGTTGGCTTGGCTTATCGCATCCTTATGACCTTATCACATCACACATCAATCAGGTGTTGAGGATTTGGACTTGAACCTATTCACTGACTTGACGAAATTGTATCTTCAACAAAAGAAATAAATGCAAAATTTCAGTAAATTTGGAACTGTTTTCAGGAGATATTTTAGCAATGGATGAAGGATGATTGACGGAAAAAGAATGCCTTAACAAGGATATAATGATTTCAAGCAATTATTGATGTAACGTTTTACTCATCAAGATTTTTTTTAGCATTCTTTTTGCAACAGTTCAATGCAAATTATACAAATTCGTTCATAATATTTGGGACAACCATGGATGATGGAATAAACTTAATAAAATAAAAGTGGCAAAAGTAAGGTAACAAATATGTAAAGTGGACCAAAGTCCAGTCACCCTCAACTAAACTTTTCAGATATTGTAGAAAGATTTCGACAATTTGGAGGGGATAGGGTTTTTGTTTCAGAGCCCAGGCCCACACACTAGAACCTATGCGGACGATTACCTTTCACCTGTCGTCTTTATTAATTTACAACCTTCCACATGCTTTACTGCAAAATATGCATGACGAATATGTCCGAGACTTAATTAATAAATGGATGTTTTTGTTTGTCCAAACTTCGCTCACAATAATTCAGCACAGAAGCTGTAAAAATATTTTAAGACTCTTCAAATTAATGGAAAAAGACAGATTTACCGAACGATGAATGGAAGTTATTATAAGAGGAATACAGGAAAAGAAGCATTCCAGGCACACATCAACAGGTTAACACTTAAAATTTCTAATTCGCCAATGAGATGCCGAATTAAAAACAAAACTAGATAAATGGGAAAGCTCCGTGGGGGTCTTGCAGTGACGCAGGTCCATTTACCTCAGCAGCACTGCCAAGTCTCTGATATGAAATCGGTATTTCCTCAATAACGCGGATATCTTTGGCGGGTACCGGAGACGGAGACGGAAGATGCTGGGCAGCAATTGGTAGTTGTATCGGGACGGTTATTTTCTCGATAATGGACAAGCGGAGGTCGTAAAGAAGACACAGTTCCCCGTGCATAAATTAATTTCTTAACTTTACCATGTTTTACTTTATTCGAGACAATCAAATCGGAAAAAGAGCCGATTAGAGCAACGAAACTAGCATGGACCCGACCTGGACCAGCGCTTTGTTTCTGTCATTTGCGTTAATGACTGCGCGGTAAAGGGGCGGACATCGTGTATTGTCCAACGTCCGAAGGGGTCCAAATCTTTACCAGTTTTACTATTTGAAAATTTTCTAATGAAGTAATTTGAATATTGGGCTATCGATTGTGTTTGCGGCTCATTCGCGGGGTCAATGACTCGAACACTCGATCCAACACCGAATTTCGGAATTCTCTCTAGGGAAACAAAGTCTGAATTTACTGAAAAGTTGGAATATGAGATTTTAGCAACTATTGGCATGTATCTATGTTAGTGGACACCACACCACTCTCCGCTCTTCCACAGTCTAACGGTCTGGCCAAACAGACTTCGAAACATTCACTTGGCGTTGACTGGTAAAATGTGTCTTTCGAAAACTATGCGATTTAGCAAAAAAAACATTAAGTATTTAACAGTTAATTTTAGATAAATACATTAAAAACTTTCGAGATTAAAATATATTGTTGTGCTTCCTTTACAACAGAAGCATATTATATCAGCAGCTTCCATTTCTTTGAGTTGTGAATTCAAATTCATTTTCGATTTGAAATTAAAATTGCCTAGAAATACGGCAAAAAAAAATTTGGATTTTCAGTATTTGAATTTCAATCGCGTACAGAAGAGAGGCCGACAAACATACTTGCTTGTCGTGTGGGTTACAAGTTCAGCATTGTTAACATAAATAAAATAATAGGTCGACTTTTTGGCATAAGCAATTCCAAAAATATATTTCGCAAAAAATACGAAAAGTGATTTTTACATTTAAATTAATGAAATTTTGAATATTAGTACTACTAATTGATTGGACTTGAGCATAACTATATACACATATCAAAACTAGTACGGAAGTATAATTGGTTGAGGCCAATTATGAAATACCCTAGATGCAAAACGGCAAAATTTTAATACGTTTAAAAAACCGTGCAAAAAGCGTTTTCCTATCGAAAAGAGATATTGTTCTAAGTTATTAAGAAAGCATGAAAAAAGAAGTTTTTTGTATCTGTAAAATTTTAAGATCGTGTAACAAAAGACCGTGTAAAAAATTCCCTTTCGGCAGGCCTACAGGCTGAGATAGATTTCGAAGTATTTTTGATTGCATTTTTTGGGGTATTTTCTTTTAACATCGAGAAACTAATTATTGATTTATAAACTACTCATCAGGAGCTTTTCAACGATACCCTAGAAGACGTAGTTTTAAAAATTTCGAATTTCCACCTCCAGCCCCACTCGCAACCCCACCACCACTGAATCTGTGCTGTCAGCGTAAACTTCATAGAGAGAACTCTAAATTATGAACATAAAGTTTTTCTTAAACTTCAAACGAGTCAAGATATAATTTTTTTTTTAATTTCAACCCACTCCCACGGGCACCCCCTTGGCTTGGCCGGGCTTGGCGATCTCGCTCATCAACGAACTTAACCGGAGCTATTAACGATAGAAAGAATATAATAAAATTCGGTTCAAATATCTTCAAAATTACGTCCGCTAGGGTGTAAATGTACCTATATATTATATAATACTAGCAGGTCTACCCGGTTACACTCGGGTCGGTGAAAATCATAATATAATGTACATCAGATTACATTTTGAATTTACAACTACCCCAGAACGCGACGATAGAACCGTTTCCCGTACGTCGGGTTACAATAGTGATTGGTTAGTTTGTTTTCACTCAAGGGTGGCTTTTGGGGGTTGAATTAGGATAGAGGTTGGTAGTTCTCATTGAGCCTTTTTTCTAACCTAAAGGCGAAATACCAATTTTTATTAATATTTGCTTCAAAAAGGCGAATTTCCATACAGACTTTCATCAACCTATTTTACCCCGTTAGGGGTGAAATTTCAAAGAATCGTGATACACATGCTTCTTTAATTCTAACAATAGGCCAAATACAAAATTTTGAATTTTTGAATCTGGTGTCCCACAAGGTAGCCATCTTGGTCCACTTTTATACGTTTATCGTTTTATATTATAAGCAGGTCTACCCGTTTTTACACGGGATGGTGAAAATGATAATATAATGTACATCATAGTACTTTTTGAATTTACAACTGCCCCCAAACGCGACATATATTACATAGAACCGTTTCCCGTAGGACGGTCAAAATAATAGTTGTTTGGTTTTCTTCAGTCAAGGGTGGTTTCGGGGAGTTGAATTAGGATAGAAGTCGGTAGTTCTTATCTAACTTTCTTTCTAACCAAAAAGCCATACCAACTTTTATGATTTTCTTACTTCAAGAATGGGGAATATTCATAGAAAGTTTCAAACCCCAGTTTACCCCCTTAGGGGTTGAATTACAAAAAATTCTGATACAGGTATTTCTTTATTTCTAACAAAAAATACTTAAAATATGGGGGATTTCTAACCAAGCTTTCATCCCCTATTTTACCGCTTTAGGTGTGGAATTTCAAAAAATTCGGGCTTAGTGCTTGTTAGGCCTTAGTGTTGCAAAAATTTCAGCTTTTTAGGTCCAGCGATTTAGTCCGTGCGTTGTCTGTCACTCAGTTATGGGAATTGTTAGTGTATAGTTGATCTACCCGGCTTTACACGGGGATGATTTATCATCAGTATTCAATAACCGTGCTTTGCTACGGTGTTCCACAAAGTAAAAATATTGGGTATATTTAATAAGATGGGTTAAAAATTTGCAAAAGGTAAAATAATATTCTGCACATTTATTGTCAAACAAACCGTCATTTACAATATACATATATGGGCAAAAACCATTTGTTCCCACCACCTCCCTCGGGTAATGGCATATAGGCGTATGAGGTAGACGTAGCCAGTCATTTGATCTTATTTAACGTTGTCTCTAGAATGTTTTCATTTGTTTTGTGCAGAATGCTTCCCTATAAACCATTATTTCTGGTTATTGTACAAATGTACACCTCTATTTTGCAGTTTTCACCCGTTTTCACCCCTGAAAAGTTGAATTTCTCTGATTTTCAGCGATCACCTATTAGGAAAGTTGTAGAAGTATTCCAAATTTCATGGAACTGGTGCCGTGGTTTGAAATTGTGGTCATGTCTAAAACTACAAAGTCACTTTACCTTAATGGAATGGGTGATCAAAATGATTGTTCGTAAAATGTAAATAAATTCGCTTTAAAAAAATCTATTCCCAAAATGCATTACCTTTTTTACGAAAAAAACAATTTTAAATGTATTAGATTTCACTGTTTGAGCACAACCGCACGATGTAATCGATCATCGACCTGAGTGTGAATAATCGAATCGCGCTGTCAAACGGCAGGCCCCCCACCAACACCATCTGGTTGTAAAAAGTGCATTCTCATACAAAATGCAAACCACGATTTTTTCGATTTTCCGGCTTTCACTTTCAGTTTTTCCGAATTTTCTTTTGTCCTAAACCACCACTATATTGAGACAAAGCAAACAAAAAAAGAATCACTCAAATCTGTCGAGCCGTTCTCGAGTTTTTGCGAGACTAACGTAATGCAATTGATTTTTATATATATAGATAGATGTAGATTGTACCTATAAAAACTTTCGAACGGGGGCGGGTTCGCATTCAGGGAGGTATGAAACGAAGAACTATGAAAGAATTTTCCGAATGTCATGACAAGGTACCGATCTCAATAGGTAGATTTTTCTTCGAGCTTCGGACTATGGGTGTAGCTTATAACTAGTAAAGAAGCAATTGGTCAAAACAATTACGTGATACCCTAGATGTAGAAAAATATGCTCATTCTATCTAAAAATCTAGACATGCATTTTCTTATGTCACTAAGGCTAGTTGTCCGCGACTGCTTAATTTAATAGTACTCAAGTAATTTAATAGTACTTAATTTGATATCACACACCCCCCAAATTGAACAACTTCAAGGGAGATGGTTCCACCCCCACCTCCACAACTCCAAAAAATATAAAAAACAATTTACCCCAGTAGAAAAATCCCAATTAATTCATTCATTCTATATCAAAAAATTCCATGTAAATCCCATTACGTTTACCATCTTAAAACTGCCGACGTTATCTTCCATTTCAATAATTTTAATATCGTGTAAAAGAAGACCGTGCAAAAAAAAATTCTGACAAATAATTAATTATGCATAATCCGTATTTATAACAATATTTAGTGAAAGAAAGTTAATATGAAAGTATTCAGTAAACAAAATGAATAATTTTGCATAAAAACGGTTCAGGCTTATGGCAACACTAAGAAGGTGTTGTCCGATTTTGGCCATCTTCGAACTTGGTCTTACCATTTTAAAGAAGTATATTATCGTACCATATTTCAATCCTTTAGCTATAAGCGTTCTCGAGTTATCGACTAGACAAACAGACAGACGAACATCCATAAAACGGTTTCTTTTCACTTCATGAATATGGTATAGTTATTTTATTCTATCACCATTAACTAATATACCCTACATCTGGGGTATAACGAACTATTTTTATGCACAAAATATTTAAAGCCAAAAACAATCTGAAGCTCCTTTCGAATTGAGGAAATACGAATATATTTTTTAGCACCTGCTTTCCAGGCTCTCGGCGTAATTAGAATTTTTGTTGCATTATAATCATATATTTTCTAACTCATCCATTTACATTATTTTGGAAAGAAAATATAAATGCAGAGAAAGCACACGCAAAACAATCTGCAGCTGGAAGCAATATATTGTAAAACGTAACGATATAAATCAGTCAGCAGTCATCAAGCGGGACAGAATTCGGGCGTTAAAATTCGCTAAATTTAGCATCCCCGCGAACTAGAACATCTTGATTTCCGATAACACCTTCTGTATAATGTATATCAGCAGTGATAAATTTCCTAGATGAACTCATCTCAGATAATGGGTCCAAGTCGTCTACGACGGCGCCCGCTCCTGGATCACAAAAACGCAAGGCGTCCACGGCAATCTGGCGCGCATGATTAGTTATCATGTCATCGGGTGACATGTCGTGTCAACTACTGTCAAACTTTTATGTTACGTGATTGATTAATTATTTTTCCATTTTTTTTCTTGCGATGTTCGGCACATAGACGGGCGGCGTAAGTGGCTTCATCCAGCGGGGGCAACGCAGCGTTGGAGCTCGATCCTATTGTTGTTGTCGACTCCCGGGTGCAGTCAGTTGCCGACGACGATGACATACATCGCATTCACGTCTCAGAAAAATCTAGGGACTCGACACAATTTAGAACGCCCGGCGCTTGATGACCGAGTGTCATCACTTGATGCCCGCTGGCGATCATCGCAGACGGCCTCCGGTCCGGTCACTTGCGGTGGGAACATGACGGGCAAAAAACATCACAAATGAGCCACATCGGGCTTCCCTATTGGACCCCGGCGGGTGCCGGGGATCATTTGACAACTAACGTCATAAGACCGAGATTTGATTGATCCAATTTATTGAAGGACTTCAATGGACTCAAAACGGTCCATTAGCAGTGTAAATTTGAATATGGGACTCAATTATGGACGGTGTTCGAAACGGCTCTGTGCAAAAAGAGTTCATGCTCTTCAGCAGAATTTAGTTACGTAAGTTTAGCAATGTTCACTTCACTTCAAATCCAATTTGCATTTCTGAACTTCTGTTCTTTTTTAATTATTCCCACTCCATTATTCATTCCTCTCTTATGCTGCCCAAGAAAAAGCAGATGAGGATTACGTCCTGAGGTTAATGAATGCACATTGCACAATGAGAATTTCCCCCCGAGAAGGTTCAACTCGACTGGTGCCTTAAGTGATTGTAAGGTATTAAAAAAGAAGGTACATGTTCTGTAAGAGATTATGTGCATTGGATTTTATTGTCGTTCTCTTAATTGTCCCGATAACCCTTCCGTCGGTCACTTAGGCAGCACATTTACGCAGCTAAAGGTAAAGCGGATCCATTTCGAAAAATTACCCAAGCTCTGTGAAAGAAGGAAGAAAGTCATGGAGAAAGCAAATTAACATTAAATCGATAAGAGCAGAGATCGAACGCCGCGCCGTTGTGACGAGAGTTTTTTTTAAATTTATGGTCAACTATTTGAGTTCATTAGATGATTTCAAGATCTCGTGGTCCATCCTAAACGCTCCGTGCACTGGTCAGTGCGACTGGGGGCAATTACTGCAGCGACTTAGCGAGATTCCACACTGTAGAACTGTGGGGCGCAAAGCTTTCCGGGACCGAATAATAGAACTCAAATTCAGAGACACACATTACAATTTACATGTCATTACGGATTTCATTAGTCCGTTCATTCTCCCAACTATCAACATGGTATTAATGAACTGTCTACGAAACAATAATGACTGCGGAGATTATGTGCATTACCCCTTTATTTATGGTCGGAGGAAAGGCGTCTCGAGAGCCGTTATCAAGTTTTAATCATAGTTTTATCATAACGAGCCTCTGGCCGTGATGATGCTGTTACCTTGGTAAGATTCTTTTATGGCGTTAGTCTCGATTGCAGTCACCTTTCCCGAATGTCCGAAAATCTTAGATTCTGCACTTGAAATTATGGCCATCGAGATCGTGATTTGATTGTTTTCTTTTCGGGTCGACATTTTTACAATTCGAACACAGCTTTTTTTTAACTTCCTGTTTACATCTTTCTAACATTTCCTCTATTGCTTAAAAAAAAATAATTCTATTGTGATTCCTGGTAGAACCTCAGATTAAATGGTTTATCTTGACGGCTAAGATCGCGAACGTCTTAATTGCTGTTAAGGTTGCCCCGTGACTCTTGATGCCGTTGCTGCGATCGTGAAGATATCAAAAATTAACTCGAATTACAGAATTAGCCTGCGTTGGGCCGAAATGGTTTCCTTTTATTTATTCCAGTAAGTTTGACGCCTGCTTTGTCTAACAAGATGTGTAATTAACATACTTGTAAGCAGTTGGGATATGGTCGATCTTCGTAAGCGTGACAGCGTTCCACTGTAGGGCTTTTTTGTACTTATAAATATTAATTAACAGCAATTACACGATTATGCAAATAGTCTCGTACCTGAAACAATTAAAATTCCCGCCATTGTGGTTACCGAACAGTTTCCTTTGTCCATTTTCAGTTTCGGGGTGCTCCACAGTCCACACTCGGGATGAGAGACATCAATTTCTCCGAATGTTCTAATAAACGCCTCGCTTATCGCCTCCGTCAGCATGAAATATGTGAGTGCCGGACGCTATCCACCAATTAAAACGTGGCCAACATTGCGGAAGTCAGTTACGATATGAAAGATGTGAAAGAGGTCCCAAAATATTTGCCCAACAACGTGCACATTGACTTTTGAGAGAACCGAGATTTCCATCAAAGATATTTCGAGGCAGAACAATAGTAGTTATTGCCCAATTTAAGCTTCCCCAATTGCAAAGCGTATCAACTTTCTTCTCGCTAATGGTGTTTAAGACCCCAAAGAAATTATTTACGGCCGTTTATGAGCCATAATCTTATTACCATACGATGTCAGCGGATGGGGTCGCACGGTTTCATGAGCTCCCTGTGCAGGCACTCGCGATAATTAAAAGCACTTAACAATGAAACAATTTACCGAAAACAGCTCAATCGTATTGTGTCAGGTGGAATCTCTGGACGTTATATAATTGCTGACAGCAGTAATGGAAAAGTGTAATAAAACGGTTATAATCCAGAAGAGTCATGCATCACCTCCTGAGAATTTCCGCTTTACTGATAAAGGAGAAATTCGGTGATTTGCGAATTGTGACGAAGTGTGGGTGGTAAGCGGCGTGAAACGCAACTCAATCTAAAGATTTAAAGAAGAGTTCAAAGACCAGAAAAACCCAGATGGATTGGATGGTATTGGTACGCGACAGATTCACCAATTTGAACTATTTTCTCAATTGCATTAGTTTCAATGATTAAGCAGTTTTCGCTCCTTCCCGAAACCCAGAATAAAGGAAGCATTAAATCCTGCGAGGTACTGGAAAAAAGTCCTGATGGAAAACATTCTAAGAACACTCGTTTATGTGTTCACAGAAATATAATTACACTCGCACACATATTTAAATTACTCAAATAGAAATTGTTTGTGACTTCGAGTGCGGTTGGTCCTACATACGCGATGCTGCATAAAAAAAAATAATATTCCCACATTCCTCGCAGCACAGCCATCTAATAACTTTAATTCCTTGAGGATTCTCGGAAACCCGTTAATTAATGACACACGGGGAGATCCCAAAACAATTCCCTCCGACCCGGAGGACAAGGTAGAAATTATTCGGACCCCAAGTGACTATTACGCGCTCTGAACTCCCCTGGACCGCTGTCGCACTGGAAACTCGACCAGGTACGACCGCCGCCATTTCACCCGGTCAATCTCCGTAATCGGTTGGCCACATCGCATTACCATCGGCCTGGCGGCCACTAAGCCAGCCGGGCAGCCTATATTTGAGTAATGATAAAACGAATCGGCTGTCAGGACTTTCCAGGACCGACTTTTTTTCTTTTTCTTGTTTCGCTGGGTACTCAAAAAGGTAAGAAAGAATTTCTTTGCGTACCCTTGTCAATAATTTAAGTGAATAAAACCATTCGAAAGGACTGAAGCACATCAAACGCTGTCGGCAAACATCCTGGAGAAAGAGCCGCACGAGATGGATGCTCGAGATATGTCTTCCTAAACTCTAAAGTGAATGCGTTTGTACTTGATGATCATTTTTTCGAGAAATTGAAGGTACGGAAAGGTAAGAAGTGGCTGCGAGTGCTCCAGGAGTATCGCAAGTGTAACAAGTTAAATGGACGGACGAGTCGAACCTGATGGCGAGGCATCGGAGTCCATAAATTTCCTTGACACATAGGCGTGTGTGGAAAAAATGGAAACAAATGAAACCGATTTAAGAAATAGAACAATTTGGCCACGAGATGGGAGCATCCTTCATATAGATGCTGCACAAAGAGGAGAAAGTGGCAGGAGGGTGGTTGATGGCTCTTTTTGATATTAAATACTCACTGAAATGCTATATGCTACTTTTCATGCTTTTAGGACGAGCGAGCAGAATTATTGTTCCATTTCATGTTTAGGACAGCCTAGAATGTAGTCAAAGGGAAACTATTGACACAAATTCACAAGAGGATATTTTTCGACTTAAAACAAGATACAAAAGATATGCTTAAATGTTACTAGAACAAAACTAAGTATGTACATAGTACACCCGATGAATGGAACTAACTGAACTTGTAAAAAATTGTTGTTTAGATTATCATCTAATTAAATTAAAAATAAAAATAAACTGTTACTCGTGTTGACTAAATTTCATGTGATGAAACATACTTGTCATTTTTTGACGTCTCTATGCCCTTTCGCGTGCGACAAAAAGCGTGCAGAATTCGTCTTCCCAGGGAGAAATTGTCGGACTGCGAACGAAGGTCACGCGCCGAGTCACGCAATAAAATTTATAACATTGACACTATAATTTTGTCCCCATCAGTAATGGTTTTCATTCCGCAATAAATAAAGTGCAAACTAACATCCTTAATTTAGGTTTTAAATTTCTATAAGAAATCACTAGAAATTAAAAACAATAGGAGGCCCATTTTTTTTTTAAATTTTGCACTTTTGCTGAACCTCAAGTTCTACCTTAAGTTGAAATAGAGAGAAAGTACTTAAATGACGGTGAATTTAGACTAAAACCATTCTATCGCGGTGTCTTCTGCATAGACCTCCAATGAGGCGATGGCTTCTGCAACCGTCCCATATTCATCGATGTGCACTTCCTCCGTAATTTCATCCTTTACCAAAATTTAATCAGAAAATCCAATTTAGTTTTGACCTCATTATCGTCTGACAAAGGGAAATCAATCTTTTAACGATTTGCAAAAGGGAGTAGGGTTCATGTTTAGGATCCATAAAAACTATTTATGCGGGCCATTTGCTGGCCCGTTTCGTTGCTGGGAACACCTGCCTCCCCCGCCTGTCCTGAGTATGAGTTTTTGGGCCCATTGATTTATTGCAGCCCGGTCGGACCTGCGTACACTTCGACAAATTCAAATCGAATCAATTTCACGTACTTTCCCAAAACTTGACCATAAATTGTGGACCGTCCTCGGTGATCGCATAAGACTTGTCCACCGCTCCGTACTCCTTCGTTTCGAATTTTTCAGTTGAGGTTTTTTTGGGTGTAACTATTACTTGTCTTGCCAGCACTCATTTAGGTGAATCTAAGATTAGGCAGCGACGACAATTTATGGCTTTTCGGGGATACTGTTTGGATGCTGCTGGCCCTGTTCCGCTCCCCCCATGTTAATAAGGTAGAAGGAAAAAAATAAATTTGAGACGATTTTAACAGTAAAATTTTGGTAAAAATTTCGAGGTATGTGTGTGAATGTTCAATGAACCATGGTTAAAAATCTCTTTTATTATTCTAATGGAAAATCGAGTGGACATTGCGCGCGTGGGGAGCTCCACCGTGAGCAGGTACGTCGCAAGCAATGGTTTCGCCTTTCCATAAATTTCGGAATTAAGCGCATTTCAGATTTTAGTACCAGTGAAACCTTTAAGATTACCACTAAAGTGTGTTTTGAAATATTTGACGATATAACTGGCCTGAAAAATAGAGCCACATAAAAAGAAGGGGAATTTGCTGATCAGCATATCGACTTCTTTTTAAAATAACATTTTGTCATAGCAATAACAATAATTTTGGTTTCTCACAAACACATTTGGTCAGAAAAGGTTTTTTATTGAACAGCTTCCAGGATATTATTTGATGTAAATTCCACTAAAAAAACCGTCGGTGTGAAATGACATAGACCGGGACTATTGTCGTTTCAGAGCATCACATTTCAAATCAAAAAGAAAAGAGTTTACACAACCTTAATTGAAAAATACCTGAGCACTGTTGCAATGTACAATTTGCCTCAGAATCATTTGAATAACCACGGTTCGTCCTCGTCGCCATTGGTTCGATATTTATACCGCGGCTGGATGATATCATTGGTCGATTTCCAGGAAATTTTCGCTCAAGTAACCAATTATTAAAAATCCAGCGTCGATACTGACACAATCGCGCAAATGAACATCTTTTTCCAGTCCCACGGCGGTAAACAATTTCGGCTGGCCCTGCCGCCCTGGTCCGGAAATAATTAAAATACTCCACTGCGGCTTGAATACATGCAGGAGGGTCTTATTTATTGCGCTAGTCCTTCATGGTAGCAAACGTCTTCTATTTTTGGTGGGCAATTTCTGGCAGCCGCTGCAGTTCCTTGGATGCTCCACTTCGAAAGAGCTGCTCCGAAAGGGTTGGGCGGAGAGCGGCTTGTGTGTGCTTGCCCGATTCGCCGCGTTCGAGCATCACGGTTTAAGCTGGTATATTGCAGGCAAATTAGTCTTCCATTGCGCCCAGTATCAATTCCCGAGTGCAACTTTATGCTTGGCGAGTGCTGTTAAAGCGCCGCGCAGACAGAATTCGGAGAAGTCACCTTTGGATGACCTTGGAAAAGCAACATACGCTTAATGAGCCTCGAGTTTGAGTCTATATTTGGGCAATAGAAACGTTCTACAGCTACACTCACTGGTGCGATATTGTGAGGCATACCGCATACGTGTTAAATAATAAATATCTGCAGCAGATTGTTTGGTGCTGTTTAACACAAGCATACTAAATCATTATGTAGCCAAAGAACTGAACAAATAACGTAAGTTGTTTATTAGGAAATATTTTTGAGGGTATACTGCATTATAGATTGTTTTTGATTGTTGGGCAATAGGAAAATAGTATTAACCTACATTTGTGATATGTTTTTTGTACTAAAATTTGAGAAAATTATCATAATAAAAGATAATAACAAAATAGAAGTAAGCACATAAAATTCATTAATGCGAATATTCATGTCACTGTTCGTTTAAATTTCAACTAAAAATAGCACAAAAATATAAAAATTGCCATCAATTGCTGCGGTTTTCTCCTGTATTTTGATTAGTTACTAAATTTTATTCTAACTGTTCCCGCAAATCTATTCATTTATCGCACCTGTGAATGACGGAACTGATAAATCGGCTCAGATGACATATGACATATTCAGTTTCCACAAGAGACCCGTGTTAACCATGCAAAAAACATATTCAAACAAGTGCTGGGAGAGTTGTTTGTAATTTTTTACAAAGGCTTTTCCATTCATAGAATGTTTATAAAAAATGTTTGTACAAAATCCGACAATCACGATTTGACGGAATCCGATGCCGTTCTGTGTCTCTGATGACCTATTCACCAGGAATTTGAGAAAATGTCTTTGGATTAAATTATCTGTAATAAACTGTTAGAATGTCTCTACAAATGCACGCACCATCACCTGTCCCCCCAGATGCGCGGATTGATTAATTTAGCGAGATTTCTCGAAAAATAGAATGTCTTTTGCTCTGTGACAGTGAACTGGACGTTGTTGGAGCACACTGATTAGCATACGAGCCCAACTGCATTCGGTTGAGTCACAAATCGCTCAATAAAACATTTTGAAATTCCAATTTAACGGCGTTCCAAGATAAAGAGAGATTCAATCTATTTCCCGTAAACTGGTACGACTACAACAAATCATACATCATGTAGGCGTTACTTAAATCGAAGGAAGATGCTTTTAACAAATCAACACGGGTCTCGTTACCCAAACGCTGCGATTCGAATCGAACCGAGATGACCGAAAACAAGAATCGACCGCATAATGGTCCCATCCGAGGCCATTGGTCACCTAAGTAATTCACGCATGCGTCCATTAAAACCGAAAATAAGAAAATATTCCGCATCTCCGGTTTACATACGCGGGAAAATGAAAAAATTTTTAAATCTGAATAAATTAACAATTACTCCGGAGCAGCGGCCATTTTTCTCCTCGCATCGGAGACATGATCACAAATTATCATAGAAACACGAGAGAAACAACAGAGGACCATCATCATCGGCCACACTGACACCAACAAAATAGTTAACGCGAACGACAAAAAGCCAAATACGATGTCCCCAAAAGTGGAGCCCGACGACCCGAATCAAGGTACGCCAAGAGGCTCTAATTGGAGGCTGCTTAGAAGTGTTGTTCATTGTTGGCGCAGTTCGCTGGACCACTTGGCCCCTGGCATAATGGCACTAAATCGATTGGTGGTAATAGAAGAACTCAGCCCCGCAGCGTGCTCGGAAATGCAAACAAAATCGGTACATATTCTTAACCAATCGGCGATGATTTCGAAAAAGTTTCTCCAGATCTGCCTCAGATAAAAATGGACGAAATTTCGGTTAACAGCAGCAATTCGTCTTCCGCTTTTAATAAAGGTCCACATTTCTATGCAGATCCTCGTTGAATGCATCTTCTCCTTCTTATGTTAATTTTGAAAATAAATAAAATTTATGTTCACTTTGAATTGATCGTTCGTCGTAACTCGATTTCCAGTCCGGAAGAGAAGTGTTGAGTGCTGGAACTAAAGTATGGACGACAACCTCGACCAAATGTATTGCAATTTGAAAACTGCATAATTATGAAGAATTTGAACAGGAAGATTTTTCAATTGTTAAACTTGTTTTATGTAGAAGGTAGATAGAAAATGCAAAAGTCACAACTTCACCGTTTTTGATTTAGAATAGGTAAGTAAACAATATTTAAACAATATTTAAAGGAATAATGACATTTGAATATTTGTACGAGATTTCTTGGAATTTGTAACATGCCTTGAAACACAATCGAAGAGTTTCAGCAGTCTTTGGAAAAATAATTAAATGTTAAATAACTCAAACCGAATTTCACAACTTTCAAAATTGGTGGAAATAAAATTGTTAAACGAAACGAAAAACGGAGGTGACAATCGCTTTTCAGAGGGACAGAGAGGGTGCACCCTGTACAATTCACACCTACTTGATGTGCGCGAAGTTAGATTGAAATTAAATATGCTTCTTTACTCAATGTGGATATTACCATTTGGGGAAGAGTCACCGAACGGGTTCACCTAAAATCAATGAACTGTGAAGCTCTCAT
Organism: Leptogaster cylindrica; assembly: GCA_963082835.1. NCBI lineage: Eukaryota > Metazoa > Arthropoda > Insecta > Diptera > Asilidae > Leptogaster > Leptogaster cylindrica. The sequence continues at coordinate 21,450,840 of OY720105.1, read as the reverse complement.
CTTTTGTGGATTTTTGAAAATATTCATTTGGAATTGTTTACGGCTCTACACGGAATAAATTACTTGGGTGAGGAGTCCAGTCCGTGTCTAGTATCGCGTTTAATTATCATCGCACTTCACCATATCCAACAAATTACCAAACATTCGCATCAACTACTCTTTTATAACACGCCACCAGATCAAGGCTGTCCGTTCAATTAGAAATTCAAATTTAATTTTTATGGATACCTGGCTTCGCGATGGCTTCATGAACTTCCATGAAGTGAGTCTCAGCATTTTGGGAAATGGGCAATTTTGAATATCACCGTTTTTATAATTATATTTGACAGAAATGAAAAAAATAAAGATACACTCTTTGCTTGTGGACTTTTTACGGCGTTCAATATCTGAATAGAATTATCGCGGATAATCAGGTCGTTGCCGTCGCCTATTGGATTAGAGGAGCGTTTCGCAATCGTGTAAAAGTGAGAACTGACGTAAGTGCTTTATTATTGGTATCCGCATAGTGATTAAAATACAATCGTTAGATAGTTATGCGACTTTTACCCTGTTTTTTTATGTTGACAACCAATATCTAATTTGAGATTTTATTGAGTTTCAAATTGACCGAGGTAAATATTTGGCAATAACACAAGAATACGAAAATAGTATTAAAAAATAAATGGAAGATTTGGATGTGAGATGGATCTTAAAAGTAGTTGGTTTTATTTTGAAAAAAAGTTAAGTAATTATTTTGAAACAACGCAATTAAAATATGTGTTTACCAATACCAACTGCCAAGGACACCAATGGACAATGCCTCCGTGCCAACCAATTGACGTCTATCAAACATGATTTCTTTTTATTGGGTGTTTTTTATCAATATTTACTCGTGATATTTGTAAATACGAGTACCTAATAACATTGACAAAATGTAAAACGCAAAATTATTATTGAAAATATTACTTGGCTAACAGCAAAAAATAAATTTATGTAGAAGATTTTTTTGGAATATCGTGGCACATGTTTCAAATCTGGAATTCACTGATCGATTTTAAACAAAAAGTGTCCAATCCTGAGGAAATATTTACCATTTTTCTTTATAATTGTGTTGCATTTTTATAGGATACGTAATTAAAAGTTGTTTTCTCAGTTTATAATAATTGACCAATAAAAATGTATTTTCAGAATATGAATTTGAACTCGCTTATCCAAACAATCGCCATGAAGAAGAAATGCTATGCTTATAATTATACCGCCAGCCGCAATAACAGTCAATTAAAAAACATTAAAAAGGTTATAGCCAAATCTTCCTTGAAAACAAAATAGGTACTTCGTCTCTGCAAGTGATCCCGAAACGTGAATGAACTGAAGTGACGGACATCTGAAATTACGCTCGGACTTCGTTGCCGCATGCAACACAAAATTCCTGACATGTTTACGGTGTTGTGAACCGCGGATAATGACAATTATTACCATTCCTGCATCCCGGAACGACCGGAGCAGAATTATTCGCGCAATGACAGGCAAATTGCGATTACCTTCACAATTGTGTGCGGCGAGGGCCGCAAGCACGCGACGCCAGCCCAAAATGAGCTCAAGATGTTCTTTACCGGGCAAATTGAAGAAAAGTAGATAATTGCCCGCAATTGCCGAGCACTGAATCTTGTTGATTGTTTCGGCTCGAATTGCCGCGTGAGGAAGCCCTCGAAAGTCCGAAAATATTGGGGAGAGTGTTCGGTTTGGGCATTTTGACTGCTTCTCAATGGTTGCAGCAATTGCTTCATTTCTAAAAAAAGGCAGTTCTATGGGAATGCTGTTCTTCACAGCTGCGACATTTGAAGGTTCAAAGCACACAAAAATGTTACATGAACAATGAACATGTAATGTAATTGAAGACCACTTTTTCAAAATGTGCAAAGTTAATTGCAAATTATAGTTCTTGTTTAGCTCTTGGTGCTAAGTAATCCTTATTTTCATTTTCTTTTTTATAATATTCTGTTAAAGAAAACCTATGACATAAGTATGCCTTGAGAAACTGTCATTAGTTTACAAATTACTTGTACTTGATTGTTATCTTTTAGAAAATTCTAAGTTCATTTCATAACTTTTAAAAAAAAAAATAGTCAAAATGGCGTTTCCAATGGCACCGGCAAATAGACGTGCTTTAGTTGTGACCGAGGAAGTCTCGAATCCCATTACGTGTGAGTTATTTTTTACCCCGCCCAATATTGTTATAATGCATTTCTTCTCTTCCTCATTTAAAAATTGTGATGGTATTTCAGTTCCAGTCAATATTGGCAATGTCGATTACGTCGTTGTACAGCAGGATGTTCGACATATTATAGAAACCAAGTACACGAAGTTCATAAACGTGTCTGGAGGCGGACCGAGTAACGAAGGTTCGCAATCTATTGATATTTGATATTAATGGTTTTTTTTTCAATTACTGATTATAAATGCATTCGCCCTTGCAGAAGTGATGGTGAATAATATGAACTTACTGCAAAATATAATTAATCACTTAAGCGATACTAAACAAAAGATCCCCGTGTCCTTCAATTATAACAACTTGAACAACTTAAATTATTTCAACATGAACAACTTCCCCAATAATAGGTAAAACATTTCCTTTAAAAATTTCCTGCGTTTCATCGAAAAAATTGTTTTCTACCGTCAGCCAATGGATGCAATTAGATTGTGATATGAAAGAATCAGTAGCAAATCCTTTTTCGGTATTGTTAAAAATATTATTGATAAGTATTAAATTTAAAGTTTTTGTCTTTTAGAGTTTGTTTAAATTAAGCAATGAGTCTACGATATCCAAATCTACCAAATTTGATTGTGGGCTTGGTCCATTAAGTGAAGTAGAGACTCCTGAGGAAAAAGAGAATTTTGATTCTGATAATCGTATTGATGGCATGGATTTAGCAGATAGTACTAGTAGTAGTAGATAGGAATTAGTAACATCCAATGTTGGTTGAAAATTCAATACTTAAGAAAATTATAAATTGCTGCTGCAAGAAGAAATTGTTTCTGTAAATAGAATGCCTTTATTTTATAAAAGTCAACACTAGAAGTATGACTTTTAAGTCTGTGTTTTAAATCGCGGCCCCGGTCAAAGTTATAAAATATTTAAGATGTAATAGATTTTTGTTCTACAGTTCTACTAAAAAAAAAAAAAAAGTTCAAACATGGTGGACAATCGAATTTCACAATTTTATTCAAATCCAAAATTACAATCTACACCTCCTTGTCCAACTCAATGATCGCATGGCATGCTCATACCTGTGTTAAAGAAACCCAAGTGCATGAATCTCATGAATAAGAATTTGGAAATTGAAATGGTTATTATCGAAATACCCGAAAGCCAAGATCAAAAGAAATAAATCAGTAAGGGCAATATACGACAAAGAAAACAAGGCTCTGTCCGAAAATTATGAAACACAGGTGACAAGAGCCTTGTGTTTTTGTTGTTTTTGTTAACACCGGCTTAACCAAGGCTTTTTACGCCTCGAAAGAAAACACTTTTTTCGATTGCGTATATAAACCAAATAATCGTTGTCATAAATTCAAAGGGGGGGAATAATTTTTAATTAACATTTTCTTTTGTATCTCTAATTGCGAGAGGAGTGGAAATGACCACTAAAAAGGTGCGCACTACAGAAGCCGGATTCTGCTCTCGGGCTCGGGTTGATATCCTGTTTATGGGCCTACTGATTGAGTAAATAGTTTTGGGTGCATTAGACGCCATTGCAGCAGAAGCAGTCGGCGCGCCTGCCCGAACGGCTTGAATGCATCTGTCTTCCTTTCTTTCCATTTTCATTTTCACTTTAGTTTCTCATGAAAATTTACATAAAATTAAACTTTATTGATTAAAGTTTACGCCATCCATCGAGGCATGCATCTTCTTGTAAAGTTTTTTTTTTAAATGTGGGTCTTAGTGAATGCTTTGTGAAATGATTTTGTTGATCTATGGGCATTGGGCCCCCACTATTGAGGAATATCTACATTTTAATGTAAAAATAATAATTGCCTTTTTTGTATTCTAGATCATAAGCTAAAGATGTGTTTTAACATGTATATGTTTTTTTTAAAAATGTCGTATTAATCTCTGGTAATACGGAAAATGTATCGAGAGAAACTCACCTGCAGTTGTAGGGTCTCCTCGAAACCGTTGGGAAAATCTGTGCAACCGGTATCCAATTGGGATAACGATGTTGCTAGATGTCGGGCATTCATCCCAATTCGCCCTCAACCGATCCACTCACTATCCTTTCTGCAGGCTCAACACATTCAGCACTTTTAACAAACACTATTTGTAATGCACAAAATTATAGAACACTTTACATACACAATTCGTCCTGGTGTGAATGGAGAGTGCTCGCTGGAGTCACAAACCATCTACATGAACCTAAGGTTTCAAAATAAACGGATACTTAATTTTAAATGCTTTTCCTAGTGGTACTTGTACATTTTCTTCACACAGGAGTTTAAGCGATTTTCAAGGATGGCACATGTTTACCAATTCGTATAAAATTTGTTCGAGTGTTTTAAAATCCTTCGTAACAAATCCAATAGCCTTCTAAAAATACTTCATACCGTGGTTGCGCCTTGGTGTACCCGAACTTCGCTGTCAACCACAAAGACTCCAACATAAACAGAATTTATAGTCGTAGTGGAAATATCATAATGTTTTAAGGATTGAAGAAATCCTTGAATGAAGGGCAATGAGTCGATTTTAAATTTTAATTTTACAGAGACAAACATTGAATTTTCGCTGATACAGTTAAACCAAATAGGGGTAGTATAAACAAGGTCAATTTGATGCCTCCTGAAACCCTGGTTCCTGAGACACAAATTGCGATGTTATAGGTTACATGCACGCGTCTTTGCATCCTTGGAGCAATCTAAGGCATTCTGCACACTGCATCGTAGCTAGTGCGAGGCCAAATCTTTTCAGTCAAATCAACTCAAGGTAGAACTGTCAAGGACGTTATTGAGAGATTGTGCCTCGGCAATACTGCCGATCAGTGAATTAGCCGAGCCCCGGCAATGTCAAAGCAGTTATCAATGCCAATAAAGGAGCAAAGAATTGTCAAGGGTATGATCAATTACACTTAACCCACATTGGACACATATCCACTTATGTGGAACAACAATGTCGTTCGCTACGGTTATGTGTGACCTGCCCCCACTATGGCACCAGTCAAGACAGCAGGAGGGGAGTACCAGCGACCTTATGGAGCGCTCAATACAAAGTAGGGCAAGCACATAACCCCGTCGAATCGCTTTAATCTCTTTAATAAGAAATACGTATAACAAAAAGAGCATTGGAAAATGTGTAAAGCGGCCTGGAAGGCTGTTGGACGACGAGGACAGGAGAATTTCGCGGGTGCAAAACTACCACTAGAACTCAGAATAAATTGCATTTAAAATTAACGTGTGGAAGGGAGATTTAACGGTAGTAAAACGGTTTCCGAAAATTTCCGAACGGCAATGCAGTAAAACGCCTGTTGAACAGCAGCCACCACACATCCGCATTGGCCGTTCTAACACGGCGCGCTTTTGTTGGTATTCACTGTATTGATCTAGGTTATGTTTTATCCATCGGGCAACATTTATTTGATTGCCGCGATATCGGTCACACGAACTTCATCTGCTTTTCTTAGTAACTGTTAGCTAATCCTGTGAAAGGGTAAAGGTAATGCGCCCCCTCTCATTGCGATTATGTCATCCAGAATTCGGAGAAGCAAATATTACGTTAGAGGGGATGAAAATATGAGTGGTATGAGTTTTTGGGGTGGGGTGGAAGCTCAGTAATTCAACACTAAATTAATTGTTCGACTCTTGTCACTTCTTGTCTACATTCAATGACGATAGAAATATGTTACGACATTTAAGGGAGTGACACGCTCTGTAAATTTCCTAGGAAAAAACGAAGAGGAAAATCGCGTGAGGATTTAGCGAATGCGGGCTACTTTAACCGATACTACATTATTTTCAGCGAAACAAAAAATTGCGGAAAACTACACAAATTGCAATAGGTCCACAACCAATTTCCAGGAAATTGTGAACCACTTTCCGCTTCCTCGCCAGCCCCGTGGCGAGTCCTAATTCGTTCTAAAAATATCCCGTTTCGGAAATCACTTTCACATATCGCACCTTGTACTGGGATTGTCAAAAACTCCACAAAACCAACGATAACTCACTTTTGTACCTCTCCTCAAACTGCCCGCACTTGTGTTGGTACAGATTTACTACTGGGCGATGATTATCCAACGTATCCGATTTCTTTCAGGATAATCGAACTTTTAATGGAAGTGGCTTCGATGCCCGGGCCAAACTCAATTTTGCTGGTTTATTGGATTTTTTCAGAATGCACCAAGTTCAGACTTTTTCATATTGCAACAACGGCAATTTCAGCGACTAGGGCTAAACCAACCGAGGTGACAGCAACAATGAACACAACACACTGAGGATTCATACTGCAAACACTGACCAACACAGGTACACACGCTGTGGGGAATCCCCCTTTGCCCCTTTTGCACAATTATGTTTGCGGAAGCTTTTGGGGCTCAATTGGGCTTGTGTGGGTACGTCATTATTTTCGTTAAGTTCTCCCGGAACGTCAAAAACACCCTGCAATTGCACCCTTAAGCTTAACGCAAGCTCAAGTATCAGGTGCTGAAGGACAGGCATCAAAACACGAGGCAACTTGAACTGGCCCCTTTTACCTGCCTCTAATTGGGGAGTTAAGGACGACCGAATGTTGTTCAAAGGATGTTAAGATTATGTGGCTATTGAGATATAATTTGTTTTACAATTTTATGAGGAGTGGTCAAAAAGTTCACGGAATGGAAGGGTTGCAAATTAAATAATAAAATTCAAAAATATTTTTCCTTTTCAATATAATTCCCCATAAGCTCACTACATTTATTAGATCTTAAAATTAATTTTTCTAGACCATCAAAATATATTTTTTCTCTTCACCTTCAAAATGGGCCATAATAGGCTCTTTGACCTTATTGTCGTTAGAAATTTTTTTCCATTAATTTGTTTTTCAAATATTTAAACAAATAATAATCGCTAAGGATCAAGTCTAGACAGTAGGGTGGGTGAATTAAAGATTCGAACCCATATTTGTGTAGAGCAGCCATTGCAACTCTGCTCTTGTAAATCGACCCGTTGTCTTATAGGAGTTTGCATACGCAGATACGCTTGGTCTATTTTCCTTGATGACTTCCTTTAACTTTTCTAATATTGAAGCATAGTACTCTCCAGTAATTGTAGTGCTCCTTTCTTTGTGATCTATACTAATAAAATTCCTTCGCAATCTTAAAAAACTGTAGACATAAAGTATCCAGGCGATTCCGGCACCACATAAACTTCAATGGGGGTGCTTTACCCTTTTTATGCTATTGCTTGCGACTCTTCTTTGGATTTGGGATAGAAGTGATGAACCCAGGTTTCATTTTCTTCAGTAACAATCCTCTCCAAAATCGAGGTAAGTTCGTCGCCACACAGTTCCCAAAAGTGCTTAGATCACGGTGCGAAGTTCAATTTTATGCACTGTTGCAGTTTTCTACCGACTTTGACTTGTTCGAATGGCAATTACTCGTTAACGACTAAGCATTAAGACATTTGAAATTTACATACATACCTACTAATGATGAGTCCCAAATTAAGGATGTGTTAAGTGAGCATTCCTGCCCCCGCCTCTTCCCCTTCATGTCGCGAAATTTTTGACCTCCCCTCGTACTACTCAATCATGTGACCCACAAAAAATTAATGAGCGGAAAAAAGCTTAAAAGGATCTACCCGTGGGCAAAATACAGTTGAAAGAGAATGGTTCAACAGAACTGCATCCTTTTTCATTCATTTGCTGCACTCACTGTAGTCGTAGAAAGTAACAGGTCGTGACAATACGTACGCAGCGCCTGTCAACTCCTACAATTCTAACACTCCTTTTTATCCTTTTAGTTCTTTTAATCCTTGCAGTATGTAAACATTCTGAGTGCAATAGAAACTCATCAGAGGAAAGGAACAATGTTTTACTATGGTTCTAGAATGGAATGCGAATGGCTCAACAAAAAAAATTGAAATCGTTCTGCCTTTGAATTCTTTGCAAAAAGATGTTTCTCTTAAAAAACTATACTGTACTTTTTCTGGAATTCCGAAAAATACGAATATTTCTACCGTTCTATTTTCGTATGCAAAACCCAACGCCACTGTCCCCAAAAACTTGACGACAAAAGCTTCCACTTACAAGCAAAATGGCAAATTTGTTCAGATGGGCGCTTTTCCTGCAAGGAGTGATTTTGCGCAGACGGTACCGAATCGATTTCGGTAGACTAAAAACACGGGTTAGCCGCACTTCCCGTTATACGTCATTGCGATCTGTCACTGGACGAAATGAGGAAACCGTTGTCAGGCGGCGGATCCGAATTGTGGGTGTTGTGTTCAGTCCAAATTTAAGCGGTCAAATTTCAACCAATACTAAGATAACTCTGCAGTAGGTTACCGGAGCACACTTGACTTACAACTACAGGATTAGACCGGGAGTTTGAATAGTCCTGTTGAAAGGGAGGAAGCTTCTCGCAGGTTTTCCGAGGACTGACAGGACTCAATGATATAATTAATAGGAAAAACCCCAGACTGTCATTTACCAGTGTCAGGGTGGTATTGGTTAAACTTAAACCGAGAGTGGGTGGTCTCGGGTCACCACCTCAGGGGGAGGCAATTAATTTACTTCATAATACGCGTTGGTTTTCACGAAATCTTATTTTTGCGAGTATTAGTTGCAGGATTGTCGAGGGCGAAGGGGCGACGGAAATCGCATCTGTAGCTTCAGTATAGAAAGAATGCTTCTGGTGCAGCTTTCTGGGCGATATGTTAGGGATGTGTCAGCAGTTTTCCCTTAGAGGCGCTGAAAAGCAATGCATCAAGAAGTACCTGCAATGCTCTCTGCATCCTTTTAGAGTTTCAGCAACGTATGGAATGCAGCAGTGCTTGATATATGGGAACGAGGTGAATCCTTTCTCCGTTGTCGAGATTACGTAGTTAGGATATTTTTATGGATGCAAAAAATGTCTTATGATTTTCAAATTAATTCAGTTTTACCCTAGATTTCACATTTTTAATTAAAAGTATAAATGAATTTTCTCAGAAGTCGCTTATTAACCCTTCTTCTTTCAGTGGCAGATACGTTACTAAAAAGGACACTAATTTTATAATTTGCTGACTAAAATAATTGTTTTAAATTAAATAATTTGGTAAAGTATTTTTTCCGTTAATGCGTTGCCATATTATCGCCAAAACCAGATTTAATTCATTTTAAATAATCGGTAAATACTTCTCATTGTTGCAAGTCATCCTCGCGGTTCTCACAATTAGTAGATTCCATCGACTCCGGTTTTAGATACTTCAGTTTCTTTGAACCTTAATGTTCAGGTAAACGAGCCGAAGCCGGCGATCAAACGACAACTATTTATTCCTCTTCGGATTAAAAACTGCAAATATGTAAATCTGGTAAAAATTATTCATTCATTAGGCACCGAAAGGTGAATACGCTCGCCAAGAAAGGTGAGCCAATTCGCGAGAGATCGCAATGGCGAAGGTGCTGTCGGACCGCGACGGCAATAGACGCATCAAGGTGGCCACCGCGTCTAGATCATCGCGATCGGAATTCGGAGGACGCGCTCTACCGCAGAAAGCCCCAAGTGCCGCGGGGCCTGAGCTTTCCCGGCAACGCTGAGGCACCGACTTCAATGAAAATAATCGAAAGCCAAGCAATGTTTACTTACCACGGAGCGCTCCAATCGCGGAGGTATGAAAGCCTCGCGGTTCGTCGCGTCTGTGTGTGTCGTCGACAGGTAAATAAGGTATCCACACTACTCATCGCTTGTCCAATCTGTGATACTCATTAAAGCACCTCCCATTTCTCGTCGTTTTTTACGCGCCAGCACATGACGATTACGAGCAGTGATAATGAGGCCCAATAGTAATTAGTGGGAGGTACTTTCGGCCGCAAGTGATCCTCGTGTTTGCTTGTAATAAGAAATTAAACTGTTGGCTCATTAGAGATCAATTTTCGAATTATTTTACGGGTTTTACGAATCTCGAATTAAAATATTTTTTCAGAATTTCTTTTTAAACAAACGACGCGTGTTTTTCCCGATGTTTGATATGAGTGATGAGTTTAAATATTTTCTTGCATAAAAACTATATCAGAATGTGAAGTTGTTTGTAGACAAAAATTAAAAACCGGAAAACATACAAATTAAAAAAGCACTTGAAGTTGAACAGTATTTTTTTGTATTTATATTTAGAGTTGCGGGAATTCTGAATTTTCCTGGAACTCTTATCACTTATCTGAATGAAAACAATATTGAAACTTTGGACAAATAAGGAGCATTGAATGGATTTATTGCGAATTGCAATATTTCAGTAGTAGGACCTTGGAGTTTGTTGTTCTTCATCCCGAAATCGCCATGAAATATTATATTAGTTCCAGAGAACAATTTTCCGAATCGCATCAGCGACGAAGTTGCAATAGTAAAGATCTGAGGAGATTGGAAAACTTCGTACAGCTCCCCAGAAAGCAATAACCTGCCTGAGAACGGAGCCCGGGAGGAACTGATGCTTGAACTAAAATCTTCCCGCTTTCCCGCCGAACTTCGGTTGAGTCAGAGTGTAGGAAGGGATTATTTAGCATCTTCTGGAGCGGCTAATTGGCTGCATGAATCACGGTTTCATGTTTATTCAGTACGACCGCGCTAGAAATAGTTTGATTAACAATTAAGCGCCCACACCGCGTCTCATTATCTCATGCGTGCAGCACTGCTATATGTATAACATTTTTCTGGTTTCAGTGTTTTTGGACGATTTTAATTTTGGATCGTTTTTCAGCACCTGCCCCGAAATGTTACAAACGTTACTTTTTCCATTTACAAGAACAGTAAAAGAGGAAGTCTTGAAAAACTGGAAAATAAAAATATATTAGGAAAACAACAACATTATATTATGTTTTCCATAGGTTTCCAGCGATTCCAATAAACTTTTGCACAAAAAAAAGGAGTAGATATTATCAAACTGAAAATTCACGTATTTTTCAGTAGGTACCTACTTCGTTAATTAACTTTGCACACGTATTGCAAGGAATGAAAAATTGTAAGGACAAAAAGGAAGCGAATATCAGTTTTCTCTCGTCCAAAAACACGTTTAATTCCGTGTTTTTTTTTACTTTTTTAACAAATTTTACAACTGTTTAGTTGTTATGTACGCTACATAAGCTTGCTCCGAAACCAGGATCCTCCCTGAAATGAAAAACAGAAGCTCACTCCTATTGAAATCGCACTAATTATGTTAATTGAACGTTTTTACACCATCGCCCTTCTCGGACCTACGTGTCGATTACGTTTGTTCTTGTATGCAGGACCTTCTGATAATGGATAGTTTTGTAAATGGAGCACATGAACGTTTGCCTTCCGAATTACATATGAAAGGACTTGGGATGAAAACATATTAGTAAAAGCTGGAAGGGGAACGAAGTTGTGCTTTGAATTAAATGGACTGGATCCGTATTTCTTCATCGGAATTTTTTTGCCCAATTTCCGAAGCTTAACTTTAAATAGTTTTTTTTCTCTGCGGATCTGATTTTAGTAGAAAAAACTGTAGGTATGTATTTTATGTTACCAATGTCTGTTTATTTCTGGTTCTCATTTCGTTTAATCTTGTAAATGATTATTTGTCACAATTCGTACTAATTCATTGAATATGTGTAACAAAAAAATTCAAATTATTTTTCAAATTAGTTTAGATATATCTATCTGTGGGGGTAATTGGGTGAATACAATACAATAGTGAAAAAAAATGAAACTTGTAAAGAAATTGCTCTCTGCACTATTCAATTTATTAGGAAGGGATATGATAAAAATAAAAAAAAAGTTCTCACCGGATAAAGTAAAACATACCTTCCAATTCCCTCATTTACCCTATGTAATATATTTGCTGTTTTGACAATTCCAATGAGTATGAAATTAAATTAATAATAAAATTGCATTAGTCACCTCAACTTCTTCGCAGTGACTGCACTCTAAGGTATTTGCATTTGGCTAATTTGGTAAATCCGGGAATAATCGTTCAAACCTATCAGAAAGGCATTTCGATGTGTTGCACTTCGAAATTAGTCCGCAGGCAAAAGGAACCAGGAATAGGAATTACAAAGTATTAACGACAGGAACAAGGTTGAATCGCTGGACCTGGAATAAGCAGAGATTAATGTGGTTGGATCGAGAACAAATGCACGAAGTCCAACTCCATTTGGTAAAACATTGTGTGTGCGTGTGTGTGTGTGTGTGTGCGGGGGGGGGGGGGGGGGGGGGGTTGGACTATTTACTTCAGCTTTGATTTTGAACCCGAGCTTCGTCCACATAAATGGATTCCTTTGGACTCAATCGAGTTATTCAATGGTTTATAAAATCACCTTAAAGTGCACGAACGATTTTTTTCGCTTTGCAAAAACAATTTTACTATAAAAATAATAGCAATAATAAATTTACAATATGTACATTCGTTGATTGGGTTTATTAATAATGAATTGTCAAATATTTCTGTAATGGGTTGTAATTATGATCTAATTTTTCGAATGATTAGAAAACAACCACTTTAATTAATTTGGAGTCCACTTATTAGGAAATCCCTTGTATCTTCGGATCGAAGTAATTGTTTTCCGCAAATTGGCTTGGTTCAGCGAAATGGAACTTGGAAATGATTTCCTTGTTTCGGAACTCCTTGACACCTCCTTAAGTTAATTCCGTCAAGCGCATTCGAAATAGCCTGGATGCCATTGAAATTGCACAAATGAGAGTAATTAATCCAGGGCGGTGCATGGACAAATGAAAAGGGTTCTCAAGTGCTATCCGTAGGGAACAGGATTTGCAACTCGACCCCCATCGAATGCATCGGAGACGCAATCGGACAGGTCAAGGAAGTGTCAGCTCCCCACTCCACAGCGTTTTGGTGTCTCGTGCAATCGCATTTAGCATACGTTTATTTATTTTATTTATCATTACTTTATTTGAGAAACTGTCCGATAGAGTGGAAGCCCAGTGAAAGCCAACACCTCTCTTGCTCCACTTGACCATCCGAAGAGTAAGGGAGCCGAGAGAAGTTCAATCGGGAGTCGTAAGAGAAAAGCCGCGTGTTAAGCAAAAATTTTGGTGTACCATAATTTGACACAGAACCGTACCAAAACGTACCCAAGAATCAAATAAGAGGAAAATATATTTATTTTCAAATTTTTTAATAGAAAAAAAATACATAATATGCAATATACATAATAAATTCATGTCGGCAGTTCCTTATTTGATTTCCTAATTATAAAAAAAACCCATATAGTCTTGTTTTTTGAATATTTTTTTCGAATATCCAGACGTTTAAATACAAATTTTGTTAAAACTACTATAATAATATTGTTGTGATAATTTTTATTATTTAGAATTTCACTGATGAAGAAACAAATAAGATTCGAAACGTCTGGATATTCGAAATAAATATTCAAAAAATAAGACTGGATGGGCTTTTTTTATTTTTTTATTTTGCCAAAAGTACCAGAACCCAAATTTTGAATAAAAGGTACCGAATTTGCTCCGATTGGAGCAAATCGGCAGCACTCCGTCAGGCGTCTTAAGAGAGCACTCATAATGTTGCTGGCTGCTCTCACTACTGCTACTGCATCGCATTTGCTCAATGCTCATTGCTGCCGTTGCTCGGCAGTCGGCAGTTGTGTTGCTATTGTGCTCTTGTGCTCTGTACGTAGTTTTTTTGTTCCTTGCTTGCGTCTTCGCTCCGCACCCGCCGCCGAAGAAAAAGCAAGAAAACATGTTTGCTGCTTGAGGAAAGTGAAGATGCGCGCAGTGTTTCATGCGCAGGTTTACATTTGTTCCGTACAGCAAATAGTTTCAGTACATTTTTAGCAATCAGGCGATAAACAAGTGCGCGCTCTCTCCGTAATAATCGCCCAAATTCAATGAGACAGTTCTGAGCCCAAAGGGAAGTTTCCTCTTGGCATTTGCATTTTCTGTGCACCGAAATTAGGACTCTTTCGCGACGAGGCCGCCATTTCCGAAGGACTAGTTTGCGGATAAATCAACCTCGACCCTCGTCTATTGTCTGTGCAGCGGACTCGCTAAAAAAATACGTGCTGCGTCCGTGTGTGGTGCAAAATCAGTGCACGGTGCATTGTGTGAAGTTGTGGGTGGAAGCGGAAGAACAAGTGCGAATTGTAAGAAACCGCGACGTGCCGTTTTGGGTGTACTTTGCTGGTGCACAAAATTGCACATAACTATTGCATTCCGTCCGCCCGCGCAGTTCGCTACTGTTGAAGTGAACGGTTGCATAATTTCAGGACTAATCTTGTGGTCGTTGCACCGCTTTCCGCGCTTACATCCGCAACGGTTGCCGCCCGCCCAAGGACCTCGTTGATTGCCACCTCCGCTCGCACGTGGTCTCACCGTTGTCACTGGGGAATGCTGACAAGCTCACCACTGCACCGGGGAGGATGTTCTGAATTCGGGGTTTTTGACAGACAGCGACAGGACATCGTGGTGAGTGAATTTGATTTTGCTTCCTTTTTGCTTTGTTGTTTAGATCCAAACAACCGCTTCCTGCTTTTTATTATTTCGATTAATGTTTGCCTAGTTTTAGAATTTATTCAGAGATTTTTCAAAATTAACAGTTTACTGAAATTTCATATTGAATATTGAAGTTGCCGATATTTAGAACATCACAGTGCTTTTAGTTAGTAAAGTAGTAAACAGAAACACTACATGTACAAAAATGTGAAAATGAAAGGTAGTAATGCGCACAAAAACATTAAAACTCCGGTGTGAATTTGTTCTCCCCTTCCGAAATAAATTTATTTCAAATCCAAAAGAAAAGGTAAATAAAAATCCTTCTTGTTGACGGAGTTTCCCACGAAAACAAAATTTAACTTAACTTTTTTCCATTTCAATCGAAATTAAATTATTTTAGTGAAATCATTTTTAATTCTCGAAATAAAATAAGAATGGAGTAATTAATCTTTTAAGTGTTTACCAAAGTAATAATTTCACAACAAATTATTTTGCAATTATCGCTGTTTGTTACTGTTTTTTTGTTATTTTTATATACAATTGGGAACGATTAACGCTCACTCATGCCTTGTTTTTGATAGTAACATTTAGTAACGTAAAGTGTAGATGAAAATATTTTTAATTACATTTCGTACATTTTAAAATATTGGTCTGTAAAACTGGCAAAAAGTTTACCGAAATTTGCAATTTTAATAAAACTTTAAAATAATTACAAAAGCTTTGGACAATTTTTGCAATAAAATTTTTAGTTTTAAATGTAAGATGGATTGAATTTGTATCTTAATTACCTATTGCTATGTTGGAACATTAAAAAATGCAATTGTACTTGTTTATTTAAAGAAAAAGTATCGAGTTTTTTTATCTTATTAAACAAAATATTGCTAGCATTTAAAACAAAACAGAAAAACAGTTTGAAAATATTCCATTACTGAATTAACATTTTTGGCTAATAATTTCTTAAATTCTCGTTCACAATTTTTCTTTTTTTTAAATTAAATTTAAAATAATTTGAGCATGACAACAAAAATAAAAAATGTTGTTGGCCAAGCAACGTGAATAATTTTGCCATTGCAACTACGAACAAAATTTGTGCGAATTTAGGAATTGCCAGTTAAAAAACTTGTTTAAAATTAAAATGTAGCGCTTATCTTTAAAATAATCTGTTCTATTTATAAAACATTGTCCATTTATTTTATTTTAAAAAAAGCTTCGTTTTTATTGCTTTTTTAAGAAGACCGAATTAGCGTTTTAAAATATTTTAATGAAAACATTTGTAATTGTAATTTTTAAGTGCAGCTGCAAATCGCACAAATTTTTATGTGAATTCGACTGCAAAGGATTGCACCTATTTAGATCCTGTTCTGTCTGCAACATGTGCTCACCGCAGCTGAAAGCACTTCAGCATTGTGAAATTGTATTGTACAAAAAGGATGCTTCCCAAAATGGATTCCACTCTTCAATTTACTTGGAAATATGTAATTGTTTTTAAACAAAACCATATGTACACAATGCAACATAAAATTGAGTCCTTGTTGCAAGGATTATTGCCGTAATAAAATACTCCGCCAGTGAAATTTGCTAGACAGAAATATGCTGAGAAATCTCGGATCGAATCTGGATTTCAAAAATACTCATTAAATTTTCAGTTTAAAAATGCAGGGTAATTTTGAAAGTACTGTACTGTATTTGCCTCTGTTGTTTTAGTATCCTGTGAGTCCTACTTCATTATTTGCGTTGAAGGCGAGTTTCACAGATGCCGATTTAAGTCGCCATTTCCAATTACTTGCAAATGCCTCAACTGAATGTTGTTTCTATCAAATGGCAGCAATAAAACTCTTTCATTCCTTGATAAATATGTTCTACTGTAAAATTTTTATGAACATTTTATGGATCGTAATATTCATCGCAGAAAATCAGACATCATTTTGCACTCGGTAATTGCAGTGTTCCACGACACTGTCTCCTGATCCTGATTTCAAGTGTATGCCTCTGTTTTTAGGTGTAGACAACGCCAGGAAGAGTTGTGCCCCGTAATTAAAGCTAACATTGATGTTTCGTCCTCGACTGGTGATTTAAGTCCAATTATTCATGATGCTCTCGGTACGTGTACATTGTACAATTGTACTGCGGGGTAATAAAAGGCAGTACAATCGTTACTCGCAAATTGTGAACGACCGACTCCTTAAACATTTTTACAGTCCATGTCGAATGTTTTCCCGAAACGACAGTCGAGAGGAGGCGTCATCCGATGTTGCGATATTTTGGCACCTCTTCTTTGGCCAGTAATTGCTTCGACAGCCATAAAATCTTTCATTATACACCTACGCTGCTCCGGAGCTCACTCACAGTTTACAACATTTCAAGTGTGTAATTCGGACAAATGTAAATTTAAACTGAAATAAGTGGAAAATGGCGGGAGAGGGAAGATCTTCTCAAGCACCTCCTCGGGGAACATCATCGGCAGCAATTAACTTTCCTTCATAAAATTTCTTGCCGTGGTCCAAATCTGATAATCAGTTTTTCCCTGCATTCGTTCTGCTTTTAATTGCTCCTAGAAGAAGTCTTGCTTATTTGTTTATTGGTTTTAATGTTCTTCGAAGTGAATTTAAGTTTGCTTAAGAATTACTTGACGAATTGACAACTTCGAGGATAGCGAAAAGTGAAAACATTGACTCTGTGGCACACGAAGAACCTCCGAGTGTGTGATTTACGATGTCATTTCAGATAGGATCTGACTTCCCGCTGAATATTTCAATAAAGGGTTATAAATTTTCTGCACAATTGTGTACAAATGAGAACTTCCGGGACATCAAACTATTTATCTAATATTCCCCTGGGGGGTGGCGAATGTTGACATATATCACCCTGAAATATCAACATATTCGGAAAATTGAGTACATTTTGGACCATTCCATCTAGAAAATGCTCCTAACCAACGGAAGAATGAAAATTCACCGCTGTTTATCTGATATAATCAATGATAGCTGCGGGAGGATTTTACACCAAAATTCCATGTTTAAGTTTGTTTGTTGTTTCAGCTTCCACGTGGAAGAATCGCGTAATTTATTGATTTGCTACTAAATTAATCAAATTTTATTTAAATACCCCACTAAAATAGATCTAGAGTCGCTTGTATTTTGTGACATACTTGAAGGATGTATGTAGATCACGTTATATTGTTTTATTATATTTGCATTATTACATTGAAACTAACTTCTGTTGGTTCTTTAGTGCAATTCGGTATAATTTATTACAATTTGAGTGTTCGAAAGCGTAAATCATAAAATCATATTATTATAAAAAGCGTATTCATTTGAGTTTTTCTTTTAACCGAAATATTGTGTTTAATCTCCGCAATCAATAAACATGAAAAACATCGTAATCTTGTTGTGCAATTGCTCTCCGGAATTCGCTTAACTAGAAAAATACGTCGTATCTTCAGCAATCCTTGTACTACAAAATTGCTTCCATTATTCTGCGATGCAATAGAGTTGGAAAAAATCAATACAATTATATCCAACCTCGGTCTGATCGTCCTTTTTGCAGCATTGCAACTTTGACTTTGCAGGACGAATGCATTTTTGTGGACAAAAACTTTTTCTACAAACTCTGACCAAAATTTAACCCGTTTTTATAGACGCTTTAAATAATTCCGGAACGTTGAAATATAATTTTTCGTCGGCAAAGAAATTACGGCATTCGCCTTTCGTTATGCCTTAAGATTTTCATCCTTTCAGCGTCAATTACGATTGCACGTAATTTTAGCAGCGTTTGAGACGCACACAAACAAAACGCGGCCACACCATCAGCAGCCGGTCGGAATAAATCAACGGAGGAACCCCTTAAAAATTATGGTTACAACAGGTTCATCTCCCCTTTTAATTAAATTATGCTGTGCTCTTTACCCCAACATCCAATTTGAAAGCATTCTTCTTTCCTTCTTCTTGTTATTTTCGAAAACATTCAATAAAGAATTTAATTGTCCTTTTGTCCCCAACACCACCGCCATCGTCATCACCACCTCGCAATATCAGCAGCGGCCGTCCATCCAACATGGACCCATTTGTGAAAAAAGGTCGTCCTAAAAATTTTAACCCGCTTTGTCACCGACAAAAAATTAAAATTGCGAATGGAAAAAGGAAAAAAATTTACGGGATTGATGAATACTTCAAATGAAAAATCAATAAAAACGAGAAAAAATTAAAATAAACACAATCGGGCGTCTCGGTGCTCGTTATTAATATTCCTTGTTTATCACTTTTTTTCAGTAATGAAATCACAGTGAGGCGCACTGAATTCATTATTCCGCCGTTTTTGAGTTATTTATTTATACAAAAATACATGGTTCGTGAGTTGATGGGGGCGAGTTTCAGGGAGACAGAACAACAAAATATGATGTTCTGCCCTCAAAATCATATTTTCACTTGTTATTTCAAAAATAGGCACAAGTTTAAACCGTTTCTGCTTCCTAAACTAATGTATAATTTCGCCACAGTGGCAAATTTCTATCCACCATGAAGAAACTTTCATCCGCCGTAATTCATTCGCGAACTCGCGGTGTGCGGCAAAACAATTGGATTCTTCTTTGAATTACGCACATACATGACAAGTTTAAAAATAAATAAAATGAAATATTCAGAATAATCAGAGCGTGCGGGAGTTTATTAAAACAAATAAAAGGAACTCACTAAAGAGTTGTCGGCAAATGAAGCGTTTATCGTTCATATCGTGTTTATTTTTATTTGCGCTGAGATGCTATCGTCACCAACCGCCGATAAAAATTATTTATCGGAATGTTAGTGCCAAGGCCAGCGCGGCGGTGTCCTGGCCAACTTTTGAGACGGGGACAACAAAAAATTTGCACAAATTAGTTTCCATTCGGCCCGCGTGCACCTGGTAACGCCGGAAGTCGCGCATTTTCACGCAATCGCATTTCCGAGTGCACACCGCGATTTACGGGGACTGCACTTCCCAAGAAGCACGTGCCTCGCTTGCGAGTGGCGCTGCGTGCAGATTGTATTGTGGGGGCTCGCGGGCAGGAAGAAGGCATCGACCATATGCTTTCGTCGGTGGATGGTCGCGCTCTCTGCCGCCGCCGCTCTTCTGGATGTGAGGTGTGGGTGCATGTTCTCGACGTCGTCGTCGCTCAATCAAAGTGAAACTGACATACTCCAGCCCCCACCAACTCGTCTGGGGCTGCAAAGCTTTTCACCCGCAAGAAATTGTCCAACAGGGGGAGGTTTCGGTCTCAATTCAATTTCCAAGGCTTTTCTCCACTGAATGGCAGCAAAAATATTATGGTTTTTCTTGTCTTTTGTCACTGAAAGGCTTCTGTTTATTTTGGATATTGCTGAAATCAATTCCGTGTAACGGTGCTTTGGACAAAAAGGTTTTGGGCTTCCGAGCATATCCAGTTGAATTGGTTAAAGTCTACTCTTTTTGTCCACGAATAATAATCAGAAGGTATATTTCCCTCCCGCCTATTTAATATCTCCAGGACGTCGTTCTCGTTCATTAGAGAGGTCCACACGCGGAATTGAGCAGCTTCCCTGACAGACGGCTTTCCTAGCATCTTCGTGTGGATGAGATAACATCGCCTCTGCCGCCGAGTTTTTCACCTGTTTGGGTATCCACAATTTTCTCGAATTGATGATTCAATGTTGACGGTGTTCAACGCACGTCGATCTCGACGTCTAGTCGAAGTCAAGGTCGTACAAGCGTTTGTTCTCGTGCATGGAAAACGAAGCCATTACTCGCGCGAATTTTCGGCATTTTTGCTTGAATGATTAAAAGTAGTTCAAATTGGAAAAGGACGTGTTAATTGAGTCTGGTTGTCTCACCTGCGGAAATGCAGCATTGTTGAGGCCGCCCAAGACAAGATTTATCTTTCGCATTGCTTTAATTTAAAATTTATAATTACACTTTCCTTGCACGGTCTTCAATCTTTGTACCCATAAAATTACTTGGACGGTAGATGCCCTTCAGAGGTTAACTGGTTGCCATTGAGGTTAGCCGAACTCCCAGAAAAAACCGACTTATTTTCATACTAGAAATATTTGAAGTTGTACAGATTCTTTTAGCCTGATAATTTTTCCAAAATCCCTTTTTAAAAAAAACTGGGATATTAATTTCTGAATCGTGAAAGAATCATTCACAATGTTACAGCCAGCACAGAAGAACAAATGATACGCTTTCATTTATTGCTATATTCAAAACACTTTGTAGACAAAATAAGGATCACCAAAATTATTTTTACGCAAAGAGTCAGTTTTAGGCAAACACAATCTTAATTATAAAACTCGGCGATTTTGCAGTGTTGCGTGCCAAGTGGACATAATTGCCCTGGTCTGAATTCCCCGATATATTTTTAGATGCTTGAACAACTAGCCAAAGTTTATCCAGCAAATTGGTTCCTACCTAGAGCAATTCGCTCGTCCTAGTCGTGGTGGTATCGCGTCAGCAATTAACATTGTACTGGAGCTGGCAGGAAGAGGGTGAAGCTATAAACGGCAATAAAAGTTAAGGTTAAGTCCGTTTTGTACCGAGACTAGGTGTGTACGCTGTAATTAATGGTTACCGATTACCATTTTTTATTTTCCTTGTTTAGAAGTTTTTGCCCCGGCCTTGTTCAACTCTGACGGGCAAATTAATTTTTCTGGACGCCCGACTAGACAGAGAATCAGAAACTGGTCAAAGGCGTGATTCATGACTATCGCGCTCTTTAACAACTATTTCTCGAAGGGTCGTGTAATGGTAATTGACATGGTTTATTACATGGAGCCCGATGAGCGTCCCAGCGCCCGAGACCTGACTGATGCTCATCCATTATGGTCCATTAATCTTTCGCATTCAATCACCCGGTGCCTCGAGTGCGAATCATGAAGTGTTTGCGTATGACTCTGAGTGGTTCTGCCCGGTTTTTTCCTGCCGGGTCAGCTTCATTCCTCAGCAATTACTAGAGATGGCAACAAAAACTATGAAAAATAATAATTTCACCCTGGACACATTAAGTTTTCGGGCTTTGTGTTCAAACAGAAGTCGTGAATGTTTGGAGCATCTCCGGCGATGTTTCAAAAACATAAATTTCGGTCCAAGAACCACTACTCTTTATTTATTACAGTACACGGGAGATTTGCCGTGTCATTCGTTTCGGCCCTCGGGGGCGACGGAGACACCCAAATACGGTCATTGAAAGCTCCCCGAGATGGATTAGACAACCAAATCTCAGTGTTTGCTTCTTCGAAATGATATTGAGTATTTGACATTTTTCAAGGGGAGGAAAATGGGGGGACACCGCTGTTCTTTAATTTACATCAATCAAAAATCTGCATGAGTTTCTCTTTGCACAAAATAATTTATTCTCTCTTGGATTTAAAAGAACTCTCTATTTTCATGCATTCGTGATTGCAATAATTCACTAATATTAATGAATATGAATATCTCTGCTATGATTCTATAAAATTCTTAAAACTTCAATCCTTCCATATGGACACTGAATAATTACAACTGGAAATGGATTTCGCTATTTACTGTTATCACGCAACTGTATTTTATCGGAACTGCTTCATGCATAATTTTCTCACATATGCCGCACTAGTTACCAATGGTCGATTGTACTATTTCCGTTTTGTTTATTATCATAATTTTTGTGGCGTGCTGATGGTGTATTTAATTACTGGAAAAAATAAAATTGCCAAGCACTTTTCAGTTATCGGATTTTTTCAATGCACAACCACGAATCCTAGTATGTTTTTTATTGCCGTGTTATCTTTATTGAAGTGTTGTTTGTTTAGTGAGGATATTTTAAATGTGTTTGTTTTTTTTAATAACTATTTTGAATGCTCTTGTTGATAATATCGAAAGCGAGGTTCGTTACTTGAAAAATGGCTTGAATATAGTTTTTAGAGGTAGAAGTCACAACTGTTGCTAGAACATCTCGTCCAATTTTTTTTTGGAGCCCAACAATCCTTAATGTTCGACCTTGTTTACTCCCATCGTTAATTCAAAACTTTGTGATCTAGACACAATGTCGCCATCTCTACAAGATGTTCAGATTTTTTTTTATTTACTTTCCGTGCTGTTCAATAATAACTTTTTTTCGCAAAAGTTCACAATTAAAATTTGCTCACATCCGTGCTACTCTCCAAATTCCAAATTCCAATTATGAATGTTGTTTTTAGTTACTGTTTAAGAATAAACAAAAATACTATAACCATTGCACATCATGTTTATCAACCAAAGTTTTTATTATTTAACATTTCCCAGAGTCCAATTAAAATTATTAAACAATTTTAAAGAAGATGATCAAATGATCCTAGTTAAACGTTTGCACATCACGAAATAAATTTCAGCATAATTAGGCAAAGGCATGTGCGCAAATAATTAATTACGAACTGTTGTTAAGCTCTGATTTCTTTTAACCATTATATATATGTTTTTTCTGCGCAGAATTCTGTTTAAATTCCTCGAAACGTATTTCATGCGGCCATTCGTAATCGAGAAGCAATCTGCTGATCAGATGAATAAATAATGATGAAATTATAAATTATTCGGTTTTGTGTGTGTCATGTAAGCTAGTCGAAATCATTAAATTTAATAGTTGACAATAAATTCACACGAAATGAAGCCAGCCCATCGTTGAGTGCTTGTTGCGGATGGCCATACAAGGCAAACGCTGAATAAACGAGAGGTCAGGGCTCCGCCACTCAACAAATGTTTCTTTACACCACCCGTTTCAATTCTAATATTTGCGCAAAACTAGCGACAACATCATATTCACAATTCTAATATCAAAAAATATCCAAATAATTTATAGACGGTGAAACAGGTGCCGAGGCGAGGTGAGGAGCACCAACTTGCTCCGCCGTCGCACAATACCAGCGAATGAGCAAAATATAAAAATATTTGGTAGTCATTAATTAATCGCGTATCATAAATTCAATTGTCAGAAAAAAAGATATCAAAGATAAAAGGATGACCATTAGTTTGGGGACAATCTTCTCTGTTTCTTCTTGTTTTCGTGAATTTTTGTGCAAAAATTAATTGAAAAGTCCAATGACTGGTCTGCAGTCGTCGGAGATAGGGAGGGGATCGGGGCAAAATAGCAAAATAGCCTCACATTTTAGTGGACATTTGAGACAGTGTGCGTGTCTGGGAAACTCATTCACTCAAGGCAAAATCAAATTTTTTAAAAGTTAAGTTTTTGATTCAAGTATGTTTTTCATAACCGACTATAAGGTAGACTTTTGTGTTTATTACTTACATTAGGTTTTCGGTAATTCTATTTGATACTTTTGTGGCCGTTGATTGTTTTTTTATTTGTTGCCGCTGCATTTTTGTCCCGCTCGTTCTCACACAAACCGGGTTGACCCATTTGCATTTTTAGTGCCAAACCTCCGTAGAAATACTTCACTAATGGATTTAAATTTGAATATGACCAGCACATCATTATCAAAAAAAAAAAAAAAAACTTAATGGCATAAAGATAATTTTTATAAATTTTGCATTTTACGGTTGGGATCGGTGCGAGAACTTAAATCCCGGTGATGAGCAGTTTTTTGATCTCTTTAATGAGCATGTCGTGCTTTTAATATTGGAATATTTAGCGAAGATTAGCAAAGCTGATTATCTTAGCATCATTTCTAAAAAGAAACTCGATATCTATCAAAATCTTAAAGCAATCATAACGGCTTTCTTTAGTGCGAATTTGAAAGTAACAGAATCTAAACTTGTGTTGGTTGCATACGCTGATTTAGTTAAATACGCCGGATATTGGGAATCGAAATGAAATTCTTCATCCTTACAAATATGTACCAAGGCACATTTTATCTACGCACAAGCACTTTCTGTTAATGACATTCCGATTGCATTTTCCTGTTCACTTCTCACTTCTCATTTTACCGCCTTCGGTTGAAAATAATTGCAATGGCGCTTGACTTTAAAAGGATTTGTAATGACTTTCAGATCCAAAAAAGGTTGTCTGCTCAGTGTTGGATGTGTAAGTGTATGGGTGTTAGAAGTTGTGCCATTAGAAAAGAAAACCAGAAAAAATTCAAGACAAATAATTTTTTCATGTCTTGAAGAAGGTTCATAGTGTTCTAACTTCTAAATGCAATTTACCACGCACTTGTGCGCCTAGTAATATTGCCCGCGTATATACATCCCTCCACAAAAGGATACCTCACGTATGAGGGTCGGAGGAAGCAGGTATGCAGTACTTCTCAATTTATACAACAGGTTGAGGGAACACAGGTAGAAATAAAAGTATGGGAACGTGTTGATTTGAACATTGAACGAATGCAACCTGAGCAAAAAACGAAACAAAATGATTCCGGTACAGCAATAATATCTTGCCCAAAAGTTGCGCATCCTGTGATGACCACTCACAGCTTGAGTGAGTGTTTTCTTAGCCCTTACTTGTTTTTCATTCTATTTACTTCTTCTTTCCTTTCAACCCCCGTAATTTATGACTTGTGATTTGTTCAGCTGTCGAAATGCACTTTGCTAGCCGCACACATGGCTTATAACCACCATGTGATGTTTATTGCAATTCTTGGGCTGCAGCTCATGTTTCAAGTTCAATAATAATTGGCATTGCTGAGAAGGAGCCAGAATATTTGTCTTGATCCTTCTAGTTATTTTCAAGTGTTTTTCAGACAATTGGAAATTTAAGTCCGTTGTGTGTGGTGTTGGTGGTGTTGTTTTTTTTAAAGAAAACTCGTTGATTGCGCCTTTAAAATACTTGTATTTAATCATATGAAATGGAATTTTTAAAAGACCCACAAAAAGAAGAAAGAGAAAGTTAAATGGACAAAACAGAATAATTCAATTAATCAAAAAATTCAACATTTTTAATACACGTATTCGACTTGTACCTACAGACTAAACGTTTTCTTTACCCTTCTTTTGTCACTATTACTAAATTTACTTAAGACAAACAATTTACAATCGATGACGAAACACAGTTTCCTAACAAATGTCAGGTTCTCGAAACCATCCCACTGGAAGCTATCTCAGAATGATCCTCCACAGAACCGAGAAGCAGGGACGGACTTCTCATGGTCACACCATAGAAGGACAATTAAGTTATTCCCGGGGATTAACATATTGCGATGAAAAAGGGAACGACTGACAAATAATAGCATCGGATCCACATGACGCCTGAAATCTTTGTTTTCCCTTTTGTCTGACGATACTTTTCCTACCCCTGCTCGAGGAGCATCCCATGGCTCTTCGCACCGCACCCAATTTTTCATTCCTCTGCAAAACTGGAGCTTTCAACAAGACACATATAATTCACGTTGGGATCCTTATCAACTCTTACGATGGTGGTGTGTCCGGTCAACTTGGATCTCACATAGTCACATGAGAGAGCCCGATATCCAAACTCTGGACGGCTGAATGCGTGCCGCATCACCCACCCCCGGGTACTTGGGCCGCAAGAGATTGGTTGTCGAGTGTTTGCTGCTGACCCCCGTTCCCTGGCACGTGTGCCTGTGTACGTGGGGGGATACCGGCCAAGACGACCCCAGGAGAAGGACTCGTTCGGTGTCCGGCAGCAATACAAACTGATTTTAGATTGTATGCGGCATTGTTAGCATTGCAAAATTATGATTCCTTCTAGCCGCCCTCCCCAGTGCTAAGCACTTATATCACTTCGGGTGCGGCGTGTGTGCGGGTCATACAACCGTAATGAAGTGTGGGTGGACAAGAGTTCGAGGGGATTTGGTCGAAGAGAGCCTGCAAGTACAAATGGACACAAGGAAGCAATTCCAATCGATAGTTGATCTGTTTTAAGAGTTTTACGTAAAGGATGGGCATTCGTGTGCTTGACCCAACTCATTGTGCCTGAGTCACCGGATGGCACTGGGGTTATCTCAAGAAAGCAACTCCTTTGGCCATTCCTTTCCGTTCTGGCGTTGCCAAATCGATAAAATCACACGCTTTAAATGGGTGGAGACTCAAGAAGGAGTTGAGTAATTACGGAATCAACATTAATCCAATTACTCACCCGTATTTGAATTTCATTCGAAAAGCATGAATTTTAATAAGAGAACGGTGTTTTCCTCAATCAATTGTGGGTCCTTCGTGGGCTATCGGCGAGTAAAATTTACGTGTTTGTGTACCGAACGCAGAAGGGATTTGGGAATTAAAATTAATTCGTTATAGTATAAAATGGTATTACTTGAATCACAGTAAGACGTAGTAAAAACACACGCAAATTTAAGTACATAGTACTCAAATCCATTCTTGAGACGAATTGGAATGAAGTTTCAAGATTCAAATGAGAATCTCTAATCGATTACTGACGTAATTCTAGTTTCTTTATATATCAAAAAGAAAGGATCATTTCACTCTTTTTACCCAAAAATCTTATGTTCTGCACCTGACGCCCATAACTGGCCAGCAACTGCAAGTTTTCTTTGTGCCCTCCTCTCCGCGATATATTAGATAATTTTTCCATCTTTCATGAATTATTGACGTTATAAAACAATGAAAATGCGAAATTATTTGGAAAATGTTCCCACTGGACGTGCCTGGCCCGGGCCGACTGATGTGGCCGCGCTAACGGACGCAGACCGCCTTTGCGGGAATGCGACGTGGCCTCCGACCGCACTGCATTTCATATTCCTCCATTGGCCGTAAATTATTCGCTCATCTCAGACGGGTCTTCCATTTGCTTAGGATGTACTCAAATTAGGAAGCTTAATTACGGCCATTGCTGTAATTGCATTCTTTAATTGGGAATTGTTTTACGTTTTTTATGGCTCTTTGTTTGTGTCTTGTCGTCGAATTTTTGGCGGGTGCGTGTTCGTTATCCGCCCTTCTCCATTACCGAAGGTTGATTTCAGCACATTTTAAACATTAACCAGAGAAGAATTAAAAGAAAATGTGCTACTTTTCATGATAGCACGTGAGAAAATCTCGCTGAAAATTACTTTCGTGAAGGGTGAATTTGAAAGCGACGACGGCACCAAAAAAATACGCGCAGTGCGTGTACAAAAGGTCTACAAAAGCACGGTACACTGTACAGTGGACCAACCTTCACCATATTTTTTCTCTGTTTTTGCAAATAAATTTCAATGAAATATTTTTGCTAATCGCGAGAGAAGAAACAAAAAAGAAACTAGTTTGTGAATGTATAATAAGTTTAAACATTTTGTGCCGATTGTCCAAACAGTCGCTAGAGGAAGCAAAATTTTCTGCATAGGATTTATGCTCTTGCTTTACTATTTTCAATAAATAAAATAATTGTTATTGCTTTGCTGAAGTGGACATTGATGCATTAATTAAAATAAAAAAAGGATGCTATTGATGTCAAGTTTTTGCACGACGGAAATTCGTTTTACATTTTAGTAAAAACACAAAAGTTTCGTGTTATTGAGCCAATATTCGTGATATTTTATCTGCTTACATTTCTCTATGCAAAACCTTCGTTTAACTGATATATTTTATTGATCACGATTAAATTTTTTTTTTACTACTATACCAAAACTGGTAATTTTCTAAATATTAATTAGACTTTAAAAATTTACTGAAAGTATTATGATTCATAAAAAACAAGTCAGCTTTTAAACTGAAATGCTTGTGAAGATATTGCAGAATTTTAATTACAAATTTTGTGTGACATTAAGTTTTATTTTAATGCAAATACTGGAGTATATTGTGATTTTAAACCACACACTCAAAAACTAAAGTAACCTTGACGTCCTCGTTAAAAAAAAACATTATTCACGTACACGAGCAACGTGATTTATATGAGCAACTTTAGCATTTGAAAGTCTACCAGAAACGTTTGGCGCAATTGCAAACAAAACTTTTTCACTGTCACATGCAATCATATTAAAATTCATTTAGAAAAACTTTCACCGCAATATAACATTTCAGTCTGGTTATCGAGTTCCATGCATTCATGATTTCTGGATCTGTTCCAAACAGTTTAAGAAGTCCTTCGTGGCTTCCGTAAACGTCCGCATCAAATTATGAGATTTCGTTTGTATCTTTGTATCTTTTTATAAACACTGTTCAAGAGATTTTCAAGCAAGGTCGAACTATCCTAGAAAATTCTTTTTATTCCATTTGTTTTTCTTCATAATGGACGATAATCCAAGACACAATTTTTTTAAACTTTCATTATGAACTTATAGAAAATGTTATCTACCTTGTTTTCAATCAATATCTCTTTTTGTTGCAGGTCCTACGCATTGCTGAATGAACGCTTTTTCAAATGGAGATGCCCATCAAGGGTAAAATGTAAGTTTTTTAAATCTTCTGTACATTGGCGAGACGCAAACATCTTAACCACAGAATTGAACGAACCGAACCGACGTCACCTCAATAAGATTCCATGAAGATTCGGTTCGCAATTGAATTGAATTTCTTTGCCAAAAATTATCAATAAAATCGCTAACAAGCTCATCATGTAGCCATGGTTCAATCAATTAACCAACTACCCATGGGGTATGCATGCACTTTACTCCATCAATTGATCCAAAATTCTATTTTCTGCCTCCAATTACTGCCAATCATTAATTGTTGGCTCCCTCATCATAATTGTAGATGTATGCAACCGAGTAAATAAGATCATTTCGTTTTGCTTGAAAATAATTTGTTATCATCGAAAGTACTGGCACAAGAAATTCAATTAACGAACGACAGTGTGGACCGCGGTTCGTCTCTCAGGGGCTCGCGCGTCTTATTGATTGGGGACTTCCTTATTTTCAGTTCGGGGTCCGAAAGAAGTGCAAATTGTGCAAGACAGAACAGGATGAGAATTGACAACAACCTACGGCCACGTTTGTTCAATTAAAAGTTTTTGTAATTACAATTTTGTTTCATGTAATTTTTGCTCTACATCGCTGCGTGATTTTAGCCGCGAAACTGAAAGTGAATTGTTTTGATGAGTAATTTCCTAAAATAGTTGTGCAATTTCCGAATTAGTCTTAAAGCGTTATTATAACTTATTTATAACGGGTTCATTTTGGCTTGTTTAGGACAATTGTTCAATTAGCGAATTTATTTGAGGTATTCTATTTGTGCATCCATAAAAATACTGTTCTCGTGTGAGAAAATATTTTAACATTTTCATAAAAAACAAAATAAATAAATACCAATTCGAACGCTTTCATCACCTGACAGCAAAATACAATAAACAAACAGATCAACGTTGATTTCTGGTAAGGAGCAAATGAGACACATTCAACACAATCCATAGAAATGTTATTCAGGCTGTCTCCGAAACCCTTTACACAATACAATCAAGACATAGACAACTATATTGTTAACAATAATAAGTAAAAATTACTGATCTCATTTTATTCATTCGATTGCTTATGGAACAGATTTCTTTGAAAATTTTGAAGAAATTCTAAATACTAATCTTGAACTGATTTGGTTGATTTTTTCTTTATTAGATTAACAGTGTTTGCGTTATTTAAGTAACATAAGTTGAAAACAAAATTGTGTGGTTTCTAAAACTCAGTACACAAGTTTAATGAAGCCTATTTCATTGGAAATGCTCTTTTTAACCATCATTATTCAAAAACAGTTTTAATACATATACAAGTAAACTAATTAGGTACAACGAATCGGAAGGAGATTTTCCATGAACGAATTTCAAACTCAGTTTTACCGTTTAATTGATAGTCCTTAAATTAAAATGTTGTTGTTTTTATATCTAACTATAACCCGGACTCCCCATCTTCATCCAATGCGAATTAATTATTTTTTTGCTAGTTAGTTGGTAATTCGATAAAGATTGACAAGCAGGATGGAATCCAGCTCTGCGCTTAATACACCCCCCCCCCCCCCCCCCTTCAGTTCCACTTTTAAAAGTTTTAATCAAAAGCTGAGTAAATACGCGAAATGGAACAATTCACAATTACTCGCACTAATTGCGTTAATCATTTACGTAAATAATTTCCTTCGCCGGTGATAAATATTGTGTTAGCGCGAGTACCAATAAAGCACAGCATCCCCAAGAATAAGTGCTTTTCCTTTTGCCAACGACTTTCAATTTACGAAAATAATATTTCCATTCCCTCAATGCATCCGCCATCCTCCGGCAACCGCTCCAGAGATGGAGTCACAATCCCAATAAACTGCCAAGAGCAAACAGTAGACAATTATAACTGCCGGGATGTATCTTTTTATTGTCTCCTCTCCCCGGACGACCGACGCTTGATTTCCATTCGCTGTTTAGCCCTGGAAATTGTTGTCGTCAAAGTTGCACGGCGGCGACTGCGGCGGAGAGCGCGACTGGAGTGATGAATTATCGAAGGAACGAAAATAAAAATGCACGATAATTGAACTAATTGAGTAATTTCATTTCAAATCGTGTTCAATTAATCTTTCTTTTTTTTCCATTTTGCGATTGTAATTTTTGGCCTTTCAATAAATTTTAATTTTGCTAGCGAATACAACAGTTGTTGCTCGATTTCCATTTCGTCGAAGTCGTGGACTTTTTTTGAAGAAACGCAATTAGAAACAATTTTTGCTAGTTTCAAATTTTTACCCAAGAAAAGCAAGAAGGAGAGTTGATGTAATTGCAAATAGAATTCTTTTTTTTTAAAGCAGCATCTTTATTGTATTTAAATGAATGATGTTTATGTTTCTATTGTATGTACGAATATTGATGCAAGATCCTTGTGCGATATCTGTTCACAAACTATCTTCAGATATGAATATGAATTCTATAAACTTAACGAATTGATAAATAGCAGATTTTGAATAAACTAGATCATATTCTTTAATGCTGTTTTCATTTTAAAATTAACATCTTCTCTATTTCACAGTCGAATTAAAATCCTATAGAAATCTTTCACATGCAAGCAAAATAAATTGAGTGTAATTCTCGATGATGAAAAAAACGATGATGTGGAAATAAGCCATATCCTTTAACTATTACCACCCCTAATCATTATTCCGGTCCGTTAATAAAAACTAAAAACAAACCAAAACGGAATGCGGCCATCTTTATTCCACCTCCAGTCGCTTATAGGCTCTTGAAAGCCACATTATCAGCAATGAAACAAAGCTTTCAAGTTAAAAGGAAATAGAACGACGGATAATAAAAAATAATCGACAACACATTTAAAGTTTCCCACTCCCCCAACTATAATCGTTGGCCAAAAACTGGGATCCAATACACGTTCGCAGGCGCCATATATACGCTATTTTTGCCATTCGTTTGGCTGGCAGGACAATATATAAATAGGGGAGGCCGAGTTTCAAACATCCCTGAGATAACAATAATAAGGAATAGGTTCCATTCACAAAAGGGGTGGTGGGCCGTAGAAGAACAAAAAATATAGAAGCGAAGAATAAAAAACCGCTTGACAAACAAGGCAAGTACTTCTTACATTATGGCACAGAGGAAGGATGTTATAGTTATCGGCCAAACAGTACGGCGGCAGCTAGGCAACAACTTCCCACTTCTTCTTGTAATGAATGTTTCCCTAGTTGTGTACTTTATTTGGTTGGACACCAACAGCGCGAATTCACAGTGTGCCGGCCCGCACCCCCGCTTTCTTCTATCCTCTCGTTAATGTATTCTGCTCATTGAAACTATAACTTCATTGCGGTAAATGTGCCGAGGAAGTTATACAACAATGGCGGAGTTTGTTTTTATTTTTGCTATTTTCTTCCCTCCTCAAGTTTGTCTCATGAACATTTTTGACGGTGTGTGTGTATCTAAGCAAACATCTTCATTTCGAAGTTGTTTTTGACAGATCCAATCCTGGCATAACCCTTGGAGGGTACCTCGTAATAATTGCACTTTTATTTTTAATAATCTCGCCAGTTGGGGTTTTCCAGAATACTCGCCACCACTTTCACTATGTATTAATAAGATTTTTCTTAAAGATATTTTTTTTTTGTGAAATTCAAGAACGGTGGTATCCATGATATAGCAACAACAACAACTGCTTCAGGCGGTCGTTCAGGATCAAAGAGTTCACCCCAACTTTCAAAATTTATAACACTTTTCCCTGGTGAATTTTCTTATGGCGTGAAAGCGGTGTGGAAGTAGTGTTTTTTGTACGCTTTCAATCACGGCAATATTCCCTAGTTATTTTTTCCATATCCGCCTTGTCCCTCGTCCCTCTCCGCCAATTGACAATGAAAGTAAACAATCTGACCCCCTTTTCCATATAATGAATTTGCTCCTATCACGAGCAATTTCTTTCGGCTGTTGAGAAGAATAAATCTGAGTCATCATCAAATACTTCTTAACTCTATCATCCCTTCGAAGATCCTCATCATCACTTGGGGAAGTCCTGAAAGTTTAGAAAGCTCTTCAAATGTATACAATGCAGTCACAGGATGCGACAAGGGAATATTTCATGTTTGGCTTGCACAAAAGCGCAGAGAAAGTATAAAACATAGGCAAACGACCTGTAACGGAATTAAACAGCTTGTAGACAATTCTGCTGTACTTGAAAATGCTTCTCTGCTGTAGACAAAAGTTTGCTATAAGCGAGACCGGGACACTTAGGAGTAAAGTGGCTGCTGTGCAGTCCTTGTTCGTTTGTCAGTTACAGTTTCCACTTTTCCCTGAAATCGAATTTGAGTGGCTGCGATTTGTGGGCGAAGCCAAAAAAGAAGTCTCAGAAAATATTTTAACTGAGCTCCTTTTTTTGGATTTAAAATTCTGCACTGATAGCCGATAGGTACTCTGCCAGTCTGCCAACATGTTAATGCAGGAACTTTTAAAAGCTGAGATGTAAAAAATGCAGTCTGAAGCCAATAAATTCAGTCGATGCAGCTTTACTGGTCTCATGAGCTCTCGAATGATTTAATTACTTGAACTTGGATGTAGTCCCAATCAAGCGTGAAACAATAGTCTCGCAGAAAACATTCATAATTCATGTTGGCCCTATTAAATTAATCTTTCAATATTCTGACAGCAAACAGAGTACATGATTTAGGAAAACAACTGAATTGAAGTAACGAGATCGCGACCGAGGGTCGAGCGGCGGCACTGACATATCACAGGCCCCAGCGCGCATCCGACTGATTAAAATGATCCCTAATACGCGCCCATTGACGCCTAACACATTTAGCCTAGATTGTGCCATGGTCAAGTGTCATTAATTACAGAACGGATGCGATGTAAATCAATTAAGTAATGAAACAAAGTAATTTAGTAATCATTAATGCAGAGCACAGTGGTCCAGGATCGAGCAGATGGGAACTCTGGGCCGGGATTATTTATAGCCAGGTCATCTTAAGTCGGAGAGCAATGCAAAGACCCTGGCTCATTAGAATACTCGAGCAATAGAGAAAATCAATTACCGGCAACCGCCAGCCAACTATGGGTGCCGTGGAGTCCACCTTGCAGCCAAGCAGCGACGAGGGGGGCCCGCCATAAACTACTCGTACGAGTGCTTCACGTAATTTCGAAGTACATACTCCAATGGAAGACAACACACGTCGTACTCGGCCCCGAGCATTAAAAATCAATTACCGGATTTGATTGATTGCAATAATTTCACAGATGGTAAATTACTTGAAACAATTTTTAAAACCAACAACAAGAGCAACAACAACAACCAGGCCGTGGCTAGCGCCAGGCATCGATCTGGCCGCGCGGGCTCAGCTGCTCCACTCCGAGCTACCCTCGCCCGTAATTGATATAATGACGCATGGAGCTTAGAGCGGAAATCCTGAGGAGCGGGGAAAAGGCATGGACGCCGCTGTATGTATGTATTTCGCTGGTTTTGTTAAGGAACTTTTCTAGTGAACCTAATTGCGTCTGGTATTTACTCGGCCTCTTAAGAATAATTGATTAAGGCAGTGCAGTGGCGTCGGGGCTTGTGCGGAGGAGCAAAATTGGGCAGCGGCCATTGGTTTACGAGACTCAAAGTGCCATAATATGCACGTTACGCTCACTGACGCCGTCAAATATGGATATGGTCCAGAGTGAAATATCGATTTTCACATCATAAGCTGAGAATTATTGCAGTCACTTGTTAAGTGTTTCCATATTTTACGACAGTGGTGGTGTTCTTCTTGGTTGGGGTTTGCGAAGAACTTACAGCCGCTCAGCCAAAATGCAATTATAATCAGCGTAATGTCCACTCCGAAAAAAAAATATATCAAAATAAATGGACGATAGATTACAGAGCACATATAAAAATACTCTACGATTTATTACTTCTCTCAAGTGCATGTTCTCTTCATAATTTTATGCCGTCGTTGTAAAGAACAATGATAAGCTCAAAATTTATGTTAAAGTAGTTTTCACTTATTTTCAACTTAGCCAGCCCTTTATGCTCGCATCTGTGTATTATGGGCTTCACACAAAAAATAGGATTCCACTCAATCATTTTATCTGCGAACAAATGATCCGTATTAATTTTTGCAATGATATTAATCAACCAATATCAAGTGGAGAATTTCATTTCTAAACGAACGGGAAAATATGATTCATGGTTTGATGAAACCATGCAGAAAAAACCAGGCTCAAAGTGCTAATTTGAACCCGCCAGGAATATAGTGATTCTCTTTGAAATCACGAAACCCAAAAAAATTCTACTATAATTATAGGAAATATGTGTTCGACGTAATCACATTACAAGTCGGAATAACCTTTGCCATAATAAAAAAAATCACACACAGCTCGAATTGAGAAGTTTGAATATATCCACGAGGAATTTGTAATGTTCATAAAACTGATGATTGTCAATAGAATGGCTTCCAGGTTTCATCAAACCACACACTAAATTTCTCTTGGATTTGTGAAAATCCTCAACCAACCGATTTTTTTGATTCAGGCGCAACCGGATTGTGTCATTTATTGAAAATCACACTTTGCTTTGTCTCCAATGAGCTACGATGTCTTTGACCCCAGCCAGACCAGTTCAGATCACTGGGAGAAAGTCGCAATTTATTAGAAACTTATGCAAATGATTCCTCTGATGGTTTTTACCTAATTTACAAGAAAAATGGAAATGTTAGGAAATTGTAGTGTGCTGCAGTGCATATAACAACCGATTGCGCTCCCAGTGAGTTCCTGGACAGGTAACAAGGGAATCGGATAATTAGAAGATTTCGGGCGGGTAATAGATTAGTGTCATAAATAATTCCCGGTGATCCCACGCCAGTTTGGGAGGGTGTACGACGAGTTTTATCTATTGATTTGCGTGCCTCAACGTCGCGGCAGGATGAAACGGGGCAACTTTCCCGGGACAATAAAACGATAATTCAGGAAAACCACGGTCTCCTCCATGAGTGTGGAGTCTCTGAAGCCTTCTAATTCCAACAATAACTGCAACGTCCCAGCAGCTATAATTTTTCCCTTCTATTTCTTGTTTTGATTTTTTCCTCATTTTTTTCGTTTTTGTCTTGTCCTAGGGCTGAGTACGAATCATAAATTTTTATTGCTGACAATTACTACTTTGGGCCCCATGTAATGGCTCCACTGCTCCGGTGGTAATAAACACGAATAGTTCCTTTTAAGATATTCCCAACAATTTTAAGGGTTGATAATTGTTTCGTAAAGCGAAGGCTACAGCATGCACTCAACCGGGTCATAAATGGTACCTATGTCAAAGCATATCTTGAAGGTTTAATACACAAACAATTTGATTGTAGTCCTGGCATCCTGTGATACTTTTGTGGAACAGAAATTAAATTGATAATACAACAAATTTCTATTAATAGGAACAGAAGCTTAACTTCGAATCCATTTCACCTTTGGTGTTGAATTCGAATCTTCACAAGAGTATGTTGC
Organism: Leptogaster cylindrica; assembly: GCA_963082835.1. NCBI lineage: Eukaryota > Metazoa > Arthropoda > Insecta > Diptera > Asilidae > Leptogaster > Leptogaster cylindrica. Next base: position 21,414,492 of record OY720105.1, on the reverse strand, counting down.
CAATTTTATTTGAAATAATTATTCTCCGCCCATTATTTGAATTTAAAGACTTTCGTGAGTTTGAAATCTATAAATTCTGCTATTATCGAACTAATGTTAAATTTATTTTGAAATTTATTGTATGATACAAGAACATTTCTTCGTTAAATCGAAAATTTATTTTTAAACTACCCCGTAAATAACTAAATCATGTAATTGCTCCTTATCTCACAGTAATGAATTAAAGGATTCATTGCTCCGCGACATCATCATTTGCTAGTAACGAAAATAGACTCCATGCTCAACTGAGTTAGAAGTCAATTGAGGCCTCATCCCGATACGGACTGAAAGCCTAAGGGGCAGGATGGTGGAACTGCTCTTCCAGAATAAACACAGATTTGAGGGGCTACAGAAATATAGCAATGATTTTATGTGACCACATTTACGTCGCCGTATCAACAAAATAATTGCATTAATATTCATAATTACCCATTTCGTCTATGAAGATTCTGTGATTGATTATTGAGTCATGCATTGCTTTTTTATGATACAAATGCAGCCTCAATCATTTCACACTATATAATTTACACTGGATTTTTTTCATGTCCCTTCAACTTCCGGTTACTTAAATCCCGCAGTTATTTTTGTTTTTCTAGTAACTTTATTAAATAAAATCTTAAAATTGATGATAAATCTTAACTATTAAATCCGTCTATTGCTCATGACTGTTGTGTAATGTACACTTATAAAAATAATTTCAATATTAAAAAAAGGAAACAATGAATCCGCAAACGTATGCTTTTCTCATGGGTCAATACGGGCTATCTGATGGGAATCAATATGGCAGGGAAAAAAATCAAAATGAAAATGAATCGAAATAATTTCATTGCATGGAAGTCGTGTGCAATGAGCCATGAAACGTACTTTTAACAGTGAAAATATTTTACTCGAACCCAGCGGCATTATTTTCCGCTTTTGAACACCCTAACTGACCGGCTTGAGCTTCCTTTTTCCCTTTTGGATTTTAATTTTCTTTAATTTAGTGCAGCTTCTCCGTTTAATTCATCAGACAATTTTAATACGCGTTTTACGTCGGTCAGTCTGAATATTTAAATGGTTCACATAGCAATAATAGGATTACATTTACATTAATTGATTATGGAACCACCTTTTAACCAATGAGTCTCGAAAAGTTTATTTGGAGAAAGTATATTATATTTTATTGATTTTCAAACTATTCTTTATTCGCTTTTTGCGATTTTGTGAAAATATTTTCAATCTATAATCTATACCTATTTATTTTTATAACTAATAATATGCTTTATTTTGGCAGAATCCGTCCGTAAATCAAGGAAGAACGCAATGCGACAGTGGCTGTGTACAGATCATCACTTCCAGTAACAGAGTACTTCCAGCAACTTCAGACAACAACTACCTTCAACTTGTATTAATTGTGGAAACTTGAAAATGAATTTACATCCGACATTCATAAACTCATCAGGAATAAGTGAATGGAGCTCATAAGAGCGAATCAGGATTAGATAAAATCAAACTGATAAAAGCCCAAACTATGAAAAAATAGTCATCTAAAGAATGGCATATTCATGAAAATTGGCAATTTTATTTATTTATTTTTGTTTAACGTTGATAAGTGTTAAAGATAATTTGAGAATTCTAAGCCAGAAGAAAATATCTGAAAAGGATTTCTGAGCATCGTTATCAACCGAGAGCTGGTAACGAACCTAACACCACCTAAATGACTGAATCAACTCAAGTCCAGCAAACAACTGAAAATAATAACACGGGGGTGGTGAAAATGGAGCCACCACCGGTATCACCCTCGCCATCGGAGCAGCAATATGCCCTTAAATGGAATGACTTCCAGAGCTCGATTCTGTCATCGTTCCGCCATCTCAGGGATGAGGAGGACTTTGTTGATGTTACCTTAGCCTGTGATCAGAGATCGTTTACAGCACACAAAGTAGTCCTAAGTGCTTGTAGTCCATATTTTAGGAAATTACTTAAGGCGAATCCATGCGAGCATCCGATTGTTATATTGCGTGATGTTCGAGCCGAGGATGTGGAAAGTTTACTGAGGTAAGAATGTCGCAGGATAACGCATTTTAGTTTGCATGTCTAATGGTCTCCATGTCGCTGTTATCTTCCAGGTTCATGTACAATGGGGAAGTGAATGTGGGCCATGAACAGTTAAGTGATTTTCTGAAAACTGCCCAATTGCTTCAAGTGCGCGGTCTAGCGGACGTAAATGGGGCCGCCTCGAAATCTTCCGGGTCAGCGGTCAACACCACGCTAACCTCATCAACGCCAGCCGTGCAAGAGCTAAAGGCGTCACCGGTAAGACGGATCAAAGTAACGTGACAGTTCCACAAATTCGAATTGTCCACGGAATTTTTGGTTTTTTCTAATGATATAACCCTTTCAGACTTCGACCTCTTTACCTTGGGATGTCTCCGATGATCGTTCGAATCACTTAACGCCTCCACCGCAAAAGCGAATAAAAAGTGCAGATTTATATCGTGCACAACACGGTATTAGTCCTGAAAGATTGTTGGTAGATAGGGAACTGCCTCTGGGCCAGCATCCATTGCATCGAGAACGGGATAGAAATCGGGATCGAGACCATAGTAGAGAAACGTCTCGGGATCGTGATAGAAGTTTAGAATTAAGGGATTCACTGCTTAGTCAAGCTCTAGAAAGTGGGCAACAAATGCCAGCGGCTCAGGTACGTTGATTTCACTGCTATTGATTAACTGTTGCTAGTTTTCCTTAATCCTTTACGTTCTTGATGATTGGCGATTTATTCCCAAAATTCACAACCAATGCGATGCAAAACCAAAATTTATTTCATTTTTCCAAGATCATTGATCATTAATGGATCATTGCCTAAATTTGTTATTAAAATTTTGAAAATCGAAAGATAAATGACAAGAAAATATTGAAAATTATAATTAACGAGTCAATTAACAGATACTTTGTTAATTGCTTGCTATAGATTAGCAATTATCTTCTTACAATATTCGAACTGATTAAAAGAGCGTTCCCAAAGGGTTATATCAGACTTCCTCCTTGAAAAATATTGAAATGAATATTTTTGACATTCAATTTAAAATGATTTTTTTTTTGTTTTCCTGGAATATTGCAGAAGCATCCGGATTTGGCATCTTTACAAGCCCAAAGCACGGGCGAGGATTCAAATAGCAGCGATACAGAGCCATCGGATCGAGGGGATGGACAAATGGATGGTACAATGGACAGCATAAATGGTTCCATGGACAACCAGCGATCTCATTCGTTTCCAAGTGCATTTCTAGGACTTCAGGGGATCCCTGGTCTGTTGCCTGGTCCTTCGGGAATACATGGTGCTGATAATTTCGGTGAGTACCCAATTGTAATACTCTCCTCCGGCTATGTTGCTTGCTGTCCATTAGTTTGAAGTAGATTTATATTTCCATTATGTATTGTCGCACAATTAAAGTTTTGTAATTTCATCTCATGCGTGTAGATCGATCTGAATCGTCCCAAATTTTGTTAGATGGTTTGGTTCATCGCGAATCGACGCGTCACAACTAATTCAATTCGTTTTCGTCTGTCTGCCTTCGAATGCGAACCGCATTAAAATGATAATGGCTATCGTTTGACTCTAATCATGTTTGACCATTAGATTTTCTTTCTTTGTACACTCACGACATTGTCGTTATTATTCTGCACACATACATCAAAAATGAGGGAAAAACGGGAACAAAATCGAATTTAATATCATAAACATTCAATAAGGAGACATCATAAAGGCCAGAAGTAGAAATATCGAAGAAAATGGCAGAACATATTAAATCGAACGGACATTTGTATGTACAGGAGGATTCCGTGATGGGTCCTCCCGAAAAGGAAGAAAACGAAACTTTTACATTAAATTCCTTTCTTTGCGCTTTATCTTTTTATTTTATAATATATATACTGGATCTGTTCAAAAATATTTCCCTCCAGAGATTTAGGATGTACGAAAGGGTGTAGTACTTTTAGTGAATAAAGGAAAAAAAAATTGAAAGTTCTCAATACACAATACTCGGACCGATTTCGTTTTCAAAAAGATAAAAAAAGTGTGAAAGATATCACTCACATTTATGCAGGTGGAGATAGGATGATATGTTTTGTTATCTTTCTTTTTGTGTGTATTTTGTGATGCTTAAAAGAACGGGAAATTCTCCAAGGCGTGAGTGTAGGTAAGTGGACACAGTTGGCACATATGGCGACCCAAAACTTGAATACTTCATCCGCATTTTAGATATCCCTTAAATGAACCCCTTTTGCTTAGAATATATTGTGTATAGAGGCATTTGTGTCCTTAAGGAATTTTTATTTCTCGCTTTTTTTTCGACATGTGCATGAGAAAGATCTCTGGAAAGTTGAACTTTATCTTCAATATTTGTGTACTATTAAATTGGAATTTCAGAATAAAATAAATATGATAATTTTTAAGAATTCAAAATCAGATGAAAACACAATGTGTGTTTTTGCTTTAAATTTATTATAATTTATAATGGATGGAATTCAACTAAAATTTGGATTATTTACTCTTTTATTTTTAACGAGATTACACAAAGTATTTCATGTTTATTCATTTTATATGCCATGAGCTTTCTAAATGATTTGTAACTTAGAAAATCTGTAGCAATACCAACACATCAAAACAACCGAATAGAGAAGGGAGAAACTATCAAATAATTCGTACTTTCCCGAAGATTTTAATTAATTAAACAACTCAGAGCAGGGCGCAAATCGAATATTCACCCTTTTAAATACGTCTTTGCCTGTAGCATTAAAGAACTAAATACCGATATAGTACATCAGCTGGTGAGTGGGGTAAGAAAGTTTTCTTGCCTGGCCCTAAATCTCAGCTTTCGTGCACATCGAACGTCCGTTCAATCTTAACAAAAGATGGACGTTCTAAGCAAACATCCTCTCCTATAGCACACAACAATATATGCGTGTTATATCTACATTAATGTACAAAGTACCTATCAACCCCTCACCCGCTCCCACAAGGCGGTCAAATATCTATATGAAAAACTACGTAGAGAGTTCTATATCTGTAGCTGCCCATCTATCTGTCCTTGCACGCACGTATCAAATACATTGAACGTGTATAAGACGGATGTGAAGATAAGAAATAGATTGCGTGGTTGGAAGGAAAGGCTGAAGGGATATGGACTTTAGTATTCTGCACAACTTGTTATTCTTCTTCTGTATCTGTCCAACTTTGACTAGACCATTTCTCTCGAAATGGCAGAAAAAACTTTCTTAAGTTCGTGCCAATGGAACGGTATTGGTAAAAAATATTGAAACGCACACAAAGCAACCAACTCCAATAACAACAACAACAACGACAAGGTTTTTTGCTTGAAGGAATTTTTAAGTCCTGGGCTCCAGTCTGACGTAAATACTGATGGTGCTACCGACCAACCAAACGAAAGGGTTAATTTTTCTATTTGAAGGAGGCGAATGTGTTGCCACGTCTTCCCTTAAGATATTCAATGGATGGACATCTTTGAAATTGAAATTCTCCTTCCAGGTAGATGGTTCCAATTGCTAACCATATCTCCGAAGAAGTCCACATCCTTATCATCGGGCATCGTAATGAGAGTGAGCTCTCTATGTGAATAATTCAACGATCCCCGAAAGGGAGAGTTCGGGCATCGAGGCGGTGTATACTATCTAATGCAATACAAGGTTAATAAAGTACTTACCCAGAGCTAAAGAGGGTGATTTTACGTCGCTTAACCCTTTACGTGCCGCCCCCGTACAAAATCACTTTGAATGGTCTTCCGCCTTTTAAAACGAAATGCTTAAGAGTCCCTCGTCGGGTGATGAGGGTGGGCGAATTCGGGTTCGGTTGGATTTTCATAAGTGCCCGTTTGTTTAAGGATTTCGTTTTATAACAGAAAAGGGAAAGGGAATGGTTCGGGTCCACTGGTTTACTTCGTAACCTGGAATTATAAAATATCATGAGGCAGCATTTTTTCACTTTCAAATTAAGAACTGCAACAAATGCTAACTGTGTTGTCTCGTAAGCGGTTCTCATATCAATGTTGATACCTTTGTTAACAGATGTTTTAGAATTTTGAACATGTCTAATTCGAAAGATGAAGGATATCAATTCATTCAGAATAAGTATATTGCAAGAGTTAAGGATAAAAGTTCGCAATTTTCGGCCTATTTGAAGATTTTTAGTAAATTTTCCGTTTTTTTGAGAACCCTTTGAATTTATCCTGTTCATTCTATTCAAGATCAACATAAAACCGAAAGTGATGAAAGTTTTTCGCCAAAAGACAAAAGATTATTATTATAGATTCGTTTGTCCTGAAAACCTGCGAAGTCCATTCCAATTTCTTTTCTTATTATTCTAATAGAAAATTTAGAAAAATTACGATCATTCTGTTTACAAATACATAGTTTAGAACTAACTGGACTCATGTTCAACCCTCTGCAATTTCTTGTTCATGTACAGTTTGCCAAGAATCGAAGCGTAAATGTTTCATTATACTTTCAAAAAAGCAAAAATTCAAATCACTTGTGTAGTCTTAAATACTTTCAAGAAAATTTTCTTAATTCGAATATGTTTCTCGCATGGAGAAAGCTGAAATATAGCATCTTCCCTTGGCACTAGAAACGAGCACATTCCATTGCGACTAGTCGTTGAAAAGGAATCGGGCCATCCAAATAACATTCCCGGGATTTATGCACATCAGCATGTTAAGAGCTAATGTTTTCTTTAATGGCATCATAGAATTGAGGGCTCCTCACGACGAAGAGATCTATCTCTTTTGGTTTCCTTTATTTTGAATGAAATTCGTTGGTAATATGTAGTTTTATGTTCGATATTGCTTATCTCGTTAAAAGTTTAGCCGTAAATCTCATGTCCATAAAAACATTCGAATAATCAAGAAGAAATGTAAAGGCGAAAAACATTTAATGTCTCCCGGTCGTTTAATTTATCAAGTTTGGCAATACTGGCTATAAAATGTACTTCTATATAACATCTATTAACATCGCTTCGGTGAACACGGTGACTTTCGATAGGAACTCTATCGAATTGCGGGGGACAGTCAGCGTCAGGGTGACGACAGATTGACCAACCGGCCTAATTTATGCACCCCACCGCGATTTGGGCCAATGTTTTCCATCCTGATGGCATCCCTGGCAGGAATGCATTGGTTAACAATAAGAGCAAATTCTTTACAATCCTTTCGAATGCACCTGGACAGTACACGTTGGTAGACAGGATTCAGCAGTCTCTCACCGCATATCGGACGTAATCTCGTCGGGATGCTGCTGGGAACTTAAAAAAAAGTTATTGTAGTATCGGGACCGATATAGCGCTGGTGCAATGTATTTGTTGAAGCTTTTATTGGTTTTGGGAAAGATAAAATTTGTATATCATGGCCTAGAAAGAATGAGGTGAACATACGAAAACGTACATCAGCCCGATAGATTTAGTGCACACACAAATGTACAAGGATGTTCCGGTACACACACAGTTTTTATATTCCCATCCACTTGGACCTTAAGCATTCGACTCTGGAGCCCGTATAACAGCAGCTATATACGAAAAGAAAAGCACAAAATAGATATCCCCTTTCGGACGGTGGGATGGGAATGAGGGTGGAGGGTGACTGGCGTGCGAGAATGTACACACGTTACGTACATTTAATGCGAAACTAGAAACAGAGAAACTCAAAAGCAATAAATCAATACGGATGGTCCGTAAAGGCAGATCCTATATAAACGCTGGAGAAGTACAAGTAAAACGCCCAAATAGGCCACCAGCTCCTGCTCCTCGACGACCATGGTTTTTTGGACAATCATATACACATACAGTACTAAGTGTGTACTGAAAGTTTTGCAACTATGCATGGATATATGGGATTTAGGCAAGATACGAAGTGCTATATGTGTACCGTGCCCGTGCCGCTCTTCCCCATATATCTCCTTTTTTGTGTATGAATGGTATCCCGCCCGAGAAGGAGATGAGTCCACTGCCCATACACAACTTATGTTTCGAATTGTATATTCTGACGTTTTTCGGTTTTGTAGCGGGCATGTGTGCATTGCTCGTGCGTAATGTCTGTATTTTGTCGATTTTCCAGTTTTCTAATATCTAATGTTCTGGACCCAGTCTGTCACTACCTGATATTGTAAAGAGGGTGGAATTGTGGACACCTCCACCTCCACACCAGCGTCCACCCTTTCGGAATGGTCCGGCATCCTGGTTGGATATGTGCGTCGGAGTGTTGATCCTCGCTACTTCAAGGAGCTGTCGGATTCTGTTTCTGTTGTTCCTCTGCTCCTATCTTTCCTCTTAAGAAGTGGAGATTGTGGTGTTGGACAGCAGCCGGGATTGGTGATACAGTGGTGTCAGATGGATGGTGAAAAACGGGATTTTGGAATTGTATTTGTAATTTTTGTGCCGAACAAAAACTTTTATTGTATACTAAGGAATATATAAAAGAACGTTTTATAGGCAAGAGCTTAAAGAATAATTGAACTTTTTGAATTTAGATGGGATCCATATCTCTTGTGCATGTCACTTTTAAGGACATGTGACGGGCCGAAATCGGGGATCACTAGCTTCCTATCGTGAGGTAATCCTTGAAGGCATTTCTGTACTTTTTCTCCTCCGCCCACCATAATCCATCCTTTCGATTTCTATCCATTTACTTTTGTGTAATATTTTTGCCTCCATTTATTGTCCGCTATTATTACTTTCATTCGAGATTTGTGTACAGGAAATGGGGCTAAAGTGAGAACTGGTGTAGTTCACAGAGCTACAAAGTGAACTACGTTGTGTAATGGGGATTTTAGGGTTTGAACAGGAGGGGGGGATTGTATTGGAATGGTCACATGTACATGGTACGTGTTATTTTTGGATATTGTTTATACAATGAGAGCAAAGTGCTGCGAATGAAAGAAACTTTGCTGAGAAGGCGCTTAAGGGCTTTTTACATGTTACTCCAAAGGGATAAAGGATATGAAAGTGGGGGCCAAAAAAGCGTAAACTTTCCTTTATCTTGCGCTTAGAGAAAAGTGCTAGTTAAACTCATGCCAATGCTTGCGGGCATTCGAGAAATATTTTATTGATTATGCGGTCTCTAATATTGTGCAAATGGATCCCTTTTGAGCAACTTATAACTTTCAATTAGTTGGCATTAGTTAAGGTGCCAATCATGTTGACGAAGGGTTAAAATAGTTGCGAAGTACCACTATCTTTAAATAATATAATAAATTGTGTACTTTATAAGTTTTACAAACTATTGCAGGGAAATGAAATTGAATTAGATTTACAGCAACTCATCAAGTTATATAAAAAAATAAAATACTTTTTATAATTTCGATGTTATGCAATGATAATTAATGCTCGATTTTCGATAAAAAGAAATATGTATAAGCAAAACTTTTAAATAAAATAGCTTAAAACGAGATATCTTTAAAGTCATGCGTATATGTAAGTTCTATATAATAGGTATGTGCAATGGAAAATGCAAAAGGAGACATAATCAAAATCCCACAATGCTATAGAATGAAACATTGGACAACATCCATAAAATAATGAAACTCAGAAAACATTTTCCTTTATTATTCTTCAATTTAGTCCTAGAAAAACATCATTTGCTGAAAAAAATCTAAGATAATAATGTCCGTTAGAGTTTTATGGCTTCCTTGATTATGTTCATTACACTTCATCCCCACACAAATGGCAGAAATACGCGGCCAGGCAGACCGAATCCCGGCCAAATATTTATAAATCACAGATCATTTATTTTGATATTTGAAATGCGTTCCTGCAATTATAGATTGTTTTCCCGGCAAAAGCCCGTATCAGAGAGACTGAGTGTTTTCCTACTGGAGACATGTTGCCTCCTCCCATAAACAGGCTGTGCTCTTTCGGCTCCCTGCACATTTGGTACGTATGGGAATATTTTATTCCACATTTCAGGTTCGATCCCAAAAAGAATAATATTTAAGTAATAAAATGACATTTAATAGAGTTTTAGCAACGAACGACATGTCCTGCAGACAATCTGGTGGGACTCCCTGGCAGGGCTGGAGTAGTTGACACGTTATATGGCTCCATAAAGTAGTCCTTCGATGTGCTTTTGGAAGTGAACCTGAATACATAGGCGATGGTGGAACATTAGACCGAAATTGGGATTAGTGCTCCACTGTTGTTCAGTAGTTTTCCTTACAAGGGATAAGGGCGGGAGACGCGCCTTGCTCGAACATATACATTTGCCTGATGGATTTTAACCGTTTTTCGTATTAATGCAGGAAGGACCTGTTTTGTTTTCCTCCTTACGCTCGCCCGTCGATCTCTCTTTTTTAGCACGATTGTTTCCCTTGGACTTTCACATTCTTAAAAAAAGAAATTTTTATGTTCCTGTGCTATTTCGACTGGGAGGAAATAAATCGACAATATACGTGATTCATGGCCGTTAAAATTTTTGGAAAGGCAGCAAATTGTCCGTCCCAGGACTTTGGTTTTTTTTTTATATATATGTATGTATATATAATATAGGTATATATTATTCGTAAAGGGGGTTTAGGCTCCTAGTTCTCTGATATTAGGTCGCCTCTGTTTGTGAACTTCTTTCGTCTGAGAATGTTTCTTTCCTCCCTCACTCGTTGTTAGTATGTTTTTAGGTAAATTAGTTTTGATGGATTGAAATTGTGGGCTTGGCAGAATTGCTTTCTCTTGATAATGCGTGCTATGATGTGTAATGTGCTGGGATGGATGTTGATAAGTCCCAAAGAAGACATCGATAATTGGAAAGGGTTATGAACGAAGAATCGTTGGTTAGTACTGGTAGAATTGATTTAGTTTCCACGAGACAAAAATCTAACTTGGCGTGATTAGAACGAACTATCTCGAATATGTATGGTCGCCCATTTGATATGCTATGATTTAATAAACTCTGATTTAGTGCAAAGTCTTTATTTTCAAAAAATATTTAATTGGTTATGTTGGTCCATATAAAATCCGATCGCGTGTTTATGTACTTTTAAAAGGATTAAACTAGAAATAAATATATTTGTTATTGTGAGAAACTTCTGTAATCCAATTCTGTTTTCCAATTTTGTACAACAGTTTAAAGTAACTGATTACAATATTTTTAAGGTTATTGTAATTAAAGTGTTCATCAATTTTTTTATTTTCAACCAGTTTAATTTACAAAACACCGAGAACAGCAAATACCTTTTCTAAAGCGACCTGCACCTGGGCAAATAATAAAATTATTAATGGTTCAATTGAATTTAATGATCTAAAAACACTGGTTTTATCCAGTCCTGCATGCACACAAAAATCTCAAAGCTCCCTTTTATCGCAAACAAAGCCGTGCATTGCAATGGAGCTCCACTGAAATATTCCTTGAATGCAAGAGTTATAAAGGATATTTGCGAGTTCAGCCATGTGCAAGAATCCTGTCGCTGCCTCCATCGTGGAATAGCTAAAACATTCCTAAATTGAGAAAGGATTGCCCCATTATTTCTCGGTACAGCAATCATTAGGGCATTAGCAAATGTATCGCAAGGCCATTGTTGAGGGCGGACCTTGCCAATATTTCCTCATACACGAGTGGCTCCAGCACTAATATCAGCGGCAGGAGCCCCAAGTCTAAAATTGGAATCCTTGCATGCGGTTTTGAAGATGAACCCGTTCTGTACGTGGCGAGAGCAGCTGTTCGCCGAAGTGTATTCAGCGAACAACTCCAACCACTCTGTGCATCAATGCAACTCCTTTTGGATCCTTTGAGCGCGGAACATACAACATTTTTGTGCAATCAAGTGAACGCGCTTCGAAGTTGTTGTGCATATATTATTTAAGGAAAAACGAAATACGCAACTAGCAGCCAATGACGCCGAACCACATCCACTCTACTCACCCCCACTTCCAGTCTCTGTCTCAATTAATATTTATAGCGCCGTCATCGATACCGCTCAATCCATTTGTCTGGCACTATTTAATATGAAGACAACAACAATAACGCAGTACTGACTCGGAGCAATTTATAACGAAATTCGCCCATTCTAGATTTCCATGTTTGATCAATGGGAAGAAGTAAAAATTAAACGATCCGGGCTGGATTTTTTGTTTTAAAAAATTGTGCCATTTTTTATGTATTCCTCTGATTTGCATTCCTTTTAGGGGTAGCTTTCGAAATTGCAAAATTATAATTTTAATATGTGCCCTCACTTTTGATAAGTGATGCGTATTAATTTTGCAACTTCATATTGGAGCCCCACGATTTGATGCGGAGAATATTAAGATGAATAATGAACCCAATTGCTCAATAGATCGTCATTGCTATTGCGGGAACTTTTTTTTAAGTTCACGGGAATAAATAAATTCATCGGGAAATTTTTTTTTTGGGAGTTATTTAAGGTATAGGAAATGAATTTGTTTAGGTCGGTGAGTCGGAAAAATGAAATTCCTCCATAAAAATTCAAAGAAAAATGTTGAATGGTCACCCTTTTATCAGATCCCAAAAGAATCGTTTGGTATAATTTTGGTTTATTATTTTCAATAATAAACCTATGTAATCGAACACGAAAAAAAAAATTATAACCCCCCCTGAAATTTTGTCAGTTTACGTTTTGAGATATGTAGATTTCAAAAAACGAATAAAAAAAAATCCGTCCGTCCGCCGTCCCCCGTCCGCCGTCCCCCGTCCGCCGTCCCCCGTCCGCCGTCCGCCGTCCGCCGTCCAGGCTTTTTCTCGGAAACTACTGGAGATAAATTAATTAAATTTGGTTCAAAAATCAAGTGACATCTGACAACGGTCCTAACAGCTCGTGGGTCCGATCGACGTATTTTGAGGGGGGGAAATTGAGGAACCAAATATTGAAAAAATCATATTTCCGAAACCGTTCAAGCTTTTTTCATAAAACTCGGAATATACAATGCTCTAATATTACTCAATAGAACACATTTTATTGTATGGATTTATATCAATTGGTTTTTGAGTAATAGAATTTTGAAATTTTTAATCTCCATAAAATATTCCATTTGTTGGTGGATCAAAAAACGTGAAATCATTTCACATGATCACTACTGCCATCTAGCCGTGACTTGAAAAATGTCACATTTTTTGGAAATAATAAACCGTTGTGTAAAATTTGCAGTGTTTTTAAATATTTGCTATGAAGTAATAAAATACTAGAAAAAATACTTAAATATTACTAATGTGCTTGTAAATACTTTTCTATGAAAACATTGTGCAAAACGATTCTCTTCTCTTGTATTTTCTGCAACGTTTCTATATATTATGTATATCAATAAAAACTACAGACCGAAAAACAATTTCGTCTTAGTCAACCATAAATATTTGTTGAATCAATTTAAGATCGAAGTTTCTTATTATATATATACCTAATATTATAAAAATGTTGAATTAGAAACTGCGTTTGATCACGAACTTGCAAACATTTTCAATATGTACTCAATCTGCTAATGAATGTTTTAGTTTATTTGATCTGCACCTTCTTTTGTAGAATTCAGTCAATAGCAGTAGTCATGCAAATACTGAAATATCATACACAACTCCATCCTTAAATTAACTTTCATATTTCATTAGAATCAGCTAATTAAATCCATGTAATCAATTCACATCCCACCCGAAACTAGGATAGTAGTGCAGTTATTATTTCGATCATGACATTATAATTCTTCCCACCTTTTGATATTTCCGAAGGTTTCTTTTAACTCGTAAAATCCGCTGCGTGCCCATATTTTGTTCCCTTTTCACCCGCCTATAGCCGAAATTTCATCTGAGGGTGTGTACATATTTGTTATTGTTACTGCTTTTGCTATTATTACTATTATCGAAGGCCTTGCCAAAAACGCGAAGGAGAAGAAAACGAAAAAAAAACACACACAACAACAACAGTTTAGTAGAAAACGAACAGCCGAAGTTGGCTAAGTAGACAAGCCCTTGGCAGGACAGGTGGAGGGGGACAGAGTTATTGCTGTACACTGAAGCAACTATTAGCGGTAATACGTTGCCCGGGCCTGTTTACCTCAGACCAATAATTTAGATAGTCAATTCAATACACAGGGTTACATCCAGTTATTCTGTGCCAGTACACACCTTAAATATTCCATACGTCTCCACTGGAACAGCATGTACGGGTAATTTCAGGTATTCTCAGGTGGTTAACGGATTTTCGACATGCGATAGTTTATTTAGTTAGTCCTTCTGCCCTTTTCTACATTACTGATTACAATTCTTTTCGTTTATATTAACTTATGGCACACATTTTATTCTATGCCAACCCTTCTTTTGAATCGGTGCGGTGTTCTGCTGCCACGAATAATTCACCCCCTTTTTCTAGGGCGGAGTTGTGAAATAATAACTTAGCCCCCACCCCCGTGCGAAATCGTCCCAATAATTTTCTGTTATTGTCATCAGTGTCTACCATCGCCCCATAAATCGATATTTGGCAATTGACATAATCGCCAAAATTGGAAATATGCACAAAATACGCGAATGTGTAATTGAATCGAACTGGATAAAGTGGTTGTAATGTGCCGCAACACAAATGGAAGCCACCTCGGCGCCAGGTACTTATTGCTTTCAGTTTGTTTTGTAATTTTGGATCGCATCGCCTGATTTTTTGCATCCTAAATTGCATGCCGTATGAATTTGCAAACATTATTGTTGTTTTCCTTTTTTATATATAAACCTAAACTGTAAATGGGGGCATACCTTTTCTTAGCCGCCTCTGTTTAATTGCAGGGGCGGCTAAGCCAAAGGAGTCACCACCACTCGATGACATCCCGGACTCTGCTAGGCCAAATGAAGATATCGATGCAAACTCTCATCTTTATCATCATCCATCATCTCAGTCGTTAGCTATGATCAGAATGTTAGGGGCCCATTTACACTCATCCTCATCGTCTCGAACTATTTTGGGATCATCTCTGTCACCTCCAGCGAATCATTCAAGCCTTAAGCACGAGCAGCCTTGTGATGGGCCGAAATGTCCCCACTGCGGGAAAACATATTCAAATACAAGCAATTTACGTCAACACGTTCGCAATGTTCATGTAACTGTTGACAAATCTCTCTGGCATACGTGCCCCACTTGCGGCAAGAAACTAAAGACCAAACACTATTTAATCAATCACCAACTCCAAGCGCACGGGATTCATCAACGAGTCGCCGGTCAAAACACCGGACACGATCAAACCATCTAACAAAAATATTGTAGATAGTTTTCAGTTCCTTAAGTTGTTTGTTTGTTTGTTTCAATGCACCCTGTAAATAATCAGATTTTTCAGAAATTGTTTTCCACACCAAAATTATGATACTAAGTTTGGTTATTTCAAGGAGTCCTTGATATGAAAACGATACGAACTTTCAGGGAATTCCGGAAATATTTTCAATGTGCTTAAGTGTGTTATTCTGTGAATATTTGTTTATAAAAAATTATTAATAACATATGACAAAAAGCATTTAAAGTTTTTATTGATAAAGGTTTAACGGAAATAATTTTTGCAATTGTTGCCTTTTGAAATCAGCTTCAAATTTATACTTAAACAAAGAATAATGTTTGTCTTTTACTAACTTAATTGCCGATAATTTTCTATTATAAAATTAACATTCATCGATAATACCTAAATAAAAGTTGTTGATTCAAAATGAAATTCGAACAAAGTATTTGAATAAAGATGATTCCTAATTACTAACAAATGGTTGTAATGGCATTCAGAAAAATTAGCTGCTTATACAAATTATTCCTACTCATTAGCAATGTCAAAACATGCTGAATGGAAAATTTAGGATCCGATTGGGTTATAAAATACACAGCAGTATGATCTAATACCTTCAATTAACCAATTCACGTCTATCAACTGTAATAAATGCATGTTTGCATAAATGATTCTAAACAAATTTGGATTATAATTGAAGGTTGAAATTCAACTTTGATTATACTCTGTTTTCGGTTTAATTAACAAATGCAATTTGTTGTGAATGAATGTACACAGTACAACGGTATTTGGATGATGTCCTAATTTGTAATTGGTCAACGTTTAAAACGTCTCCTATTTGTTTATTTACAATAGCTAAAAATATTTAACACATCATGGAATGTTTTATTATTGATTTACTGAGTTCAGGCTTTAAGGAAATTTATTTCATATTTCATTATTTCAATTTTCGTTTTGTCTAATTTCTTGTTTAAAAAAAAGAAACAGCTACCTAAGTGATAAATTTTTTTTAAATCAAAATTATTTTTTGAATGATTCTCTTGATTTCAGAATCATTATCAATTTCCACATCTTTCTAATTTTATGGACATTGTAGCACAGTACACTTTCACAGCATCCATTCATTCTTGCAAATAGAACACCAGGACTCTCTGGAAACTCTACATTATCTTCAATAATTTTTTCAATGATATCTTGAAATAACCAAACTATTCTACTAATTTTTGTTTTGTTTTAAACGTAAGCTTTCTATTTACGTTTACTGATATAATTTGCTTTACTCTATCACATTAATTGCATTTGGTTTTTGTTTGACATTACAAAGTAAACCTATTTTGATACGACCGTGATCTAACAGATGCATTTATCTTTTTTCCAAAAAAAAAAAAATATTATTCAAAATTTGTTTTTGCAAAATTTTTTCAAATATGAAATGAAATCAAATCAAATTTCCAAATAATAACGATTAGAACTGAATAACAATTGGCAACAATTCAATCAAATTTTTCGTCCTGCTACTAAAAACAGGAACCGTACGCGCGAATCGTTTTAACTAACAGGAAAAAAAACATGTACCGTCATTTATCGGGATTTCCTGGATATTAAATATAAAAAAAGGAAAAATATGAAATCCAAAACGTGTAAAATGATTAGTGACAAAATTGGACTTAAAATTCAGTTCTGTTGTTGAAGTTTGTTGATCTTGTTGATGCTTGATCAGATCAGGGTCGGACAAGTGCTCGTGCTACGATTATGCGAATGCAAATAGAAACCATACACGGTATGTCAAGATACATATACTTTTTGTGATTTTATCTAACACTGCAATCCTGTGCTGGTTGCAGATGTTCAAAACGATTTCGGACTGATGACCATCAAGAAGGAGGAAGACGAAAGTCGAACATCAACATCAACACCACAGTGCCCTACATTGAAGGGCAATAAAAAGAGCTCAGAGACGTCAATCGCAATTCACCCACCACCAGCCTCCCCCACTGTATCAACAGCTTCCTCGAACGGTTCAGCTAATTCCACTGCAATATCTCTGACTGTGAAAAATGAAAGCACTGATCCGACTGCTGGTTCTCTGGGGCATCAACAAGAACATGAACAACAACCGCAGCAACAACGCTATCAACAGCAGCACTTCCTGCAGAGCCACCAAATCCTTGATGAAGATAAACAACGTATTCTAGCTCAGAAGCAAATGGATGAATTGCACACCCATCGTCAGATGACAGCTAATCTGTTCATGGCCAGGACACTCGCTTTGAGTAATTCCCGCGACCTGCCCGACATGCTGCACACAGCATCTGCAGGTGGAAATTACCTGCTTCCATGTCCGCTTTGTGAGACCCCACTGGAGCCACGCATTTTCCGGCAGCATCTGGACCGCCACTATCCTCGTGATAGTCCTGTCTGTCCGGTGATGCAGTGTGGTCGCAGATTCGCCCACCCGAACTCGGTGCGGAACCACATGCGGATCAAGCACACCCTCCAGTGGGCCAAAATGAAGGCAATGCGCTCCTCTGGGGGACCCTTCACCGGCATCACCGATTTCAAGTGAAACGCGGCGAAAACTTGAGCCGGCCTAGCCCCATGACCCTAGGCCCAGTGACTGATGGGAGCTCGACTGCTCTGCAAGTCATTGTTCCATAAGTAAAATAAAATTAATTCTCGCATTCCAAAGACAGCACTGCATTCTGCAGTTTTTTTACGACAGCCCACTTCCCCAAATAAGCGCATTTATTCAAGTTTTTGCGCGGCACTAGTCTTGGAAGCATTCCAATAGCCCGCGGACTGAAATGAACCTATGCAAAAAGCAAATTGATTCGTTGGCACATTCCACGCTGGAAATCAATTAAGATGCCTTCTCAAGCAAGAGCGCTGCAGATTTTGTCCCTCTTGAGCTCTTATCAAATATGCATACGTTTCTTGGCTGTGTGCTGAATGCCATAACTGGGGCTGTTTGGCGCCAAGTTTCCACACCCCCGGGCGCAATTCAAGAGCTTCTTTGTGAATAAGCAGTATTTAATCCACTACCAAATGTCCTACTCATTTTGCACTTTTCGTTCTCTTGTCCCCTCCCGACTCCCGAGAACTACTTCCGCATCGTTTACCAAAGCTTAGCTGTTTCTTCTGCAAAAAATTACTATGAATTTTGTTAAGTTTAGTTCACTTGTGATAAATATTTGAAGGATACTGTACCATAGACATGTTAGTTAGATAATTATAAAGGACTTTGTAAAACGGAATACCATACGTATGCAAAGATTAATTTGTAAAAATGCACAATACATGTAAGTGTAATTCCTGTAGATAAATTATAGGAGAAATGAACAGTATTAGTTTGGGAAGCGACGGTGGAGAGGTGTGAAGCAATATTTTTTGGCAGCGATTCTTTTTTAAGCATGTAACCAAATAATCAATATTTTCAGTTGTGGGGATTAAGTTTTGTACTACTCAAATTTATTGCTTTTCACAATCACAACACATAAACACTTCAAAATCTATATTAAATTCAAAAACAAAAAGCTTTTTATTGTCTGCAATTGCAACCCTAATCCCCATCTGGTAAAAGCAAAACTCATCCAGTACTGTTCATTAGAATAAAAATAACTAAAGGTTCCTAATAAAGTTGTAAATTAGTTTATCCAATAAGATTCACAAGTATACTGTTAAAAATATATTTCTCTGTAAAAACGCAAGTAAATAACTAATGGAAAATTGCTCAAAACGATTATAGCATTAGACGAATTCAAACTGATTAATGCGGAAGGCTTTAAAATTTGTAGGTTTTGATAGAAAAAAATTGGTTTGATACTAATGAAGATTATAAAAGGAAACGAAATGAAATATATTTTAAACTCAACCAAAACAAGAAGCAGTTTGTTTTTACTTCTTGCCCTTCTATCATGTAAACTGTTTGCATTTTTCTTCTCTTTTCTCGTATAAAAATAAAAACTAATAAGATCTGTTTTCATTTTTCAGTATCGCGACGATCCTTAGAAATGAGAGTTCGTGCAACTGATCCCCGTCCATGCCCAAAATGTGGCAAAATATACCGATCGGCACATACCCTACGCACTCATTTGGAAGACAAGCACACCGTATGTCCTGGCTATCGTTGCGTCCTGTGCGGAACGGTAGCTAAATCACGGAATTCACTGCACTCTCATATGTCCCGTCAGCATCGTGGAATATCCACAAAGGATCTTCCCGTTCTTCCAATGCCAAGCCCATTTGATCCAGAACTAGCCTCAAGACTATTGGCAAAAGCTGGAGTGAAAATTTCACCAGCCGAGCTTAGGGCAAGAGCCTCACCAACCAGCGGCACCCGACGTGGCGACTCGAAGTTAGACCTACGAGGTGCTGATGACGACATGGACGACCCCGAGGACTTAACCACTGGCGGTAGTATCTACAACAGCTTCCATAAATTGAATCATTGTCAAAATGATCTACTATTAGGCTATGGACATCCGAACACAACTATTACAAGAATCCGGCACGACGCGATGACTCCGAAAAGTCTTGAGGCCCTGAACAAAGATCATCAGAGCACACCGCTTCCTCCGACTGCTGGCGCGACTGGGCAATCTCTTCTGGATACGTATTTGCAATTCATAACTGAAAACACTTTTGGTGAGTTAAATTTTCTTTTGTTCAAATGTATAAATTAGAATTTCATGATCAGTATTCTATGCGATAGTTTTTATAATTGCTAAACAATTTAAGAAACTTTTGTGTATTACTTTTTAGCCATGGGAATGTCCCAAGAACATGCGGCAGCAGCTTTACACGCAGCTAAAATGGCGCAATTAAATGCAATGGGTCACGGATTGGATAAAATCACAACAGGACTGCTGCCACCACATCTTGATCTCTCGAAAATATCATCCCACAATAATTCGGATTTATCACGGTTGTCGCAATGCACAAATAACATCGGCAATGCCGAGTCTTCACATCGTCAGGATCATTCACCAAATCGTCAAACTGCCGGAACGCCCCTCTCAAATAACGGTCCAGATATTCGACGAGAATCCTCAGAACCGATGGATCTCGGACTGGACAACAATCAGTCAGTAAGCAATAATGATGGCGGAAATTCCGATGCCGAAGATGGTAACTACTCGGAAGATGAAGGTGTTCACAACACGTGAACGTAAACATATAATATCCTCTTTGTTGTTGTTAAGAATGAAACTACTTTAGAGCCAGTTTAGGCGTCGTTTATAATTGAGTTTTAGCCGTTAATTATAATTTAATTGCAGATGCGTTTTGAATGTTGAAATGATTTTATCTCTTGAACCCGAAGCCTTATTTGTATACCGAGTATATGTAGCATATTAAAAGCTATACATATTATAATATATAGTAAGAATTTAAACTCATTAATGAGAGAGATGATAGAGTGAAGCAGCCGAGCGAACATTTTGAGGACTAGGCAAAACTTATATCGAAAAATCTGTTGTATACGCATCTTTATACGATTTTAAGCTAAAGAGACAACTGAAAATTTATATATGAGAGACAAATTTTTAATAGACCCATTCTATATTTAATCATAGCCGAAGCGAATGATGTAAAACCTATTTATATTTGTTAGAGATTTTTTTAAAGAACAGGCAGCAACTTCAAATATTTATACTAAAATTGTAATTTATAGGGGCCGACTCGATGCAAAAAACTTATGTACAAAAGCATATAATTCATCTGTGCCATTTTTATGTTAACCAAAAACATGTAACACACTTTCATGACCAATTTAAAGGTATGCAGCCGGGTCTCGGAGAGAGGAGTACAGCTCCGAATTCTCATTGAATATACAATATACATATATGCGTGAAATAATATGAATAACTCCAGAATCACAAATAAGAAATAGAATTTATCAGCTGTTGTTAAAAAGAAAGTCTAGAATTCTATGTAGATAGACAGAAACTGGGTTACAAATCACATCCACAACAGAGTTTCTACAACATTCCAACATTCATTAAAGCAGATCACCTTCATTCCTTACACTCGCGATTGTTTTCAGGGCATGCAAAATCAAGTGCTCCGTTACTTGCCGTTGTACTTAAGTGAGCAGCTGATTGCAAAACCTCAAAAAATCTACCTCACGGGCTTCCTTTAGACAAGCCTAGAACAATTAGATTAAGATTTTATTTATATTCGCGTTGTTTTCCCATTGATTTGTGTACCACAAGTCCACAACTGTAAAGTATACTTCGCAAAATGACATTGTGATAGAGCGACCACCATCGCCAGAGTACACAGGACACTTGTTATCTTAATTGATTTAAACAAAAAAGATAAGAAAAAAATAATACAACAAATTGCCTTTGTAACTTCCAACTCTTGCCAACACAAGTTAAACAAACAACTAGAATTCCATGCTAAATGGAAGCAAGCATGTAAAATCTCGTCAAAGGACGCAAAGTCGAGAGGAAACATTAGTTAAGATGCAATATATGACATAAATAGAATCTAGGATATATATTTAAAGCGTAATTGTACTTCCAACTAATGCTAAGGAGTAATGACATTTGAATACCTCAAGTTCTCAGTTCTTTTTGTAGTCTTAAGAGATATACTTGTTTTTTTTTTATATATATACATTATACATCATAAGAAGATTTTATATTTTGCCTTATCCTTGTGAACAATACCGTTATATTTAAGAGATATTTTATTTTGACAAGTCTACCTCAGGATACACGCAAGCATTTAATTTTATTACATTTTTTATTATTATTTTGTATTATTTTGTATTAGTTATTTTGTATCAGTTGTTGAATAAGATATTTTTCAACTTAATGAAACTTTTGTTGTTTTATTTTCATTGCTTAAATACCTTCTTTTTTAATGTTCTGGAATAATGTGTGCAGAAAATGTTTTTCAGAAATATTCTGCGATTCTCGTATTGTTCAACCCATTCTTTTGTTGTGGAAATTGTCACTATCCTTTGGAATTATTTTTCGATTTAAGTATCTTACCTCTTTTCAGTTGAAAAGTTATTATGAAGAATAGCGTTTTTGCTTTAATATTAATTTTATTCGGGTTTCAGATCAACTTTGCGCAAATTCTGTGTTCAAGTTTCTGGAATATTCTTTAACAATTTCATTTTGTTTAATTGTGGATGCACATCGAGCCAACTTCACATTTCGGTAGACATATCACGATTTCCAAATTCATTTCAAGCATTTGTTCACAAAAGCACTATGAAAGTAAAATCTCTTTAACTTTCTGTATACGTTATATTCTCATATGTATATAAATTTTTGTTTGTACATATAAAATTACAATGAAATTCTATTCATAAATTTAGTATTAAATAACACTTTCAAATGTCCTTATAGTATGCAATTAAGAAAAATTAAAACAATTTTGAGCTTGACTTTCTTTTAAGTTTGCGAAGATTTTTTCAATGAAATCTAGTATTTCTTAAATGTATGTATGTATAATAAACAAATATTGTAAATTTAAATTCATCACCAGTACAAAATTGCATAATACTACATGTAGACTGTTTTCTAATGGTATACGAGAGGAAATGTGTTGAAATAAGTAAAATAAGTAAAATTTAATGAAGAACATTTTATTCCCCAAGTTTTGTTAAATGAAATTACTTGATTGGTTCGGGTGCCTTTATTTTGAAAATAATTCAAAATGTGTTAGTAACAAAATGTTGAATGCTAAATAAAAATATACCAATGATTGCTTGAACGGGGAGATGAGCCCGCAAAGTTCCTATTGTTAAAAGTGAAAACCTAAACAGAAGAGTAGGTAGAGAGACTATGTAGATACTTGTAGGAAGTGTATAGCATAACGTTTTTTGGGTATTCGATTTACTTTCTGAATATTTCTGCACCATTTATGAACTCCTTTCATACCACGATATAAAATCTTTACTGACTCGAGAGTCTCAATATTCAACTGTTGGGGCATTTGATTTTTTCCATGGAGGAAATTCAGAATATCCTTTCCAAAGATCATAGAATAAGCAAAATTAAAATGTTCTTTGCCCTTCCAAAAGACAATAACGATATTCACCACAAGTACAAAGTTCAAATAATCAAATACCCAAAATTCGAATTTGTTTTGTTTACAGCTTCCATTATTAAATAGGTTCATCATTGCGAAGTTTAGATGGATTAGAAAACATAAGTAGTTAAGCATATTAGATAAATGTTGTCCGAAGAACACAATGAAATGTATACTAATAAACCTAGTGAGTAGTGAAGGGTACAATAGTAAATTCTAGAATGTAGTTGTAGCCTCCCACATGAAAGCTAATGCAAAGCCAGATAGTTGCGTAGGGAAACTCCTACCTGATAGTTGATTTGCTAAAATGTTGCTTTGTAAAAACAATTTCTTTTTGATATGTATATTAATTTTTATCTAGAGAAATAAGCATTATCGTAAGTACGTAAGAGATATTGATTGTATGTACTGCTTAATATTATTTACATGAATAAATTTTAAATTATGTCGAATGAACACAGCATTTTCAGCGCATTTTTGAAACTTGTTTTCAAAAAGGGAGCTTAATAAAACACTTTGTCCGTGCGTTCGGCTGGATAGAAAAACTGTTGATCTAGAAATCGTAGAGAGCTCTGGGTGCATTAGCTCGGTGCTATCGAGTTATTGCGGCGACGAATATTTTTAAAGCGCCCAGATATCGCTAAGCTCGAGAATTAATGAATCAAATTTTTCTTCTTACAATTTTTCAGAACCTTACAAATTATTACAATTATCGACAATCGTTACCATCATAATTCATAAATATGTATAACAACCCAGCAACGAATCTGGATTTATTGAAAGAAACGATTTCGGAAATTGACGAAGTGATCGGCGCCACAGAAGATGTCCTAATAATGGGGGAAAACACACCTAGATTAAAAGCACGGTTTGACGTTTTTTTCACGGTGGCAATTTTTGTGAAAAAGAGCTATTTCCCTTTTTTAGATTTTTCCAGGGTTCGAGAGGGTCTGACAAATCGTTCCGCCAGTTGTATAAATTAATTTTGTAATTTAGTAATTTGGTTTAAATAAATTATATTTTAGAATGCAGACAGAATGCTTTCTCTAATGGTAGAAATATTGAAGCGAAGTGCTCAAGACATGCCTGGTTTACACGATGCCAGTACTGGGCACTGGCATGCCAGCTGGCAAGTTTACTGGAATGGGTTTTGAAACATGATAAAGGCACATGATACAAAAACATAAGGTAAAGTACATTTGACTAGTGCTTCTACCATCTTGCGTGTCACTGACCTGAAACGTCAAACTTTGTTCTGTCAATATCATTGTTTACATATTTTAGAAAACCAAAAAGTGATTTTTGGTTTAATAATTAAGGAAAAACAACTTTTTATAATGGTGAAGTGCATGAATTTAATGAGAATTACTTATTTCTGTTTACATCTGAGACAAGCAAACCATTTTTGATACCTTGAAAAGTCTTCTACAGTTGAATCGTAGGATTTAATAAGAGCTGCGAAGCAAGTCTTCAAATTAAATAGCTAAACAGTTTTTCTAATCGACTTTTCTGCTAGTTCTAAGTGCAATTTACTTAATGTTTTCATTTGTTTGTTTATCTTTGTAATGTCAAAAATTTTGAAGTTTCAGGCCAGTGACGTCACAGCAGGCAGTTGTCAAATGTGTACTTTACCTTATGTTTTTGTATCATGATAAAGGCATGCCAGCTCATTGGCGCAATAGCGCTTACACATCCAACCGCTGTGATTAGCGGTCCCCCTAGCAGAGGAAACCTCTAAACATTTGACAGACGCAGTTTTCACTAAACCATGTGAATGCGTGCTTTTCGATATGTAAATTAAGTAGAAGCATGCCCTTTTACTTGAAATTAGAGTAATTAATTCATATAATAGTATAAATGCGTGCTTGTCGATATGCGAAAAATAAAGGAGCACGCACTTTTACTTGCAATGACAGCTCGAATTACAGTTGACAGGTTTAGCGGTATCCTCTCCTAGGATTTTACTTATATTTTTTTTTAAAATGACATTCTGACAGTAACAGTTGATACTTGTCAAGTTATTTAATTCACAATGTTTAGATAGAGAAAATATTAAAACTTTTTAAAATGGTATTTAGAACCGTAAGAACTCTGTTCTTGTGGCGAAAGCAACTAGTTTTATATCCGCCGATAAGTTTCCGCAAATGCAGAAACCTGTCTTTGAACGTTACGGAAACAAAGTCAAACAAAAAATTCGTAACTACGGCAGTGTTATCGGCTGGAATCTTATCGTTTTTTAAAAAGGAGGAAGAAACCGCGGAAGAGAAATTGACGAACACAATCAAGCGAGCGATCCTTTGCATTCAGCGAGATCAGTACGAAAAAGTGTGTCCTCTGCGCAGCATTTCACGAAATTAGATTTCACTTCGAATTTTTTGCAGGCGGAACAAATGTTACATGTCGCCCTCAGAATAGCCCAAGATTTACAGCATAAGAACGGCATCACTTACGTCTACGATGTGATGGCAAACTTAGCAATGGAGAGGGAACAGTTCAAGAAGGCAGAAAAATTGTTTGTCGATGTGATGAAGAGGCTTTTTGCAGATGGAGAGACGGAAGAGAGTACCAAGGTTTGCTTCCGTTTGCTGAACATTCTATGCTTATTTCTTTTTCTTGCCAGATTTTGCATATTAGCTCCAAAATAGCGCATATTGCTCAATTGGAAGGTAACTTAGACAAGGCGTATGACGGGTTCAAGTGGACTCTAGAGAAAATTGAGAAGAAGATGAAGTCGTTCGAAGATGATCAAGAACTGCGGGAGTTGTGGGGATTAACTAAGAACTGGTGATCAATTTCTAATATCCTTTTACCACAAATAGTGTTAATTTTTCGTAATACTTATCTCTTCAAAGGTTGGGCATGCTACTCCTCGAGCAAGGAAGATTTGTGGAGGCGAAGAAATGCCTGCAGGATGCCTACAACGTTTTCATAGAGATGCATGGGAAATTAAACCTGGAGGCTGTCACTCTGCTGAACAACTTAAGCGTAGCGTGCACAAAAGTGTGTCCTCTGCGCAACATTTCACGAAATTAAATTTCATCCTTGCATTTTCAGGTAAATGATTACGTTGAGGCCAGGAAGTTTATTGAAGAGGCTTTAGAGCTGGTAGAGGAGCTTCCTGAACTGGCGGATGCAGGCGTCTTGAAAGCGAATTTGGGGCTCATTTATCTCCAGGAAGGCCTGGTGGAACAAGCCACAGAAGCCTGTGCTTTTGCATGGCGGTTGGCTGGCAAACTAAAAAGCGAGAGAGCGAAAAAACAAGCAGAGCATTGTCTGAATGCGATCAATGAAATGAAGAACAAAAAATAAACGTTTCCTGTAACTAACAAATTTATTTTGTTTTGGAGAACTTTATAATATACAAAATGGGCTTACTACTACAGGTAGACGCTGGAACTTTTTCATACAAAGTTCTGTGGCATGCGACTCATATGGGTCACCATTGCATAAAAAGTAATATCAATAATTCACTAAAACTGTTACATTGGTAAAACGTACAAGATAAAGCTGTAAACAGTAGTAACAACTGTTGATTTTGGTCCTAAAAACTATTCAAAATTTGCAATGATAACCATTAATCCCACGCCACAGAGAAGCGCGGAGATTTCCTTAAGCGACTGAACTAACTTAGTTGAGCCTTCCAGCAATTCTGGTAAGACACTGACGGTTGCGATGTATATGAACCCGCCGGCAGTAAATGGCAAGACCCAAGAAGCTGCAGCGTCGCTTCCGGCACCCAGAAGGGCCAGCGCTGTGCCCGCGATGGCTCCAACTGCTGTGACTAGCTGGAGGAACATTGCCTTTCTTCTGGAGCAGCCAGACTTGATGAGAATAGCGAAATCACCGATTTCGTGAGGAACTTCGTGGAGGAGGATTGTGACTGTTGTTACAATACCTATACTATTACCAGCAAGGTACGATGCACCAATCGCCAATCCGTCTGTAAAGTTATGGGCAAAATCTGCTGCTAAATTTAAGTATCCAGCGATTTCCACCTTTTCCTGAGCTGGTTTTTTATCCTTTTGGGAAGACTTCGCTTTGGTGTTTTTATCCTTGACATCGTTCTTCTTCGTCTCCCTTTGCGCGGGTTGTTCATGACCGTGACTGTGACCGTGACCACCTTTAAGAAGTCTCACACTCTTCTCAACTGCCAAGAATGTAATAATGCCCGAGAGCACCCAGAGCCCCACCGTCATGTCGTGAGAGTGACTTTCATCATGTTCATGGGAGTGATTGTGGCCGGTGTGGTGGTCATGGTGGGTGGAGTGCGGTATTAAGTGCAGGAATGCATCCCCTAAAAGGCCGCCAGACGCGAACGCCAACAGCACCTTCAACCGGGGTCTCATCTTCTCGGTGTTGTCCAGGGGAATGGCGTAAAGAATGAGGTAAGGGGCTGCGCTGATAAGAAGTGTGGATGCCATTGAATGAAGCCAAATGTTGAACATATCTACAAATCGCAAAACAGCTTAGCAAAATCGAATAGTTTTTCAAGTAACATTAAAAGTACCCGCTGGTTTCTGAGCTTCTTTTGGCTTGTGGTCGTGATGCCCACTTCCATGGTGATGATCATGCTCATCGTTGGTATGATCATGGTGATGATGATGTGGTGTTGGTTTAAAGTGTTCATTTGCTTCTTTAGAGTATTTGAAGCTCGGATTTTCATCACTGGAACTGTGTGAACTGCAAATGGCCGGCAGATTAAAAAACACAATCACAACAATCAACGCTATTGCCAATGTACGCCTAAAAGCTCTACTATCATGTAGTTCTATATCCGCTTCGGTTTGTTGTCTCATTTTGAACTATTTCAGTGATTATTTTTCATAAGACAAAATTTGGTACACGTCACAACAAAAAGTAAGTGATGACAACAGCCACCGACCGAGTCCTTCCTTTCTTTGCGTGTGAATGCGTGAAAAAGTTAGGTTTGCAAAGTGTCAAATAATTCAACAGATGTTCCAATTCCAGGTGCGTTCGAACGATCTGCTTGTTATAATTTAAGCTATTTAATGTTTGTTTTGCAAACAAAGAACAATTTAAACCCAGTAAGGAAGCAAAAAAATACCTGGAGGATGGTTTTATTAATTTTACGAGACTGGAGCATTTCAGTTATTTATAATTTAAGGAACCATAATCCTACCTTATCGACAGCCAAAACATAGTTAAGCAGTCGTAAACAATCGAACTAGATGTTTCAAAATGAAAACTTCAACGGCTTGTGATTTGTTTATATGTTATTTATTAGTCGAAATGAAGTGAATTGTCGTTCTTTTTTGTGAAATATATGTCTTTAAAACACTAAAGTACAACATTAACAAATCTTTAAAATGTCCAAACGTAATACACCTCTAAGCGAATGCAGGAAAACATTTGCGTCGGTGCCTGTCAATTCAACACCAAGTTCTTATAAAAAACGTGTACCAAGTAAAGCAAATAAACTAACTATCACACCATTAAATTCTTCTCATAACCCAAACAATGAGAGTTTGCTAAACACGGCCTTTTCGCTGGCGCCGAGCGCACTAAAAACGCCGTCAGCAAAATTTAAGCAAGCTTCAACGAGTGTCAATGCGTGCTACACGCCTTCATCCTTATTCAAGAGTGCTCCTAGTACTCCAGCGCACTTGAAGAGTAAGCCAACAACCCCAAAGAGCGTTGGAAAACGCACTTTTCACTTGACCGACCAACGAACTCCGGAATGTTTTTCAAAAGTATCCTTGGAAACTCCTAAAAGATCCACCAAATCAAATAATGAGGAGAAAGCAAAGGATAGTGGCGAGGTCAGCAATTTACGAGTGGCGGTACGTGTTCGACCTCTGAATGTCCAAGAATGCCACAACGATTCAGTCACGAATATCATCCAGGTCAATGGCAGCGAACTCATGGTATTTGTGGGAAATTCTGCGGACAACTCCAATGGAGTAACGCACAGCTTCCACTATGACGAAGCCTTTTCGTCCTACAATTCGGACGACGCACACTACGCGAATCAGGAAGCCGTGTTCCGCGGCACAGGATTGCATTTGGTCGAGAAAGCCTTCGCCGGTTACAATGCCTGCCTTTTCGCTTACGGGCAAACTGGATCTGGAAAAAGTTACAGCATGATGGGACTGGACAACGACGAATACGACGAGCTCAGCATTAATTCCGAGGCTGGGATAATTCCCCGCTTTTGCCACGAACTGTTCAGAAGGATCAATTGCCTCGACAAGAACACTCATGCCGAAATTGAAGTTAGCTACTTCGAGATCTACAATGAGAAAATTCACGACTTGCTGTGCGTGTCTCAATCTGACGGGGGAGGTCTTTGTCAGGGGAGGAAAAACGCTCTGAAAGTTCGCGAGCACCCAATTTGGGGCCCGTACGTTGTTGACCTGTGCACATACCCAGTGGACTCCTACACTTCCCTCCGGAATTGGCTCGTAGTCGGGAATAGTCAGAGAGCTACAGCGGCCACTGGGATGAACGAAAAGAGTTCGCGGTCTCACTCCATTTTCAACATCGTCCTTAATTTGTCCGAGTTCGAGGATGGTAATTCAACGGAGAGGAAGATCAAACAGGTGCGGAGAAGTAAAGTGAGTCTGGTTGACTTAGCCGGAAGCGAACGCATTAGCCATACAGGATCTTCAGGTGAGAGGATTCGCGAGGGAGTGAGCATCAACAAAAGCTTGCTGACATTGGGAAAAGTTATCGCTGCTCTAGCGGACTCCAAGAAGAGTTCCAGTTTTGTGCCATACCGAGAGTCTGTTTTAACGTGGCTGCTCAGGGTGAGTACTAAGAGTTCGTCAACTAGGACTATTGTAAACAACAGTAATTTTAAAAACTTTCAATAATCGTTTAACGATCTGGTGAATGCTCGACTTCAGCCTGCAAATTAATTAATACAAAGATATTACTTTTTACTACATAAATTTATTTTTACATATTAAAATCAATAAACGAGCATTGACTGACACATAACGGTCCCCAAGTGATCGATGACGAATCGCTTTCGCTTGCACTTGCATTGTTTTGGAATGCATTTGCAATTAGATGACCTCTTGGAAACTCTTCCACTAACTGCAAGCGATAAGAAAATTAGATTGATACAGATTTGTTTATGGAACTAAGACAAACTGATTATAATTTTGCTATAACAAAAACATTCTCACTTACGAGTTATCACAATCTACACAATTAATTACATGAGCATTTTGGAATCGTAATTAAAATGAAACTAGTTTACATGGAATCATTAGTTCTAATGTTAAGAAACCCAGTTTCTGAAGCTCCACCACATGAATCGGCTGAGATGCGATTTGTCACTTACCACTGACTCCCCGCAACGACTTTGATTCGTCCTTGCTTTTCTTGAAGAGTTTTCCGAACATTATAATGTCAAGATTAGTATCGTTTTACTGCAATTGATACTTAATTGCCCGCCTGATTTGAAATCACTTGTTTACTGTGACGAACCTCGCGTATTTAGCGCACCGCAATCTGGAAACTAATTCAAATGAATGCGTCTTTCAAGTGGACTTGGTTTTTTGCTAAAGAAACTTATCAACGTCTTTTGAAGCATTGAGGTTTTGTGGCTGCGATAAATATGAGAACTTCGTCAAAGATAATTCTTTCCGTAACAATTTCACAGTTCAGTTGCTATTTGGGAAAATTGTTGCAAGCGCTCACTTCCTTCTTTGGTTATCACTTTCCTGTTCATTCTTTGAATCCACTCGAAACCAGCGATAATCCTGGAAGTAAAAATATGTTATAATTTAGTTTGTTTTCAAAAACATAATTAGCACTAGGAAAGACTGGAGCTGAATTCCGGTAAAATTTCTGCAATATTAATTGCTACTAGTTAATATTAAATACCTAAAATAAGAGTATTTATTGCACATTCCTTTTAGAAGTACTCCTTGTTAACTTGAGTAAATATCTCATAAAAATAATGTAAAGTGAAGTAAGTACATTGTACGTTACTTTTTTATGTGTATCAATAATTAGCCCTGTTCGTTGATGTTCGAAAATACTTTTAATCTGGCTTAACTTAGAATAAATTATTTCATGAATTTCCGCAATCTTTTCACACAGGAAAATATTGAAAAAACATAATTTTGCTTAAAATATTTATTTATACTTTTTTTATATAAAATAAACGTCTATAATATATGTATATATTATATTAATATCTAAACGAGCAACAATATTTAGCATACGATATAAGTCGTATTAATAACAATATGAGGTGTGAATTAAAGTACAAAAAAGCTAGTAAAGATTACAAAAATGTAGTATTGCAACAATATTTCGTAAAGCAAAGATAGCGTTAATAATGATAAATTGGTTGATTGCAAAGGAACGTGTCTAATCAGATCCAGACAACAATTCTCTTTACTAAATGCTTTAATTTTTTTTTTAAAAAGGTATTCTTCAATTCCACAAACCATTAAAATTCGCACAACATTCCAAATCTGCAAAATTTAAGTCTAATATAGACAAAAGCATTACCAAAGTTCGGGTATGTAAATTTCGAAAAACTGAATATTTATAAATAAATCAGTCTTAAATTGCAATTCTTAGTTAGAATAAACTTATTCCTAGGGAAGGATTTGCTTAAAAGCTAATCACTTGGGTGATATTAAACATGGTTAACGGTTCACAAGGATTCATTTCTTTTCTTCCGGTTCAGCGGCTTTCACCTCCTCCTTGTGTTCATTGATTTGAGTTCTTTTGGCATGCTCCTCACATGTAGAACTTTCTTCGGGTGATGAATTCTCATCTTCCTCCTCGCAAATTTTCTCATGACTCTTTTTTATATCGCGCCGCCTCAAGTAACTCGTGAGTGGTCGCTTTTTGTGCTCCTTACAAAATGGGCATTCTTCCTTGTTGTCCTTTTTCTCTTTCGTTTGCAGACATTTTTCTGAAAGCAAATAAGTTAAATTGATTTAGCTTTACCTCAATTAAACAATCATTATTCATCTGAAAATCTCGTAATTAAGTAGAGCTTTTATTAATTGTTCTAAAGCCCACGCTAATGGAATTTAACGTTTTCAACTCGTGACCTTCGACATCTGCGTGTTTATTGAACGCATGCTGGCTACAATTGCTCAATTTACTCGGTTTATTGATGCCTTCCGGTTTTTGCTTAAGTAAAATCGCTTAGAAATTGTTTCAACAACAGGAATAAAAATCTCTCTCTCGTTTCTTTTACGTACAAAAATTTACTTTAATAACAAATGCCGCAAATTGCGCAGAACCAAAAATATGCAAATTAAGTGCAATTAAGAATTTTGTGCAAATACTTCATATATTGTTTTAAGAAATAGTTTACTTTTTTCACATCGATTGCTTCGCCACTAAGCTAAAAAGAAGGAAATTGACGCAAAGGATATTTTTTGCAGAGGAGAATAATTCAACCGGTATCGGTCGAACTAAAATTTGCATATTAATAAGAAGCACAAGCAAGTGTTATTATGCATATTGAAATAGAATGCTCACGTAGAGAATTGGTGCCGATAAAGGAACAATATATTTTCTAGACTTCTGATTTTCCGTCACGTTAAAAATCAATCCGCACCTAAATTGAGAAAACATTAAAACAAAGAACAATTGCTGTAATGTGAATCACAAGTAGTCACGTATCTCTTTCGTTGATCCGCTCATTTGACTGATCGCTCAATATTTATTCTATGATTAGATAGTGTCCTTTTTACAACCGAAAGATAGCAAAGATAAGAATCTACCGTGGAAAGAATTAGGCTAAAGTAGACAAGGAGATTTTTGCTAGTTTTAGAATTTGAAGCTTGTAAGAAGGATCCTGCACGAAGTTGCGCTAATTTGTTATCTTTCTATAAAGCATGCTAATTGCAGTAATTATAGCATGCTCATCTAAAACTAGAACACCTGGCACTGGAAATATTCCCCTCTACCTTTTTCAATGCTAATTGTTTGTTAGTTTGTGATCACTGATCACGTACAACAAATGGCGTTTTAAGCAATCCAGCTAGCAAGCATTGTGCACACTGGCGCAAAGGCTACTGGAGTACTGCTGTAGATAACAACAGCTACTAAAAATATCTCTTAAAAATGAAATAAACAGTACAATACTCAATACATAACCAACCATTTACTGCGCTTTATTTCGAAAGATTTATCAATGAAATTGCACAAAAAATTGAAAAAATTACGATCAAAGTCTGCCACAACAACAACCATGAGCAAAAAATATTATTTTATAAATTATTCAATATTCTGAAAGGACTTTTGGAATTTTTCTCATTGAAAGTGGACTACGACAAAACAATATTGACGACTGCGACACCTGACACGTTTTTTGTGTTCCTCGCCCAGCATTATCTTTACAGTGCAATTAAAACGGGTTAATGAAGCGCACCTTGCACCTGATTTACATAAAAATGCAAATCGTTAAGTGTGCTGCGAAAAAGTTTGCATAACATGGAGCAGTGCATGTGGCGGTAATATGCAGTTCTTTACCACGTGATCAAATTTTCTTAAATAGGTTCAATATATCAATTATTAATTTTGGTTTATTATTTTCAATAATAAACCTATGTAATCGAACACGAAAAAAAAAATTATAACCCCCCCTGAAATTTTGTCAGTTTACGTTTTGAGATATGTAGATTTCAAAAAACGAATAAAAAAAAATCCGTCCGTCCGCCGTCCAGGCTTTTTCTCGGAAACTACTGGAGATAAATTAATTAAATTTGGTTCAAAAATCAAGTGACATCTGACAACGGTCCTAACAGCTCGTGGGTCTGATCGACGTATTTTGAGGGGGGGAAATTGAGGAACCAAATATTGAAAAAATCATATTTCCGAAACCGTTAGAGCTTTTTTCATAAAACTCGGAATATACAATGCTCTAATATTACTCAATAGAACACATTTTATTGTATGAATTTATATCAATTGGTTTTTGAGTAATAGAATTTTGAAATTTTTAATCTCCATAAATTATTCCATTTCTTGGTGGATTAAAAAACGTGAAATTATTTCATATGATCACTACTGCCATCTAGCCGTGACTTGAAAAATGTCACATTTTTTGGAAATAATAAACCGTTGTGTAAAATTTGCAGTGTTTTTACTTTTATGTTTCGTAGCTATTTTACTTTTAACTGAAAGCCAGCTCCAACAAGGAAAAACGCATTGAGATCACTCTTTGATTGGTGATGCGAAATTGCTATAATAAATAAGGCGCAACTTTTTAAAGACTTCTAATAAATGAAGCATTGATTTTATTTGCCACTCAAAGCAATTACAAAACGCATAAAAATTGCTTAAATTTTTTAAAGTTTACCACAATTTTTAATAGTTATAAAAGCAAGGCATATTAATTGACCAACCAAGCGCAAAATTATTTCTCCAGTTGTTTAGCCGCAAATTGCTAATTAA
This sequence comes from Leptogaster cylindrica, assembly GCA_963082835.1. Taxonomy (NCBI): domain Eukaryota; kingdom Metazoa; phylum Arthropoda; class Insecta; order Diptera; family Asilidae; genus Leptogaster; species Leptogaster cylindrica. Next base: position 21,379,778 of record OY720105.1, on the reverse strand, counting down.
ACTATTTCTTATTCTCTCTAAAGTAGTTTTGAGTCCATTAAATTGAGGACGAAGTTTAAATCTCGAGTGGTGCTTCACTTAACTTCCTCAAAGGTCAAGACTCAATACTCAAGTCGAATTATTAATGATAAAATTGCAGTAAGTGCTGTAAGGAGCCTCCAATTGAAGTCTTCCTGTCCGTCGGATGCATTCAATCTTCTACCAGCGTGCGATTGCATAATAGCAATTATTTATAGCATTTTAAGAGCGCCGTCAAAGCGAATGAACTTTCGTGATAGATTTGCTACAATACGGGGTCATGTTGAAACATTTCAAAGTTATTAAGGAACAAAATTGTTATTTTAACACATTTGATCTTCTTCTTTTTTTATCGCAAATTTAAATGAGGTTTGACATCAAAACATGTTAGTCAGCTTTGTAATTCAAATTTGCGTTTCTGGAATGATAAGATTTTTTTTTTTTGTTCCTAATTCCTTAATCACATGATGTTTGACTTTTTTTTGTTTATTTAATTAATTTTGTTTAGCTTAAACATTGTTTCTTGATTTCGCAATAATCACAAGTGTCAATCAATCTTAGCTTTTTGACAGGGATTGTTTTTATTATTTATGAAAAAATAAGCGTTGAAGTCAATTTCAGCTTGTGAAATTTCGAATGACATTAAAAAGGTTATTGCATTATATATTTTTTAAATGTTATTGCCATTCATTTTTAAGATGCACATTCGAAAATTTTCTATCTAATAGGGATCAAATTAGCTTAAATTTATATCTTAATTCAATTCGCCCTTGAAAACAGTTTACTATTGTTTAAAGGTAAGAAATTTGTTTTCCACATATACATATTTGAAGCCACTCATATTTGGATGAAGGTCGCGTTTACGCGTGCAATTACCGCACGCTTTAGGTAAATGAAAATGTTTAGAAATGCTCCCATTAGCATTTAACACATGCGCAAAACATCACGTTTTGTTTGCCATTCCACAGTTTTGAAGCCATTTGCTTAATCGCGTTTGTACGAACAACGCAGTGGTAGCTTGTTTCAAAATTGAACTATAAGTCAAGCCGTAAGACGCCGGATTTCCGGTAGCAAAGCAACTCAGAAACTCTAAGCGACCAAATTTCGGTGTTCAACATGGAATGCGCACTCTACGGAAATCTTACTGTAGTGGTTTGTTCTTGTAATCAAATCACGATAACCTCCAGCTAGAGGAGATAGCAGAGCGAGGATGGCATATTGGGTCTGACTCACAGGCGATCTGCATCATCCCCAGTCGTACAGTCGCGCCCCGCCAGAGATTGGGATCTTCGGAGCTAATTGTATCTAAATTAATTAGATCAGCGCGCTCTCGATTGAATTGAATCACGAACTAAAAGAAATGCTGAGGCGAATGAACGGGTTGCGAATGGTACGTGTCGTGGAACGCGTACGCAGAGCAGATGTAGTTCCCTCTATTTTTAGCCCCACACTTTCGAATCACATTCTCTGCGCCGTAAACATAAACACGCACACCACACCTTCTTGTTGTTGTTTACATTGGCGCTGGGGAAAACTCGTTGCACTCGCGATCCCCCGACTTGGAAAAATGCGCAAAATATTTCAGCGCCAAAAATGAACGACATACCTTGCACTTTGGTGTAGTAGTCTCTAATGGTAGGATTCTTGATGTCCTCCAGTGTTCCGTATGGAAATTTTTCGTAGTCCCTGTACATGGAGCCATATGCCAGGGACGTGTCACCAATGAAGAGTCCGCAAACATCCATTTTAAGTCGACTCGTTGTGAAAGACAGCGATTTCCTAATTGCAATCAGAGATTTCCAGAAAACACTTTAGTTCTGGCACCTTTTGTCCTAACAGCAGAAGATAACGTACGCTTGACTTTGGTCACGTCAGCACCAGCAACCAAATGATGAGCCTTCAAAACTATCGCGGGAATTTCATCCAAAGAAATGTGAATTCCGAAACTGAGTTGACGGCCACTGTTGAACCGGGAAGCACTTGGAGTAAGTAAATCAAGCGATTCGAAGGAAAAGTCCTCAGAAATCGCTAGTAAGCACTGTTCGTCTCTGCTTGAGTCTTCAAAGAAACTGAAACGCTGAGGAAATTGATCCTACAATAAATTCGCGGTCTTTATCTCTTGCTGGCCGCGGGCTTGGCGTCTGCGCTCTATTCGCGTTACTGGATGCCACGGCGAGAAAAGGTGGGAAACGTGTTGCACGACTCTGATGGAATCAAAATAAATAAATCCCATCTTATCAGTGGACTGTGGAGTCGTAATTCTGGGAGCACAGGGCCGGTACTTGCTCACTTCCTAATTGCTCTGCACCCCAATTGCCTCCAGTTTTGTCGTTAGCCTCAATTCGCGAGAGCACTTCGTGTCGGCTTTTTGCGCTACATTTGCGTACAGTGTTAAGCAAAACTTCAGTTACAGTGAAGACATTAAAACTAATTGCAAAACAATGTTTGTTATAATTGAATATTTTGCATATATTTTCAGAAAATTGCTTCTTCATATGAGGAGCTCCTTCAAAAAGGTTTCAGACGTTAATTTAATCGAAGAAATATTTATGTTTCGGCTCCCAAATATTACTGGTTGAAATAAAATGTTAATCATGATAACAGTTAAACAAAACAAAGATAAATGATATCGTCGTATTTAATCAACCGAAAAGGGAATTAGTGATAAGACTTAAATGGAAATTACTTCTATACTTGAGTTGTTCGGCGTAGTGGCCGGAGGGTAAAATAAAATAAAAATAGCATCAGAATTCAGTTGACGAAATTCCGTATAAATATTAAATACAAAACGACAATTTCTAAAAAAGCACCTGGGGCAAAATGCAACTACAGTTTTCTGCAATTTTTTGCATTTGGTGCATGTATAATACTTGGAACTGTAAGTTCGTAATGAGAATCCGAATGGGTTCAGTGAACCTCTTCAATTCCCTTGGAATGCTCTTTCGGGTGAAAACTTTCCCACCGAACCGAACCGAGAAATATGTACTTCTTCGGTCATTGTTATTAACGTATTAAATAAACTAAAATAAGACAGTTAAAGTATATGCAGTTACAACATTTATATCAATTTACAAAATTCTCCGTTCTGTTGCCTGAACAAAACAACTTATAAAAACCGCAAAAATAATGACTAATGTAGACTATTCATTGCAAATATTACAATTGTTTAACGTCCCCGATTTACTATTAATTAAATTTTATCTCGTGTTGATTATTGATGAAAGCAACAATTGCGTTTGTACATGATTCATGTTTATTGTTTACTCTTACTTATTTCAACATTGACTCAGGATATTTAAAATTTTGCGTTGATTCATTTCGGTTTTTCAATTGGCCGTTCGTTTAAATGACTCAAGTCGTGCTCTACATACAGATGTGAGATGAATATATAAAGAACGACCGTAAACTATTGTTTTATTGTATTGCCCTAAAGATTGTTTTTTTGTTCTTGTATGAATGTTGAAAACTATAGTTCTGCTTGAATTGTTTCCTAGCACTAAGCGAGGATTTCAAAGAGTACGTATAAAGGTCATGTTGATATTAAAATTTTTATCAGCATAAAATGGCCTGTTTCACCAGGACGTTTATAAATAAGTACCTTTGTCCTTTCATTTTGAAGAAAATAAACTCTAAAAATGATAACTCTGGTCAACAAATTCTCAGTTTTTCTCCCCATAAAATGCCTCCTACTAATTTTGATAGGGGACCACTAAAGGATTACTTTTTTCATATTTATAATTGCAGGTTAGTTCGAATTTCTTTTGGGCTGAAATAAAAAAATTTTAAAATTTTCACGCGCCTTTATTAATAATTTTTAACAACTAAGTATGAAAATAAGTCTTAGCTTTTTATTTTCGTTTATAAATATAATCTACGGCTTGGCTTCTCTTCTTAACGTCCAGCAGTAATCAGCTAACATAACGGGATTCCATTTTCCCTGGTAATGTTTTCCCATACCTAAAACCTCCTTATGAAAGCGTTCACCATGTTCGTCTCTAGCATATCCCATATTTTCCGGCAAGAAATTCAAATAAGAATGCAGAATATGTATTTTCACCGACATGTTAACACCTGTATCCTTAAATGGCTCTACCATATCACTTGCCAGTGTTCTATAGTTGTCGTCCTTCTTGTTTCCTAGAAAATTCTTAAAAACTGCTGCCATTGAAGTCCATGCTCTTTTTCCTTGGGATTTAATTTCTTCGTGAACGTGTTATCCCTAAGTAACTGACGGATTCGAGGGCCAAAGGAAATACCTTCTTTTATTTTCGCTTTTGATATCCTAGGCAATTTTTCTCTAAGATATCTAAAACCTTCCCCTTCTCGGTCCATCGATTTAATAAAGTTTTTCATCAATCCCAGTTTTATATGGAGGGGAGGTACAATAATTTTTTTCTGTTGTACTAACGAAGGATAAGTTACATGATCTCTTCCAGGAATGAAATTTTCTCGAATGGGCCAACTTTGTTTCAAATAGTGGTTTGTTTTATCGCGACTCTTCCAGAGGCACAAGAAGCAGCAGTATTTCTTGTATTCCTGCTGTAACCCCATCAATACAGCAATCATTTTAAAATCTGCACATATGCGCCAGGCATATTTATTATAATTTATTCTGGCCAATAAAGTCTTTACATTTTCTTAAGTTTCCTTCATAGAACCGGCTCTGAAGTACTGAAGGGATTAGGGATAGCACACTCTTTACTGTTTTTCTCGATAAGTCGAACCAAGCTGAAATTTTTATTATTGTTTTAGGGAAATACGTCTTTAGAGTGACTCATGTCAACTATAAGCATTTCATGGGAAAAAACCATGTTGACCAGTGTAATTTTAAATACAGAAAAACTGATAAATGTATTTCAAGCTTGGTCTTTAAACTTACAAAAATTGCACACATTAATTTTACTTATTAAAATAATCGTAAGAAATGTTTTCTCCCTGATAAATCTGTTCAAAATAAAACGTGTCCGTTTAAAGTGCGTATTGTTGAAATGATGCTCTCATAGTATCACATTCAACTTTTGCTGATGATTAATTCAATTTTTGAGGAAAATTGATATCGATTGTTTCTTAATCTTTAAAAAACGTACTTATTTATGCTGACCTAAATAATCTTTGTCTTGGATCAATGTCAAATGATTTAAATTGTTCTTGTTTTTTTTGCATTAATCACAGCAAAGTCGTACGAGGCCTTTTCTTTTTTTATGAAAAACTAGTTGACTTGTATACAAAATTATTTGTCCTTCGAAATGAAGATTTGAATGGAAGCAATGTGTAAGAAACCCCGTGCCAAAAAGGTTATTTAGTATCACATTTAAATAGTTTGGGTTTCATTTATCAGTTTACAATTGTACATACTTCAAAAATTGTTTTATTATATTTCAAACAAGAAAGTGTTAGCTAATTTGTTAATCACTTTATTTCCATCAGTGTTCACTTCTGGCTAAAAATAGGTTTCCGAGTGGTTCGTTGAATCTATTGAGTAATTTAGAAAAGTTATCAGAAATCCTCTTATCCAGTTGACGAAATCAAATGCTTGCAACAATCATCAACAATTGTATCAAATGAACCTCTTTAAGGCAGCAATAAAATTATTACAATCAGCTAGTTAATAGAGGAAACACAAATATTCATCCAAGCTTTTTATTTCCCATAAACGACGCACCGCAGTTCGGATCCGAAAAGAGACATGTATCCAGGTTTTTTGATGTGGTGAACGGTTTTAAGTCCATAAGTCACTTTTATCAGAGAGCCACGTGAATATCATAGGAATGTTTTTATAGCAAACAAAAATGAACGAACTGTAAAATTTGTTTTTCCCTATCACGCGCTATAAAACGAAAAGTTAAGATAGACTGAATTTTTATAAACCTGCAAGCCTCGTAAGGTTCTGCAAATAGTCTTTGAAGTTGTATGCACAGCCGTCGTCGGTGACAATAAGGAATCCGCGATCTAAAATACTTGACAACGTGCATTCTCCTTTCTTTTAGTTATAAAAAAATTCTTACCACTGCGAAATAAACTTCAGACAATGAAAAAAAAAAATTGGAATTTTAAATAATGGCAGTATCTGTTTATGCAAACATTTACATTATACATAAATATGATAGAGCTTAAAGCTTGTTATTGTAATTAATTACTTTGTCTTATTCACAAATATTACATTTTTAGTTAGCAACAAAATCCTTGAAGGTTTTCTGATCTACAGACACATTAATTTCTAGAATTTTTAAGCTTTCGCATCAACTTTCAACCACCCCTTGCCTCCCATTTGCAATCAACTAATTGAAGCTTCCAAGTCCAGAAAAATAGTAAAATAAAACAGTTTTCGTTTAAGTATAATTTGTACTAATAATAAAATCATGTGTTATAATTTAGGAAAATTTGGGAGGAAATTCCCGGACCGTAATGCTTGCAACAATATCACCAGCCAACATACATTTGGACGAAACGTTAGCAACATTGAGATACGCGTGTCAGGCTCGTACCATTGTTAACCGTGTAAAGGTAAATGAGGATCCTCACGATCGCGTCATTCGAGAGCTGAGAGCCGAAGTAGATCGCTTGCAAGCTCTCCGGCAGGATTATGAGCGTCAGAAGAGATATTCTAGGGATGCGAATGTTGCTCCTCGGAAGATTATAATCGAAACATCGGTTGATGAAAGTGAGGTGGAAGCGCTGCGAGTGCAACTTGCAGAAACAGAAAAAGAATTGGCTAAGGCCCAGAAATCATGGATGGAACGTTTACAGGAAGCGGAAGACTTACGCAGAACTGAGATAAGGATGCTGAGGAGAAAAGGACTTGCCTTGGAACTGTCTGCAGAACAAAAGCAAGCATGCTTGATAAATCTTGCAGCAGATCCTATTTTGTCCGGAATACTTTTCTACATACTGCCACCTGGAGTAGTACGGATTGGACGATCAACGCCATCTGGTTGTTCTCCGCCTGACATCGTTCTGGAAGGACCTTTGGTTGCATTTCATCATTGGTAAGATTTATAATTTGGATAACCTTCGAAATTATTTTACTTTTCTTTTTTCCAGCACAATTGAAAATAGTAACGGCAAATTATACCTAATTCCCGAAAACGATGAGTTTGAAACGTATTTGAATGGCGAATTAGTGAGGAAGAAAAAGCAGATGTATCACGGCGACCGCTTGGTTATCGGAGGCTCCCATTATTTTCGCATTTCAAACCCATTCTGCTCGAAGAAGCAGAAAGTTGCTGTAATGCCCTCAATGAGGATGCTCCATTAATAAACTAATTATGCATGCTTTCAGATGGTGGATTATCAACTAGCACATCAAGAGATATTGCAAAAACAGGAAGAACAATTGCGCCGAGAATTGGATGAAGAAAAGCGCGCTGCTCTTAGCAAAATTGAATTGGAACGTGTCGCAAACGAGCGCAGTTATCGAGAACGCGTAGAGATGCTTGAATTAGAGAAGCTAAAGTATGAATGCAGTAAAGAGCTGCTCGAAACGGAAAAAGAGGCTTTTAAAGATAATAAGGAAACAAAATTCGAATACACTCCCTACAAATCAACTCTGCTGGAAGACATTAAAAAAATTATGCAGCATCCAACTGAAGAAAGTTTACATAAAACGCAATTGAAGGTAAGATTGTCAGTTGTCTTCTGAACGATGTTATCAAACATTAAAATTGCTTAAAATACAATTAATTAACTGGGTGATATGCGAAAAAAATGCATATCAAATTTAAAAAATCAAAATTGAAGTCAGGTCACAGCGACTTCCTGCTCAAGCGGACTTATTTTCATTTTAAAATTTGCGCGGGTTATCAAACGAAAATATAATTTTCTTGTTTTACAAGCTTTATGAGTCTGGCATTTTTAATCTTATATCATTTATTGTGGGTTAATTTAATTACCAAACAGATAATACAGTAAATGAAATATATAAACAAATGAAAAGCATTTCATCGTGTTTATTTTTTGTATCTTGATCTGACTATATTAAATTCGGCCGTAAATCAAACTGGTACACGCGAAATATCAAAACACGATCATATTAAAAAATTTCTGTAAGAGTCAATATGAAACGCAATTAATGTTGTAAACATTATGGCATATTTACCGATTTCCAGATTTCCAGATAATATGCAATTAGATTCAAGATCTTATTCTTCTTGTTATCCGATTGATCTTCAACTCCGATTTAAATAAGCAGTTAATATCTATCAGCTCAGTTATTTATTTTCATATTATAGTTCAATTAAATTTCACGTATATCCAAATTTTTTTCAAGGTAAAAGAAGCAACCCAACGTTGCAGGGAACTTGGTGCAAGGTTGGAGTTCAAACAATCTCAAGTTTTGGATGAGTTTGGAATATTTCGAGCTGTTGTGAACATAATTGATAAGGAAAAAAAGAGAAAAGCCGAATGGCCCACGGCTCGTTTGGATATTTGGTTAGATATCGTCCGCAATAATGACATCAGAAGAGAAGATATTTTCCGAAATGTTGACATTGAATGGACTCCATGGACAGCAGAAGGCTTAGACGAAACTTTGAATGATTCATTGAACTCCAGTCGAATATCGTTGGACTTTAGTTCCGTAAAAGAAGCTATCTTAAAACATCAACCATTAACCGATTTCCAAAGTATCCGCAATATATTCAGTAGTAATGACCAAAACAAGAAGAAAGACGATTTAAGTAAAGCTGCAGTTCTGAATTCCTCTCTTCGAAATCTTGCCAATACAAAAAAAATGCTCACATACGAAGATGATGAGAAATCTCCTCAGAAAAGCGCCAAAAAAATCTCTTCGAATAATTTTAGCAATGTCGCTTACATTCACTTGAAGGACATGCAAAAGAGTGCGTTGAAACTTAAAAAACTTTGTGATCGTTTTAATGGAAACGAGAACAACAGTGTAAGACATCTGCCTGTGGAGCACTTCATGAAATCCCTTGAACAAATTGAAACTGTAATTTTCGATCTCAAAGCAACACTAACCGAACAAAAACTTGCCGAATCTCCGAAGACCTCCAAGTCCGTTAGATTTTTACTTGATTAACGGTTTTTTTGGGTTTTTAGAAAAGTATTTTTTAAATATGTAAATGTGGTACAGCTTAAGTTAAAATATATGTTGATGTTGATTTTACAATTTTCGTTTTTTATTTAACTGTCTTTTACAATATTAGATTATTAGGAAAATACATGGAGAAACAATGTATCATTAAATCGTAAATAATTGTAGGCACTCTAAACTCTACATAATGATTCAATTTATTGATAAAATCCAAGAGAAATGAAATGTACACAAGGAGAACATAGGTTTATACGAAGGTTATTGTTAGGAACAAGTACTTTTAAGTATAAGGCTAGGAAGACAAATAAGCTTATTCTGTAAAAGTATATTACATTACGTAAAACGTATTAAATGGCAAATAGACTGAACTGAACTGTTCAAATATATTAAAAACTCAATCAGACAAATATTTCGATTCCCACGCTACAATTTCTACATTTCTTCAGTGGAACTGTCATCGATAACAATAACACTACATTCATAATCATCCATTGTTTCGTTAAAATCGCATTCATCGGTTGGACCAGCCCAGCTGTTATTTAATTTTGGAAATAATCTACGCTTAATATTTATAATTAGTATGTTCCCTTTATTATTGTTGCCAAAAACTGGAGTTCCGGACCATGGCAGAGTATTAGCGTAATTCCTAGAACAAAGTTCGTTTTAGTTAACGGTATTCCATAAGTGTGTAATACAAACTCTTGCAATTCCAAGGAACTCTGATAAATTGTTCGCTTCTCTAGGACCTCGTCTTTTAGCTGATCGGTCTCAAGCCAAATTCCGTAACCATCAGCAGTTGTTATTGTGGATTCCGTAAAAGTCACCAAATTACTGTCTGTCAACTCCAGGCCGATTCTACAGACTGTTATTGAAGTATTGATTAACTCGAGTCTGGCATCGTCACAGAGCTCGATACCAGAAGAGATATTTTGAATCGTACAGTTTTCCAATATTACTTTGGAATTGCCTACGGCTATAATTGCACGAGACGATAGCCGAGAGTTCTCCGATTTGAATGTACAGTTCTTGAGGCGAATCGTTCCACTTTTAATCAGCAATGCAGTTCTAATCTTGCCGCAATCAAGAGTCAAATTCTGTAGTTCATAGTCGCCATCAAAGGTTAACAAATTAGCTTCTTCTTCAGCAGAGGCAATGCAAACTTCCTCCGCAGCATTCGTACGTAATCCTATTAACTTCCCGTTGTTCAAATGCTCTAAGAACTTGATTGAATGATATCCTGGCGTGAGAAGTATTTCATCGCTGGGTTTGCAGGCTTTTAGAGCTTCCTGAAATTAATTATATATATAAGAACTTACATATGTGTCTAGAAATTATTATTATTAAATCTCCTTGAAGCTTTTCCTTTTAGCTTACCTTCAAAGTAAGGCACATTTGAACAGTTTTATCCGTATCTATGACGGATTTCGCTATTTCCATAAATTCGATTTGCTTCTCTAATTTGTGAGGCTTGTTAACTATGAAGGTGTTCACTTTATCAGTTAGTTTTCCTACGCCATGGAGGGTACCCTTGTAGTCTTCGGATTCCACATCTCCAATAAGCTTTCTCAGTTCTTTATTCATTAGAAGCTCGACTTCGCTTTTTATCATAGCCAATCGCAGATGCAACCGCATCAAATCCGGGACCAGTGAATTCTCCAAACCATTATCTGAAACGTCGTCGTCATTCAAGTTCCCCTCGATCAAGTCTCTGCGGTGTTGAATGTAACGAGCTTCAGCCAGAAGGGATTTGATGTGGACCAGCATTGCTTTCTCCATGTCTCCTTTCTTCAGCTCATTGTAAAAGCTCATTCGTGGTTTCAAGTACTTGCTAGGCCAGTCAACATCATCATCATTGTCATAGTCCCAGGGCATCCAAATGTTTGTGTAGAAGAATCTAGCAATGAGATTTCGGCTTACCAGTCATTTCGAACTAAAGCGGAATACATACCTCAAGTTATCTATACACTCAGCTGTTCGTTTGGTGTTTAGTTCCGGGTATTCTTGGTTCTTGGTCGGCCACAGGTCTTCTAAGAGTGCTTCCTCCACCTCCTCCAATTCGACATCCTCGTCTTCGACTGCTAGAATTCTGAACGTAGCCTTCATTCTGCGAAAATGAACTTGTTCAACTCTGCCATGAACGATTGTAGGGTACCGCATATTCATCTCCTCGCATAAAGCACGCGGAAGTCTCCACAGAGCATTCCACCCTGGATAAGATTAATTGACATATTGAATTAATTGCATTTTAAATTTCCGATTGGCTCACATAATACAAAATGCTGTTCGGCTCTCTTGTTTTATTTTAATTTAAATGATGTATATATTTAAAAAACATTTACTTTTTATATTAGTTATAAGTTATAACGGTTCTTTTTGTAATTTCTCCGTGAAATTTAACTCACCTGTGGGCTCCACATGCTCTTCTACATAGTACGACCACTTCAATCTGACCAACGAAGAAGGAACTTTTTTAGTTCCTGCCAGTAGAATCATCTGCGTATCATTTAACCGTTGCAAGAGACTTTTCTCAAATTCATAAACTTCCATAGTTAAACAACAAATAACGCACGAAGTCTCTTGAAAACTGTCACATTCAAACTGATACTGACAACATTACGAACACAAATATCTTGGACTTCTAATTTCAAAATTCACATCATCTCTAGTACATTTTCATTTTTTTTAAATGAGTCATGTGATGCGATTCTGAAACAATGTTGGGAGATCATGAGAGTTCTTTGTTTAGGTGGGAATTTTCGATGTCAAAAATTACAGAAAGGGAAAATACAAGAATGTTGCTTGCAGAATAATTTAAATTTATCTATCGTGTTTTTGGTTGTTGACATCGAAGGCATTATGTGATTTAACAGTGCCCAAAAAATGGAAACAAGAAGTAATCAGTCGTTCGAGAGAAAATCCTGTAGGAAAAGCTCTATAAAAATTCCCATTCTCGTGGAAATTGTAGCTGTTAACATTACTGGTCTGAAATCAACAAAACAAAAAAACAACAAGCACTGAACTGATGACAGTTCAAAAAATATGAAATTCGTTTTGTCTGCAATTTGGCTCACATAGAGTTTAACGTAAATTACATTACTTTGATGAATCGGAATGGCAAGTTTTATCGAGGATTGTGAAAACTGGATGGGGCGTCTTCCCTTTTATGCTAGAAACATTGCAATAATTCACCTGGCAATTCCAGGCAAACTCTGTAATACTTATATTAACAATAAATTTACATAATGTCTTGCAGGTTCTCATAACTCCATGACGTATGGAATTACATCAAAATCTAGTTTAGCTCCTGATGCGGAAAAAATCGTTAGACGGCTGTATCATGTTGTGCCATGGTGTGTAAGACGCTGGGCAGTTGCCCAAACAGAATCTGTAACCGAACAATTACATTTGGGAATTAGGTAGTACTTGAAGTAGCATATGAGAAGCCATCACGAGTACGACTTATGAGTAATGTTTTAGGTATTTTGATTTGAGAATTGTGTGTACAAGGTCACAATATTACTTTGCTCACGGGTTGTATGCGTCTGAAATTTCTGAGCCTTTGCAACAAATTAAAAACTTCCTCGCTGACCATCCACGAGAATTTGTAATCTTAGACTTTCAACACTTTTACGATTTTGAGCAAAAAGACCACGATAAATTAATGCAATTTTTAAGAAGTTTTTTCAGAGAAATATTGTTTACGAAAAATAATGGTACATTGGTGGAGTGTACACTGAACTATGCCAGCTCACTTGGAAAACAAGTACTTATAATTTACCGCAAAGTGTATTCCGGAGACATGTGGTTTGGTAATCAGTGGCCAAATCCTTGGCCAGAAACGACTTCAGTCGCTAAAGTAGAGGAGTTCAACAATGACAGGTTAAGACGCAGGTTTGCCCATTATGGGTTTGTTTCCCAATGCATATTAACTCCAACAGTTAAATACATCTTACCGCGGTATGCTGTACTGAATTACAGAAGAACTATAGAAGAAAATTTTTGTTGCAGCTTTTACAAAACACTAGAAGTCCCAGCAAAAGAAATACTGAAATCCTTACCAAAGTGGCTGGAGGACAAAAGAGCAGGTTCCTTCGAAGAAGGCGAACCTCCAACTGTGAACGTAATTTTAGGAGATTATATTCACATACGTGATAACTCATTTTGCAAATTGGTGATAGCTTTAAACGAACGAATAAAGCCTCGTACAGAATAAAGATGATAGTTTTGTTAAATTGACCAACAATAGTGTAAATCGCAAATTCATTTTAATGTGAATATCTTATCTGCAAAGCATGCGGAATATAAACGTTTTAAGCCGTGCGTAGCATAAAGCGGTGTCGTTATATTCGTTTTCTTCTGTAGATTCAAATTTGAAATAATTTCAGCTCGATGATTTCTTTTAGTTCGACATTATCCCACAACGTTCCGTACATTTAAGAACACTCCCACAAGGAACCAATTGAAAACAAATCACATGAAACATTTTTCAAATAACCTCAAAATTTACTGTCAATTTTCGAACATTTCACGATGATAGCGAGTTTAAGTTTATCAAGGATATTTCAATCTTTATGCCGGCAACAAATTGGGAATATCACCATATCGAAAGGAGTTCCGGCAGTTTTCCTCCGACATTGCTCGAAAGACGTAGAGAAGACAGAAACAGAAAACAGAAACGATACTGAAAGTAAAAAAGACGGTGGAAAGGATACCGACAGATCTAAAGAAATACCTGTGGAAACGAGTATTAAATACATGAGAAGCGCTGCTTATAAACAAGCGTACGGAGAATATTTGGTTTGGGAGCAATACAGGTAATACGTTGATTTATAAATTCCCCTTAAAACTCGACAAAACCATTTTACAGACGAAATTTCAAGGGCGCTTTTGCACCTCGAAAAACTAGGAAAACTTGCATTAGGAAAGGTGTGGTGGCAACGGGCAATCCATGTCCTATCTGTCGAGATGAATACTTGGTGTTGCATCACGAAAATCTAGGTCTTTTACATCAATTCATATCACCCCATTCTGGAGAAGTTCTTCCGTACAGCAAAACAGGCCTTTGCCAGCGAAAACATCTTGAGCTCTTAATTGCTGTGGAGCGAGCGAAGGACAGAGGACTCTTAACGTTCGACGTACCATTTAGGCACTACGATTATTCCGAATATTACGGTGATCAGAAGGACAAATAGATTTTAACTTCTAAATATAGAAAGAATGGAAGCAACTTTTGTAGTTGTGGGTGGCGGAATAGCTGGCGTGTCGTGTACAGAGACGGTGTCACTTCTCTGTCCGACAGAAAACATAATTTTAATAACAGAATCTTCATTGATCAAATCCGTCGCTAATTTAGCTCCAATTGGTAAAACGCTGATAAAGTTCGATGTGGAAGAACGGGATGTTGGGACTCTGAACAAACAAGTAACGGTAATCGTCGACACTCTTCAGTCCATCAACTCAACTTCTAAAGAAATCAAGACCCGAGAAGGCAAAATTATTAAGTACAAATACCTCTGCTTGTGCACTGGAGCACGGCCAAAACTGATCCAATCTGACAATGAATACATCCTTGGAATACGCGACACTGAAACTGTTTTGGAGTTTCAAAAGAAAATTAAAGCGTCCAGAAAACTTGTCTTAGTGGGAAACGGAGGGATCGCCTCTGAAATTGCTTACGAAGTCAAGAACATACACATTGACTGGGTGGTGAAGGACGGTCACATATCTTCAACTTTTGTTGATCCAGGTGCAGCGCAATTCTTCCAAGCAAGGCTTGGAAATAAATGTGTTGAGCCAAGTACCTCTAGCATAGTTAAGCGGATGAGGTATTTGGAAGAAAGTACTGAAAAAAATCGAAGAGGAGCGGCTTTAGGACCAGACTGGCACCGTCTGGTGGATATGTCCGGTAGCAACTTGCCTCAGACTGTTAAAATTCACTATCAGACAGAAATCAGCAAAGTGGAGGTCACTAGCGGAAGCAACCAGTTCCCTTTGGAAGTAACACTAAGTAGTAATGAAGTTATCCTATGCGACTTCCTCGTTTCTGCAACAGGAGTCAATCCCGAAGTTAATTTCACGTGCGATGCTGATTTTAAATTGGGCCTAGACAAAGGAATAGTTGTTAACGAGATGATGGAAACTAGCATCCGTGATATATTCGCTGCTGGAGATGTTTGCTGCGCTGGCTGGACAAACGCCACTCATTGGTTTCAAATGCGATTGTGGACCCAGGCTAGGCAAATGGGAACCATGGCAGGACGAAGTATTGTGGCTCGTTTTAATCAGGAGGAAATTTATCAGGACTTTTGCTTTGAATTATTTGGTCATGTGACAAGGTTGTTCGGATATCAAGTCGTCCTTCTAGGAAAGTATAATGGACAGGGACTTGGTAATGATTATGAAATATTGCTCCGAGTCACCAAGGATCAGGAATATATTAAATTTGTACTACAAGACGGAAAATTACAAGGAGCTATCTTAATTGGGGAAACTGGTCTCGAGGAAACTTGCGAAAATTTAATCCTTAACCAGCTCGATTTAACACCTTATGGAGACGATATACTAAATCCAAACATCGACATCGAGGACTATTTCGACTAAACATTTGCTTTCATTCTTAGTCAATAAATAAATTGTTAGAAAAATATTGGCTTTTCTTTAAATTGAAACTAGTTTCCTTTAAAGTAATTCACAGTTTTACTTTGCAATATTAATGGTAACATAAATCGTATCAAAAAATTAATATAAACAAAAATAAACTTTCTTCAAAAATGTAAACAAAAACAACGAAGTTCCACTTTCCAATTTTTAAAACAAATACAAAATTTCTATCTCTAAAAAATAAAAATAAAATAAAAAACGTTCTTGTGTACCTGAGAAGTAATTGTCATTAATAAGTGGGGATTTTTACCGTTATCACCCTCCCAAATCGGGAAGTCACTAATTTTGTGAAGTGTTTGATGGGTGGCTGTGCGTTACCCCTGTTTTTCTTCCTGCCCCGTAGCTTAGGTGTTTTGCATATGTCAGGGGATGGGGAGACTTCTTGAGTACTTTGCTCGGCGGTTGTAATTGATGGATCATTGGAAGTCTGAAGATCTACAACTTCTTCATAGTCACAGCTCCTGGCTGGACTATTTTCCAAGACGCACACTTCCTCCGGATGACATTGGAACATGTGAAGCTCCTTCGAAGACAAATTGAATTTATTTACGTAATGCAGTCTTAATGCCCAACTTAATGTATTATACCATTTCTTCAGTGGTGCTCTTGTAATTACAGCACAAGACGCAGAAATGCAGTTTATGCATTTTCGAGTGAGTCAGAATACTCAAGCGAGTATTGAAAACTGAGCTGCATACAAGGCAGAAGTACTTCGCGCCTCTTTCTGCGTAAATGTCTTCAGTTCTTCCGAAATATCCCTAAAAATAATGCACATTAACGATTTATTTGTGAGCGCACAATAAAAACACACTTTTTTCCAGCCGATCTGCACGTTAGATATGGCGTCCTCTTCTGACCTCTCAACCCCGCCTGGAGAATCTTCTGGTGGCGTGTATTCCTATTTAGAACAAATTTTACTTATTTTTCACTGCAAATTTTACTTATTTTTCACCGTATGAAAGCATCCCAATGCCTCCTGTTCAGAGATATAACAGTTTTCTTCTGTGATCATCTTTTTTATTGTCGAATAGATTCTAGCAACGTGGGAACTTCTAGCGAAAACAAGCGTTAACGGGAAAACTTCAAATTGCGGCATTTGTCCAGTGTTAACGTTCAACGTCCCAAATGCAATCCAATGGTCACTGAATCTATTTTAGGCATGCCTAATCATATTGTTATTAATTTGCGAATCCACAAATAAATTTTAAATTTTTTGGAAATAGTTAACTGAATTATTTAAATAAAATGTTTGTTTCTAATGTTATGGATTATTAACAATATTTGTGGAACTTTATGGAACTTTGTACCTAAATTATGAAACTATTTTTCGAATGTAATTTTTTTTTAATTTTATAAGATTTATTATATATAGAAAAATTGGTGGAAAGCATAAAATTACAGTATTTAATTAATGAATTCAAAACATTAACAACAAATTAAAATGTTTAGGCTCAGTTCACTGCTCAAACAATAAACATTATTGTGCATTCTAAACATTTGTTTCTAGAATCTAGATACATTTCGATACAGTGCGTGTGCATTGTGCAATTGTGGTTGTGCAATTTCGTTGTGTAGGTTGCTGTGTGTTTCATTTTCAGAGATTCCACCACCGGCCCGCAGTAGAATTTTGAGGAAAAACATAAAAATCTGTTTTTGCGTCCTTCTAGTACGAAATCCGATGATAGTTTTTGGAGAAGTAATTGACTTTCGTAATCGTAAATCATACTAGAAGGACACAAATTGAGGATGTAGTTGTAAATCATCAATCAGAGTCCGTAAAACTATTCTGCTCAAATTAATTACCTCAACTCCTTATTTGACTACAATGTTCAAACAGCAACGCTTAGATATTAAAATTTACGAATTTTTACAACTTAGAGAATTTAATTTTGGCATTTTAGGAAATTTACTGTTTTTCCTAATTGTTAATTTTACTCGAGAATTTCGTCATTCCCTTCCGAAATAGTTGCGAATTGTAGTTGAGAGCATAAACTGTCTCGTAGCGAGGAAATTAGTTCCTTTATCTATATTTCATTAGCACTAAAGCATCTCAGATGAACAAGTTTAGAGCAGTGGGAAGTTTCCAGCATGCATTTATTATTAAGGAAGCGTCTGGATATGCCAGTCCTTATGACTGCTCCTATTTTATTCAATGATCCGAGTAAACAGGTAGTTGACATGTTCATGTCATTTCCTCTCAAGCAAGCAGTTGAATATTTTTTCCAAAGCCCAGAGTCTTCGTATAATCTACCAAAAAAAGAGAAAAATAAAATTTGAGTTTTAATCCCACAGAAAGTCACAGAGGCATGCACTGGGATACTTTACGAGATGTTCTGCAGTGTTTTATTTAGTAAAAGTATGTCAAGAAGTTGGAATTCTACAACACCTGTCTATCCTTTGCACATCCTGATATTGCTCCTCACTCAGCTCCCCAAAGAAACAATAATGTCCTGTCAAATGATTACCCACAACCAGGGAACGTTGTTGGATAGACGTCTTTATCCATGTTGCATGTTATCGTCCCTTAATAATTTATCATGCTCGTGGTGCACAAGGCGACCACCCTGAGAATTGAATCAGCCAGCAACAGTAATATAAAATAAATTCGAGTACAAGGGTAAGTCTGAGTACAAGGGTTCGTGCGAGGTTCATGCCTTTTTTATGGCGCGTTATTCAGAATTATTTGGCGGTTTTATCTGTAGGAAGACATTATTCTGTTATCCTGTTTGGCATCGTTTTCGACCAGCGAGCTTCACATACCTGCGATAAATCCAAAACGTACGGATTACGGGATCCACATTAAATCTTATTCATGTTCATTGTAGAGGAGGAAGTGTAAAAACCCATATGAAATAGTTCAAAACTACGAAAATCGAATTAATTGTTATAGAGCTTCTTTTAAGAGCCAACTTCATAACTACACAATTTTGAATTGATCGGAAAGGAGCTGAATGATATAGTATTTTCAATCAGGAAAGGACTTAAGGTGGCGGTTTTCGGACTTAAAAATTTACACAATTTAAGTAACAATTTAAACAATTTAACAATTTAAACAATTTAACAATTTAAACAAATTAAACAATCTAAGCAATTTAAAAAGAAGTTTGCAGTCAAAAATTGAAGTTTATCAATTAAACTTGATCCATTTTGGGCTTTGGCAAATCTACGCGTGATGTACTAAAGAAATGTTGATTTTCAAATAAATTGATTGAGAATTTTCGGGGAAACCGATGCAGTGCTTGCTCTAAATGGAGCTGTTTCACGGACTCGTAGTTCGCCATTTTGATTTTTTTTTTCTATACTTTCACGACGTACTATAAAGCCCCGTAAACAAATATATTTATTTTACTTTTGTGTCTACTAAAAATCATCAAAAAATAGGGATAGGCAGAGGAGTGCTGCCCCTTAATATTCAGAATTCAGAAATATTAGGCTTTTTCTATAACAAAAACCTGCGTCAATACAAGGAGGCACCTAAAGGCAAAATTGGTTTTGGTTTTCATCTATACAATTTGTTAAAACTATAACCTGAAAAGGGTTTGCTCACGGAATACTGCGGAGCAATTTAATGTTTTTAAAATTTTTCGGTTGCAACTTGCAATTTCACTCTCATTGTTTGTAATACACATAAAGTTGTTGTTGCTATCACATAAATTATTAAACCACATTTTATAATATGTGATACTCTTCCACTTACTTTCAGCTTTCAAATCCATTCTTTAGATTTCAGATTGGTTCATTTATATAGTTTTACTATACCCACTGGTCGTGGCCGTGAGCCCTCGTACTAATGACACTGTTTGCTCGAGCGAGGGTCTATACTCTATTGGGTAGATTTTTCTTCGATGTGGCGATCAGTACCATGTCATATGACTTTTGCAAAATTCTTTCATAGTTTTTCGTTTCATGCCTCCCTTAGTACGAAAACACCCCCTATACCTAATATATACCTATATATTTATATATTTACGCGCTAACGGGCGTAATTTAGAAGTTTATTAAATTTTATTATGCTATTTCTAGGGTTAATAGCTCAATTAAGTTCGTTAATGAGCAGAATCGGCCCAAGGGCGTGGTCAGGGGAAGGGGTTGAAATTTTTAAAAAATTATATCTCGGCCCCTATGGAGTTTAAGAGAAACTTTATTTGCTTGGAAATTAAAATAGAGTACTCTTTATGAAGTTTACGGTGACACCATCGATTCAGGGGTTGTGAGGGTTCGAATGGGAATGGGGGTGAAAATTCGAAATTTTTAGAACCACTTCTTATATGCTATCAAAACGCTCTTGATGAGTAATTTATAAATCAATAATTAAAAAACATTATTCCAAAAAATGCAATCAAAAACACTTTGAAATCTACCTCAGCCTGTAGGCCTGCCGAAAGGGATTTTAAAACTAGAAAATAAACTGAAACCACAGAATACAAACCTTTTTGCGTGGTAGTTAAATCTCGGCCGAACTTATCCTACGTCATGAGCAGCCTGCAAAACTAATTGCATGGCATAATACAACTCATTGCTCAAGTGTTAGGTATTTTGCTACCTAAAATAAGTTAAAATTTCATGGAAATCTTTTCCGTCGGTTCCGGAATGGAAAGGCTTATTGAGGAAATTCGAGACACTTCCCATTTGTGTGCCAATTGTGAAGCATTGAGGTCCGGTTAATTTGCAAATCCACACCCGGGCTAAGTCCCTGGCATGTTCCGAATTCCCTTTTACTTTTCTAATCTTTTCCGAGAATTAATTATGTAAAGACAACATAATTAAAAGGGTTTTCGGTTTTGGTGAGTCGCAAAGCGGTAAGTTTTCAGCAAATGGAATTCATTCAGGTCGGATAAAGCAAATTTACAGCGATTCGTAGAAGCACTATTTAAATTGGTATAATGCCGACCAGGAGTCGAAACCCTCAAGTACGGGAATGAATACAGGACGAATAGCTCCGTGAATACGAAAAGAGTTTGTCGAAATTTTCACTTCAAATTAAACGATTCCCGGACTACTCTCATGGATTTTGGGAAGACATTCAAGCAGCGCAGCAGCACTTAATAAATGATTTATTCCTTAGCTGGTGAAAAAGTCTATTTCCTGCTTTGGTCCTATTTTGAAACGCTGCCAGGATTCGGGATTTGGCATTCGGTGTTCGGGATTGTACTGATAAAGCGCACTTGTTCGTATGAAAGGGCAAAATAAACTCAGCAAGTGCTCAACTATTTTCAAAAGCCCCAAAAGCGGAGACGGGGGTGGGTGATTTGGATCTATTAAACTCGCATAAAAATTGTGCAGTTCTTTTTGCGATATTTTCCAAAAAATTCGTCGTATTGGGATTAAGGGGAACTGCTGTTGTATGTTCTTTCTCAGTGCCATGAAAACTTTTTTTGTGAGCTTATTTAGTAATGTGAAAGAGAATTTTAAACATTTGTTTTGAATTTCTTGTTTGTTATTATCCTCCAATTGCTTCAGTTACAATAACTACGAATAGTCAGTTGGTAAAAAGCCCAAAATTGTGCTGCCGGCAAACAATACAAGCATTCGAGCACAAAACTACGGAAGTAACGGTACAACTAAATCGCATTTACATTGGATTTATTCCGGACCGAATTGACGTCGAAGTCGAAACCTACAAGGCTTCATCCTTGCAGCCTCAATAGGAGTATTGAAATCATAACTCCTCGTTTAACAATCATCAATTTACGGTAACGTGCACTCGTACATGGATGGTCAAGTGTTATTACCCTCCGCCTAGCATATGAGCGCTCCACCCCCTGCCTCGTCCGTAACTACTTCAAATGCCTCGGTAATCGCCAAATTGTTGAAAATTTTCCTCTAACAATCAAAAACCTCTCCAGGACGGTTTATTTCCGACGATTATGCAGTTGTACGAGTACAGGAAAGAGGACGGCATTAGGGAAATTATGAAATTCGAATAGCAATCAGATCCGTTCCTGCAACTAGAGGTAATCTGTAATCCCTCTGCAATACTATACTATTAGTATAGTACGGAGTCCTTTGCATGTCTTCCTTTTATCAAGTTTAAGAACGCTCCGTTACGTTTTCGTTAACTGGTGAAAATTGCTGAAACCCTAGAATTTAATTAACGCCATTTTATGATATCATATTTAGCACGAATCCTACAGTATGCTTTACAGATTACTCTCGAGCTAGATTAACCGCCCAGGATTATGTCCACATTTCAAAGACTGATATTCAACTTTCAATTGCGATTGTTTTCAATTAGGTAATACTGAACGAGGCAACACAAAAGGACTCTGGAATCTGTATGCTGCGATAATATGCGTTTAGGATCGTTAGAACTGAAAACAGAATTGCACGGCGAATCAATATTTTTTTTCGCTTCGAGGACGAAAAAAGTGTTTACATGTTTTGTTTTATTTAAATCGAATTAAGAATATTTTTGGTATTTAATTTTATAAAACTGTCGTGGTAGTCGCACTGGATTAAAGGATAACACAGGCTCAATACCGCAACAGTCATTGTGACTTTTGGACTTCATGGCTTTTTGAATGTAGCAAAAAAACCACAAAACTGGAATCCGAATTATTTTGGGCAAGTCTTGTGAGCTGCAGCCCCAAAAGAATTTTTCATGTCTCGCTAAATACTACCGCAGAAACGAAACGCGATTAATGTCGAAAATTCCGCCTTCGTAAGCCCTCAGCCTCGCCAGGGGTGGTATGTGGCATGCAAATTGTGCTTAAACCGATTTCAGATAAAACATACCACAGCGAAACAAAAAATAAACTGAGACTAAAAACCGCATGAGGTTGGCGGGGTTTAAGCAGCAGATGATGCTCTGTGCCCGGTCCCCCTCCTACCCGTCAAACAGACTCCAATGGAAGAAGTTACCTTCCGGGGCTAATGACTACGGTAATGTGCACTTTGGTGTTACATGATTAAAGGCAGCGTGTTGTTCTGGGCACACATTCGCTGCACTTCCAAACTGATTTAAATATGGCTGTGAGCAAATTAAATTATCATAAGATGCAATTATGATGATAAGAGAAACTCCCCACTGGGGAGGCCCCGTTCACGGAGCACAATGGAGACCATCGTTCACCGACTTCAAATGCAAGAGTCCGGTGGTTGTCGAGAAAGTTATTTCGTTTTCCATTTTTCATTACATTTTGTTTGCTTAACAAAACAACTATAGTTATAAGTAAATGCAAATGGAATTTGCTGCTTTAATAATAATTAATAACACATTAAGCAACTGAACAATAAATTCAAGCAATGAGAACACTTCGTTCAGAGGAAACATGAAACCAATCATGTGAAATGTTATTTATAAAATACCTATTCTCTATTCGTTTCATGCAATATTAAAAATGTTCAACAACAAAATTAACAATCTCTATCTTGAGACAGAGCAACAACACTTCGCTGTTGCTTCCCACGTGCAATTCAATTGTATGCAATTTAATAATTAATCTAAATTCTATTCTAAAATTCTTCATTAGTTCGCGTATTACAATTGCGACTGAAGTGTTCAGTTCATTGAAACGGGGCCGTACCCTTTTTGCTTTCTGTACGAAGGTTTTGTGGTTGAAGTGATGAAATCGGTTCCTCGTAAATATTTGAAAAATCCCTGGAGTGCTTTATATTTGGAAAAGGCCTAATTAATCAGGGTTGGTTTTTTAAATACACAAACCTCAGCAGCTACCCTGCGTCTAATTAATATTATATGCGAGTATAAAAAACATTAAGGTAGTAATGAACATTTGCGGAAGCACGTATTTATTTACTCTATACATAAAAGATGCTGAAAATGTCTGATAGAAAACTGAGTTAAGTTCTAGCAGGAAGAAACGGTGCAGGTTGCACGACAGCGGAGCATTGGAGATCCAATGTGAACGATTTCAAAGCCCCGACCACAACGTCAGCTCAAATAGAACCGAAAAATGGTACTGTGGGCGCCCCTAGCTCTAACTACCCCTTTCCACCCATCCCTGCAGCCCTTGCAGTTAGCAGGTGAGCTTTCATTAGAAAATCAGGAATTTGTCTGCTATGGTTTTTACTTTAGTGAAATTAAGGACTTGTCCTCCCCTCTGTCGGCGAAGAAAAGGTGGAGCGCTGCTTTTTCCTATATTTGCATTAGTTTTCACTTCAGCAAATTTACGAATTAAACATTTCACATTAGGAGCAAAGGAGTAATGAGATCCGTTTCATGAACTGAATTCTCTGACGAATGAACCGGAAGTACACTCTTCTTTGCTGCGGTTACATTCCATAGAAAGTGGTGCTTAGATTGCCATTAAGGATTTCGCATTTAAAATGCATTTAATATGTGGAAGCAAACACAGAGTAAGAGTGGATACATAAAACGATGGACGAGTGCTCTTCAAATCACACGATAATTAATTAATATGATTCTGAAAACATTCTATTCACAGGGATTTGTAAACATTTATTTTTGCGAAATCTAAGTGAGTACAAAGAACTAATGCCAAATTCTACTCGTTTCATGCACGAGTTCCTTGTTATTCCTGCCCAAAAATAAACGAGTACCTGTTTCAATAAGCGTATCTGTACTTGTTTTTAAATGTTAATTTGATTTTTGATTTCCTGACAAGAACATTTTAAACCATCAAAAAATACGAGAGTCCTTCAGCAGGACATTATTGTTATAGGACATTGCACACAAATTTTATGTAATTTTTTATTTTAGTGATTCTAAACCATTGAACAATTACAATGTATCTTTTATCATTTAATTGTTTATAAGCAATCTGAAAAGAACGTACCTATAATAACTTCTTTAAAAAATAAATTAAAATATAAAACAGATATACTTAAAATTCTAACCACCGAAGAATCTAAAATATGTGCCTACCTACCATCTACTTAACTCGCATACCTACAACATTCACGGTTTTACTTATTTATTTTATTTTTAAGAAGAATATTCCGTTGATTTATTTCTTCCCCACAAATATTTGCACATTTCCCAATTATAAAAAAGTAATTCTCCGGCATTCAAAGAACATTAAAAGCAGAAAAACAAAATAACCTTGACATTTTCTAATGTAACCAATGAAATTTCTGCTTTTTAAAAGCTTCTATTTTTTATTTCTGTCGTGATATTGGGCTTACAGTAAAAGCTCTCCCCGCCCATTATTTGGCGATTTGTTGTAATGAAGGTAAGAAAAAACAGCAGGTGCGCAGTGCTAAAACTCCTCCCTGACCACGTGGGAAAATGGACCAGCTGATTTTGTTGTCATTCCTTCGTCAGGATCACATGGTTTTCTTACTGATTTCTATTGGAAGGAGCATGCGCGAATTACCACCAAAGGGACCTGGCAACCCAAAATTGGAATGAATCCTTCCAGCTTAATTTGCACAATGAGTACAAGTGATATCCAAATGTTAAGGTGTACAAAACTAATTTTTTTATTACAATAACACTTCATGTAGATATTTACAAAAAGAGAAGGCAAATCATTAGTTCGCATTGTTTTCTTCAACTTTTGCACAGTTAACGTGAAATTTTTATGAAGAGTTTTATTATGGAATAATTAATTATGAACAATATTTCTTATTAATGAGTATTATAAAAATTATACAGTGCTTCTCAAAAATAGATAAAGTTAATTAGCATTTTATCGTATTTCTTTTTTAAATTGACCTAAGATAATTATGAAAGCAACGCTTGACTAAAATAAATAAAATATTAAATAAGTTAACAGGAACAGGAACAGGAACAAATCCGCGGATTTTGGCTTGAATTTCCTCGAGAATACTTCGAATATAGAACAATTCTATCTGAAAATGAACATATTAACTTCTGGAGATATTGCAAATTTATGTGAAACCTTCTGATGAAGTAATTCATTGAAGTTCTTGTTGGTATAGAACTGCTCCAAGATCGTTTTATTTTCTTCAGAGTTTTCTTTAATGGAACTGCAAAAGCGAGGAAAAAAGAACAAAAAATTGTGCCAAGAATAGGAAAAATTCGAATAAATTGAGCCTCAGTACTGGCGAATACAAAACTTTATTTATGGGCTGCAAAACATCATATATTGTATTATACTTACAGGTATTTCCTAGAAATTTTATCGGAAATAAGTACCTACCTACCTACATACTACATAGTTAACTTCAATACTACAGCACGAACAAATAATATGGAATTTGTTTAAATTAAAAATAAACTTCAACTAATGAGGAAGTATAAATGGTCACACGCACACCAATTATGAGATACTCTAGATGTAGAAAAATATACTCATTCTATGTACAAATCTAGACATACAGAACATGAGTCGGGGTGCGCAATCTTCACAGCGATGAGAGCCGCACTTTGGTTTATCAAGGCAAGCCACAAAGTATTGAACATAGAAATTTTGGTGTAAATATTTGTTAAAGCCGTTTGAACCGAGCCGGTCAACTCTGAACGAAATTTAAACTTAACGAATTTCATTAATGAGAA
This sequence comes from Leptogaster cylindrica, assembly GCA_963082835.1. Lineage (NCBI taxonomy): Eukaryota > Metazoa > Arthropoda > Insecta > Diptera > Asilidae > Leptogaster > Leptogaster cylindrica. The sequence goes on along the minus strand of OY720105.1, from coordinate 21,353,607 downwards.
TAAAGATTCACAATAATATGTAGTACCAAAAATTGCAAATAGACAGCAAGTTCCTTTTTAGGGTTCCGTACTCAAAGGGTAAAAACGGGACGCTATTACTAAGACTGCGCTGTCTGTCCGTCCGTCCGTTCGTCTGTCTGTCACCAGGCTGTATCTCAAGAACCGCTATAGCTAGACAGTTGAAATTTTCACAAATTATGTATTTCTATTACCGCTATAACAACAAATACTAAAAACAAAATAAAATAAATATTTAAGGGGGGCTCCCATACAACAAACGCGATTTTTTGCCCTTTTTTGCTCGATATCAATAATGGCAACAGGTAGGCACTTGAAATATTCACAAAATACTTAATTACAATTACAAAAAAAAAAAAAATGGAATTTTTGTACCTACTGTTGTTTACCTAGTCAATGGTACGGAACCCTTCGTGCGCGAGTCCAACTCGCACTTGGGCCGATTTTTTTAATTGTGAATACTTCTATTCCGCGGCACACGTTACCAAGATTCAATTAAAGAAAGAGATTTGTACTTCTTTCATTTATAATAATTCTAATTTTCCAGCTTCTTTTTTAAACAAATTTAATTTCAAGCAACTTTAACCATCAACCAGTGAGAACAGCTTTGCAATAAAAAAAAAAAAACAAATTAATGGATTATGCCTATCGTTGGCCCAAGGTCACCCAACTTGAAGTCCCTAGACAGAAAAATGATATTTACCAAAAATAAATACCTTAAAATATAGGAATGATCCACTCACTTTCACTTCGATATTAAGGCGCCTTAATAAAAACAAAATAATTAGGAATTCAATTCATCAGCAAACAAAACAAATCCAAAAGACATTTTTGTGACGTATGACATGTCAGTGCTGCCAATGGTGGCCGTTATTGTCTTTATTTCCATTTTCGCGGAAATAACAATTATCAAAGCTATGTCGGTACTGTAAAAAACTAGCTTGTAACCTTTTATAACGAGTAAATGGAATACTTTTTCGATTTAAGTTGTATTTGAGAAGAAATATTAATTTTTATGATGAGGGCGCCACTGGATAAATGTGGTTTTATTTCATAACGGTGCGTTATTTTGTTAATCGTCAATGGCTTAAATGAGTTTATAATACACCATACTATTATTTCAAGCACTATTCAGCAGTGTCCACCGTGGGCCGAAGGTTCTATGACGAGTGGGCATCTTCTTTTTTAATGGGATCCGCACATATATATCAAGAAGGAGCCGTATGCGGCTCTTGGAGCCACATTTACCCATCGTTGTACTAGAAGAAAGACATTTGAATAAAAACCATATGCCATTTAATCCTAATCAGCAAAACTTTAATTTGATATCACAAACGGCCCAAATTGGACAACCCCAAGAGAGAGGTTACTACCTACCCCCATCCCCACAACCTCCAAAAACGTAAAAAATTTTTAATCCACCGGAAAGATTCCCCACATAATAATCAAATAACAAATAATCAAACCAACATCAAAATCAACATTTTTGTTTAAAAACTATTCAGGTTTATATGGCAACACTAAGAAAGTATTGCCCGATTTTTCTCATCTTCTATCTTGATCTCACCATTTTAGCGAAGTATCATCGTCCCAAATTTTAAGTCGTCTCTAGCTCTTCGTCCACCTAGTTCAAGCGTCCTCTAGTTATCGTCTGACAAACAGACAGACAATAGACAAACAGATGGACATGCATAAGATAATTTCTTGCCATTTCCCAATCATGAATATGTATATAAATCTTTTTTTCTATCACTATTATTTCTTGGCGTTCCATCAAAACTAATATACCCTACATCTAGGGTACAGAAACACAACCAATCCTCGATCCCTCTTAATTTCGCTAGTGATCCTCAGAAAAATTCTTCATCGTCAGTAATCAGATTGTAAAATGCAAAGTAGATCTGTCTATTGATTTGAATGAAAATGTTTAAAAGCGACATTTGAAAGATAAAACAATTTTGACTCAAAACTTTTGAGTGCTTTTTTTGCTAATTTCACTATTTTCAGAAAAATAATTAGCTTTCTTTGGCTTTGGAATTTTGATTTCACAAAGAAGTTCCAATGTCTTCGGCTTCCCTGAATCCCGAAGCGGGCAGTTCAGTGCATTAAAATTCGTGCATTAAAATTCAAGAACACCAAAATACTAAGAACAAAGCACTGGCCCGTGGACATTTTTTAAAAGCACGATCACAGTTGTTGAGGCATTCGTACATGACAAGATTAATTGAGTGCTCCTCAATCATCGCCCATCGGAAGGGATTGCAAAAAGTGAAACTATGTATCTGTTCATTATTCTAACTAGCGATGCACTTTTGCAAATGTCAGCCAAAAGAGCTAAGATTGTAGTAAGTAAGTGATGAAATCTATATTTTGTGAAGGATACAAATTTTAGCACGTAGTCGTATTGCAACAGGGGGATGTGTCCTGAGGATGACAAAGTTTGCCCCTTCTCGCAATATCTTTTGCCGGCGCCCATTAACTCTTTGGTCCTGTTACAAAAACGATGACATTTCCGACTCAACAGATCACTGTGGACAAGTTTTAAAAAGAATTTTTTTGCATTTGTAATTGAAGGATACTCGCGATATTTTGTCTATTCCCATACTTATATATATGTATAGAAGAATTTCAAGGAGAATAGTGGTCATCCGGATTCCTAATGAATTCTTATTCACACGGGAATGTTTCGAATCCTCCTTTATATACGTTTTTATAACTATATACTTTAGATGGGATAAAATCGATCGTCGTTTATAGTGAGTCCTTTTCCAGGAATTAGATACTCCGGGAATTATTAATTGGTGGGTGGGGACGTTGTCAACATGTAAATATGAATTAAATAGAACAGCTATTTCAGTTTTGATTACAATTCCAAAGTGGATTTATATAGTTTTGTTTATTGTAATATTATGCAATAAGTTGATAATTAATAATTATTTTCTCTACATATTCTGTAAAACAATCATTACCAATTCCACGTTGGAACTTTATAGAAACTGCCTTGGAAAATTTTAATGAATCATGTTTTAATTTTATCTTTTGAAGTAGGTATATCAAACATAATTCTGGTCTTCGTTTGAGGATTATTTTGTAGTAATTTAATCATTTTCTAATCAGATTACATTAGCAATTTATTTTAATGTTTTGATTTGTAGATAATTTTTCCTCATTTCCCATTTCCCACGAATAGGAGCAGCCCACTTTAAATTTTAATATCACCAACCTGATTTTAATTATATCATATACGGAATTTAATTCATAATTGAAATGTTCCATTATGACTTAATTCCATTTAAGACGTGGAACAGAGATTCATGTCTTTATCCTCCGTTTACATTATAAAAGTCGAACGCGATTCGTTATAATAAAAAATTATAAGACTAAAAATCAACTTGGATGTAATCATTGTAAGCATATTGCTCTTTATCATGAATTTTCATACCCAAATGTTTTGCACAAGAGGTGGATTAGCTGCTCGTCAATACAATCCTTTTGCACCCTACGGCCGGTGATAAGTAGATGTTTATTCGAGAGCTGTAAATCTGTTTATGTATTTGTCTAACTAGGAGTTAAACCAAACCGATTATGCTTTGCTCATATGATTTCTCTCTTAATCGAGCCACCTGTTGATGGTGGCAGATCTAATTTACAATTCTATGCAAAACATTTCGTCCTGCTCCCGCCAGTGGGGAAATTCGTCCTTTTGTTGAAGCTATATTGGCCCACCTGAGCGCATGTTCAGTGCGCGATTCCCTGTCGGTCGGATACACAGCGGCCACATATGTTTTCGTGAGATGAATTCATCTCTAACAGTTGCTATAACCCACAACCGACCAAAAATTATCTCCACATAGGTATAGTGTTGCTGGAGCACAAGTTACCCCTATAAAAGGCATGTGCTACCCTAAGCCCCTTCAGTTACTGACGGAATTTGCATGCAAAAATTTCGAACAAAAAGTCGCATCAGCTCCATTCGGAGTTTAGACCGCCAACGAGCGTAATTTTCTTGACATTTTCCTTCCTTTCTGGGTGACAATTCGCCGGGACTGTTGCAAGGACCTGGACCGTTCATCTGTTTGTTTTATTTTTCTCCCCCAAAGAGTTTTCTCGGATCAATCCATGGAACTGGAAATGTGCGAAAGAAAAACCGCCAATTTTTCTGGCGGGAAATGTGATTAATTCTTGATTTCCTCTCAAGTTGAAGTGGTTTAGTGGTGTGCACTGTGCTGCATTTTGTTCTCGTTCTGTGAAGTGTTTCGGTTTATTTATTTGTTGATAAACAAAACCCGAAGAATCAAGTGGACTGAAACCGTTCTGTGGAGGTAAGTAGCGACAATTAAAGAAAATTATTTCAATGGATTCGTAACAAACCGGAACTCGATGCAATCGATGCACCTTTTATTCCCAAGGGGTAGAGATTTGATGGAGATCTGATTGCACTTTAATTAATTGTGGATTGCTAGTGAAATGGCAGACTTTTAAATATTGAAAAAAGAATTTCACAAGCCAATAAGATTGTAATAATGGCAATCTGGGTGCATAAATATTAAACAAATGAACACTTCCACACTTTTGCATTCAATTCAATTTAGAGAGTGTTTCAAAACAATGCACATATTTTATGATTATGATTAGTTATCATATGTGAGCTCATTAAAAATATTCTAAGATAAATATGAACAATAGAAACAGTATATTTGAAAGAATACATCATTAGTTGCTTTATTATGTTATGTGAACGAATATTTTAAGGTTAACTCTTTATTATTTTTATCTACTTAACTACATGTATATAAGACAATTTTATTAACAACAATATTTTGAAATTTTTCAAAAAAACAATAATCGTTGGATTGAATATTCATATGTGCAAAAGTGTTATTCGTGCGTGAACATATAATTTTTTAAGCAAACAGTTCCCTGCAATTGCTTTGCAGAAATTTTCCCCGTTGAGAGTAAAAAAGGCAATTGTAAATTATTCAAATTCTGCCCAATGACTAGGATTTCCGCTTACAACGAAGAAAATTTAGAAAAACAGACAGCATAATATGCAAACGCAAATCGTTTCGTCACGGGTGAACAAATGTATTTTTTATGTTAAGAATATACTAAATTTACAATTGATAAATTTTTAGTTGTAATGTACTCGTGAGTGGCATCTATGTCTTACGAAAACGACATCTAAAATAAGTCACATTTTGAGTAGATCTGTTTCTTATATTATTACTAATTAAAAGATCAGTTTATTTTAATCAGTGCCTCCCCCTTTTAATGAGAGCTTCTGGAGAATGTTGTAAGCGTGACTCCAATGTTGTTGTGTGATCTCACTAATGTTTACTTACGCAAGTTTCCCGACAGACCTACTTATGATTTATCAGGAGCGATTTAGAGCCTGTTAGGCAGCAAAGGATTCCGATCCCTCTGGGCAATTCGCGATGAGGGAAAATTTTTGATTGTCCGCATCGTCTAGACTTCGCTTCGTGATCAGCATTTCCTCCAAACAACGAGCTAACGAGTACGCATCCGAGCATTCGGTGTTCTGCAGCGCATAATTCAAAAACAATTTGCAATTCAAGTCGGCAGCAAATCGAGTGTTCGCAATGACCATACGCGGCCGCTGCACTTAGTGCTCGAAACTATAATGAGGTTGGAGTAATGAGCGCAATAAGCCGTTAGCGGTGTTGGGTAAGGGCATGGGGGTGTATCATTCCGGAGCCCTGCTGGTATCGCCGCAAAACGAAATATTTTTAATTAATAGTCGACCTTTTTTCAACTCAATAACATCATAATTCCCGACAATAATAAATTCACTTGATTTTGGGCGCATACATCACGGGATTCGCGAGCAGTGATATTATTTACAAGTGCTCAATTAGGGAGTAAGTGGGTATGTTAATTTTGCCAGGCTCGCCTGGAAACGAACCAGGCTTATCGTAATGAGGTACTCGCGTGACTGTCGAGCATTTTTTATGGCCGGGAGCAGATTCGGTAGCAACAAACAGCAATCAGATCCAGGTTCCATTAGTAGTCGAGTTGGAGTTTCCAAGATTCAGGAACATGTGTACACATAGTTCCCGGATTCCCGAACCCGAGAAGAGGGAGAAATTTACACACTGGTAACGTTCTGCTCTTTAATTAGCTGCTGTCCGTGCCCCCGGCTTCTTCGGACCCCTTGAGGTAGCCCAGCCCCATTCGAAGCAATTCGTGTCCGTCGGTCTTTTGCACCTAATACGCGAACGGACTGGCTACTGTGCTGGCGCAAAATGGTGGAATATTCTTATCAGCGCCATTCTCGAATCCAATTTGGGTAATTAGCTGGTTTTCGACTTGCCAATTTATCTGATCAATAAATAAACAACTTTTAGGCCAGCCCATAACGTCGGTGGGTTTCATATAGCTCTGATCGTGGCCTGAACAGCGAAACTGCAATATTTGCGAGATCAAAAACACAAGAACAAAACAAAACAAATTGCAGCAAGTAGATGCCGGTGTTTTATTATAATTAGCCCGGCAATCCTCGCCCCTGCACTTCCATGCAAAGGCAGCTGCAGCCCAATAGGAAACCGTCACGGCTCCGAGCATTGATGCAGGGATCGACACGAAAATGAATGGAGTCGGCCAAATTCAATTTCACTTTCCCAACGATGCCTGAGAGAATTGATTCTCATATGTAGTATATTACAGTGTAAGTCCTTGTCTCAGGTGCACCCAAAACAACACAGTAGTTAAATTTCGGGGTAAATTTTCTAACAATTGTTATGAGTTGTGGGAAATTTATTACGTTGGAAAACGTTCACCGAAGTTCGCAGAATGCGCCAGAATTTATTGCACAAGGATTTGATTGTCCATGTATACGGCAAATTGAACAAAATTGAAAAATCTTTTAAAACCACGTAATAAATAACAATCAGTAATTGCAGACACTCTCTGCAAATAGACACGACGAGGGGAGGTGGGAGCCTCAAGCGGAGTTTGCAATCAATTCGATTTTGAATATTCGGCAATGGTTGCACCGTTCCCATTGAATTGTTTTTTCAAATACTTAAAATATTGTGAAATTTGTAAACGGCACTAGTTTAAAAAATGGATGCATTAAGTATCTATTAGATAAATAAATGAAGAATAGCAATCCCTTAACGATGTTGTTCCAATTTTCATTGTAAAAACAGAATTGCAGGGCGATCAAAAGTGATCTGAATTCCACATTTTGCTAAATCTCTTCCAAATTGGAGAATTCACCCCAATTTCGCCGCAAATGGATTTCATTGTGTTAACATCAGCCCAATTTTGTTAAAACTCCTCATCTAGTATTTGTTTTACGCCACAATGTATTTATTAATTGCACCTATTGTTATATAAAGTCTTAGTTTTGTCATTTGTGGAGGTGTGAAAACTCGATGTAGTTGTAATTAATTTAGTAAAATATTGTTGCAACAATTTTTCTATATTACTTTTTTGATAAGGTTCAACGCTTATTCCTTAAAACACCTATCTTTTTTAAAACAACAATTATACATATACGTAGATAGGAAACTATACACATAAATAAGAAACTCGCTGAAGTGAAATTTTTTTAAGGTATTTTCTTTTCATTAAGTGAATTTGAGTTTTTGTTTATCTAGATATAGGAATTTTTTCTAAAGTTCAAAACGTTCAAATATATGAAAAAGATTAAAAGAGAAATAAAAGGAAAAAAACGAATTTATTATTTTTTAGGCATACCTATAATTAATTACTTTTATTACTTTAAAAACAATTTGAAAAAGAATACATAAATTTATTTGCCATTCATAGAAAACTGGACCGATATTTGGTTAAAGAAATGTTTCAATACAATCCATTGCAAAAGTGCATCTTAGTTCTATTGCCTACTTTAATTGTTTGAATATTTCAAAGGTGCAACAATAATCTGTGCAAAAAAATAAATTTTACCAATATGACGTTAGTTCATGTTAGCTACAATTAATGTGACAAAAATGGACCTCCGCAGGAAGGTCTTAACGCGATCGAAATTAATTGCACCATTAATGAACCCGGATTGTGCACATCTAGGCATGTAGATAGATGATAGATCTATCCATTTGAACCAACTCCCATCACTGGCCCCAGCCCCAATTTCATCCCCCGCGTGACTGTCGTCAGTCATGTTAAATAAAACAATTTCGTTCAAATGGAAAATGTTACCGTGAATATCTCCAGGAAAGAAATTTTCACTTATTGCACACACGAAAGAGTCGGCTGCAGGATACACGTTCACATTTGCAAGGATCCTCACGTGGCTGGAGTGGATAATTGAGTCAAGAGTTGAACAACTCTAATTTCCAGCACTGTGTGAAGTTGCATAGTTCGAGGCAGCGAAAATTTTTAATTGGCTTATGGGATGTTGTGTAGTTGGCGATGTTTTGCACCAGCTCATATGGGTGCGGGTGTGATCGGGCACCTCCAGGTGCCCTTTGAAGGTGCATAAATTTGAATGTGCCCTATTAGCAGCCTTTTAGATGGATTTTTCCCTGAAATTTTGTAATTAGTTTTATTGTTTCGTTTGCTCGTACTTTTCCTTCCCAGCAAATGCACCGAAGACAAACTTTTCGAAATGCTTTTACTGCAGAGCGCAAGGAAACCAAACAGCTGTTCACGAAGTATTATGATCCCTTGGAAATTGAGCCACAAATATTTAACGCATTGCTTTAATTGCCGGAAACATTCGAAAGTAGTTTGTTATTGAAAGGAATCAGGCATTTTAATTACGCAACCTCTTCGAAGTGCATTCAACTTTTGTATTAATTTAAGTCCGGGTTATTATCGATGAATGCATGACTTTTCTGTTTAAATGTTGGAGTGTTAAAAACGAAAGTCAAATATTGTTTTATATAAAAAATGTCACCTGTAATTTTAAATGGTTACATAAGCTATTGAAACAAAGTCCTTACATACCTTTGTACAGCCAAGATCACGTTAAACAGGTCACATAGCGAAAAAAGTTAAATATTCATAAAATTGAAAAAGTGTTTCAACAACACTTAAGTCGACTATCATGTCCGCCACGTAGTAACGCATCATCACTTCATTTGTTTTTCACGCAGACAAAATTTATGCAGCTCACTTTGAAAGGATGCAATCCCGCCCTAGTCTTGGGGATCCTCACGACGAACCGCAACCAAAGCATAACGAAACAAATTAAGGCAACAACAAAACACGACAAGAACTTGAGTTAAGAGTGGATAAATCCGTTTGTTTGTTTGCTAATTAATTAACTTCTGCAGATATCGCATATCAAAGCGGCCCTCAATGCCTATCAAGTGTAGGTGATTTATCTATTAACGAATACCGACCGGGGTCAGGCCTAATTAGAGGAGCGCCTCGTCTAATTAGAAGGCTCGGCGGAGAGCCCGCCGAACGCTCTCGAATGCCAACAACGTAATAATACGTGCACGTTCATATGTCTCCCGAACATAATTTCTGATGCCCCCGATTATTATTTTATAAGAGGACGATCCTTGCGTTCCCACTGCATTCTCCCTCTGCTTGGGCAGCATTCATGTCGCATGTTGACACAGGGTTCATTAAAATTCCGAGTTTATTAAAATGCCGTTCTCAAGTTTTGTTTTGTTAAATTTGTCACTGAACATCTTTCGCACTATTCCGAAGTTCAGTATTTTATATTTGAGACAAATGAAATCATACAGTTTGAATCAAATTCTAATCAATAGTTATTCATATTTTCTTCGAGTGAATTATTTGGCTAATTGGAACATCTTTTTGCCCTTATGTAAAAGTTGAAAAAACAACAAAAAAGGGTTTCCATGTAGAGGTCCTTGGAAACATCCATTACAATTAAAACACCGAAAGCGATACAATAGCCCAGATTCAATTACAGTAAATTTGAGCGCCATTAGCCACTTTTGATACAACTGAAAGGAAATGAAATGATTTCGCATATGCCTTCATAATGGCGAGGCATCCAATTATGTGAAAATTCAATTAGGAAAGTTCGCCCCTCAGTGCGGGTGGTGACGGCATCGAACCCACCGCCATCACCCCCACATGAGCAGAAAAACAGGCGTCGGGAGCAGCGGCGATATAAGTACATCAGTTGAGTTGAGACAATTCCAGTTGGCAGTGTTTGTGCGAGTGTAAAAATCCCAGAGAAAATTTTACCAATTATATCCATATTATGGTGGAAACAATATCCGATTGCTCTCATTAAGACTGTGTGCAGAGGACCAGGGGGCACGGGCCACCCGCCCAATAGCCGGCGGCAGAGCGGGGCGGTGAACATTCTCCGTCATCCTGGAGAATTTAATTTAATTAAATTAATTAATTCATACACATTAAATTTTACCGCCCACTTGTTTTGTTTTAATTATACTTGAAAAATGTTTTATTTCCTGTCAAAGCCAGGCAAGCAAAAGGGCGAGCAGGGCAATCCGGGAAGTTCACAGCTTCCACGATGGCGGCGGTGGGTGCGGAGCTTCATCTAACCTCGATTATTGTTCAGCACCGATGCACCCGATACCTCAAGTGGGGCACTTTATCAGGATGGGGTGCAACCAACAAAAGCACAAAGCTTAAAAGGCTTCTGTGACTTTAATTTCTCGCCAGTTAAATACAGAATTACTTGGATTCCGTCGCGTCCCGCAACGAAGGCAACCCCTTAGACATATATTTGCCAAGGAATACCCTTTCGTCCTGAAGGTGTATTCCCGGCCGGGGGAGCACTGAGGATGTGTGCTGCTGTTTTTCTTTCCGCTGTAATCTATTCACCCGTCGGTGGGTTCATTGCTGCGAGAGAGGAGGCGATTAAAAATAAACCCGGCAACCACAAGGGGAGATTTGTGAAAATTTATAATAAGCTGCCGTTTAGCAATTTATCTCGGGCTAATGTTTATTCAACCGTTTAAGCTCGTTTCAATGACGCCCTTGTTTATTCGATTGTACGCTTAAAACATGTGCTACCCCGACATAACCGATACAACATGATTTTTTTGCAATGTCTATGGAGCATTAATTGCGTTTAGAAATATTAGTGGGGTGGATGGGGATGGATGGTCCAGGACAACTACTTTGAGTTTTAAAAGGCCCCAAACACACCCACTTTCCTGTATCAGAATTAATGAATGGATAACATCGGTAATATGTTTTTTTTTTGCTAAGCAGGTGAATTAATAGCTGGACTGATAGCATGTGGTTTGTTTTGTAATCCTATTAACCTTTGCTGTTGGGGAAAAAACTGGATGTAATCATTTACTGATGCAGGGTTAGTCTTTTCAAACAAGACAAGGGTCAGAGAAATATTGTTTTTTTACTTGAATAACATCACATCTTCTAAATAAATTAAGGTGTTGTTAAATTAAAACTAACCATTTGCACATGCATCTGAGTCATATAAAAAGTGGTGCAGTGTCCTACTACAAGGACTTAATTTTTTCACCAGAAGCAACTGCCTGATTTCCAGGAAGATATATCATTTCCGCTGCTATGCTTCCGGACACCTTAAGAATTTTCTTATGAATAAAAAAAATGAGTGAAATTTGAATTAAAACCACAAGTCACAATTAAAGTTGTCTGTTACTTTTAACAACTGTTTTGAATTATGAGTAAATTTCTAGACCAAGATAAGAATTTATTTTTCCTTAAATGAACTCTACAAAATTTTTGCCTATTCATAGCTGAATTTTTATCCCAGGAGGTGAATCTTTCGCGAAAGACTGAAAAGACCGCGATGCAAATGGTGTGCATTGTCCTTCCACCAAAACGGATTAGACCTTCCAATTCAACTTGAGGTTATTTTTCTTTTGTTGCATAAGTAGAAATTTTTATTGCTTCCGCTTGTGTGGGTTAATTTAAATAATTTATGCTATTTTGTACAAAAGGTCGACAGACCTTCGCACAGTATTCATTCAGCATAAGAAGATTGTCTTAAAAATAATTTTAATTCAAATAAACCACAAAAATTTACGTTTATTTTTGTTAAAAGGATATAAAGTCGTTTTGCTTATGGAAAAGAGGCAAAGGTGCAACAGACAACAATGTAAGTTATCTGTAAAGTAATTATTTCGAAGTACCACTCACTTGTAATTGTTGATGAAGGAATTGTCCCTCGAATCGATAAAAAGTTTAATTATCGTCACCGGAGACCGGAGTTGTTGTTGTTCGCAACAAAATGCGAAAGAGTCACTCAATTTGCGTCGCATCAACGGAATAATGAGCACCTTCGAGGAGGGCATTAGTATCAATTAATGCCATTTGTACTCAAAGCAGGTGCAATCCATCTTTCAAAGGGCTGTCGCGGTGGGCAGATGTCGTTCGCGGAACTGGCCTGTGGACCTCTTTAAATTAAATATCGCGGAGCGTACCCGCAGCATACTTCCTTCCTGAGCTCGTCATTACGCTGCACTTCAGAGTCCTTTATTGCCGGCAGTAACTAACCGCACCTACTGCATACAAAGGACATTGTAAATGGGCCAATTTATGAATTGGCACATGTAGATTGCACGTTCAATAGGTCGCGTCAAATTGCAATTTGTCGATCCGCAAAATGTTCCAGTGCTCCACGGATGGAGCATTCGGTGTATCACACGTGCACATAAATCTCATAGTACACACATGTGACGGATATAAATCGCAGGAGGACGGCGGGTATAGCAACAACCCGGCTGGAGTGTATCTTGCGGTGATGCCGTGTCTTGTTCATCATACGAGTGGAAATATGTTTTACAAAACACGCACGAAATATACCATCAATTGTCCTCATTACGGTCCTATTCATGGCATATCCAGGCAGTTGCGCCAATTGAAGATACACCAGCGGTCCCTATAGCCGGGGCCGATTCGAGGCTGGTTGCCGATACGTCATGGTCTTGTTCCTTCCTGATGAATCCACCACAAACCACCGCACACGTACGATGGTACGAGTCACATGGTATCCACGCCGTGAATACCGGATCCGTGCAGGAAAAGACCAAGAACCACTTAAGCCCCCCCCCCCCCCCCCCCCCTCCGGCAACGGACTACGTGAACTTGAATTAAGATCCGCCATCATAAGCGCATTGCCTTGATGTGTTTTTAATCAAATTTCGAGGACCCAATTAGGCTAAGAGAGCTCCACTCAATTAGTTTATCTCCGCGGCAACACCTACCCGATATGATACGTGCCCGAAACGGCTCCGCACTGCACTCGATGGGGCTCTGGGGAGTGTGGATACAAAGTCGGGTCGGGTTCCCAGACGAAATGCGACACCGGCGAAATGCTCGGACGGATGCATCCAGGAATCTGTTTCCACCAGACCAGATCGGCTTTGTACGTCCGAGCTCATCTGCTCTTCCCGAAATGGTGATGGCGAGCGACTTCTTCACCTGGCTTCAGCTGGGTGGTGTCCAGGAACGCGCAAATTATTATAATTAACCGCTTGATTACCGCAACCTGCTGCGGGCAGGATTCAAATTGTCCTCGCGCAAAGTAAATTGCGACATTTCTGTAATTGAGTTTAATTTCACAAAATTGAAAATGCTGCCTTCCTTGTGCACAATGTCCTGGTGCGAGGATACGACATCATGTATTCTGTTGTGAGCATCAACGGTTAAGCGATTGCTCTTGCCAATTTGTTGCTCTGCTCTTACAAGATCGTAATTTACCTAATAAAGTGCACACAAGATTTTCTTCCAATTAAAAATACCATGTTCGAAGGAAATTAAACTTTAAAGAAATAAACAAGAAAGACGCTAGCGACGCGTGTTCCATAAAGGATTCAAATATTGCTTATTACGATAAATGACTTTCGTGCTTCCTGGTTAACAACATTTTTATATTTTGCACTCATTTAATTTACCATTCTGCAATATTTATGGACTGAGTGCACGCAGAGATTGAAGAGTGAATAGAATTTCGGAAGAGGTTTGTACAGTAAACAGTTGTTAACGGTACAAAATCAATCCTGTGAACACAGTTACGTTTATTTTTGTACAAACATCCAATTTGCGTAAGGACTTCTTTAATTTATTTCGGATAACAAAGCAAGTGATTTGAAGAGCCACTTTGTTCTATCACTACTGAGAGGAGAGCGTTCATTGAAATTTGAATTGCGTTCAAAACATGGTATTGGCTGGATTACAACAAATTATATGCAGTGGACTCTCCTGGAGGCAGAGAAACACTCGCATTAAGTAGTAAAGCACAATTAAGAGCAGCTCTAACGGAACAATCAACAATGCTCGACGAAGCGAAGTTTCATTGATTTTTTTCGTTACAAAACTCTCGGGTGGAATCTTCCGGTGCTTGCCGTTAAATAAAATAATTGACAGACATCGTTACAAGGGTTTTATTTGCTGTTAGCACATCATGTCGCTTGATCGGATGAGGGAGAAGTAGACCACTTAAAAATAAGACCCTTCCATCTCTTGTAATTGTTACACACTTATGAATTGATTTAATTTATCTTAATTAGATTCAGCAAGAGTACGTTTTCTTATTTTTCTAAGAGTGCTTTCCGTTTTATAATTAACAATTACAAAATGCTATTAATTGACATTTAATACTATTACATTTAATTAAAAGTGTTCGTTATTGTTTTTGCTTCTGTATCCTTTCAACATTGAAAACTCCGCACTGCCACCCAACAGCAAGGACGATTCTGCCATCATAACCCGAATATTTTTTTGCAGTGCATCACTGCATAAAATTTTCCAGGAATTGTTCCAATTCGGTTAATGGCACTTATTCACCAGTTTGCTATTTTAGCCGATTGCTGGGGGTCGACGAGTGGTTGGAGGGTACAACAATCAGAGCATTTGAAATTGTGTCAGGAAATATCAAAAACGCGACACTCCCTCTGCCATATATTTTTCATTTCCATTCAAAACCTAATGCTGAAAACTTTAATAAATAAAAAGAGGAGTGCAAAACATTGATTTCACGGAGGGCAAGTGTTCTATAGTTGCCAAAAATTATCGATTCGTTTTGAAGGGCATTTGTCCGTCGTGGTAGTGTATTATTTAAAAGGTTTCGCCCATTAATTGCTGTCGCTACAAAAACCGCCTTGGAACTTTCAATTAAATTTATGTAGTTAGAGCAATTCAACGACTTTAGAATAATTTTACGGAGGTTTTCCCACCATAATTGCGTTCGATAGCATTAACCGTGCTAAGTACAGAACGGGGGCGGTCGTCTCTAACCAACATACGACGAGTGTCTAATTAAAAATTTCGTCTTACTCCAAGAAGACTGCTCCTTCGGCGCTCCTTTCGGCCGTTTCTTTAGTAAATCCGCTCTCGTCCGCCGCGCCGCGCCGCCCCCAAACCCTACACCACTCGCACACATACTTGCCGTGGGTGCCTGGTGCCCCCCTCCACGGAGTTGCCTCAAATCCGTGAATAAATGCAATTAATGTGGGCGAAACTTCTTTTTGCTGGCTCCGATTAATTAGTTGGGAAAGTTTTAATTAATTTCGCCCATTAGCCCTCAACTGTTAACAAACCATGAGCCGGAGTTTATTTTGAAATAAATTGCGAGTGTCCCGAATTTGTACCACAGATACGCCTATGATTGCGATCATTAATTCAAAGAGTTTCGTTCATTTGTTAGAGGTGACTCATGGCGGGCTCAGTTATTGAGGCTTTCACTTTAAATTGCGCCAAATTCCGGCCTGAGCTACCCAAAGGCAGCTCGCTTTTGTTGTTGTGCAACCGTTTAGCAGGGGGCGGTGAACCTATCCTCCTAATGGTGTAATTTTTCATTCGATTTAAGTCTACCTAATAATATCGAATTATTTGCGACATAAAGTGTTCAAATGCCTCGTAATTAGTACCTAGCTCCTGGAACTTCGGCAATTAATGGAAATGTGCAAATTCCGAAATTCGTTCTTAATAACTCGAGATCTGGCTCCAATAGGAACAAAATACATTTCACTTTATTTTTCAATTAAAAGCGAATGGGATCCTTCGGGAATACATTTCAGGATCCAAGCAAATGTTTCGCAAATAATTGAATTAGTTTAAAACAACTTAACATTATAAAAATTAATTATTAAGGGGCATAAATTTGAAAACTCCGAAAGCATTCATTCATTTGCTCTAAATTTTATTCAAATATAAAATTGTTTACTAATTTTTTCGATACTTTTCATTGATCTTGCGAAAATATGCTACATTAATTTAAATGTCATAACCTAATATCATTTACAGCTTTCCAATATCGATAAATTTTAATTAAATCCTTTGATCAGAAATTCACGAAACGCATGCAAAATTTATGTACCTATAATTAATTAGATTTCCTAATTTTGTAGTTCTTTTGTTTCAGAAATCTGCTGCCCTTACGCATCCTGGGCTGGTGAGTTTCAAATATCCCTAATAGTCTTCGTAATAATTCGATAGTTTTAATTTACTCCAGTAAATTTGTGCAGTCCTCGACAATGTTGTCGAACATTGAATGAACACTTTTAGTTCGAAAGTAAACATCGATTTTCATCTTGAGGACTCACTCTGCATTCTGTCTTCAAGGTGCGGGATCTGTGAGACATCTCATCAGGGGATCTAAGAAAGTCTTTCAGACACAAATCCAGTGCAAATTGCGACAAATTTAATTACACAGAAACAGAGTATCCTTGAGTATCCTTTGAGGCAGCTGCACAAAACAGTGCAATGGCACAGACTCCCCAGAAGTCCTCGCAGGTAAATAAAAAGTCTGGTGGACGAAGTATCTGCCAAGAACTTAACTTCCGAAATTACATTCTAGCTCTGTAATCTTCTGAGGGTTGGGGCGAGGGCCGCTAGCCGGAACTGGCTCGTGCAAAATTGATGAACTCAAATTATTTGGTCAAGTCCTCAATTACACAATTCGTACGTCGGCCGCCATCCAACACTATGCTGTTCGCTGACCCTTTAAGAAATGTTTGCGCCTTCCATTTCCCCGGCAATGGCGCGGGGGGAAATGGGGGAAATGGAGCACGGCGCCATCTATGGGGGAGTGCGTCCGTAGTAGATGTGTGGTGGTCGGAGGGGAATCGTGAATCATAATGTCATCTTTGTCCGTCACAGGACGACTCGCGTGAGTCTATTTCTTTTCGGCAAAGTGTCGTAGTGAAAGTGAAATTGGTTCATGTAGTGGTTGTAACGATGGAATATAAAAGAATCCGGCGGATGACAACCCGTCCACAGGGGCTCCAGGGTGGGTTGATGATCCACGCTCAGGTTTTGAGAGGATTAGTTTGTGAATGGAGCTGGCTTCGGTATTATCTGTCGCATACTTATTGGATGCAGCAAGGATAATTTTCTTTACAAATAACAGCATTTTCAATAATATTCAAAATTTGAATTTGCCTTGAGGATTAAAAAACCTCCATACTTTTTTCCCATTTCTTTTAAGAATCATACCTGAATTTACAGGCCATATACACTGAAATTCAATATTTTATGAAATGAAATCAAAACAATCTAAAAATTTAGTAAATTGATTCTGTTAAGGTCAAAGATTTCGGATTACGAAACACTCATTACAGTAATTTCCATGACATAGTCGCACCCAAAATAACTAAAATATTTACGTCGCACAATCAAACATTCGCTGACGCACGAGAAACCAAACAAGTTAACCACTTCACATTTGAATGTTTTTGTCAATAAAGTAATTATTACAATATAACTTGTAATTACGTTGCTCGACCCACTCTTTTATGGGCCCTAATGGCATTGGCGATAGATGAGTACGATAGAATCGTTAATTAATGTCTCATTAGCTCATTCACTTGGCCGTATCTCAAGTGATAGAGTTTCGTTAATGCCGCTCATAAATCGTTTTATGAAAAGAGGTTGGACACGTCAATAAATTCACTTGATAAGAAATTGAGGAAGAGAACGTTGTCGACGCGTCGCGACGCGACGGGGGAAAGGAAGCAAAGGCGTATATTTCGAAATACGTGAGGTGGGTGATAATGATTTCGACATTGATTATTGCATTAATTGAAGATATGCTAAGGCTATGTAGATTGCCTGCTGTGGACTAGTGGAGCAAAAAGGTTTAGTTCCACATGTTGGTTCTCTTCTCTATCTCGGGCTCTTAATGGACGCGTATAGTGCTGCGGCAATTACGGGTTATCTCAAAATGTTTGAAGAAACGATGTAAATAGTTCGCTTGATATAAATCGATGGATGTATGCAGTCGAGATCTTTAATGCGTTCAAGTGGTAAGTTGTTGTTTACAAGAAGGTACAACAAACAAGCAGTGCAAATTAAAAAAAAAAACAAACAAAAAAGAATATTCTATTGAGATACTCCAATTTTATTAATGTGATCCATAAAATGCACAAGTGGTTGTGTTTTTCTGCACTACCAAATTCCAGCACACAAATTCAGGTGGCAATTACTGCAGTTTAGCACACCACTTAGGATCTCTGTGTACACATTTACTTCAATGTTGAACATTTGCATTCCTATAAAACTTCCTTCTACTCGTTGGGAACATCCCTCCACACTCCCTAAGACCCCAGCACCGACCAACGCCAGGAGAATATGATAAATTTCTTGACAATAAATTACTTAGTGCCCACAAACTCTAAACCACCTTTTAATTAGAGTAAAATCTTGTCGGAGATAATGAACTTAAATTCTCATGATGAACAATATTCTTCGGCAAACATACAGACACGCCTATACAGCTGCAATTTCACTTGCCTCAGAGTGCTGCCGGAGATGGGGACAAAACCGACCCCTGTAGCCAGATGATAGCGACGGAAGGAAAACTTCCAGCCACCCCCATATTTAGTTTTCACTTAAGATTTTCTCACCCAATACTAAGTGGGGGTATGTGTCCGTACTCTGAACGAAGAATAAAAGTTTAAAGCACACACACACCCGCAACGCGTTCGTACCTTGCCCGAACGTGAGTAAGATGATGGGATAAGAGGAATTTCAATATTGGTAAGGAGTCTCATTATTTGGTGTTTCATCGTTGCTAGTTCAACACGTCGAGGTACTCCAGGTAACGAGCAGAGGTTCCTTTTTGATTGCGTCTCATATTAAGTTGTGATCCATTAGCACAGAGGAGAGTGGCCTCATTGTTAAGGTAAACTGTGTTTGACTTAAAGTAGTAAACTGTAGCGTTCCATAAAAAAAATATGGTCTCTATATTATATATTTAACAATGTTGAACTTGTCGATTTTTATCCAGGCTATTGTAGACCGGTTGTAAGCAGTAATGAATTCATTAAGAGTACAAATCTTGGTACACAATATCAGAATAGGGGTAGAGCACGAGGGTACTTACTTATGTCATCATGTTCTATTGGCATCAAGTCTATTTGGGGTTGTCTGCTCTGTAAGTAGTTTGGGAATTTATTTATGTATCTAATGTTACTTTATGAGATGGAAGTCCTGTGGAAACATGTTGATCTCTTCATACTTCAAGTAGAAGTAGTTTTAAAAATAACATCAGAAAAATCAATGGTTGGGAGTAACGAGGAGAAATGAAATATCCTTTAGCGAAAACAAAAATATTAGTTGCACTTTTTATCGTCTATCAATAAAAATACCAAATGTCCGATTTATGTCGATATGCACCTGTATCCTGGGGCAGTGCAGAACTCAATAGAATTGTGTCACGCAGATGAATACTCACAGGATCAAGTACTGCACTCTGCAACCCGGTAAATTTATGATCTGAAAAAGTTCAGGGTCATCGCCGTCGCAACATTGGAAAGCAGAGCAAATCCCACACCAGCTCCATTCGCGGTTCGATAACACCTCATTAAACAGATAATGGGGTGTTCGCACCTTGATAATAAATTGCTCATTAACTCACTGCGGGGGAATATTAATCTAATCAGAGGCCGGGCAGGATACGTGCGCGCTGCAGCACCTCATCAGTCCTGCGTTCGACACCGATGAAATATTTTCACACGCTCGCCAATCCCCGAGTGTCGAGTGTTCGTTATCTCCAGTGGCTCTCGAGCCGGTACTACAGCTTCTGCGAAATTTATTGCGCTTTCAGAGGGAATTTTTCGCAATTAAAAAATAATGGCCCTAATTTAGACCTAAACAACGACTATTCAATTGAACAAGGAAACACTTTGGCATTCAATTAACAGGAATTCCAGCTCAACTCAATGGATCGTCAATGATGGTCGACGGGATGCCTACTGTTAAAAATTCATCGGACGTTCAATAAAATATCGCCTATAATTGCTGGTATCGATTGAGGGAGTACATTACTCAGCTTTTGATGTCGCAGTCGTGTAGTACGACTGCATGACAAGTATGCACCCCCTCCCCCCTCCCCCCTCTTCAGTGTGCATAGGGCCCTGCCCCTAGTGGTGGAGCAGCTTCATATATTGTTCGCAGCATCCGAGCGATGGATCGAGTGTCTAAAACTGGTTTGTACCTGGCGAGATTCTCCTCTGGGCTTATCGGCGCGTATCTTCTCTACGGCCAGCACACATGGAAATCATATCCTATGGGAACCGGCTGCAAAACGGGCCGAGGAAACGAGGCGGTCTAGAATCAGTTATTTACTTGTAATGACGCCATTAATTTTAATTAAGATTTGTTAAATGATGTTGTTGACTATCACCGACGATCTTCACAACACGATATTTGACCGCGTTTTTCTTCGGCGGACTCCCCGAGGATCCGCCGGCTCTTTGTTCCATTTCATCCAGTTAGCATCCCGATTAATATTAATTGACTTCACTTAGTGTCCCTGGATCTCGATTAATGCCTCCTTGTCGAACTCGAATTAAGAAGATTGCAAACGGACGAGAGAGTGCATCCTTCTGCAGCAATTGGCTGTGGGCGTTCGTCCCCCTCGACAGTGGTACGTGATTTGGGGATGTAGGGCTCCAACGGGCGAGCGGACAAGGATTTAATTGACTAAAATTCTGCTCACCCTAAATGGATCAATAATCCCCTTGTGTACTGTGTGAGGACTTGTATCAATTTGCTCAGCCAGTTTAAATAGCACAACTATTTACAGGCCGGCCATCAATTTTAAAACCGTCGATAAACTGACTACCACTGAAGGGTAATGAGCTGGTATTAACGTTATTTACCACACACGATGTGGGGGTAGTTTTTTCCATTTCGTCACGATACATTTTACAAGGCGGTTCTGGAGGTTTTTAATTGTGCCCATAATGTACGACGATTGATGCGATCAATTGGATATTAGAGGAGTCGTTTCTTTTTGCGACATTAAAATTTTTCATTAATTACCTGCTTAATTTTTTTTAAATTTTGACTGGAGAACGTTAGGTAATTATTGTTCAAGTTGAAATGTTTGTGATTGAAGCTGTGAACCCCTCTCTCCTCGTACTGTGGACTTACCAACCAGAACAAAGTTGTCACTGTGCCAAATGACAGCCGAAACAAAATGAAATGAAATTTTGTCCTTGCCGTGAAAGTTGGCCACTGATTAATTGTTTATGCGATCAACAGCTACTGAAAATATGACAACAATAATAGGTCGCACTGGGGTAGCTTTCACGAGCCGAGCCTGATAATCAAGTAATTATATTGAAATGGAGCTTCGTGGTCTTCTGGTCCACATGGCCGACGTGGCATTCAGATTGGAGCTGGCACTCTGACCGCAGAGCCAAATGAAATGAATTGTGAATTATATGGTCATACAGTCAATTAGTTGCATGATTAAGCATAAGTAGCTGCGGGGGGCGGTGCCGTGTACTGGTCCTGAGTGCGAGCGGGAACGACCGAGGAGCAGGCTGGTATCAGCTGTCGGCTCCAGAGAGTCGTATGCATACAAAGCTCCCCTGTAATTGCTTGCAGAAAGTTATTTATGACTCATTGATATGACAGCCGTTTATGAGGGCGTAGATTTTAATCAATCACGGACACAAAGGGAGGTGGTGTCCAGGTGGTGTAGGCCGATACCAGTCGGCTAGCCGTTTCCAATTATTTCGTAGCGACGGCCAGCTCGATAGCCTCGGAGAGATTGATTAATCCTTCTGAATAAGTAAAGCTAATTGCATTTGCCAGTCTTATCGCCGTTGGTAGATCTTGTGTCACAGTACTCCATGGTGCACAAAAATCAATAATGTTTGTATAATTTGGTGACAAATATTCCGACTGACTGACGGCATTAATCAGTTTCTCCGATTTCAAATTTGATTAAATGGCAAATGGAATCACAGGTCTCGAGTGTCCACTTCCACTAATAGGCACCCTTTTCCTGCAAACAACAATATCCATCTTACTCCTTTATAATTGGCATTCTTGATTCTCGAACACAAGTCGGATTGCATCAACGTATATTGACAACATTTCATCCAGTTTCAACCTTGATGACCAGGAAAATATACGAAATCGCAGCATTTTAACCGAGTTTGATTTATTTAAATTGGAATCAGATGAATTTTTTTATTTGATCGAGAAATACCGTTAAGACTTCTAAACGATAAACAAATTCATATGCAGGGAACAGTCATCATGCCCCGTAGAAGACTTTAAGCGAACATCTGGAAAATATGTGGATTGTTTTGAATTCTCACACGACTTTGCAGAAGTGTGCCAATAAAATATCGCGACATTTTAGTTCAGAACGAAGATTATATTTCCCGTTTTGGCGTCATACTTTTGTTGACTGCGCATAATATTTATCTGACTTCGAGAAATCGATTCTAAATAACCGTGCAGGTTTTTGTGATCCTGTCGATTAAAAAGTAGTTATATGATATTTTTTTTATAATTCCAAATTATACCTACATTTATTTGTTGATTAGTGCGGAAAATGTTAACTGCAGAACATGTTTCATGAACTGTTCATTTTTTACCAGGTCGATGGAAAAAGCACATCTGCAACGGTGAACTGCAGTGACAATTTCCAATGACTCTGATTGTGCTCTGTGCCTTGGGTGACATGTTTGGCAACAAACTCTAAAACACTAATTAGTCGTTGAAGTTTTCGTGAACATTTTCTAATATGCACTCTAGAGTTCTTGCGGAAACTCGTGCATGTTAAAACGAGTACAGTACAAGGTCTCACCTCGGCAAAACCCGATAAAGTTTTTCCGTCAGTGTCTTTCTAGGAATTTTCTACAAAATCCGTTGAATTCATCGAAGTTCATCGTAATTTTCCAAACACACGGATTAGCCCAGTTTGGATCGCGCCCCAAAACTTGTCCGAGGTAATTATTGGCTTTGCAGTGCGCCTGATCCACTCGCGCCTTGTTATTTCTTATCGGCGATCGTGCCATCACGAGAATTACAAATCGTGCCCCAGACATTACAGCTAATCCACGGTGCAAGAAAGAAGTGGAGGATAAGCCGCCTTCGGCTAAACAGGTGTAGAGCCAGGACGCGTATCACATTCTCGCATCTTATGCATAGCAACGTCCAGACAAATGGAATCCAAAGTCAGAGGTAAATACTATAATTAGTGGCGGAATGATAGATCACTCTTAATTCTACACCGGCCAGCGTCACTGCGAACGGGGTTGACTCGAGTGTGCCATTCCGGCACGGCGCGGACGAGACTCCGCACTGTGCGCATTGCGAATATCCGCCGTAAGTGTAATGATGGCTCTGCACCGCAAATCACTTGCGAAAATAATTTATGTTCGCTGGACACATTGGCTTCAATAATAATTCTAATCGCTGCCCTCGATTGTCCGGCTAGAGAGCAGGGTCGGGTGAGGGGCGCGCTCCATTCTGCCCACCAATTTAGTCCGTGCCCACGGGGCGCAGTTTTTACTTTTAACCCGTTCAGAGGTGAACCGGAAAATTCGGACAGAATTTCTTCGTAGTTTTGATATTTACCACAATATTAAATTACATGCATGATTCCTTAAAAATCTATAATCAGATTGCAGTTTTTGGAATGATAATTGTGTTTTTCAAGGCGGTGGATGATAATTTACAGATTTAGTCATATGACAGGGTTATTCCTGAAAAGTCAAACATTTTCCAACAATCCTTTTTGAGCTTGGCAAAAGCGATTCCTCGCATTAATTCACCGCTTCAGCGAAGGAAGTTTAAGTTGTCTGACTATTAGACAAAAATGAAGAGATTCGCATTTTCCACCCCCAACACTCATTTGTGTTCGGATTTTTTCCTGTTACCCAACAGCGTATCCAAGTTTGGGAAGAAAACGGGCGGGGGAGGTTACGGCCAGCTTTGCCGGAGCAACAAGTGATTTCGTGAAGCGGATTATTATTACCCCCAATTTGCTCTGTTGTTGGGTCTTGTGTTTTTGCTTCCCTTCAAAATTCTCCTGTAAATTGAAACTGAGTACCCAGCATCAAGTGCTCCCTCCAGTTCGCGCCCACCCCCGCCTTCCTTCGTCCTTGCAAATACTTGGAATATTCTCATTGTATACAGGGCCCAGCGATGCTCTGACTTCCACCACTGCGGCAACTGCTCAAGCTCTCTTCCCCCGCACAAACACACAAACACAATTAAACGTTCGTTTGTCTCGGGACTTAATTAAAAGAAATGGCAAACACAAGATTTTAATTAAATTTAATCGCGGCCATTAATTTCATGTTTTATTGCGTTCCATTCTGTAAAAGTTGGCATCCACCCTTCTTCTGTCTGTCATAGACGAGCGAGCGGGCCGGAACGGAGGACACTTAGAGGAAGCAACCCAAGCTTTATGCTAATTATAGTGATAAGGAGGAAAGGGAATCGGTCTGTGTTGTGTACGCGTATCGAACAATTAATTACTTCAGTTCACTCATTACTTTGAATTTAATAGGCGAATTGCTGCCAGAATCAAGCAACGGCGGAGAAACGAAAACAAATCGTCAGGTGACGATCCAAACCGTTGAGCTTGGCTGTGATCAAGCAGGAAGGATTCTGTAGGTAAAGCAAACCCAGGATATTTCGTATAAACAAATTAACCGGGATAAGTCGAATGAAGGTAAATTAAATCGCTACAATTATCAAAATGGCGACTTGAAGTAGTTTCACGTATCTGGAAATATTCAAAGTGAGGAGAACCGAAATTACTTCCTCAATATTTACTTACTGCAGAATGATGAACTTTCTTGTTTTACTGGATGGGGAATTATAATTAATTGGTGTCATTGCGATATTGAATACATTATTTTATGGCTATAAAGGCTTAAAAGTATTCAACTCTGCTGTTTATTGTGAGTTAAATTGTTCATTTCGCCATCACATCTTGTCGCCACTTCAAGCTGCAAGGAGAAATTTTTCTTCATGGCTGTTTACGCTGCTCAAGCACGAGAAATTTACCTACTGCTCATGAGTGGATTAATGCCTTAAGTCTTGTCTTAATATCTTAGCTAAATGTCAACAAGATTCCAGTCGGACAACTGCAGAAAAGTGGAAGAGATGAACGTCCTCGAAAGTGCCTCCTTGGCACTGTGTTCACTTTTTTGAAATTTATTTTTATTTTACTGCAATGAAAGCCATCCTCACTCTCACATCACGTTTGGATCGAGGAGTGTTATCAGTGTAGCACTTTCAAATAGTGCGATTAATTTCAGATTAATTCGCTTAATGTGAGCTACATTAATTAATTATATTAATGCGATTTTCTTGTTGGGCACCACAAACATCGCATAAAGCCACTGCTCGGGGGTAGAGTCGCACGTAAACAATCAGCCAAAGATTTCTCTGTTCGAGTGTGATGTGTTTACATAAGTGTGACAATAATTATATGAGCAAATACATTTCGAAGTGACTGTAATTAATGATAACAGTAATTAAACAGTACGTTGGTTAAACATTCATAGAACACGGACTAACTTGGCGTGCGCCGGTGTGTGTCTCTGTTTATTCGGCACGTTCTATATTTACATAAGAGTGGTGTTTATTTCGTGTTGCCATATTTCACGGCTCGCAGAGTAGTTTATTCGCAAGCCATCCTCCAGCCTTCAATCTGCAACCCACAACGGTAAAATTTCTATATTTTTCCAAGGTCAACGCTACGACATCCCTATAGTCTTCGGCACTGAATTGGTTTACCAATGTGACGACTTCATTCCAATCAAAATCAGTTTTGAAAACTTTTAAGATTTATTAAACATACTTTGGGTAGGATCCAAAGTAAACCCTGTGGGCTCGCGCAACCAACCGGAAAATCTTATCGAACACTGACAAGTCATTCCGCGAAGGACAAATTTGAATGCCAATCGAGAAAGTGTACCTAATAAATTACCATATTTGCAGGAATAATTTTAAGCCACTTGGAGCTGATAAAATACTCGCACAAAAATCCGTTAGAGAATCTACCATCGTTTGGTCTCCTTTCCGTTCGCGAATCATCGTCTTCGGGAAACAAGAGATGAAAGTACGAAGAAAAAATAAAGAAGACGGTAACAAGAGCACAGATTGCCCCGCATCCTTGGGGGAGTTTCTTCATTTGTGGAGACCTGAGTTTGGTATGGGTAATGTAATCGTGTTTAGGACGAATGATTAG
The DNA here is from genome assembly GCA_963082835.1 of Leptogaster cylindrica. NCBI lineage: Eukaryota > Metazoa > Arthropoda > Insecta > Diptera > Asilidae > Leptogaster > Leptogaster cylindrica. The sequence goes on along the minus strand of OY720105.1, from coordinate 21,327,200 downwards.
CCACAGAAGGCGTTTAACGAGCCGTGGCATCGTTTTTGTGCACATCCCTTGCGGGATTCCCCGATCTGTTCTCCGCTTTTAAAGATGCTTTATTGAATTACCGCGTAAGTCGTACTGGCTCTGTGCAAGAACTGAGATCCAGATAGAAGTCATTCAATTTCGGAAATTCTACAGATTCATTGATTAAGAAATACTGGTAGGAGTATTTTTTATGAGACAACAACCCCTAGGTGTGAATAGAGGAAACTATAAAGCGTATTGGAAATGAACATATTTTAATAACAAAAGTTGTATGCACAACACATCGCAATTGGCCAAATCCCCCAATAAAATCTACACGAAGTCTTTTAATCTGTGTCATTAAATTAAATTCGAGGCTCGAGTCCAAACTTTTCTAAAATTAACTGCGAGCTGCCGTCGACCAATGGTCTCCTGTGAAAACAGTCCTTTGTCCCAGTACAGCAAGTATTTAATATTACATGGCAGACTTATAGAAAGGGAAATCATCAAAATTCCCTCGCAGAACACAAAGTACAAAGGATATAACAGGCGCTGAACTCGATGGCCGGATTCCGGATAAGATTTATACGAATGCAAAAATCGCCACGAACAAAGGTACAAAAATAATATTTAAATAATTGATGACTTCACAAAACACCAAATTGCACTTTTATATAGCTGATATGGAATTTAATTAGTTGTTGCGGATCACTCTTGGCGAAATTAATTAAAAAATTTATTTAATTAATGCATTTACTGTAGGACATGTGCTTTACAGAACTTTTAATTATTGTTGTTGACTTTTTTGAGATATTCAGTGAACAAGAGTTTTTGTTTGATGCCGTTTTTACTGTTGAGGCTTGAAAATCGTATGCTCACTGAACCAAAAACTAATTCCTGCGATTTATTTGCGTTTTTACATTTAATTAATGCGTCAGACGCCATTTTAAAGCTTAAATTCCTTTAATTGATGTGATACGAAGTTTTGTGTTCACCACCAGGATTACGCTTTATTTCGACCTGATTAATTCGCTGGCGACTGTTGCAGGATAGAAGGCCAAAGTTGAAATGCATTCAGGCTAAATTTTGAATGTTTATCCTTCTGCAAACATTGAACAATTTTGGTATGATTTGGTGATTGCTCAAAGGATGGCGAAGTCCTTCTGCTAGTTGCGAAAATTGTCCTAATTCATCCTATTCCAATGCGTTTATAGCAATCGGAAAACTGTTTTGCATCCTTCATACTCTTTGCTCCTGGCGCCATTCTTGAGGATTGTAACTAATTGATTCGCATTCACATCAAGGTGAGTCCGTCTCGAGTTATGCATATTTCAAGTCCAGGATACTATGAACTGAATTGGCAGGACTGTGTCAGCGCTCATTGTCCCTGGCTATGCCAACCTACTCGGCGCGCTATAATTGATTGGCATTGTTTATTTATTAATCAATAAGCATGAAGCCGCAGCTCTGGCAATGCATTTCAAAGGCAACAATGTCTCCTAATTACAGCCTGGAGATGTTTTTGCAATATTCAAACGTCTGTTGATACAAAGGATAAATTCAATTAATTACCTCAGCAATTAGGTATTTGAACAATGAAGTTAATTAAATCAAAGGCACGTTCTCAGATTGCATTGAATTTGTGCAATAAGAGCACTGTGTCAAGGTTTTTCACATTTCTTCTTTTTCAGTGACTTTATATAATTGAAGTGGCGGATGGAACTGGAGGACAAGGTTGAAATGCATTCTATTTTATATTGGTATTATTCAAAAGAAAAATCATTAAATCTCCAGGAAGATATTAAAGTAAACTAGGCAAATCACAATTTTTATTTATATTTTTGTTTTTGTTTTTTTTTTAAATTTGCTATATTTTTGCACTAATGGTAGCATATTCATACGGCAAAGTTTTACCGCTAAATCCACGTCTTAATCATTCCTATAACAAAAATTCAAGAGTTTGTCGCCAGGATAAGTTAAGAATTACCGTTCTCTAATGCAAATGAGCATTCTACGAGGCAGTGAATGCAGGCATTAATAATGAAACCTCCTGGACGAAGTGAAGTGTCAAATGAAAAATTAATGCACGTGGCATAAACACCGTAATTCAACGGGGGAGTCTTAATGAAAATGAAGGCTTATAGTTTTGTTGGGGTAGGGTTTGCCCGGTTATATTAAAAATTTCCTCAAATTTATTGCTCGAAAATCGCCAACTTCAACTGAAACCTGGAATAGAAACCAAAATCTAAATGGGAATCCGGTGCTAAAGTGAGTGGGGGGAGTGTCACGATTTTTGTTGCCATTTATTGCTTCAGGAAGACTAAAAAAAGGGAATCGATCGCACGTATGTAGCCGCACATACTACCTTAATCTAATTTGCATATTTCGGGCACACAAATAAATCTTTTATTTCAGGGCATGCAGCACACAGCTCTTATGAACATTAGCAGCCGAAATCGCTGGTTGCCAGAGACGTGAAGAGCAGAGGGTGGCGGGGTCAAAGAGTGTGTGGATATGACAAACAGAAAATTGATTAATGTGGAAGGCAGCTTTCCCCGGCATGGATTACCCGCCTTGACGCAATTTTTCCAGACCCAGCTATATCTTTCACTTAGGGCTAATTTTCAATTTCTCGCTACTATATTACGTTCACAGGACGTTTTGATATTTTAACCGTTCCTCGAAGAGCAAATCTCAACCAGTTTTCAGGCGTTAAAATTTAATTGATCAATAAATCAGGATTTACAATTTATTCCTTCAAAACCATTAAATTGAGTTCGGATTTTTTTCCTATTACACAAAATTTGTTTCAACCCCCATTTCCCAGCTTAATTACAGTCGAGCTTATATTGATTATTGTCGCTTTGCAATAAAACCACCTCATCTTGTTGACATTACCAAACAACCAAAAATCTCGCCCGGAAATCAAACAATCGCAATGGCTTTAGATTTCAAAATCAGAAACGCCACAAATGTCTGTTCGCTCTCTTAATAGCTCCCCAACCCCCAACAGACGTTCGGCAAGGCATGCAGTCACTTAAACTATTTAAAAATAAATGAAATTGAAAGGAAGCATTTCCTACGGAAGCCACGCGCATTTCAGAACCGTTGCTACGCCATTAGTTCCTCTTCCGATTGCTGTTGAAGTTTAAGTTAGAGTGGCTGCCCCAGTTTTAAAACTTTCAACTCAGGTCATACTGGCACTAATGAAATGGTGCAAACAATGCCAAAATTTTAATTAAACACACATACTTGACTACATACACGCAATTACAAGTAACTCGAAGCAAACTAATTAAAACACCCCATTCAGCGTACAAGCAGCAAACACTTGAGTTTTCGTGGACCAGGGGTGAACATGGACAGATAAACTATTGGGAACGGGGAGGCCCAATTGCGATGGATGCTTTGTAGTAAGAACCTCAAGCAAGTAAACAAATGGTCCTGGGGCGCCTCGAAAAGAAAGTCAAAACCCTTTGTAGCCAATTACAAATATAAACAACACCATGGGATGGGCAGAGACAAGTTTTCTTCACCATGGCATCCCGCTTGCCGTTCGAGCAGTTCCCCTCCGAATCATAAAACAATGAGCAGAACAAAGTGCGCTCCAATTATTTCTCTTTAAATGCTTTATTTATTCTGAATAATTAATGCACAACACAGGGGTGCAGAGTGGGATGCACAGGACATAGGCGCGGGTGTTCTCGGGTCGAGCTCATCCCTCATCAGGCTGGCACACGTAGCCGTCGGATGCATGTGTAGGTTTTTGTCAATAGTTAAGGAACAACTCCAACTTCGCCAGTACTCGATTTTGTGTGGAGATCCCTCACCTCCCCTACCAACCAAAGTCGGTTGGATCCTATGCGTCGCGACCAGACAGAGGACATGAACCCACCCACTCCACCTTTCCGCAAACAATTAATTTTCTCATTCGACCGTATTCGCCTTAATATTTAGTTTAAATTTTAATTAGGTTTGTAATGAATTTACTTAAACATACAGAGAATGACAAGAGCACATAGACAGCGTGCGCGCTGCTGCCTGTGCATGTATTAATTTAATTATATTCTGAAGGATAAGTCGAGTTGGGGAGGAGGAGAGAGGTGGCACCCTGTTTGCGATAGAGTGGGTGGTTCAACGGCATTCTTTAATGTGTTTGCTCATCTTTAGTCTATTAAATGTTGGCCGGATTGGGGTGAGTACAAGGACGATGAGCAGGATTTCTTAATTTTATTTACAAGGGGGAAATCCCCTTGGCACTCAGCACTCTCACTCTAACCCCGAAATTAATTACAAATGAAATAATCAAATTGAATGACCTTGCTCCTTTGCAACTATACTTTTGTTGCGGGATGCCTCCAAATTTTCAGTTTATTGGATTCGTTTTAATTAGTTCCGTCGGTTAATTTCATTTATGGCAGACAAGAATAGTTTTGGTTGGCAAATATTTCATTATACTAAATCACAAATCGATTAGTGTATTTCTATGCATATTACACAAAGGATATTAGTTTGTTTAACTGCTCCAAGTTAAACTTATTGACGTTTTATCCAAAGGGATAAGAATTTTGATTTTTTTCCGTTGAAACAGTTCCATGTAATTTTTATTTTGAGTTGATGGGATTGTATTAATAAATATTACTTACAGCGTATGCTAATTTCATAAAACTTTTTGTACTCTTTCTCACATTGCATACAACATTAAAAATCCAATTAGCATTGTCATCATATCCTGAGTAACATAAACATAAAAAAATTACATTGCAGCAAAAAGCTCTCTACCTCAGTATTATCTGAAATTTTAAAAAAAACATTTTTTTTATAAACAGAAGGACGAAAACGAATGCTATCTTTCCTACCTGCCCAAACAGACAGTTATGGTTATTGAATAAATTTTACCATAAAGAGAAAGTTTGTGGAATTAATTACCATACCACAAATGAATATGCGGAAGCTAAAATAGTATTAATGATAATTATTGAAATTCTGGCGCAGCCTCCATACTTTATTTTTTGAGAAATGAACTCAATGCGATCGAATTCCATCATGTCCAACAGCGGCAGAAATTAAAAATATTGAGGGCTGCTTTAGTGGGGTGGCATTGTTCTCATCGGCCGCGGCCCCCGCTTGAGCCGAAGGCCAAGCAAAATGCAAAGCAATAAAACGTTCATTTCAGGCGCATTATATCCGCTCTTAATTGCCATTTCCACGCGGCAACCCAGCTATGGTAATTAATAACTGCTCATCAACTCGATATGAACAGCGGGGCTGAAAGAAAGCCGAAACCATCCTAGCAATTAAGTTAATTAACTCAAAAAATCCAACTGAAATCAGGCGACCATCCATCATTAATGGCAATGATGGCATCTAATAAAAATATTAAAGTAAAATGAAGACCAAATTAATTAGGTAAATAGACGCGGGGCGGAAGTGTTTCGACATAGCAGCTAAACCTCCAGTTCCAGGCGAGTCGAGAGGGTGAAGGGTCAATAAAAGGATAACCAACCATCTTACTTAATGAATTAGACGCTATTGCTTGACATCATTTCATTAACTAATTTATCCTTGTATGGGTTGATCGACGAAATAGGATTATAACACAGAACCAAGGTATCCTTCACCACCAGATGCGTTAGGGACGCCCGAACGAAGAAGACGTTGTGTGTAGCTAACAGCGAGAACATGGAGGCCTACCCAATTATCCTTTTCCCGGGAATGCCCCATTACACATGTTCTTTGATTGGATCACTGCAAGGAAACACAGAGACAGTTAATCAGGTCGCTCAATTTCGGTAATTGATTGGATTTGAATCATGTCCTGGCGATAAAATTGTAGTCTTAACACGATGAATTGTTGTTGGGCGTTGCTGGAGGGAAGAAATGTTGGTACGTTACGTAAAACAATTTCTTACAATGGGAAATCTCAGAATGTTTTGTAAAGGATTTAAACGTTTCACGTAACTCTGATTCTTCTCCTTCAAAGCAAACCATTGTTAAGGAATTTCGATCGGTGATTTACAATGATACCAATTGAATTTATTGCTGTAATTTAAAATATATTAAGAGAACATAAATATGTTCGCACGTGTGCAATTAAACTGTAATTAGAATCAGATATATGCAAATTTCAGACCAATTAAGATCGTCTCAATGTTTTTTAAATAGGCAATAAATCAAAAACAAACAAAACGTGCATCTCTTATACTAATTTGCATGTAATTACCGCATTAACTAAGAAAGAAAACATCTTACAAAATTTTTCCAATCTGCATGTCTCACGTAATGGGCTTTCATTTTGAACTGCAGCCGCGGGAAGAAACTGGGTTTAGTATCTAAAAAATTTTGACACATAATAAATATTGACGGTAAAAAACAGTTTGTAATAAGAATCTTCACGTTATGCGTGATGAAATGCAATTAGAGCGACTTTCCCTCCGAGAAATGCACTCCGCCTTTCGCTAGGGTCAAATTCTAGAGTTTTAATCCAAGCAAAGCGCTCTTCATGCACGCAAGCCCGATTAATGGTTTGCATAAGTTGCCCCGGCCTGGAAGCCTACATGTTTTCTAGATCCTCTAATTAAAGTGATTATAATCTTAACATAATTTAGTTACCCAAAACGTGCAGAATACACTATTAAAATATGTGGTTTAGTGCGAAATACACAACGTTTTTACCCTTATCAGTCCAAGAACAAAATAAAGAATCGAGAATAAAAACTTTTCTTTAGGAAAATGTGAAGCCACTGGATTTAAATTGTTAATTTTACACGGTTAATTTAATTTTTCGCATCGGGTGGTGCAAAAAAAAGAAAAAAACATTTTCAATTTGACTTTAGCGAAATTTAACTCTGACATGATCCGAATTTTTAGACTTCTTCCATTGTCATAAAATTCTTACGATTACATATTCACGGTTAATAATTATTAAATTAATTAAATTATTAATTATTAATTATTATTATTAATTATTAATTATAATTTAAAGCACTTCTCATGATAAACCAACATTCGTATTGAAAAAGGATTATAACATGTAACAAAATGCGGAAAAATGTCCGCTGTGAATTAAACAGCTTTGAAACAGCCGATGACACTTTGCAAAGAGCTAGGAAAAGATGCATAAATTCGATACGTCCCAGACTCGTTGCTCCAGCCTCCATTAAACGAAATCCTTGACGCCTTCTAGGATTGCATTACATTCTCAATCCGTTCACGCAAAACTGCTATCGGTCTTCGAAAATTCCTAGAGAAGGATCCACTGTGGACGACTGAGAAAATATTAATTGCAAAGCCACAGAAGAAGCGTCCGCGAGACCGACTCACGGTTCTATCCACAGCCACAAAATAATTCCCCTTAAACAGATATTCTGGGGTTTTTCCTTCTGAAAAACCTTATTTCGTGCGATGGCGGAGATCGTCTAACGGGCAATCTTCCATTAAGGAAATACTTCGTTGCTTATAATGGCGGATCCAATGGGAACAAAATTAATTAAGTTAGCTGGGAGACCGACTTCGATTAACACAAAATATAATTAAGAAAATTATCTGCAGCCATTTATCACGTACTGAAGGTGGGAAGAGCGAAAGCAGGGAGATAAGAAATTAAGAAAGATCTTAGATTAGCAGCCAATAGGAGACCGTCTAGCTCTTCTTTCTGTTGGGTAGCTGGAGTGCTGAAATTTCGTCCCCTCCTCAGACGAGTGGTTCTCATATGATAGTAAGTTGCTAACAATCAAGTTAATTAGTCAGATGCCAATTAGCATAAAACGCTGCCGGTACCTACTAGGTATTCTGCCCCAATTATGGATATACACCACAAGCACTGGTACACTGTACAGTGTACACCAAGCCACTTACAACTGTGTACCGCGCCAGAGAGAGGTTTGAGGGTGTTTAATTAAAAACTTTAAATCAAAATCAAACATCGAATTTCAAAAAGCCATTAATCAACTGGGAGCAAGGCCGCTGCGGTATGAGCACACATATCCTTTTAATATTAATCCACGTAATGTAATTAATATCACGTGGTTTGCTATTACACTCCACCAATACACAATCCTCAGATGGGGTCTGGGGCTACAGTGGATCCACACATCCTCAATCAGCCACTAATGAACTGGTGTGGATGCGGCTATAATTAACTCCCTCCTTGGGTGGGTGATTGCCAGGTGAATGAAGCGCCGGGTACTTTTCAAGTTTTTAATGGAACGACGTCGGCGGCAACTGCACCAGGTGTGGTGTGGGGCCACACCTTTCATTTTCGGTAATGAAGCAATTTATTTAATTGGGGGGAATTCTCCCTCATTACTGCGGTGTTGTTTCTATCAAGTAGATAACGTCGACTAAAAGCGATTGATAGTTTATGTAAAAGGCAATGTTAATTGGCCGCTGCGACTTGAAAAGCGCTTGTAGTCTATTTTGATTTTGCAATATTTATAAATGGATTGCCGGTGTTAACGCTCGTTCAAGGGAGCTTCAGATAAGACGAAATATTGCATGAATTTACGTATATTAGACACATACACATATAATGTACATAATGTATAATTTCATTGAATTTAATATAGGTACCTTATCAACTGTGGATTTCATTTCGCTGTGTCCAATGTGTCTTTGGTTTCAGTTGTTTTTCAAGGGAATTAAAAACAATTTTTATTCTCTCTATGTTTTAAACAAATTTACCATATGTATAAAAGTTTTCCATTCATGCTGGGACATGGAAAAACAGTACAACAACACACCAACGTTGAACTTCTTAAAATTATAAAAATATATGGAGTTCGCTGTGAAAATCACTGCATGTTATGGTTAAAACACGTTTTTTTTAGATTAATTACTGATTTCCCAAATTGGATTCATCAGTTGTTACTCCAATGATGAGTATTTCTTACACCTGGGTGTGATTTTCTTGCACTCACGGACTGTAAATATAAGTATGGATTTGTTGAGCAGTGGCCTTCCAGACTTCAAGGAAATACAGATATCATCTGCAGATCCTCGAACGAGTCTCCGCCACTAGGCAATTCTGTACTTATCGTCTTTCGAATCTTATGGTATGGATACACTTCCATATAGGGGCCTTAGATTCATATAAATTGCCACTTAATTAGTTCTGGTATTTAATTACAAAATCTGTGATGGCATTTGTGCTCGGGATATATACTAGAGCTGGACACTGAACATTTTCTAGACAACAAACCTACGGCATAGGTTCGTTAGAACTTAGCGTGACGCAGATACAGCCGGATAATTGCACGACCGCAGCCGTGACTGTGCGCGTTAAGTGCAACGGCTGGATCTCAAATTAGCACAATTTATTAACATCATTCCGTTCATTAACAAATCGGGGAGGGAATCGAGGATCGGCAGAAGCAACGGATTGTCTCCTTATTGAGTCCGAAATCCTCTCCTCTTTAACGAGAATCACTCACTCTGACAGCATTTTAAATCATTAAACTCTTAATTAACATTCTTTTGGATTCAGTCCGGATTCCCTGATTGCTATAAACTGTCAATTGCACGCTGAAAAATTCAGTGCCCATCCATAGAGCGTCACACGGCCAAGGAATTTCGCCTTGAGGCAACCAGTTTTTACATTTGCGATTCTCTGACGATCGCTTCTTTGGGTGATCGTGAAAAGAGAAGAAAATTTCCGTGTACAAACTTATTCCTGGAAATTTACGCGGATTTTAAGGGGAAATGCCATTTCTTATGGGGACTCATCTGAAATAGGAAGACACGGCTGCTGACTCCAATCAACTGCTATCAATTACGGTAGTTTTCGTTCAAAATGATACGCGGATACTTCGATCATAAGGCACGTTCCATCTTGACACTTTCAGCGCATCTTCATCTCGAGCTGCTCCACGCTTCAGAGAGTTTTTCAATATAGAGAACGTGCTGAAAGCGAACCAGTGATAACAGACAACAGTGCTACAGCGAGGCCAAGGACTGGTTACTGTTATATTTCTCCTGGTTCCTCTTAAAAAGTCAAACAATTATAAACATAATTAATAGTATCTACCTATCCTTTCCAAAGGAAACCCAGTTAAATATTCTGCAAAATTGTTGTCATATAGCAAACAATAACTACCGAGTCCTTTTTCTGAAATATGAAGGTATACATATATTCTAGTAATAGGTTTTTAATACGCACCCCCAAAAGCATATGTAACAAACATGGCTGTATTTTTATTTAACAAACCCAAATAATTTTTAATCTGATACACATAGAAGGATTATTGTCATGGTATCCTTTTTCAGTACATGCACAGAAATATGGAGAACCCATAGAAACGAAAATTAATTAAATAAATTACAAACATGTTGCCATCACATGACAGAACATTGGAAAATTTTAAAGTTATCAATTCACTGAAAGTCGACAACTTCCTTTTTAACAAACGCACCAAAATCGCGATTGTGTGGCGAAGAAAACAGACTATACATTTGTTCGAATTGTGGATTACAAACCACGTCCAATTATAAATAATGAGCTTAATTAGGAGTAAAATTATAACTTGCTGTTTTAATGAACTAATTAATAAATCTTTTCTGGCTTCACTGTGTCGCTGACACAGGATGTTTTCCTATCCTGCTAATGATGGTGATCTTATGGGATAAGTTCCACTCGATGGCAGCCTCTCCAGATATTCATGTTGCCTCATTGTTTGTCGTCAATAATTAAAAGTGCGCATGAATTATGGTCGTGATTGGCAAATAGCACTAGAGGAACAGTAACTAGTTTCTAATTAAGAGTGATAAGATAACTGGAACTGACACAGACAGCATCGGAGCGACGAAGATGCTGGCGGGTACTTGAACAACAATGCGATGTTGTGCAGATATGGGATAATTGCCGAGAATTTTTGCTGCCAGTTTTAATTAAAATGAAAAATTGAAAAATAATTATTGACCCGTCCAGAAAAGGAAGTTCGAAACAGACGCAGACGACTAATTAATTTGCTTTATTCAGAAATTGTTCTTAAGTACTTCTGGCATGATAGGATAAACTATGATATTCCTGGGATGCTCAATTCATGGAATTGTAGAGAGGTTCAGACTCTTATTAAAAAGCATCATGAATTTCCTTTGATGACATCGACATGCTGTGATCCTCAACGTTAAACGATCCCATTTTCTCGGAAATTTTAATGATTCTGCACGGTACAATGGAGAGGGATTACTACTGCAAATCGGATTCATTAATTGGTGTATGCACTAATAATGAGCAATAATAATTTTCCATAATGGGCCTCAGAACGCCTCGCAATTGCTGGGACGATGTGGGTTTCCCATAATCAGATGAAGATTGCAGAAGTTCAAGATGGAAACTGCCGAATCGGTATTCGGTTGCTGTTTTGATTGAGCGTCGTTCAGGGTGCAATCCGAAATGGTTAAGACTACAACTAAATCTGGTTTTCGAATATGAAGGACTCTATGGTAATGAATTTGAAGCAATATTACTTAACGCAGCTTGCCAGAAATGACATTCTTTGATAAAATATGTCTAAAACACGCGTAGTAAAAATTTCGATGCCGATGCCGAACTTATTGAGGATACAGAATCTATTCTTAAAATAATAAAACATATTATGAGCAACTATAGATTCTATTCGTATCGATAAAGCAATTCAACATTGACCCATTCACACCAATCAACGCGAACAAATTCCTGATTTCTTATGTTAACGAGATCATGATTACTGTTATTCGTCCAGTTGCTAAAACTCTTATCTATCTCTGGCCCAAGCCCTCACACTCCTTAAACAGCATAATTAAGTATCCTCACACATGCTATTTGCTCCAAACCATACACAATCCTTTCTGAGAACCAATTTACATGCAGCTGAGCTCATTACAACATATGCGAAAATTGCATAGAACTCCTGCATTTCGAGAAGATGAATGATTTGCACAATTATGCACCTGATTCCGTTACACATTTCTCGAGAGAGGTTGATTTGCCTCTTTATCTCCATAGAAAATCCAAAGAACGACCGCTTGTAATTTCCAAACTAACTGGGGCTAACAACGAGTCTACGTTGTAAGGCTGATATTACAAACTTCCTTGATGCAACCTGCGAGGGTCGGGGAACAAAGTGTACGCAGAGCCATTTCAGGTGAAACCTAAGTTACGTCACTAATTAAATTAATGCCCAGCTACCAAGGCAACCATTAATTGGATGCACTTTGCTCAGAATGAGGCTTCACATGACATCGGACTAGCCAAACGTTTGACTGTAGAATTTAGCGAGTTGGTTTGGTGCAGGCAAATTCGAGACGAGCCTCATAAATTACTGGGGAGGGAAGAGCCGGTGGTGGACGGTGGTACGTGGTGTTCCTCATTATGCCAAAGAAGAGTAATGAAAGGACACTGTACTTATGCCATCTGCTAAGGTAAATTATATTTGCCAATTGGCAGTGATTTTTATTGGATGGTCGAAGTGGCGGCGGTAAAACTGCCTCCCATCGCCCCAAAAATAAAAGAATTCTCTACGGTCAGGTGTAAGGAATTCGCATTCGGCCGGCGCAGAAAGACGCAAAACCAGCAATCAATTTACCTGCACCGGTGAAGGTGCTGCGCAGATTGTGTCCCACGATCTGATCACATACCTGCTGGATAGAAGAAAGACAAATTGACGCATAGATACAGAACGAGTTGCTGTTGTTGGCCGCTAATCAAGTGAAATCAACGAACAATTTATCTTGTAGACGATGCTATTGAGAACAGTAATTGCGTGTTGATGATGATCAGCTTAATGACATGATCGTCCCCATAATGACGATCGTTATCCCAGGTGTTGTTTTTAGCAACAGATTTATTTATATATATATTTTTTTTAGTTTCTGAATTACACACATTAAGTTGACTCAAGGTTCGTATTTATAATTATTTAAGTAAAGAACCTCCATCGTCGAGTACTGTTGTCGGGGCTGTTCTATTTGCAATTCGCGAAGTCAATGATGCGAAACGAGAGTATCAAGTTCTTCTAGTTCAGCTCCATATACGTCGACTTTACCTAATTGACAAAAATTCCAACATTCTTCACGGTCTTTTTACTCAGAGTTCGATGGAATTCTTAATTATGTTTATAGTTTAAAGAAATTTGCAGGACGGTAATGAGATAAGGAACTATTTGCTGGGGCCGAGAGTTCGACTTGAACTGTTCGCAAACGTTTTGTGGTTAGTTAAGTGTGCAAAAGGAAACACTCAATGACTCAAGATGGTATGGTAATTACATCCTAACTTTTAAATTAACCATGTTGTACAGAGGTCTCTTACTTTAAACGATTCCAAAGTGGCTCACAAATGGATTGAGCAAAATAATCGTAGATTTTGATAAAATTCGAAAGTGTTGTTTCCAGGTAAAACGGCCACCATTGAATATAGTCATAAAATTAATTTGACTTTTGTTGCATGCAATCAAAAAGATCTGCATGTCTCACCATATTCAAATTCAAATTCATCCTTCATAACATTTACTTAGAAGTGCTGCAATCAAAACCATCCAAGTGATATTCTTATCCTGTTTCCAGGACCCCAGACGACTGTGACACTGTATCTAATCGACCAAACCGCATTTAATTTACAATTGGAATAAATTTCCAAAACACGGAAATTGTTATCTTCCACGAAGGATAATACTGCACGTCAAGCTGGCATCGGCTATTGCAATGAATCCACATTTCCAGCCTTATTCAGATTTGTCATCACCCCATTCGCCTAGTCCGGATAACAATAACTACACAACAATCGGGGGAAGTGCGGGCAGCAGCGGCGGCGGGAACAGTAATGGCATGGTACACCACCAAAATGGCCACGGACAACACATGCCAGTAGATTGCGGACAGTCTAATTTTCATCAGTTAAATAATAATAATAGTCCAATTAAGCACTGTGCCGGCTGCGGAGGTATGCTAATGACAATCCGGCTTAATGAGTACGTAATGGGATCGACTTAATCTATTTATTCATTTGTTTGCAGGCAAAATAGTGGAGCGCTTCTTCCTGCATGCGTTAGATAGGTATTGGCATAACTCCTGCCTAAAGTGTTACTGCTGCGGTGCGATGTTGGCGGACATCGGCTCAAGTTGCTACACCAGGAGTGGAATGATATTATGCAAATCGGATTACTCCAGGTAAAGTTTGCACTTGATCAGTTCAATTGGCTCGTTTCCCTTTATTTCTGCCATTCGAGCAATTCGCTGTCAGAAAAATTAATTCAATTCATTTACTTTGCGCAACGGACAATGTTATTAATAGGCGGCGGTGACTTGATTTATTTCCATAATGGTTAGTGTTAAACCGATTGAAAAGTTTGAACCGAATGTGTGTTAAGGAAAAACTTTCCCTGGAATATTATGCAATAATGAAACATGTCTTTAAGAAGAGTGATTTTAATTAATTAGAAACAGAACAATCATTCACAGATTTGATCAATAAATGTTCATAAAAGAGAAACATTAAAAACCATAATGCTGAAGTATCGAATGGGGTTCAAAACTCAATTTACATTATCCTTGAAGGGTTCTAATTTAAGTGCAATCAGTTCAGCAGTGGTGTAAATGTCTTTGCGAGTGCATGGGGTTTGTTCGGCACTTAAAGTGAGAAACAAACAAAAAGAACGTTAATTACAAAAGTTTATAAAACACCGAAAAGCTCATTTGAGTATTCCACAGTTAAAATTCACTCCCAACTCTTTCTCCCCCAACCAAAATGAAAAATTCACGCTAATGAAACCAATAACGTCGCTGAAACTGAATCCGCACAAACAGGTAACTTTCCTCGATGTCATCCTGACAACGATCACTTCCTGCCAACTTGAACGCTGCTCAAGTATTTTCCCATCAACCCTTACTCCTTGCTCTCGTTTCCACTTAAGCAATTAACGAGCAGGTGGAACAATTCAATAAATCATCGGAAGAAGTGGCGTTCGCTCAATAAAAAGCTCTTGCTGAAGCAAAAACAAAACTGGAGCTTGTCAGCGGTCCGTAGCTCACCGCTCGCAGTCATCCCCCAGCTCACAACCCCAATCCGACCGCCCA
This sequence comes from Leptogaster cylindrica, assembly GCA_963082835.1. NCBI lineage: Eukaryota > Metazoa > Arthropoda > Insecta > Diptera > Asilidae > Leptogaster > Leptogaster cylindrica. Next base: position 21,312,152 of record OY720105.1, on the reverse strand, counting down.
CCAGCAACAGACGATCCTTTACTCACTTCATGGAGGCTTTTGTGAGTGTTTGTACCCCATTCAAAGGTATTTGTGTGCTGCTTAATATCCTGTTAATTACTTTAGCTTCATCGATTTTCAGTTCTTCAGAGCTTTTTTGTGAGCTCTGACAGAAGCCAAGTGGTGGGAGTATTGTTTCTGCCCGTGCCTTCCGCCCCATATGAAGAACTTCTCACTTGCCATCTCCTCCCACACCCCCCCAGTGTTTCGTTTTTGTTTTCGTTTTGTTGTTCTGCTTCCCATTTTCCTTGGGCTGCTCGTGTTCCCTGCCCGTTCTCCATTACCAGACTTCATGCATAAAGGCCACCCCTCCGCACCGGCCCTGCCGTGGTGGGGCATATGGAGCAGTTTTAATTAATAAACTTCATTACACATTCCATACTTAAACTAATTTTCAACTCAAATTACGACATACAGGAGAAATGCTTTTAATAGGTGTACTCGACATGCCGTGACGCGGTGCTTCGGCGTAGTGTCTGCCGGTGCATGATCGGCTCTGCCAACGAACTTGGTTAAAGGAAGCATCCTCCTGCGGGACTGCAGCTTGTTTGGGATTGCAAATAATATGCACACACATCGGTAATGTGCTCAATATTTGCGTTTTAAGGATCCACTGGCCTGCAACCACACTCTAATGAGAATTTTCATCACCATTGCAAATTTCTTCGGCAAGCATGAAAACCACATGGAAAGACCCTTTTTGGTTTGAGCTCAGAAACAGCATTTTGTATTAGTAATTTCAGACAAACATTTACCTTGCACTACCGCAACGCTCCCCCAACAACAGCTGAACACCCCACTTTCACTTCTGTCCAGCCAATCAGAAAGAAAGTGTGAAAACATTGTTCCAGTTAGTAAGTATTAAGCATAGTAACAAATTTATTAAAATTGATTCACAGAATCGACATATGTCAGCAGATCTCGGAACTTTAATTATTTTTTTATTTAAAATAAAAAAAAGGAATTCTTTCAAGAAAAATTTAATCCTATATAAAACAAAAATTGTTCCATTGTTTTTATTCTTTATAAAACAAAGTTAATTAAATTGTATTGCGACAGTTTTCTTGAGCCTTTGGTTGTCAGTTACTTTTGAAACAGGATAGCTTTAGATGAATTCGTTTGTTGTTTCATTTTTCGAAAAAGCACAAACAATCGGCATGAGTTTTTTAATAATGAGTGGGGACAAAAAAACAGCCTCTTTAGAAAAAAATAACGCTGTCCCATAGAATCAAAAAGTCAGCGACAATCTTGCAGAAAACAAAGCCATAATTCCAGGAAGGAAGGTGTTAAATCGATAGTCCTATAAATTCATTGTCCTCCCAAGGAAGTGATACTTTTTCAGGAAATTCAGCACCTGAGAAAAACAATGGTGGAGCAATATAACGAGATTTGTATTCTTTGAGTGTACATTTTCGTAAAGTGGGGGCAAAACGATGGCTTCAAGGAGTTTATTCTAATCACATCAATCTTTTCCACGGCAATGCAAAATACGTAACCGTTTCAAAGGGTCCTGATTTGCGGAAAGTTGTCAAATAAAGCGAACTTAAAAATGAGAGCATTCCCAGCGGAGCCAATCGGACGAGGCCGCTGTGCATATAAACTTTTTTTCTGTTTGGATTTTCAATAAGCAAATTGCATAAATTCTGTTCATCAAATTAATGTCAAAAAACATAAAGAAAAACGTGACGAAAATTCAAATGTCCCTTAAATGTGCTCCAGATCACGGCTCTTCCCCCCCTTTCGCTCCAGTGCTAGCCGAGCGCCCGTCAGGGACCGGTAGCCGAACTGGAGCCGAGGTCGGATTGGTGTGGGCGAAAGGTGTGTAAGGAGCAAAAGGCGGCATGCGGTTATGTCGACATTTGTCCTCCTATTGAGTTATAATGGTGAAGTTTAGATGAGGGCATCCTATCTTTGTGGATAGATGCCCCGGGGTAAGTGCTGGTTGCATATGTCGACTAAGGATGACACCCCGAGCTTAAACAATGAACAGAAGGTCGACAAAAAGGAAATGAAGGGATGGCAGCAGCCACCAGCTATGACAATTGAACAAATTATGGCGGAAAATTGAGGCAAGAAATTTAAATTTAACAAGAAACAATTTGATTTAAATGGTGCACGAAATTGTGTTAATGTCGTTTCCGTAGAGCGCTTTCCAAAATGGGAGAAGTTCCAGCATCAGGAGCAACCTTTTTGGCTGGGGGGAGTGCTGTTCTCCTCTGCATTCCGCCTGCTCAGTGCTGCAGTGCCGATGTAAATGGGAAGGAAAAAGGACTCAAGTTGAAGTGCTGTAATTTATTTTGATGAATATCCTTTCGGTTTTTATGTACTGTATCACATGCTGGCTTAAGTGGTGAAAATGTGAAGCGATTAACAGGTTCAGTCAAGATATAACTGTATTTGTTCAGGCAATTGTGAAAAGTGAGAAGCATTTTCCTTTATATTAACTTTGCGGGAAAAAATGCATTTGTTTTCATTTTTTTGTTTATTTTGAAAAAGTTAAGAATTGCATCTAGCAACTCCCTGTTTTATATTTAAAACAAACGAACAAATTCTTCTGGTTTAAAGTACTGCTTTTCAAATCACTTCCGTTTCCATTGCATTCCGTAAATTCAATAACAGTTCGATTACAGTCCACTTCGAACACCTCATTGCAACAATTGAACAATTGGCAAAAACAATGCAATCCAATTCCAGTCAACAATAGTCAATATAGCAAAACTGACTTAAAAAGTCCGTGTTTAAAGCAATTTGCTATTTCCTTCGTTTGTTGTTCATTAAACTGATCGTTTCCCAATTTCAGTGCAGCTTGATGACGATTTCAGTGTAATGTATGTAATAAAAGTTCCATCAATCAACAATAATTTTTCGCAATTATTCGGCCACTTTGAATTAAAAAAAATGGTGAGTATCTGCCCGCGGATCTAAATCGTATCATTAGTGTGGTGTACGCGGGTATCCTTAGCGTTTAAGTAATAGCGGCTTCATGAAATATAATTACAAGCCCAGACAATTATTGTGGAGTATCAACACCATATTCTTCGGCAATTTAACCTGTAATTAGATCCCGATATTTTCGCCTGCTCTTCTTTATTTTCCACCAATAATTATAACTTTTCTTACACGCTGTAAACTTCGTTTGGTGAATTTTTTTCCGATGCGTGCGGTGCAAGGGCCAAGGGCCCGCACTAACCCTAAGGACTCTTGTCCAAAAATGTTTACGTTCGCTTTCAATTAAAATCCAAAAATCCAGCTTAAGCAAAGGACGCACCAAAATTCTACCTGGATGGATTTGCAGTTCTCCTCCTTCCAATGTCGGCCAGATCGATCGGTGGACAAAAAACGAAAATCTCGTTTTAGCCAGTAATTAGCTTATCCTTGGTGGTCCCTGGGGAATAATTGCAGACCGCTGTCTATTCCCGTGCCGTGCCAGTGTCCGTCCGTCATTCCCTTCGCCGATGTCTCATTTAGATACTCGTTAGTTTCAACCTCGGAGGCTGACATTTTCCATTGACAAGTAATTTGATATCTTTTTTTCGCTGGAATATCTTGTATCCGCGCATAACAATATTCGACGTGGGTTTTTGTTGTTCCAGCCACATGTCATTAGAGATTATCTCAAATCCAATTTGCACTAAAGGAGAAGTTCACCGGCGGTCGACACCAAATGAAGATTGCAGCTATCAGCAATGCGAGTCCTCTCAATTGAAAAGGGAAATTGGTTCGTACGCATCTGCCGTTGTCGATTTAATTCGAATCCTTGCGTAATTGCTATGTTGATAGGCTTATTGGAAAAAAAGCGGGACCAAGTAAATAGCCGCGACATTTAAATTATTATCAAAAAACTAACATTCGGAAAAAAATGCGAAATGAATGAAAGCAATTTTCCCGAAACTTTTTCTGCTTCCCAAAATAAAATTATTCTTTCGTTTTGCCCAATATTTGTAATTATATTAAACACCCATAATTTTTCATTAATCACTCACCATAAAAAACCAATTTAAAAGCAATTATAATTACTAATAAATTTCGTGCGAGGTGATCCAAAATATTTGAAAGTAAACTAAAAACTGTCAGAATTTACCACAATAGCTTTAATCTACATTAATTAGAATTAATGAAAACAATTATTTACGGGCCAAATACAGTACAAAAACCTTGAAGAAAAATTGAAAATCATTTCATAGGTGCCGTAAAATGAGAGGCCGCTGAAAAAACAACAGAGGTGAGCTCGTGTTAATTAACCCCGGTCGTAATTAATTTTCAATTTCTTTGAACATTGCACAATCTCTCTGCCAATAATTTTGTAATTGATTAAGTTGTTAAATCATAAATTCCCTTTTCTAATTTCATTAACTTTACCAGGAATCACAAGAAATTCAATTTTCCCGTAGGGGTGTTGATTTTAATTAAATTCTGAAGGTTACTTGACCGCTCTTAGTTATTCTAGTTCTTCCCCGTGTTTGTGTTGGGGCTGTTGTGAAATAGATATTTACATTTGTTATTATTTTTTTTTTAATTATTTAGTGGGAAGTTCCTCTGTTTATTTGGTTGAAATTGAATTAACTTTTTGTAACCTTGTTCTGACTTTGAAATTGCGTTTCGATGCAAGAATTAGAATTGGATTCGACTTACCTATTCCTGGAATTCTTGACGAGTCTGTACTCCGTATTCGAATCGGAAACAGTTCAAATACGCAATGGGCAAATCCTAACTGCCCACTCATTGGCATTAGGTGAGATTACATAGTTTCCGAGCTCGTAGTTTTCAATTTGCTTACCTCATGCCTTTGTGGCAAATGAACTCTGATGACTCCATATGACGGTAATTATAGATCTTTTGATGGTGCTTGATTAATTTTGAAAATTGATTGATTTTACTCAGTAATTATTATTGAATTTCGTAATTCGCACTAAATTATTCGGAACGTGCTGAAAGCCCACCAGGAAGCCTAACCTAAGCATCAATTACTTGTGCTTATGGACCAAAATCCGAATCGGTATAGTTGTTAATCTATACACAAAGTCCATCAGGTTCATATCTGATTGTGAGGCTTACATTTGCACTCAAGCTTTCATTGAAAGTTGGCAGGATTCACGTGAAGTTTTAGAGTGTACTATGTAGACCATTTCATCTAGACAGGTACTTCCTGAAACTTTCCGGTAAGAGAGTACATTTTAAGAAAACTAGGTCGAGGTCAAATTTCAAAAATTTTACTTCAAAATTCGAACATACTTTTTAATTTAATTTCTTAACGCTGAAAACCCTTTCAAGTAAATTGAGAAAATAGCTTTAGGTTTTGAAATGGAAAATGTTTTTAAAAATTTTATTTGATAAATTGCTTAGTCCTCTTAAATTGAACGAACTCAGCGAGGGTCTGATTCTATTTGCGATTTTGAACATATGTCATTAGGCTTAGGATGGCGAATTCGGTGGAAGCATGGGGTGGATAATGGCCATCCGGCTGTCCTCGGACACTGTCCACAGATGCACTCGAATGCGGGATGTTGTCCCAAATAGATGGAGAAAAGTACTAAATTTGTAGTACGCTTCCCAGATGGGGTATAATTCCCAGCATAAACACTCCGTGATTGAATTTATCTAGTTAGAGGTTTGAATAATTCAACGCGAACAAATCCGATTGAGCTGAATTAAGAGCTTTTCGCGTTTCTACGGCAGAAGTTGTGTGTGTTTGTGTGTATGTGTGTGTTTTCGTTCATTAATAAAAAATAATAGAGGAGTTTTCACTATTTCATGCAAGTGCAAAGAGCTCTGATCGATACGATTGAATTAGGGCGGAGGCGGGGAGCAAACTGGGGTGCAGGCCGCCAGTGAATGTAGTCTGGCCTCGTGATTCATGACGAATTTCTTTCACCTGGAGTTATCACCCTTCACAGCCATCGCTAACTGCCTCGCATTTCTACACTGGTAGCGTTTTACAGCAGAAATTGCAATTACTTTCCACACATTTCGAGATGCAGCAATGACAGCCCCGTAATAATTGCAGGTACGTGTAAGGCTGGCGGTGCAACACTTAACTTTTCTGCAAGACGTAGGAATAATGGCCGCTATTAAGTCTCTAATGACTGCATTTTCTGTTGATTTTTATTATTTTCTGGTGCAAAATATCCCCGAGACATGTGAAATTTGTTTTAATGACGACATTTAATTATACAACCTTCACTATGTCCTTCCACAAGGGTTCCTGTGTCTGAGCCAGTGTCTTGCGTCCCCTGAATTAAATTTATATCCATTTTTTTTTCTTTTCTTTTTTGTCTATAAATGTCACGACACGGCAATACAATCACCATGTGTGAAGCCATTATCTAGCGTAATGAGATAGGGAAGTAACGCAGTAAACGTTCACACTATTGTGCGAACATGAGCTCAAGTTAATAAGTATGGGAAAAAGAAGCTCTTCTTGTATCCTTTCAAAATGACCTCAATTTGAATCTAAAAGTTTCAAAGCCTTTAAGGAAATGAATGCTTTATGAGGACATAATAGCTTCTGCAGTAGCAAGTCAAAAGTGGTTGTGATAGTTCCAGAGTCGGATAATTTCAATGCAAAACGATTATTGTCCCCCAAAGGTTTCCTTTCATCAACAAGAAGTGTGTCTTGAAGATCTTGCTCCAAAAGTTTTCTGGAGTGAAAATTACGTTGCTTTAAGATATCGACAAACAACAAAATCCTTTCTCTATAAGCTGTGGTACTTTTCCAAATCCCAGCAAAATCTGAATTCTGGATTTTTTTTAATTCTTACAGAATGTTTGGGACTGCCCAGTGTTCGGCATGCGGACAAACAATTGCAGCCAATGAATTTGTGATGCGAACAACATCGCCAGTGAGCAATCAACAACAGCAGCAGCCCCCGCAGCAGTCGCCTCCTGCACTAGAAAATCCAAAACATTTTCCTGCCCAAGTCGAGCACCATGTTTTCCATTTGAAATGCTTTGCCTGCTCAAAATGTGCTTCACAATTAAGACCGGGTGATAGGTAAGTTAAACACAGAACTAATACTATGTCCAACAGCAAATAGGACCGCTAACGACCTCCTGCGAATCCTCTTTGCAGGTACTACATGCTGGCGGGGAGCCTGGTTTGTGAGCAGGACTGGCACAAGTTGCTGAAGAGCACGGCTGCGAATCCGCCCGTTCGCAAGGGCAAGGTGGGGAGGCCGAGGCGATCGAGGGACTGAGAAGTTGCTACTCGGCTGGGTCGTCCGCCCAAGTTCAGGAAGGAAGCGAATGTTGATAGTGGCCCCAAATTAATAGCTCCCGATGCTAACGAAAATTTTAACCCCCCCGAACACGTGAACTTCTTGCATCCGGCTCATCAGCAGCCTCCTAAGGATCACCATTTCTACAGCAGTCTCTTCAATAGGGAAGTAGAACTCATGAAGAAGATAATCAAAACGAATTCGCACGCCCCCGTCCCATCGCCAAGACTACATCCAGATACTGGCTACATGGCTCCTATGCTCCCCAGTCCGTGCACTTCCATCAAGCCGGATCCGGAAATGTATGTAGGACAACGTGGCTACTCACCACTTGTAGACGGCTTTCGTGGCTTCTGCCTTCCTGAACAACACACCTTCTTCGGCAAAGTCAATCCTCCCTGCAGAAATGACGATGACGATGGGGGGGAAATGAAACCAATCCCCCTTCTTCTAGACAACGACACGAATAACAAACGAGTGAATTTATCCACATTAAAAACTCGTCCACAATCCATTTACTACGACAACCCGCCGTTCGAGTGTCCAGTTCCTTTCGCAGGACACCGCTACGGAGCTTGCAGTCCCCCGCAATCTAGCGACAATAGTTTGGAATACAAAGTATTCTACGGGGGCAAACGAGGCGCATCGTCAGCATCGCCATACTGCACCACTCCTGGGGACGACTTAAGTTCGGTGGACTCTGATGCCGAGGATCAGCATTGCGCAAAGTCAATTAAACGCGAGCCCGACAAGAGTGCGACCAGCTACAACGCTGGACATTGCCACCAGGACGAGGCTGATGAACTCGACAGCATTGCTCAAAGTGAAAACGTGCTCAAGAGAGGACAACATTAGTTCGATAGTAAATCTCTTCGTTATAAACTAATTCTATCTAACTAGATCCTGTGAAAAATCGGTTGTTTCCTTTTAATCCGAGGAAAATCTTTTAATTGTAAAATAAATTTCAATTAAATATCAATTACTGATATTAAATGGCGTTTTACTGCATTTTTCAGTTTTTATGATAAAAATCAATTATTTTTTCAAACACCACCTGAAGGAGTACTTTCCAAATGTACAATGAAGTCGGGAATCTAAAAAGAATCTCAACGAATTCCACGTACTCTCTATTTGTATCACTCACACTGCTGCGGTGATCTCGTGTCAGGACACTAAGTCGAAAATCTGTTCAATGAGGCTCCATAAAAGCCGAAATGCTCCAGCATCTCAGATCACTCCACAATTTGCGCCGCATAAAATTTTGAAACGTACTTGGAGTGAAACTAATCACTTAAGAAGAAATGTAATCTTCTAATTCCTGAATGCCAAACACTTTTCATCCCCCGCATTGGCATTCCGGTGTGTATGCCGGGCCATAATATCATTACAATTGAATAAGAGGCGAAACAGCAAAACACTTAGGCTTATGGGAAGACCTTCGCCCTTCAATAATATAGCAACAGTGGCGCAACTTCATCCTCGGTCTTTTTTTGTGTTCCCTTTCCCCACGATTGTGAAAGCGGGAACAGCGACAAGAAAGACAACAATAAAAGGATCCATGGAACAGCGGGGATGTAGATGTCTTACAATGGGGAATGAGTCTGCCACTTATGATGATTGACATTCGTAATCCTGTTAATGGGCTATAAAATATGGCAAATTATGTTAGTCCTCCATCCTGACTGAGATCTGGCATCCTGCCGGAGTTCTGCATGGAAATTTATTAACTTAATGGAAAAAATAATAATAATTGTGCACTTTACTTAGATGAATCTGAACCGATTATGAGGGCAACGGAAACGGAAACGAACGGGAACTGCGCAGAATATGCGGACGACGGAGCTCTACACAGGAGCTTAGAATAGTGGTCCTGAATTATTTTATGTATTCGTAATGCGAGCATGAAATCGTTATTGTTTGATAACTCTAGCCGAAACGAATGCCGTTGTCAGTGTCACGTTCCGTGATTTCAATAACCATAATGACAATTTTATCCGGGTGAAAATCCTTTTTTCATAATCCTTCGCATCGTAATTCATTGCTGCAACACTTTTAATTTCGGTAAATCACAATACCCGATTGACTACAATACATAACACTCTTAAATTATATTTCAGAAAATGGTTTCCCGTTGGAAGAAGGTGAATTTCACTTTAAAAACACTCAATAAAATAACTCGAGTTCATTTTAATTACATTTGGTTCGTCTACATTGTTGAATAGCAAACATTTTGAAAATAATTTAAAATAAATGTCACTGGAATCAATTTCACCAGATTCGTTAGTAAAAATGCAACTTTAGCGGAACCTAATTAATCCAACACAGATGTGACTCGGAGTGCAACAATTAAACAAACAATTTCGGGGCATTCGCATGCACAGAGTTTAATTGAAGTACATAATTAGAGAAACACATCAGCGTCCTCACAAAAAGATGTTAATTAGCTATTATTTATGGTAATAGAAGCCTTCCCTTATCCGGTTCTCCTTGGAACATTCCCCATTGCAGTGCCACCTTTTCCGAGCCAGTGCTGAAGGTGCACCTCGGAGCTAGTACATGTGTATGCACACGTAGAACACAACTGTTTACGTTCCTATTCCCATTTACAATTTCACTAATTGCTTAAACATGTCTCATTGCATCAAAATGTGCTGTAGTGCGTCTATAAAAAATGAAACATTTGCGACGTGGATGACAAGCAGGTAAAAGCCGAAGCAATTAGTGCCAACCTTTTACTTGTCCTTTTGTTACTTCTTTTCTGCCTTTCACGGCCTTTGTAGGTCCCTCTCGCATGCAGCTGCTACAGACTGCGCCACGTCCGCGTCCCTGCGGCAACCTTATGAAATGGTCGAAACATGCATTTCCAATCTCTTGATGGATTGAGATTGAAATTGTGTGTTTAATTATCTAACCTAAAAGCCCTCCATCATTGAGCACCGGCAATGCATCATTCATTGGTTCACTCAGCCCAGACTGCATGCGAGCTTTCGCCTGTGTGCACTTTATTCATCGCCACCATCCCCAGCCCCACCATCCGTAAGATACCGTTTGTGGCTGAAATATCCGCTTACAATAATTATTTATACATATGTAATAAAAGTATCCACTCGGCACATTCCCCACACTCTTTCAGGAAGAACAGGAACGCAAAAGGACTTCTCTGCCACAAATCTCAGCCAACGCCAACTTTCCACCGTAGCATCGCTTGCCTCGTTGCCACCCCTCCAGTTGACTGCTCCCATCCACATGACGAATGCCATGCCACTTTCGCTAATTAGGCAGCATTTTCATTTTAAATGAAGTCCAATTACGCTAATGTAGATACATATTACACCGGAACACATTCGTACCTACACGCGCGCTCTGCGCCCGCCACCGACGCCGCCCCGCATCGAGTACACGGGATAACGCCTGCACTCCCACCAACACACTCGCATACTCGCCGAGTACCATCAATTTGTGCTAATGAATACCTTCCTTGCAGATCTTTTTCCTTCCCTGCATTCACATCTGCAAGCCACTGCCTGGAATCCTGGATACTGGGATGCTCGCTCTTGTATGACTTTTACCTTTTTAGGAGGATGTTGTCACTTCAGAACCAGGGTAAAAGTTGTAGATTTCTGGATCAAGAAAAATTGGATAAATTAAATGGAACTTCTTCGTGGCATCAACAAACTTCCATTAATCCTTGCCCGAAAAACGATTTCCAATGGGCCCTGAATACAATTCAAAAGTTAAGGGTAACAAGGATTGCAATGGAAATGCATTAGCAAATCGAAAGTGATTCACGTACAAAACAAAACTCAACATGTCTGGCAAACAATTTTAAAACATACAATTATTTTTTGATCATATTCTGTTAATTTAAAACTTTAACGATGGCGCACGTTCTTCACCATAGAATAGAGCTCAAGCATTCACAATAAAGCACTTTATTTTTAATTTATGTTCTCTATTTATTATGTTAATAGTTATCCTGAAAATTGTCGTTTTAGAAATATGAAAGGATTTCGGGAAAAAAATGCGAAAAAGTTCTTTGTTTTTTCCTAAATATCGTCTTCACATTCTTCGTACAGAAAAAAATTTTAATTGAACAGGACACGAAAAGCGCCTTCACCCACAAAACTTTTAATTAAAAAATTCATAGAAGAAAAAATTGTAGTCTGATGGCAAGAGAAAAGCTCGAAAGCTTGGTTTAAAAAACAAAAAAAACTTTTTGATAATACACCAAGAATTAATTAATAAAATTTTATAGTTTCATCATTTTTTTGTATTATTATTTTGTCCGCCAAGAATGGCAAGCCTTAATGAAAATAATTTCCAAACTAATTAGAGAGGAATTTATGCCCTGGATACTTCCGAAAGTTTCCTGAGTTTCATTAAAATTTAGCATCTAACAAGCGTGTTTTGTATTAATTTTAGATTGGCATATTTAAGGAAGAGTGTGGATTTTTAGAATGCACTTAATTAAATGTTTAGCACAAAAGAAACTATACACTAACATTTAACTACTCTCTTATTTTTTCTTCGCTTGCATTCATCAAAACTTTTAACTTTTTTCGCTGGTTTTCGATTTCGCCATTTAGAGTTTATTTGCACCGTTAATGACATCGTTTATTTGCATCGTTAAACATCTCTCCGATCATAAGACGGATTTGCGTGTTTCGTTCAATGCAAGAACATCTAATTAATTTAAAAACAAGTATTTAAAGTTTTCGAAATATTTGAATGAAAAAATGTTTAAAGCTCATACATAATTTATTCGTTCATTTAAATCATATGCAAAGTAAGCAAGTCGTCCATAAACTCCGTTTGTTGTAGAAGGTGCCGGTGGCCAGTTATGCCTGCCGCCTTTGTAAATGTGTTTCGCTGAGGATATGTGGCGGGGAAACACATCCTTGTTCAGCTTGGGAGTGTCAAAATCATCCGAGTCCCAAATTTTAATGGTGTCCTTAATCAATGCATTTATTTCATTCTGCGTTTTGTGCATTTCGCCAATACGCCAGGACCACTTTGGACCCCATTTTGAACGTATTTCATTTTCTCTTTCAATGTTTTCCCTATGAATACGACTAAATTGAACATTTTGGGAAGCCCCCCTGCCCAGATTCATATTTTAAGCACTTGCAATCCTGCAAAGGATTTCTAAAGTTTTTCAAATCTCGCCACAATTTTGTTTCGGAAATTGTGACGTAAAATGCATCGATTACTTGTTTATCGCAATACTCAAGTACAAAGTGTGTAATTTTGCAAGTAAAAAAGAAAGTTTTACTGATTTTAAGCAAGGATTCCATAAGACTAAAAGTCGGAACTAATTTCCCCTTCGTCAAAATTCAACAGCATCCTTCTGCTTTGTGTGTTCGTAATACATCAAAACGGATGAAATTTTGTTGAAGAAACTTGTGCCAAAATTAAGAAAACCGTGCACGAGTGTGTAACGATATTCATGCAGCCATGCAGGCTGAGGCTCTGCAGTAAATCTGGTCCTTGTTAGCCCCCACTGTTGCTGTTTTAACCGCATTCAATTCACAAAATGATTTACAACCTTGCGGCACAAGTGAACGTCGTCTCCGCTAATTAATTTAACCGAGCACATAGCATTCAATTACCTGGCAATACAAAAGACATTGTCTCTTCAGTTTTTCAGGTTTCGCAAGGCATTCGATCCAAAGTGCAGACTAAAGTCCTTAGCTTGCCTGTGCAATAGGTGTACAGGTGTGGTGGGTGCTGTGTATTTCATAAGCGAAAATTTTAATTAAATTGAGTCTGAAATTTATTATATAAAATCTTATTACGGTGACGTATAGCCAGGGCTAAATTGAGAAACATAAATATCTCATTGTTGGCGAAATAAGGCAGAAGAATGCGCGTAATGACTTGCATTTCATAAGGGCTTCAGGAAACTTCAAAAGAATAGGACGAGCGCCGCTTTTGTATAGTTTAGGGCAATTTTGAAAGGTTTTTGTGGCACTTTGAACTTGGGATACGATATTGATGATCAACATCGAATGAGAGCCTCAATATTGAATCGTAAACGTCGATGGTTGCAGTTCTTGTTCTTCGGGGTTGTGACTCCAATCGACCATTACCCACAGTCATTGAATTAATGATGCCATAGTTCAGTTAAGTTTTGGAAAACTTGGAATCCCCCATCACAAAGCAATGTTTCCTCTGAGCAGTTGTTCTGTAAATTTCAGCCCTTAAAATCAATTTCAAGATATCCAAGTTGCAGAACTGTACGTGTATATACAATATATAAACGCCATGGTCGTTAATAATTATAAATAACAAAATTAAAAATAGATAAATCAAGCTAGATCATCTGATTGCTTCAAGCGAAACGTCACTCCAATATAATACATAGTCGTACAATACTGCACAAAACACATCCTTTTTAATTTCTTTCAAATATTTATAGTGAATCTTAAAAATAATCCGTTTTCGGGTCTATGTCGGAGTGGGATAAGAGGGGAGCATACTCATTTTTAACTTCTTGCGATAGTAAAAAACGTATTTTTATAAAAAAGAAAAGGTTGTTAAAACTTATTTCTCTTTCTTAGATATCATTGTGAATCGAAAGTTTTTTATATAGGACGTAAGTTAGTAAGCTATTAGCCTATTAATTATTATTTTATTGAGTTAAACAATTATTGCTTAATTCAGGATCTTTATTTAGAATAATATTGTTTTCTTTTTTACATTAAACCATTAAATAATTCTCTTTCAGGAAACTTGAACAATTGAAGACTTAAACATATTTTATAAATAATGCATTTAACTAATATAATTCCTTGCAGTACATATTTATGTTTTTTATTTAGGTAGGTAATTGATTTATTTGTTAATTTCTTTTGTTTTAAAACAAGTTTAATATATACGGCTCTAGTATTTATTTTAATTATTAGATATCATGATTGAGAACATCATTAGCCATGATGTAAGTTTCTGAAAATAGGATTCGTGGTTTTAACATTTTATTTGTACTTACCACCGGTGGGGTAATAATGCCCTAATTATAATGTAATAATTGCTGGGAAACCCCTGAAGTTTCCAATAGTATGACGGCCGATGTCCCATTTGTACGTTGAACCCAATAAATTCGTTTACTGGTAATTTTTTTCTCATCAGTTGTATTTATTCATAATACCTCTAATGCACAATTAATTATCTAAATGGGTACCTAAATTGTATCCTGTCCGGTTCCAGTAGGACTCTCTAAACACCAACATGCCCATTGCCCGGGAAATCTGTCGACTCACTGTAATTACGCATCACCATCAGTGGATATCGCATTGAGTATAAATTGGAATTAGACGCCATTAACACTAGCCACCTGGAGGGGGTGGTGGTTGACTTACGCCTGCAGGAATACAGGACGACTCCTGTGATCCATGCACGCTCTGCCCGAACCTTTTCGAGTCTTCGGCCTCGTTTACTGGCGGAACAATTAATTTTATATACACACAGTGGCGGTACAAAGGTATTAAGGTCCTTTTGATCCTCTCGCCTTTTGAACCCTGCCGTCGAAAAGTTTAGCCTTGGTGTTACTTGTAATTAATAACATGTTTGGAGTTTGTCAGATAAAGAGCGTCCCTTTAAACAACATTTGAACTCTTTACCGAATTTAATTAAAAATTCTTCCTTGCTGCTGATTTTTCGGTTGGTTTCCACCTCTGCTGCCATTTTGCTCTCTCAGAAGTGGCCCACACTCTTCTGGCCTTCAGTGTTTTGGACATTTTGAAAGGATTCCGTTGGTGTGGAAAGGATATCAGTAGGCAAATACCGTACCACCATTACAGAGTTCATAGTCGAAAAAGGGATTTTAATTAATTTTTGTCCTGTTTTGTTTTCATAAGAATAATGTTAATGAAATTTTTCTACAAAATCAAAACTGACTGTCTTTAACTGTAATTAATGCCCCAAGTTTCGTCCGCCTTTACCCTTATCTCATTTCCCGAACAACCCGGAGGATATTCAGTTCCCATTCACAATTTCGACAATAACAAATCCTGATCGCGTACAGAAATTTTTTTTAGCATTACAAATTACACGCAATTGATTACGGGATGCAGCGGCGGAAATGTCACGTTAGAGCTTCTAAAAAGGATATTTAAGCTTAACTGCCTCCGACATTCGTGAGCGGCCCACAAATTTCCGATTGGAAATTCCGCGAATAGGCCGTTGGGCAGAAATAAATTCATATCGTTTTAGTTTCCCATTATTAAAATTCGCTGTGATGTTATTTTATTGGAAAATCTCTCACTTGGCTGGATGCTGATTGGTGCACATGTGTGGCAGATGGCACCTGACAAATTTTCATTTGGCCCCGATTTATAAAAAAAGTGGGCCCAGGTCAACGTGTGTTCGGTGAATTGATTTTCATCAAAGTGGACAGCCAAAATGTTATACGGTGACAGAGTTTAGGAGCAGACTGAAAATTTTATTAAAAAGAAATTTAGTGGACAGATTGGGAGAAAAGTTTTCACTGGTTTATTTCACCCTACAACACGAATATCACATTCTGCAGATGTTGCGGAATTACGAAAAACTTTTTATCATATTCACAGCTCTGATTCTCGGAGAGGCTAAAAAGTTTGAAATGCTAAACAATGCCGGATCGGGACGGGATGTTTCTAAATATGAATTTGTTGAGGGGATGCATTCTGAATTGGTTCTATTGAAAGGGTATTAAGATCACAGTCTGACTTCATCGAGTGGCTGTGAAGAATCTATTTGAATGATTTTCCATGCACTTAGCGCCGCGGAAAGTTGAGTCTTAGCCGTATTTACCATTGTTTCTTGTTATGCATTCTGTATTATCAAATTAATCCACAGAAGTTTTTTATACTTTTTTTATACCTAAATACGAAGATTTTTTGCAACACGGCAACAATAAATGAATTATAACCAACACACATGGCTTAAACTCGAGTAACTAATTATAAACTGGCAAAATGGAAATGTACCGTTTACCTACACAATTATCGAAATTCACAAAATTTTTACTCTATTATGAATGAATTGAATTTCCCTTTGTTGCCCAATTTAATTTTCTATTCCGTATTTGATTAAATCATGTATAATTAGTGCATCCAACTAATTACAATGCACTCTATTTTTAATGAAAAAAACACCGTGCCTCAGTCACTAATTAAAATCTCCCACTCTATCTCATATCTATAAAATGTACAACATTTATTTGCATTCCAATTACCCAGAAACACTAATGGTATTATATTAATAATCTCTAATTTACCAGAAAATCAGTTTAGTTAATTTGTTACGGTTTGATTGCGTTTATGTTCATTAAAATAAGAGAGCAGTCGCATTTCTTCTAATTGCATGAACAAATTCGCAACAGTGTGCGTGATAATTTCCACAGAAACAAAAGTAGTATTTGCTTAATCTCATTTCAATTAACTTGAACACTTATATTTCTTAAAGGTGGATGCAGTTGAATTTGTTTCGGTAACAATAATTACTTAAACCTCATGTAAGTTATAATTTGTGGGCAAGTATCAATAGTTTTTGAGCAATAAACTTCTAACAATCTCAACGAATGCAGAACCGATTTACGGACGCTTTCTATTATGAAAACTGAATTTGTTGAAATGAAATGCTAATTAAAGTCGAATGGCACGTATCCTGTTCCACCACTTTCCACTGGATATCACTGTGCCGAGCTGCAAAATAAATAAGTAAGTGAATCCGTCGCTCTTGCTCTGCGTGTGTAACCATTACAAGTAAATAAATTTAGTGTCTTCGCACGTCACTTTATTTCCCTAACAAAAAACAAACAGCCA
This sequence comes from Leptogaster cylindrica, assembly GCA_963082835.1. NCBI lineage: Eukaryota > Metazoa > Arthropoda > Insecta > Diptera > Asilidae > Leptogaster > Leptogaster cylindrica. Next base: position 21,295,096 of record OY720105.1, on the reverse strand, counting down.
TTCACGCTTGAAGTTTCCAATTTTTAGCCGTGTTCCAGTGTTGCTGAGTGCCATCGGTTCAATTTCGAAATCTTGTTTTGATTTCTTTAATCGAAAAACTTTGCCATGCAAAGTGATTAGCGTGCAGGATATGGTGCTTCTTTCCCACTAGGAGTCAGGAGGAAAGTCACGCTGTTTGATAAATCGATCTTGGGTGCAGATAACACATCAACCGAAGTTCCATTTGCGCCGAGGCATTTCCTCGCCATGAAAACTGTTCCCATGGCAACTGATAGTGCATTTTGTGTAAAACATCGTATCGTACTCCGAGGATACAGGAGATGTCAGTTGGTGCCAAGAGAATGCCGAACTCGAGGCGAGATCAAGATCATCACCGATCTTCGCCCGGGAAAAGTAATTTCTAATTATGCGGAAATTTTTTCTAAGATAGCATAACTGCCTTGATCTTGAAATTACATATTGCTCTTTGATGATGTCATTGAATTGAATCCTGCGAATCAAAACAGTTATTCCAATCTAACTGTACCTAAATAGAATTCCGAATATAATGAAATCCTTCTACCTTGGCACTAATTGCATGTAGACAAATGATCCCATTCGGTTTGATTGCAACAACTCGAAGTCAACCCCAGATACTCACCACAAGTCATGTAAATTGTTTGGCAATGAAAATCAGTCGTCGACACTCGTAGCCACCGGATCAATAGCATAAACCAAATCTAGCAATTATAGCAAGTAAAGCTCGGAAGGGAACAAGGAATGGTCTCACGAGCCACCCCCAGCCAATCATCGTCTCGGCTTGGATAATTAAAAGCCTTCCCTGCCATGTTCTTGTCAATGAGCCCCAACGCCAGGGCTCGTATGATGCAGCAAAGAGTCATTTTATAATTTAATTAGCTTCGCTTTCACCTGACTGTACGGCGTAACCCATACTAAGAGGTGAATATATTTTTCATGGAGCGCAAATACCAATTAAAACTAAAATAGGACATTCTAATGAGAGACCGAGAGACATTGTACCGCGCAAATATTCAGCGGAATTTAATTAAAAACTTAATTAACCGGATTTACCTAATTACCATTATATAAGATCGGGTAAGATACTCGGTTTCATCCGATGAGGAATTAGAAGCAAAATGAAGCTTTTGTAGGTTGAAGCTTCGATAGTTGTTTTATGGAAAAGGAGTTGTTAAGGCGTGCTTCTTTTCTCTGATTGAGAAATTTAGGTATTGTGTTCAGCATCTAATTAGTTTAAGTCTTTAATTAATTTATAAAAAGATTTCAAATTGAATGGGCTTTTGTGACTTTTAATGTAGAACGAATGTATTCACAAATTCACGATCCACCGAGATATTAAAGTACCACGAACTGAATAATATAAAGTTTGTATTTCAGGATTCAAGGAGGAGGATTCTGTATAAAACATCAGGAGCAGACCTCAAGACTCCATTCACTTGAATTAATCTCGCAAATTGATAATTCGTGTTACTGTTTTACTCGTTGATATGCGTCAAAGGTGTCAAATACGGAATGAAATTACATAGACCGAAATTAAGCTGTCTGTAGTAAGTGTTCATTAATATCCTGAGTATTGATTTCAAACAACTAATTTCAAGGAAAGACATTCAAATCAAATTGAGTGGAATTTGAATAAATGTCCCCTTGCCTGCTGCCTCCACACCATTACGTCAACAGGGCTCTTGGTGGATAAAGCGAAAAGTCTCGAAATAATTAATTAATTTCTAATTATTTAATCATTACAGTTACTTCAGAATTTCCACTGTTGCTGGTATATTTTCATTACGCTTGGCATTTACAATTCATAGCTAAAACATCTTTCCACCCCATCCCTCCTCACTTCCACTTAATATATTTCCCTTTAGCCGTTAGCGCATTCTTTGTCTCAATTCATCCCATTTCGGGTACCAACAAAACCTGCAGCTTCTTAATAACACAACTAAAAATGCTCGTGTTTTTTAAGTTCCTTAATCAACATCCCCCTGAAAATTAACTTTCCCAGGAACGTCTGTTCTTGCATATAAGGCTGGTGGTGAAAGGCCCCGCCAACCTGCCTTCCCCACCCCGCTCCGTTTCCTCCCAAGCCATTATCAAAAACAATTAATGCTTCTCGAAATGGAAAATTAATTACACAGTTTATTCGGACGTTTCCAAAATGTGTTCTTGTCTGGATTAAGTTTCTCATTTAAAAGTTTCTCCAAATTAAATTTGGTCGGTTGAGGATTTGTGGATTCTCGGGGAAGGTATGTGATGTACGGCATTCTACAAGCACATAGTACACACGATGTCTTACAAATATATTCATATAAGGATTCTCAGGTCCTAGAATGCAATATGTGAGGTTGTCGGTTGAATACCGGCTAAGGAAGGGGAAATTGGACTGGTAAGTCTCTGAAATAAATCAAAGTTTTCGGGAAATGCGCTTGACGCGGAAGACGTGTGTTAATGCCAGTCAGATGAGTCGGAGGGGTTAAGCGAAATTAAGTTGGACGTTTACTGCACACTCAAGACCGAGAATGGCTACTGGTCGACGGGAGTAAATCTTCTCGGCAGGCGGGTGACGGACTCCAATGTCCAATTTGAAGTTAATTAAGAAAATTACGAATTTACCGATTACTTTCCCGGCAATCATTAACTTCGAATTCCATTTCAGGTTGGCATTGTAATGACAACCGGGTTCGGTTCGGGTGACCTCTGGCAAACACTTTGAGAAGGGAATTTGATTTCCTGTAACATCAACCCTTTCCCCACACGGCTTCAAGCTACCTTGAATTAATTTGATTCGGGACTTAAGGAAATGGTGAAGGTAAATAATGCCAAGTTGCGTACAGCGTTATTTGGAGAGCGATCGTTGTCGCATGACCTGAATATTCTTATACATACCTACATAATTAGAAGTCATTTATTATTCTAATTGATTATGTTTGTTGATGATGATCACACAGTATTATTTTTCACTGCATACAGTTTGATCAATTCATATTTTTCTACAACAAATTGAACTTTCCTCGTTCTGTCTGTGTTTTAAAAATAGTGCATGGTTATTGACAGGACATTAGAGCTTTTCCGTGCACACGGTATGCCTACAAAGTCAACAGAAATCATTAAGGAAACTGCGAATGTAATGAATTCATCATTAGTGAACGCAAAATTTGTTTCCAACGAACTTAGAGTCCTTTACCAGAAAACCGTGATTCCGCAGTTCTGCCTCCATTTAAGGATCTGTCCCTACTCAGGAAGCGTCCATAACTCCGGAGCGAGCGTAGCGTAACCATGAATTAAAATAAAATTTTAGCAATTAAATTTATTAATATGGCACTGTGCAGGTGGACTCAATAGTTGCCGTCATTAGTGACCAAACTCCACTCGAACTCGCCGTCCGAACCGACTCGTGTTGCGCTCACACACACACAAAAACCCATGTGCGGCTAGAAATATTTCATTAATTAGTTCACTAAATCGATGGGCTATAACATAGTTTTAATTAAGTTCATTATTTTTAATTGGATGCGGTTTGTTCTCTTCGTTAAGCGAAAGATAGCAGCAAAATGTTTTGTTGTTGTGTTGAAACTGCTATTGCAGACGAAAATAACAAGCTGGCCGCCTTCTCGGCCCTCCTCATCCTTCTTGGTTGCAAAATCTTTCTGCACTAAATTGGAGTGAGAGGCAGCAGTGGTTTTACACAGCTCTGTGTACGCTGCATAGTGCATTGTGAGCCCCCGCTCCCGGCACACTGCCCCACTCTTCTGCCCCGTCTGCCTTCAGCTCATCAATTTAATTACCATCTCTGGGGCGAAAGATATTCCAATTGATGTCAATTATACTTTGTCTGCCATTTCCCAGTCCACAAAGTCCCAGTCACCAGCTCCACGTTCACATATCTCCCGAGCCACTGTGTATGATTCGGTGCCAGTTTGGGACCTTCCTGCAGCGCCGGGGAGCCCCGGCCGCATATATTTTTTTTCGTTTTGTGGAGCACAAGTCAGGGGGAGTGAATTAGTGTGATTGCTCGAATTATGGCTTAGCCATGATCAGCGTGGGAAACCAATAATCAGCAGATACATCGTGACCAGAAAACGTTCGAGAGGAAGTGAGGAAAAAGGTAAAATTGCACAGGGTGATTGATTAAGGGTGACAATTTTCCTGATTGTGCCCCGAACAACGAATACAAAAAATTTTACCCAATCAGGTATTTGTTGTCTGATGCAAATACACTTGAAGGTAAATTGCGCGATTATGCTGGTGGCGCAGGATGTTGCAGGCAATAGGCAACAGGGATTCTGATTATTTAAAAAAAAAAAGAAGAGATTATCGAATCACCGATTACCAACTCAACTCCCAGGACACGTGCTCCTCTTTCTCGGAAATTAAGCTAACGGAAAATGCATTCCGAGACAGTCGTGACTTACCTTAAGATGTTTTCAGTTTTTCTCAACTCCTTTTCAATATAAAAGTGTAACAAAAATCTCCTTGAATTTCCTTATTTTTATTATTCATAACTTTGCTGTTACGGTTCGGAATTCATGGAAAAAAAAACGCCAAAAAATTTTTAATTGTTTAAATATTTGTTTTTCGCATAATAGTACTCAATGCAATTTCCAACGAACAAACACGATTTGAACTCTCGAACACGATTAATTAAAATGAGTTTCTGGCGCGAGGAGAGTTCATCGTGACTAATTATTGCAATGTCTAAAATTTTGTAATTCATTTTGTGTTGTTGGCCCAAATATTTTTGTGAACCGGAAAACCGTAAACTATAGAAACTTTTTCTGGTGTACTTTGATAGCGTCTGCAGAATAGAAGTGCACTCTTACAGCCGCATCTGCGCTTGCATTGAAGGTGAAAAACTCCGGGCTGTGGCAGGGTTCCGTAATAGGCTTATTAATTTACTTAGATCCATGAAACTTTCTCATTACTCCTCAATATTTAATTAAATTGCACGAGTACTGGCCCCGGCGAAGTTTTTAATTGCGAAGCAGCGTAACTTTTGCGAAAATTAATTTTAACTACACACCACCCAAACACATTAACAAGTGGGGGGACGGAACACAGAACAGGGAAACTAGCGTCGAGCACCCGCACTGGCAGCTAAGGACGCGGATGTTAGTTTATTACTCCTTTCGCTATTAATCTCATCTCAAGATGGTGCTGAGCTCATTTTAAACTTTTCAGCAATAAAAAAAGAAGTGGAAAATAATATAATTAGAATTTCAAGAGTCAGTACTCCATCTCCAAGTCAAAGGAAGGATCACTTCGCTGTAGGGAAATTAAGACTAATTAACTTTAGATACTTCATAAGTACTAAAAAGGGTTTCTTGCGGATTCTCGATATTTAACCTGCTGTAGATTAAACTCACATCAAGGATCCTTACAGAAAGGTAACCAATGATTGAAATTGCCGAGTCGGAAGTTGGGGTTCAACTGCAGGCGCACGAGTTGAAATTGCCTTCAAATGAATTCAATAACTTTGCGATCCGATCCGTTCACGTCCTGCCACCCCTAAAGATGCTCGTAAGATAAAAGTAGCCGATTGAAGGATTCTGTGTGGGAGTATTCCCTAAAACCGAGATAGGATCAGTACAGTATTATATAATTAAAGATTTTTTCAAGTAATCCGCATTTTTTCAAAATCACAGATCTGCTGTCTAAGCACTCGCCATTTTATTAATGCTCCTGGAAGGATGTCTCCATCTCGCAGCACTATATGTTGACTTAGTGAAGACTTGTGTTTGTTTTTCATTTTGGAGCTTCCTGAATCGTAGATTTCCATATCAATTGGAGTTTTTCAAGGGACCTAAAAGGGAATCTAGAATACACGGCAGGACATATGCATTGGGTAGGATGTGGATTTCATTTATACACGAAATTACCCTTTGCTGTGCGAAATTCTTCTTGCAAATTGGGTTCGTTACGCCCGCAGAAAAATTGTCAGAAAGGGCGGCGGTTGCAATGTCTCCCCAATTATTTAATTTCGTCCTAATTCTGTCCCCTTCCATTCATCGAGCGGAAACATGACGAGGCCGAGTGCGAAAAGGCTGCGGGTAGTTATGAAGTGCGCCCGAGCGTGTATCCCAAAGTGCGGGGGCCCGGCAGAAGTCGCCACTAATAGGGGGACAAGCACAATACTCAGACACAAAGGGATGTGCACTTCTTAATTGGAGCAGGCCATCATCAATTCAAAACGTCAATTAAACCGGGATACGTAAGCAAAGCTAAACAAACCCCCGGGAGTTTTTGTCCCTTCTTCTGTTGTGTTGTGGGACGCGTTTTAATGACCGCCGGTGCGCTGCAGTAATCTTAAAGGCTGCGATTCGTCTAAGGTGAGCAAATAATTGGACATCAGTCCAATTTTCCACTCCTCCATGATCCCCGGAATCCCCGGTCCGGGGAGCCTATGCTCGCACTCATTCCCGGCTGAATTGCACTCTGAGCTCGTTATTTCATTTCAGACGGCGGACGAGTTAGCATTTGAGGAATTTGATTTAATAAGTTCCATCCGAAGTGTGGCATTGTTACTCGGGCAGCGGCCCGACGAGGTTGCACTCCAGAGACACTGATGTCGATTTGACGACGTTGATACCATTGATTTGATCACCATGTGGAATCAATGGAATTTTTATACATCGACACGGAATACAATTGGGGAGTGGATGGAGAAGAAGTATGGCAATTACCACAGGAAACTGCTGTCAGTTAATTAAACTAACTTTCCAACCTAATTGGATTTCCAATGGCACCAGTTTCAAGAGGTTTTATTTCAAATTGTAGAACAGCATCACTTTGAGGAACTTTTCTAATAAAAGTTCTTCAACTTTTCCCAACGACGCACGACATGTTATTTGCAATTGAAATTCATATTTGAAGAAGCAAACAACAATGGCTGTTTGATCTGAAAATCTTCCCAGCCACACATTTATTGTTTATTACGTTGGACAACACTAAACATAATCTGTAAGAAATCCATTAAAATTGATTACGAAATATTAAATTAAATTTCATCAAAAAGTGACCCTTGACACCGAGTACTTGTATCGTATCACGTCAATGAGATTATTCCTATACTCCTACAGTCCTCTAGGGTTTCATCAGTTCCTCGCATTACAATGAATTTTGGACATCCTGAGAACATAATTGGAGTGCTTTGATGAATTGCTGTGCCGTATTAATTACATTCATCCGCTTATCTCTAATTAAGTGCATAATATACGGACATAGCAATGTTTTCTGGCGGCGTTATTTCTACTTAGCGAAAGCCCATTTCACAGAGCATCAGCATCATGCGGGGTGCAGCGGAGTGGAACTGATTGAACTACAATTAATATGACTTACAATGGTACCACCGGCGACTAATTAAGGCCAATTTGGTGTTCGACGAACTGAAATGATTGGAGGCCGGGCCTCCCATTAGAAATTCACCATCGGATCGATCGCTTATCTGGCGCAGCGCGGTGTGTACGTGGTGCCGTGGTTCTTATCACTGGGTCTGGGTCCAGCAGCAAGTGGCCACCTCAGATAACATCCGGATCGAATTGGGTATGAATATTAAAGCTCTGGATGGTGAATTGGTAATTTAGTGCGGGCCTAAGAAGGAATTCCCTTCCGTCCACTCGCGATGATTTTCAATTTTACAACTTAATTAAAACGCCGAATGAAGTGCGTCTTTTTACATTTTGGGCAGCATACATAATTCTATTTAATTGGCAACATTTACACGTATTTACGTGTTGGATCCGTTTTACATGCACCCAATTAGTTCGACCGGTTTGTTGCCTTAATGAAACTGTAGTGAAACGATTTCGAGTTCAAATCGGGCGTTGGGCGCATTAGTCGTGCTTTCCCTGTTTGTTTATAACAAAATCCAATTAGGGGCTCATTCGGAATGGCCTTTAATTTAATTTCTCACACCATTCCTCCGTTCGCGTTTAACACCTACGACAACTGCCCGCCGACAAAGAGCTGAAAAAATGTCGAGAATCAAAAACGGTGAAAGACCACAAATATACGATGCCGACGGAAAAATAAATAGATAGAAATGGTGGCCAAGTGCAGATAGGACTCCTCCATATGCAAATAAACAAAAATAATTACCTGTCCATATTCATTAGCATAAAGATGAAGCATCGGCTATCGCATCCATCATTTAGCACTAATTGACACCTACCTGTGGAGTATGTTTAGCATACCGGTCGTGGTGCCAGCTCGCCCCCCGCTCGTCGAGGATCTTGATTTGCTCGCGCGAAAGCCTTTCGGCCTCCTCATTCTATCCCCCCCCCCCCCTGCCTCACAACCGACCGTAAATCTAGCTCTGAAGTATTTCAGATTTTTTACAAGATAAAAAGTTTTCGAACAGTGACAATTGCAATCGACTTTTGATCTTCGCGGATAATAAGGAGGTGTTTGTTGTATCATCCCATCCATCTGGACGGGGCCGTTGGGAACCATCACGGTTAAGTGCCTTCAAATGTTTGCGACGATAACGCGAGCTCCAGTCAATTATTTCTGCAGCCATCATTACCGGCTGTTTGGTCATTGTCAAGTGCATAGATTTCTCCCAATTATGCATATCTGAGGTCCAATTTAAATTTCAAATTCATTTCCAGCATCCTAAAAGCTCCCCAGATCGATGGCGAGGACGCGACAATGTGGACATGTGTGTGTGTGTATGGTTTTGGTAATTATATATTGATGATCGGGTTTGGCTCTGCGGAGAATTTATGTCAATTATTTATGTATGCATAATGAACCAAAGTCGATGCGACGTTTGAGACCTTTCAACGTAAATTATCACCTGAAAGTTTACGCAAAAAACTAAACTTCATCGGCGATCAAGCGCGAGTAGATCAATTATAATTAACGGTGACCTCGGAATGTTGGCAGCTCCTATTTCTGGTATTCACTCTGGAGCCGTATTAATCAGACACGCTGGCAATTATTCAACTCTCATTGGCTGCCTCCGACCCCGAGACATTGTTGGCTTCTCGAGAGTAATTAAGCCGCGGAAACGATCCGGTCCACGTCCAGCACTGGAAATTGGAAAAGTAATATTAATTTGCGTTAATTGGCGATTCGATTCAGATCTGGGGTTCCAGCGTCTGCTCACGGCTGCAGCTTCTTTGGCTGCGATTTCCAACTACGAGATTCTTACCATAGAAGGCTCTCGGGAGAAGCTATGCGAAACTAATATTCACTTTGCGGATGATAAAAAACTGCTCGTTCGATACTCGTTTTCGTTTGCTCAATAAACGTGGATCCAGATTTCCTTACCGATCGCCAACAGCACTAATAATCTGCATAATTTCCAATTAACGAAATCAAGCTGATCCATTTCCAAGGGAATATTGCGAAGAAAGCATTTACTATAATTAACTGCATTTCGACAATACTGCCTTTTAAAGTGATCCAAGGTCGTTTGAATGTTATGTATTTCTAGGGCAATTATCTTAACCATAAAACTATATCTGCAATGACTTTTAAATAAGAGAAACTATATTAAGCGGAATCATGAAAATTAGCTTGAAAATTAAAATCGTTGAACCCGCTTTTTTAACTGGTTTTTTAATCGCATTTGCAATACATAAACGATTTTAAGTTTTTGTTAACTAATGAGCGAGTTTAAAAAACCACCTTGTAACAACATTTTTTGTTGTTTTTCAGGGTTTTCCTTCTTCAGCATTATATATAAAATAAAGTCACATAAAAAGATAAGTGAGAAGAGGTTTTGAAATTTGTATAAATTAGCCTTGTTTTGCTTCATATACATATTTTTCGCTAATAATCACAAATTATGTTTCTGTTCGCATTTTTTATGTATGCTTTCGATTCAATTGCAATAAAAGAGAAGAGTTAGTGATGCCTAAAACGAAATATAACTGAAACCCATTGAACATCCCCGAAGGTAGCAATTCTGGCGGGCAAAGGAATCCTGTCGTAGATGTGAGTGGCACAAAATTCGAGAACGCCAGGAGCAGAGTGCCGCAGCATCTCGGTTCGGCATTAAAATTCTTCGTCTCTATACTGAAGAACACTCGAGAAAAATTCAATTATTAATTGCGCCGGGTCGGCATTAACTCCGCCGTATAATTTTAATACGTCTGTCCTTCGTCGGGCGTTTGAAGGGCAGGGAGTCGCCGAGTCCTAATGACGCCCGTCCGTCCTATTCGGATTCATTAAAATTTCGAACACACGCTCTAACGAGCTCCCGAAACTACTGGACGCGATTATGGGCCACTTAATTGGAAGCTACCATTAATGCAAAATGTCAATTAGGAATAACAAAGCCATATATCCAAACACTAAGTTGGAAGGGCTTTTTTGATGGGCTACGTGTTTTAATGATCTCCAGTTCAAGCTTCCTACCGTCTTCCGCTGGCAGGATTTAGGATGCCGCACCCCGTCTGATGGTGCTGATGCTGGTGCTGGTGTGGTGAAAAGTATGCGTGAATCATGCCCCCCAATCCCCCACACGACCGATGGATACTAAGACCCGTTCGGTTGTTTCCCCACGGACGGATGTAGCTGCATCCACAGAGCAGCCCTTTTTATTGCTCCCCAACCGATTTTAATGATTTCAAAATAATTGAGCCCATTTTTGGTTCGAGTTGGCGATGTGAGCAGGATTTAAGGTGATTTTTTAAGGATTTCTAGTTTTTGCTAAATGTCTCGTTAGCTTAAACAATGTGTCCGGATCAGCCGAACATTCCGCCGCAACTAGTCTCATTTACAGCGGAACTGCAGGAATTTTGAGGAGATGCACACAAATGCGCGGATAATGAGCAATGGTGGTTTATTAAGTTTCTCCGGATACACGATGGTTTTTCAGGAGCGAAGACCGATAATTGGGAGAACACGAAAAGGATTTGGAAGAAACAGGGAGCATCGAGGCGTCCTTTGTCTGGTCTAGTGTTGCTGTTGCTTGAAATAACGGATTTCAAAATGGAAGGAAATGTTTCTCCCGTATTTATTACTAATAAATAATAAATTATTAGTTATGTTTATAAATCACATTTTTACGAATTAACATTTAGATCTTGTATCCAATATTTTACATATTTGCCGAAATATCCTTATTGTGGAGATCCTTCTCTGAAAATCGAGCAGTAACCTCGAAATATTAGAACACATCTTTTCAACAAGTAAACGCCCACTTTTGTATATTTTTCTATATAGGTACATATTCCAGGAATTCAGGAAAATTAGGTAACAATACCCACCCGAAGATTACGGTGACGTAAAACAATTCCGCCCACAGAGCATCCCGAACAGGACCTTCGTGGTCAGTTAAACTACACTGCATACGGTACTTATTGTTTTCTCGTTAAAATATTTTAAGAATATTCCGTTCCTCTTGCACGGCAACTGAAAATAAGGGTCCGGTCTCGTTTACTCCAGATAAGGATGCTATAGCCAAAGGGAGCGGAAGAATTCAACTGTGCATATCATTAAAAATGTTTCATGTTTCTGGGTTGTTATTTTATAGCACTGACCCGCATATAAGAGGGCGACATCCAATAATAACATACGTACGGACGGATATTTCTTTAGAATTTGAATTTCTGTGCCCAGAAGGAATCTTGCGAGTATTTCTACTTCGTTTATAATCAATTATATCAGATTCTTCTAGCGAACTTAAGACTTCATACCTTTCCCCCCAGACCCCACACACTAAAAGGGATTAACATAGAAAAGACAGAATTGTACCTACAACACATTTCAAATGTGAAGGATTCTTGAACTGTTCATTCGCAAATTGAACACTTTAAGAAATATCTCGATGTATTTTTCAGGATCCCCTCAAATGGTTTTCTAGGATATTATTGTTTTTCCGAGCAGGTAAAAGTAGCCACTGGGCATATTAAAAATAATGTCTTGTTTACCTAGAGAGCTGATTTACCTAACGAGCAGCTCCTTGCTGAGTGGTCAGAATATTTGAATACATTTCGTCCTTGTTGCTTTTTCAACCTTATTCCAATAAAATTGAGAAGGACACTTAATATTTTTTGTTGCCGCATTGTTAAAGTCTGCACAAGAGCTTGAGCCTTGAATCAGTTCACCATGGTAATTGCGACTAATGGCCAATTTGCCCAACATATTCTCATAATCCAATGGTATTTGATTGACTACCTTGCACGGTGTCTGAAACAGGATTGCAGTGGCGTCCTTGTGAACTTTTACCTCTAGGTAATGGTAACAAGGATGAGTAGTTTCAAGTCTTAATTGCGGTATTAGCTGATAATCGTTTGAACCACGTTGTTCTACAGTGTTTGGAAAACCATCGATTCCATTTAACAACAAAAAAAGAATGACTGAAAATCTGGAGCAATCTTGAAAAGGGATCGACAGTGGAACCAGAACTGACAATTCGCACTGTTCGCGGCATGGCTTTGCGTACGTTAATTAGTTGTTTGCGTGTCACATTCACTTTTTCGTGTTTGCTGCGTTCACGTGAGTGGTTTAGGGTTCTAATTCGCGACATTAATAAAACCAAAAACGCAGAGGCACTTGCCATGAGATGGATAACTCCGCACAATCGACTAAATGACAGCGCTACACCATTGCCGCGTTCACCCCGCGACAGTTTTGTGCCAACGACAGTACCCAGCCCTAATTTCCATTGCATGTCAATACACGTAGACTTGTTATCCACCCCCATTCAACCCTCTCCAGAATGGGTGTGAGGCAATCGAACGAGTTTTGCTCCAACCTAATGTGCACACCCTGTACAGGGAGTCGGGCTCCGCACGGGGAGTCGACTTAATTGTTTTAATAATTAACCATAATACTCGACTACAACTATTTGCAATTACCCAAATGATGTTCATTGTCTCTTTGAGAATATTTCGTTATCGTTAATTAATTATTGTTGGCAACTTGTGCTCGTGTTAGTGCCGATGGTGATTCGGGCTCAAGTAAGAGGATGTGTCTGCATTCGAGCCGGTATGTCTTCATCAGGCTCATCATATATGCAGTACCAGTAAAAGCCATTTAATTAAGTCTGAATCATGTACAACAGCATCCAATTTGAAATACCACGGCTGCCTTCAACTTGCGTTCGGGCTCCTCTCGTCCCGAAATACTCGCAGGAGCATAGCCCCAACAACTCACACCGCCGCTATTAACTGTTATTGTCGATAGGAGTGCGATAATTACTTTATTGCAAAATTGGCATCCCCCAATCGCACAAAGAATTTCTAATACTAAATGCGGGGGCATCGGCTTATGGCTGCTACATTTTAGCAAAGGAATTCATTCGCTAATTGGAGGCACGCGGGCTGTATGAGATTCCTTGAATAGTCGGGCGGAATCCTTGTCGTTGTCCTATTTGGAAACAAAGTTATTTTCGACACCACTAAGCTTTCAATAACTGGAAAGTCAACGCTGTTGGTATGTTATTTTGGGTGCACTAATTGCATATCACCAAAGCTCAATGTTTGGCTGGTTTCGGTGCAGATCCATTTTCTTTTGATGCCGCCCCGGAAGGAAACATTTACCGCATTCGATGTATCGAATGTCTTACACCTGCAAGATTTCCGGCTATTTTGAGAATCGAATTGAGTTGATTGGAAACCAGGAATACCATCCTTACATAATCCATTCGGAGAAGAGCAACAAAGCGCCTTGCCGAACCATATTAATATCCTTTGCGAGACGAGACGTCGTAAGATCCTAATTAACGTACTGTATTCTATCGAATTTCAAATCGAATTCAAAAAGGAAAAACAACAAGTGTCGATTTTCAAACACAAAGTGTATTCGAACATCAGCGTGTCTAAAATCTAAATTTACAATCCTTTTTGTACCGCTCTTGGAAATTACTAACACAGGGTTATGCATTGTTTCGTTGCGAAGTCCTTTCTTTGGCTATGGACATCTGTACTTTTACGTCTGTAAATTTTCTCGTTGTCACGAATGCAGCCATTGACGATGATACACCTTCTCGCATTTGAAGAACCCATTCAAGAGAGAGAACACGCTGCCGTGAGTGTTTTCTATTTCCAGAAAAACAATGAGCCTTAGTTTCAATAAAAATTAAAAGTTAACTGTACGTAAATCTTATGTTTTATGTTTTAAGCAGGGTACGTAAATTTTTCATTCGTGAACCGAAAAAATTTGGCTCACTCATAATTTTCGGTTCACGAATGAGCAAAACTGGTTTCGACTCGTGAACCAAAAATTCGGTTCAGAGTTTTAAAAATTTTGTTCAGTTCTGAGCGTGAGCAGAATTCCTGTTTTTCATTTTAATCACTCATGAGGCGAGCTGAAAACAATTTTGTTCAGCAGTGAATTTGAACCGATCAAAAGAATCATTCTTTTCGGCTCTGCTCCCAAGTGAATCAAATTTTTATACCCTAGATGTAGGGTATATTAGTTTTGAGCGAACGTTTGCAACGCCAAGAAATAATCGTCACAGAAAAGAAAGAACTATATATTCATGATTGGGAAAAGAAACCGTTTTATGCATGTCCGTCTTTTTGTCTGTCTGTCTATCTGTCTGTGTCTCTGTCTGTCCAGACGATAACTCGAGAACGCTTCTAGCTAGAGACTTGTAATTTGGTACAATAATATTTGATTAAAATTGCAAGGTCAAGTTCGAAGATGAGCAAAATCGGGCAACTCCTTCTTAGTGTTGCCATATAAGCTCCTGAATCGTTTTTATACAAAAATGTTGATTTTGTTAACTGAATGTTTACATTTTGAATTTTTTTCGTTAAATATTGTTATAAATACGGATTATAATTAATTATTTGTCCGAAATTTTATTTGCACGGTCTTTTTTTACACGATATTAAAATTATAGGAATGGAAGAAAACGTCGGCAATTTTAAGATGGTAAACGTAATGGGATTTACATGGAATTTTTTGATATAGAATGAATGGATTAATTGGGATTTTTCTACTGGGGTAAATTGTATTTTATATGTTTTGGGGTTCTGGGGGTGGGGGTGAAACCATCTCCCTTGGAGTTGTTCAAGCTCATGCTGAGTACTATTAAATTAAGCAGTCGCGGACAACTAGTGACACAAGAAAATGCATGTCTAGATTTTTAGATAGAATGAGTAATGAGTATATTTTACTACATCTAGGGTATCACGTAATTGGTGTGACCAATTGCTTCCTTACTAGTCAACTCTCAGAATTTTCGAGTCCCTTCACGAGTTTTATTTTTAAGTTCATGAATAGAAAAATTTGGTTCACGAATGATTTAAAAATTCAGCTCATATGAATTCCATTCGCTCGTGAGTGAGCCGAAATTTTTTCACTCTCCGAAGCCTGGTTTTAAGTCGTACAGGTTTCCCTCTAGGCCATAAGCTTCCTGTGCGTTTGTGGATTTCTTTGGACTGTCAGGTCGCCAGCGACCTCGAGGTTTCTCCACACTGCACACGTGCAGACTTTGTCCGATTTACTCCAACACAAACAACACGATGAGTAGTTGTTTTTGCCAAACGCCCAATTGTCTTCTACACAAAATAGTTCACATGAAACAAATTGTTCGCTCCCAAGGATGGTTTTCAAAAAAAGGCCTCATCTCAAATGGGTTAATACTCGTAAAAGAAGACAAGCAAAAACTTATTAGATACTGTTTATTCCCGCGTAAATAAAACCACAAAAGCGAACGAGAGGGAACATACTTAGTGACCTTGTTTGTTACCCCACAAACGTGCTTAATGAGTAAACTGATAAATCCCGACTTATTTGGTAGAAATAAATTTGGCTTTTTTTTTTAAAGGGGTCTAAGTCGAGACTGCTCTCATTGTCGGCTCGGCAGCTCTGAATGGGCTCAGCCAAAAATCTCGGCTACAATCGCCGCAGTGAGAACTTTTTGAGCCCGAATTAATTGTAAAAGAATCCGAACAGCCCCGAATCAAATGAATTTTGCGTTTGAATCGCTCCTAATGTGACTTTCGAATTTCTTCGCCCAGCCACAAGAGAAGTCATTAAATTAAGTTCACTTCACTGGTCCAGCGTCTCGGCTCAACAGGAGCTGGGTTGTTGTGCACACGGAGATGACCTGATTGAGTCGGAACAATTACTTCCCGGGTGATTGATAGGAACGGGAATGAATGACTGAAAGCGTCTTAACGAGTTCGGCTGAAAGCGATTCCCACAATGAGCAGTCACAAGGAGGGATCGTCATTACATGCAGCCGGCTCAACCCTCAACGGTTTCCTTGCGCTAGAATCAATCAGTTGCTAAGACTCTCGGGTGCAGTTACCCCTTTTTCCAACCTAAACCAGAATATTACGCATTCTTCTCACAGACATTTCAATATTCGGCTTTAAGGATATTTCGATTAAGGGGAATTAAAGAAATTCTTTATTTGTCTTTAGTTTCTCTTAGAAATCATTTCATTTCGGAATTCAAATGAACCTATTAAAATTGTTATGTTTAAATTACTGACTTACTCTGATGAAGGAGAATAGTTTCCCCATAGCCGGCGATTGGAATGCAATGGTGTCCGAAAGAAACGCGGTAATCCTGGACTTACCTTGCACTCAAAGTCGCAAATAATGAAATTAGCATAAGATTATTTTGTGTTTGAAAGTGTAATTTCCATCTAGAAATCAATAAAATTCCTGGCGTCAGGCGAAGGTCAGGCTGGCCTCAACTCCCTCAACGCCAGTCTAATAGTATCCTAATAGTATCCTGGCACGAGTGAGTTCTGCTTACATTTTTCGAAGTGCATTTCTGCAACGAGTCCTTCGACCGGTCAAATTAGAAGTCCTGAGAAATCCCAGCCGAAGTTCTCCACATGGCAATATTCTTGAGCATCTGATTTAATTTCTTGAGAAGCTATGCGTAGAATTTATCACTTTCAGTTTGTAGTTTTGCATGAATGCCGGCTCCTTAAGGATACGTGGCACGTTGATGTCCCCAGAAATGGCTAAACGAGTGCAGATGTACCGGACCGGCCATAAATAAATAACCAATGTCCGTCTGGCATGCAGTGTGACGATGACGGCCTGGAGCTGCATGAAACGTTCAATTGCCAACTACATAATTGATGAACCCTCGTATTCCTGCGCTGGCAAAATGAACACTTTACTATAATGTGTATGTTGCCGGAAGTGGACACTATAAAAATTGAAAATTAGATTCGCTCGCTTCGCAGACAGACACAGACACAGACGCAAGTTATCCAGGCAAAACTTTCAACTTTAAAGTTTGGTAATTACAGCACGTTGAGTGACGCCACAAAACGCCCTTACGAGACTGGAGGAAACAATTATAACTCAGGCTCAACTTCATTAAATGGCGTAAACTTTTGCGTGCCCGTCTTCTCAAACAGTGGGTGCTGAAACCAGGGAGGGGGGGGGGGGGGGGGGGGGTTATAACAAAGCCCAAAGGCGGTTTCATGTGTGCCATGCAATTAAAACATGTGAGCCAGAAACGGGCTTTGTGCCTGGTTATAATCAAAGGATACACCTACAGTGGAGCTAACTGGCGTGTTTCTGAAAAGCACTGAAATGGGAAGTCTTTGACCAGTACACCCCGGAACTTGTAAATGGCAGAGTGAGAGGCTTCTCCTTGCTGCGGATATCTATGGGTGCGGGCAAATGTACCTTCATAATTAGCTACTGTGCTACAGTAAAGGAGTGTTGGGTTTTTAACGCCCTGACATGTTTCGTTTAAGTTGAAAATTAGACGTCTGCCCAACCTGCCTGACAATTCGACCCTTTGAGCTCTTCAAATTTTACACTAAAGCATCCCGGTCCTGTTTTTAAGGGCAAGGATATGTCTGTTTCAGATTACCACTGACGAGCTTAATTAAATGGGAAGGACCGAATCTGGAAAAAGGCAAAAACTCTGCAGGACGTCAATAGGGAAAATAATCCTAACTTTTTCAAATGTGATACCCAATTATAGCTGCACCGTTGATTTGGCTCAAATCTGTGGAGTGGAATTTCAACGCAGTTTATCTTTGTGCTTAATAACATTGTATCAGTTAATTATAACTGCGTTCTAATTGCACTAATTTACTTATAACCTGATTGTAATTTACATGTCCACGTTATGAGTTTATGGTTACATATTTGTGAAAAATAGCTTCACACTGATTTTTCTTAAAATTACTGTCTACATTTTTTTATATATTGCAGTTTTGTTTTCTTCCTTGTTTGCTTACTTGAAAAAAGGACTTCACGCTGCAATTAAACTCCTAAATTGCAAACGTGCCTTCCGTAAGTAAGATTTGCAAACACCGGAAAACTCTAAAAGGACAAAGCATGCGTGAAATTCTATTTTCCGGCAACACCGGTACTTGTTCGCCACTTTGTTTTTCCGACTTCCTGAAGACGTTTGATGTTCCCCCGAGTGCGAATCATGCCCGCTCCGACGCTCGGAAACGGAGATCACACCTCTGATTTATGGAATGCTTGATTTCAATATTTAAAGCACTCTGAGGGCTCGCGCGAGCCGGCCCCAATAATTCGTGGGCCATAAAAGCAATCCGGTGGAGTCCGCCATAACAGAGAAAGTACCTGCCATTAGGGGGATTACGCCACCACCGCCAGTTCCCGGAGCGGATAAAAAAATTTGCAGGCAGATAAACAACTTTTGGATCTGAGTGAAGGTAGCTGTGGCGGGGAGGAAAATTACTTTGCGCCGAATGTGCCATTAGCCTAATCACTCGTCGAATATTAAGAGCAGTTCTCCGTTCTCAACCGTTAAATGCATTAAAAGATTCATGATGCCGGCAAAACGCTTTTATCATATCAAAATTGGCTTTGTTTGCGGGCTTGTGTGCGAGACTGCGAGTACAGTTGCTTGTTGTGTACGAAGTTGTACTATGGGAGCGTCGCGTCGCGTCGTATTGCCGTCGCTTCGCTCTGACGCTACCGCCTGTGCTGACGGCCAACAGCTAGCTAGCTGCTGGGGGCATTCGTTCCTAGGCTCTTAGGTACCGAGAGACGACGTGACCAAACTTTCTCATTATAATTTATAATCCGAAAGGCGTACAGGACCCCCGCGACAGTCACACACACTGTATTTAGTGCATTGTAGTCTCAATTACGCAGCCTGGATAAGGCCTCTAATTTCGAATAACTGGATTTTCTCGCCGATCTGCGCTGTTAATTAGGCCTAATTAAGACAGCATGACACGAGTCCCTGTCGTCGCACCGCGCTGCTCGAGGATTTCGGAAAATGCAGCTCGCAAGGGAGCCAAAACAAAACAGGGATGAAGAACGGGCGCGCGAATTACTACTATGCCAGTATTGAGTACTAGCTGAGCCAGGGAAATGCTGCACGAGTGTGCGTCAATCAGAGGGGAATCGAAATTATATATGGTCTTCTCTGTTCAGCAGCTGAATAGCAACGCTTACGATCCCCACCACAGCGCGATGCTGAGATGTGTGCATATAAACACCGCATTCGAGCGACTGTAAAATGTACGGCTTCTCAGCTTCTGTCCGATTCTGTGCTTCGGAATGTTTTCTTCCAGTACATGCTCGCCGTCGACCTCAAGCTGTGCGACGCGGAACATGCACGTTTCACACGACAAGTTCTTTAGTAGTGTGCGTCTGTAGTGAGAACGTGTGCAACGGCAAGAACCAAGCGCGACAAGCGGCGTGACTCGACACTCGAGTTGATCTGATCAGTATAGTGTTGCCCAATGAGTCATCAAGACGTAGTTACTTTGCTCGATGCTCAGCCGAACGAACGACGGTCAGCTTGAATTTAACCTTGCCAAAGTGGAGCTGAGGGCGCTCCTTGCGGTGACAGGAGTGCTCGCGACAGTGGTCTTCGCGATCTAGTCGGAATTACAGTAATACAGTCTTACAGATTTACAGTGCTGCAGTGAGTGATAGTTTCCCGAGTTGCTGAGGCTCGAAAATTCCGATAGGCAGCTATCAGAGTTCCCTATTCAGGAATAGTGACCTCAGAGTGCCTAAACGTGCGTTGCCAAACTTTTGAGTGTGCCGTGTTGGTCATCGCTCCCCGCCGCCGCCGTGCTGCCGTGAAAAGTGTGGTTATGACACTTGTGACTCTGGCCCCAGCTTGAATAAGCAACACGAAAGGTAAGTTAGTGCCCAGTGTCGGCGACCCGCACCCCATCAGCGGTCATTGGATGGTGTGGAGTGTGTTATTTGATCCAATATTAGCTGTTTACGCCACCGAGTAGAGACTATCGTAATAAGGGCTGTGCGAGAGAAGGAATTCTTGGCAAAAAGTCTATTCCGAATCCTGTTCCTTGCCCACCCGTCTCCGTTCCCCTGTTCCATGGTGTGTGGACGCCAGAACAGCTGTGTGCGATACACAAACGCAGCTCCCTAATGACAGCGCAGTCAATTACAACGGTGTTCGTGCACTGACACATCTCCCGAGGCGTCACACGCACAGCGAAGACGGTTTTGTGCCGCAGACGGACGGCCATGATGGTGTGTGCGGCTCAGCAGATACCGTCGAGCGAGGGGCTTTATTCCACAACAATAGAATTTTAGTTCATTATCTTGGACAAGGTTTTGCTCTAATTAGAACGTGGTTGTAGGGTAACAATTATTTATAATGGGGATTATGTAGGGGCGCTCGGTGGGTAGAGGAGCCTGTCTTATATCGAATTCGTGGATAAGATTAACATGGCTGTTCCTCGCCCCGCACCCATATCCACTTTAAACTCACCAGTGCCGAGAAGGGAATTTAATTACGAGCGACGACCGTGTATGGCTGACTCGTCTCAGGGCTTGTGGGTGCTGCTGGGGGTAGCGGGGCGAAATTGGGGGATTGGGTGCGAGGGTGAAGGAAGCCTGTCAATTTCGAGAAGTGCCGTAATTCGTCTTTCTACGTGTGGGTCCCCCCGGCCGATGGATTGGGGCCGCCACTTGAACCAATTATTCTAAGATGATCGAGCGCTCTACCCGGAAGGATAGAAATTGAAGGGATTTGTATGTCCGGAAGAAAAATTGTCTAAAGACACAAATTTTAATTGGGATCAATTAAACAGTTCTAATTGTTGTCCGTACTTCGGATCTCCTATCTACCCCCGCTGTCTTATCTTCGCAGTTATCACTCGAACTGATTTCGCACGTTCCACGAGTAGACCGCGATGCCCAACACTTATCGGAGTCCCACTTACGTGAAGGTGTCGCGGAAATGACTTGGAAGAGCACTTCGAGAATTTACGCACGCCAAAGCCAAGTGTTCAAGTATCAGGGGTGCACGGGACGTGTGGGGGTGCATACAGTTCAGTGATTGCAATCCGAGAAATGATTTCAGCCTTTGCGAAGAAGAAATCTTCGCGGTTTCAGGTGTCACCCAAGTCACGGCAACTTTCACCTGCGGATGGAAATTCGCCGCGGCACGTGGAAGCACAAATCCACAGGAATTTCTTGTAAATTTTGTTCACAAGTGCGGACCCGAAGTAGCAAGACGAACCTTTGGTCAGTAATTACGAAAGCTAATTGAGTTACCACAAAGAAGAAATATAAATACAACGTGCATTTAGAAAATTACTATAACTTTTTTTCAGGTCCAAATATCGCACTCCTCGCAACGTTTTGACCTCTTGGGCTCCAATGGTGTCATTGAAGAAGCATACAGGAAATCCTTCACAATTATCTTTCCCCAATTCCCAAAATTCCACAGATTGTTTTTCTAGTTTACTTGTGGCCAATAACGAGTTCGTGGACATTCACACGACCTGCTCGCCAACAAGTAGAAGACTTCGGCGGCAGCGTCCTCCTCAGACGACAAAAAAAAGATCCCAAACGCATCGCGGCTTTATGGCGGCAACTCCGAGTAACTCTTCATGAGTTAATTTTTCAATCAAAAAATCCGTGTGTGTTGGTGTGTCCACCGCGGCCATAAATAAACCCAACGGCGATGTGCATCTCTGATTAATGACATCCTCGTAATTTCGCTGCGCTGCCATACTGTGTTTGATCCGGCTCCCACTCGCCACCATTGCCAGCTCCGCGGAAAAATATTCAAAATGTGATTCTGGGGCTCATGGAGATCAAGTTCCCCGGGTGGCTCTGCACGTGGAGGCCGCGTCGCACTCGCTTGATTCCTCAAGCAAACCCATCGCAATTATCTGAGGAGTGAGAACGGGAGTCTTGGGGCAGCTCCATCACCCTTTTTCTAATCTCAGTGCCACGGCGTGGGGCAATTTCATTTCTTATCTAACTCGAAAGCAATAAAAACAGGCAACGAAAATTCGAAATGGCGAAAGGTCCTTGAAAGTTTTGAACAAAGTTCTCGGGAGCTCCCCGATATCCTTGAGCTTGCGAATTCAGAGGTGAGTGTCCAGTGACTCGAAGAAACGGTCCCAGTGCAACTCAGCCGAGTTCGGTACCACCTGAATTCTGTCAACCCTTACAGCCACCCACAACCAACTCACCAGCTCTCAATTTCGCTAAATTTTTAATTTCCGGCCGAAAACCACGAAATCACGTGTGGCGATTTTTTAATTAAATTAAAAGTCATTAGCGATAAGTCATGCGAGAAGATTAAAGAAATTCCAAAGAGCAGGGGTGAAGGTTCCTGTACCCCTGACCCCTCCATCCAGCACACTAAACTGGGCGACATTCAAGAATTATTTAGCGAGGGGAGCAAATTAATTCTTGAAATTATCGCGAAAAGCGAATCTTTGACCCTTTAATGATCGGTCGCGGTATGTACACGATTCTCTATCATCGCTACGACAATATTCACTTAATTAACGCTTAATGACGCAACGGGAAGTTTTAATAGCTCGAAATTGAATCGCACAAAAAGTTAAAAGGTTCACGATCGATGTGACCAAGGGGCTTAGCTGACCCTCCCGGCTCCTCCAGCGGCAGGAGCTTTGTCAACTATCGCCGCCGCCACTGAAGCAGTTCGTAATTAGGCCACGTGTCCGAGTTCTATGAAAAAAACAAACTTGTTTTCCATACGACCGCGACGCGGACTAGATTAGGGGAGTCCTCGTAGTCTCGTACACGCACCCGGCACTGGGAAATCTCGGGGCAAAACCGCAGACTCATTCCGCAGACCCTATCCCCGAAACAAACTTCCGCCATGAGAAAGGATTTTAACGGTTACGCAAACGAAAGGAACGAGCCAGGTAAAAGAATGCCAGAGCGAGCAGCCAACCACCAGTGCGAGTAACTCCTGGGGTAATGGACTAATTAAAATTAAAATCCGTGCGGTCTATATAAAAAGGAATTGATTTTATTTAATTTCGTCTCGTTTGTTTCGACTTCAAAGAAGTCATTGAGCAACAGAAAGGATTGTAGGCGAGAAGCGATCCAGTTAAATGTTATTTGCATATTTCTGTATTGAAAAGGAGAAACTAAGTAAAGTTCCCAGCTGTGGATTGTGGTGACGTAAATAACTGCATTACATTGGCAAAGTCCATGTTTTCTGGTTATGAATCCTGGAGCTGACCTTTAAACTGGATTATGAAACTTGCGTAAGTGTTGAAAGTTTGCAACTGAAAGAAAACCTTGTTAGAATTTCCAGAATTGAATTTTCCATCTGCTTTCTTAAAATTTCGCCGAAACCAATTTCCAAATCGCTTCCTCGAATAGTCGAATCAGACGAAGTCCTTGTAGCCGCCCACGCAGACGCTGTTATACGACTTTGCGATTTGTGTAATTTACAACTGCTGTCAGTTCCATTTGCTGGACTTATCCTTTCAGCCTGTGCTGCAATTGGCCTCGAAAAAGAAATGTGCAGTCTGAACAAATGGATTCAAAGGAACAGGATAAAAAAAGTGAGTTCCGTTGCTCGGCCGATTTCTTGGTAGCACACGGCTAATTAGACTGGGTTCAATACCTGCGTCCAAGGCTAAGCAGCCATCGTTACTAGCAGTGGGCAGTAAAAACTCCACATGACCGGCTCAAAGTGCGCACTCAACACCGTTGTTAATTCGTAATATTCTTCTGTTGGAGATTCCCGGGAACACTAACCCCTTTCGTTGTCTAACAGCCTGCAAAATTGAATTCGATGCACTTCACGCATGTGGAAATGAAAATGACCGCGACGGAAAAATGTTTGAAGGATAATAAATAACTTTCTTGTACGTTTATTACGATCATTGTCCTGCGTAGGTGAACACTTTCAAGATCGACAGATTCTCACTTGGTTTTTTTGAAATTCGAAGGCCAGTTTGTCAGGATCGCTGTGCACTTTGCAAATGTGTTTCCAATGGGGACAATGATCCTGCATCAAATTCAAAAGCGTCGGTGTTCGGTGGTGTGAAATCAGAAATGCATTCGTATTGCAGATTAATTTGGTCAATACTATTAAACCCTGCGACAGACACAGGTCAGAATTCGACTAGCGTGAAGCTGGCAACAGTTCAAAAAGTTTTAAAAAATCACCCAGAATCCTTTTAACCCGTACGAGGTATTCTCTGGCCATTTACCTATAACGCTTCTCCCACACATCCTCAAACTTCATTCACCATCGCATGGCACTAATGCGAATTATTAATTTTTCTGCCCAAAAATTACAGTTTACTAGACATGTATTTAAAAAACAACTGCTACAAGCATATTTGTTAAAAAAACATAAACCTCAAACTAAAGCAATCCCGTTGAGCACAAAATTTATTAACAAATCCAAAGATGCCGCCGCCAGAAATGGTTGCTGCGGCAACAGCCGAATTTTCACATTCTACTTACAGGTGTGTAACCTTAAGCGTTTTTTGAGAAGACTCGGTAATGACGACCATCCATGATGGATGGACCGAAATTACCTGAAGGCAAGCGATTATCGTGCATATCCAGACGGCTGACTGGAGGATTTTTCTATGTATGGAAGAGATTTTTCCCTCCTTCGAACTCTGTCGGAGGTTTCTTTTTATTGTACTTATAATTTTTTTTGTTCCCTTCCCTTTGCCCTTTTTCAACTTTTTTCTTCATCTCCAGAGTTGGGCAATTACAACAACCGCGAGACATCTGCCATCTTAAAACTCTCACCTGATGAACCTCGTATCAAGTCACGTACACCTTTTAATGAAGTGTGTAAATCTCGTACACACAACCCAGACAGAGAGTACTCAACTCACACCCGCGTCAAGACTTTCCTTAGTTTCTTGTACCATCTGCAAGTGTCCCCCGGACCAGTATTCCCTTCCCGCGCGGCGGCATGTATCTCCCCGAAAGTCTTCCTCGTCTTCGTCTTCCCGACCTGTTCCAAACGGCAACAACAACAACAAACGAGTAAAATCTTAACCAGTTCGGCGATTTCTTCTTCTCGACGGAAAAGATTGATGCGGAATGCAAATTGTGTTTCATTTATTTTCCCTGTTCTGATTTTTGGGGGCTTTCATCAACTCAAATGTAAATGTTTTAATCCCGAATGACGCGGATCCTTTGGCTGGGTCGTCTCGACATTGGATTCGGTGTTACACGTTCAAATTTGTGCAATTCACACTTAATTTTTCAATTTGGGCTCCTTTCTTCCAGAATTTTTGACCAGTCGTAGTCGAACGAGCCGAAAAAATTACCTAGGAGGCAATCCTAAAGGGTTATGGTTTCACACAAATTAACATTATGTGGCAATTTGTCTGAATGATTCATCTTCCGAAAAATCATATTCTTGCTCATATACTTTCCAGACATTTGATGATCTGCAGATGGTTCTGTGGCACCAGCAATTATCTGGCATTACGCAGAATGAGGACATTTTCTTCAGCATAGAAACATGCAAATGTGGGTGTCGCACAAAGGACTTCGTTGCACGAAGAGATGTTAAACACATTTCCCACTAATATGCACCAGAATTGCATCCTGTACAACCGTTAAAGTCACCCATTACCGAACGCATAATTATTATTACCGCTTTGTGCTAATTTCACTTAAACTCAAGTGTTCTGCGGCAATCCTTTCTCGAAGGCAGTTATTAAGATTCTTTTCTGTCCGTTTGCCAACCAGACAGTTCCTCAAGTTCTCGGAAAAGATCTTTAGTTGTCGTTAATACGTTTTTTTGTTTATCATCTTCTTGTCCTTTCACCATAAAATTTGCTGAAGAGGTGCGCCCAGTTTACTTGCATTCTGGGCATGTGGAGTGTGGGGGAGGAGACGAGGTTCCATGCATAAAATCAGTTAAATTAAAATAAGTTCCGGAATTTACATTAAAGTTATTAATTCTCAGCCTGTGATTACACTTCGGACTACCAAAATTATTCTGGTGTGTTTTATTTCGAAATAATGCTTGAAAATTGAAAGGTTCTGAAAGTGTTTGTCGGCAGGTTTGAAGGACATTTTCCGAGGGAGTGTGAAGGAAATGCAGAAATGTGGTACGTGCTCGAGAATAATTACAAACTTTTTTGAATTGCCTGAACAAAGCAATCCTCTATTGTGGTTGCTGATTACAAATACAAACCATATTTCAACAATAATACAATTCACGATCCTCTCAACAAATCTGTTAAAATCTTCGTGTACAAAAAGTATTAAATATAATTACAATCCGCATTCTGGTGTTCGCAAAAGACTGCAAGCACAAGAATGCAATCAAGACCAAGACCAATTGACCACGGAGATTGACCCTTTCTGTTTGATCTCATTGCAGAAACTTTATTGTTTTACTGATCAATATTATTGACCACCAAAACATTGCATTCCATATATTCGTCGCGATACGTGCCCTGTTCCCCAAACAAACTGCAATCGCCGTTCTTTTTTTCCGAAATGTGTTATTGTGAAATTTTAAAAATAGATTTGTCCGAGTTTCAGTCTCCAATCAGCTACACCCCCGCCCCGCCTTTTTGACTATTTAAATTCAATAGAATCTCGCGAATTGCCATCGCAACTTCTCCAATTAAATATTTTCAGTGATAATTCTGATAATATTTAATGCAAGAATCGCAATCGGCGATCGTTGCCATTTTGCCGGACATTTTCATTAATATTAAAAAAAAAAAAAAGTAAGTAAAAAGCAAACATTTTCCGATTAGTAGAAAGTCCGCCGCCCATATATTTTCCGGGATGACATCTTCTGCAATATTAGCCGCCAGCCAACCATTCGTGGCAATTAATCAAATTGAAAGCAACGTGACCGATTAGAGGACTGAGTTATTGCACCGGCTGCGACTTTCAATCAAAGTAGGCAAAGCTCTCTTTTTGTTATTTTAATTTTTCGAACGATTAAGCCCACGTCGGAGTGATGTCGAGAGCTGGCAAAGGTAGTAATAAAAGAGAAATGTCTAATGCAAGTTGATTCCCAACTGTATATTAAACAAAAATTTGGGCAATAAAAATAATTTATAGACATTTACTCTCCCTCCATCCCTACATACCACCCCTGCCCCCACACTTGGTAGAATTTGGTCATTTTGGCCACGTTAGATACAGCTGTGGAACTTCACATGGTGTCCCGTAACTTTTTCTGGATTAGACGTTAGAGTTTCCAATTTTATTTGTCGCCCTCCCCCCTTTGTACGTTCGCCGAAAAATAAATTCAACAGGAGATGAAAAAAACATGTTAAATATCTGCCTATCCTGCTTCAAAATCGGGAATAAATCATCGATCCGCCGTTAATGGAGTAAAGGATGGAAGAGGGGAGGAAGGAAGCTGAGCTCAGTATTTTCCCCGTTTTTTTACTAAATTTCGCGGTCGGAACCGAATTATTAGTAAATAAATATGCAACGGCCGCCACTAATTTATTTACAATCACTTAACACCTCTCCAATCAGCATTAAATGATTACGAGTAATGGAAACCATTTGTGAATCCGATCGCAATCAACCTCCGTCGTCGCCACCCCGGCAAGGCAGAGGCATCCCCCTCCCCCGCAAACCGATTTCGAGTATATTAAATGAGATACACGCAATAAATATTTGATGACATCGATAGACTGCTATTGATTTTAGAGAGCATGGAAAAATTCATGGGAAACGAGATCCTGGGAATTCGCCGAGATAGCTTTAATGCAATTTTTAGAGTATCCCAACTGAACGGGATTTCGAAAATGGAATTTTCTATCATGATTTTTGGATATTGGCGGAGAAAGTCACCGTAAAGGGTTGCTGAATTAAACTTGCAGGGATGTTATCAAGAAAAACAAGGACGACCCAAAGTAAACGATTGTACAATCATGTACCTTCGAAATATTTATGCTTTCTGCTCAAAAGCAAAACAAACGAAACTTGAATTGAGACTTACAGAAATATTTACGTGAATTTGTTTTACTTGAAATGCATCGTTTCTTTTCGCCGTGGTCGTCACGAAATGCATACAAAGCGATGCCATTACTTATGGAGGTCCAATGGACTTGTTCCTCATTGTAAACGCTTTCCTGGATGGTCTTTGATCAAAATCCAATTCCTGGAAGCTTTTTCTTCCCGTATTCTAAACGGGTACTTGCCTTTTTGAAAATTGATTACCAGATTGTTTATGTTGCTCGTTAACAATGCATTTCTCAATAAAAGACAGTTAATTTTCAATTATTGACCAGAAATAAATGCGCATAAATAACAACGGTCGAAAATTAGTTGTAAGGATTAATAAAATCCATTTGATTTCTCGCAGAAATTGAAAATTGCAATTACACAGTTTATTTCTCAATTAGAATCGCATCAAATTCAAGTTTATTCAATTTATAAAGCTTGTGTTGTACAATTGTTCGTGAAGTTAACAACAATTGTTTTATTACGCAAGTGTTTCTTGTTAACACATTCTGGAAATTAATTGAAAATTTTAATAACCTCGAAAATTTTAAGTTTTATTTATAAATCACGACGTAAAGCAATTTCCATAATAACAATTTTAAAATCAAACTGTAATCAATTGAGTTGTCGAGTGCTGCGGATTAGTCCCGGTTTATTCGTTGCACTAAAATTCACTTATTTATTTTCTTCTTTTCAGGTGAGTCAATGGCAAGCCAGATTTGCACTGCCCTTCATATACCCCTCGAGACACCCACTTAAGGTGCAGTAGCAAAAAGAGAGTAACGGTAAGACTTAGAAATTTTCGCGTCTAAATAGAATCGATTACCTTGCAACAATCGCGGTAAAGTGTCCGGAAAGAGGAGGGGAGAGCGGCCATCCACCGAATTGGATTAACGAGATACATTCACTCATAAAAAATAAATAAGGATGGAGAAACGCAGAAGAGGCGAAGAGTTATCGGTGTGAATACGAAAATTGATTGAAATTTAATTAAAAGCCAAGCATTTGCTCCCATTCAATTACATGGCAATTAATTTGTTATTATCGCGCAGGGAGAAACGATGAAAAATTCAAATGTTTTCTCAGGGTCCGCCAGAATTTCCGTGGAGCTGCCGAGATGTAGAGATGCCCAGAGATTTCGACGGAAGACAAGTGATCGGGGCATCCGGACGTTGGCGAAGTCGACGAACCGAATGATCGACTAATCAGATGCATGATTAGGCACAAGTGCTGTTCGGCCCTGCATTTGTGCGGTATGTTGGTTTTTTTTACAACGCACCCCCGCTGTCGGTGATTTCCTCCTTACCACCGCGATTTCTTCAATTAAATCTAGACCTGCTTGGAAGGGTATTGATTCCCGTGTGTACTGATTTGATTTCGAAATGGAACTGTTTAAGATGAGCGGAGTGAAGTCTGCTGCTCCACAGGAAGTCCGGAATTGGATTTCATTAAAATCGCCATTGCTGAGAATGCATTCCTCTCGATCTGGCAATTGATGTCCACTCTTATCGCAATCGGAAGTTAAATGGAAGATTCGAGTGTCAATTTTGTTTTTCCGTTCTTCCATGAAAGGTATTTAAACTTTTCGAAGAATGCGAGTCAAATTTCCTTTGTGTTCACAAACAATTGGCATCGTCTCGAAATGGTTCATCATGCAAATGAGGATTCTTTGTTTCTTCATTAGCCTCCATATTTCGGTGCTTTTCAAAATATTTACGATTCTGCAAATATTTAATCACGTGTGGACCGAGTTTGCATGTTCGGAGGTATTTCGAAAGAGTTGTGCCTCAGTTTACAATAGATGAAAAAATGCCGCTTTTATGTCACACTTTCGAAACTGTATTCAATAAAAAAGGAATCTACAAAAGTTAAAGATAAGTTTTTGTAAAAGGATTGCTTTCGGATAGTTCACACCTTCTGAAAAACGTTTCCGTTAATTATACGAAAATAATCAAAAGTTTATTAGGAAAAAAAATGCATATCGAGAAAGATAAATCATCTTTATCTTTCTTCATCAAGTCTATCCGTCCTGCGCGTGGGGTTCTTCTTTATTTGTTTAGTTTAAGATAACATTAATAACATTAATATTTATTGTCGGTATCACGTTGATAACAATCAAACCCACAAACATTTAAGTTACATTTCTACATCTTCATAACTCCTTTTTTTCTCCATTATAAATTTTTCTAAATATTTTCCAGTCTTCTGTGGAGTTTTCGAATGTAAATATTTTTGGTATTTAATTACAAAATGATTTCACAATTTGTAATTAACAGGAATCATTGAGTGTATGTAGCAAAAGTAGGTGACATGAAGTAGACTGCTCGATGGGCCCCCACAATGTCTTCAACTTTTCAAATTATTATTCGTAAGTGTGAATCAAAGGTCAAGAG
Source organism: Leptogaster cylindrica (assembly GCA_963082835.1). Taxonomy (NCBI): domain Eukaryota; kingdom Metazoa; phylum Arthropoda; class Insecta; order Diptera; family Asilidae; genus Leptogaster; species Leptogaster cylindrica. The sequence continues at coordinate 21,264,588 of OY720105.1, read as the reverse complement.
CCGGACTCGAGTTTAGAAACGAGGCTCACGTTGACAAGATGACAAGGCAGATGAATCCCTCTGCCGCCGAGTGGACGCTCAAGCGACCGTAAAAAAATGCCATGGTGTTTAAAAGAATTTTGGTTGGTGGACGGCGCGCGGGCGGGCGTATACAGTTTTGGACGCGTAAACCACCGGAGCGCGTTGAATGACTCTTTTCCAGAAAATTAAGCCGCTCCACTCGAACTAGCCGCAGTCCCTAATTGGCTCTTTCCTGGCCTCGTAATTACACGTGAAGTCCGGACATTAATCATATTGAGATACAAAATAAATAATACACTTCTACCTGTTCCCGGGAGGGTCCACACCGGTCTCTTCTGGGCCGCTGTAGCGCTCAATTTCTGCATGTCTTCAGCGGACATGGTTCACCCTCCGTTGCACACGAACACTCCCTCCCTCCCATGTCAGGGTTATAAACAAAGAGCAAGTTCAAGAACTATTTAATGAGTGACTACCTGTCGATAGTGCGACGCGGGGGACGTCCGGGTATTCGCACTGTAATTTTATCGCGCCTGCAATGACGCCATTGGTACAGCGAACAAGTTGTGGCCGTCGGTGGTTTTCATTTAAATATTTGACTTTGCAATGTGCAACACCGGCCGCGGCTCCAACCTGCATTCTGTAGCCTCGCCACTTTTCGCCTAACCTCTAAGCGCAGATAACGTGCGAAGATAACGCGTGAACAAAGAAAGACTCGCCAGGCGCACTATGGCCGCCGATAGGAGTCGCTCCGACTCCCTCAAAATTGATGTGTGCTAAAGTTCTCTAATTATAGGTGTTTTTTGTTGTTTTTTACCTTTTTCACCTTCAGTTCCTGATCTTTTACTCTTCTACTTCGTCGAGCAGTTGACTTGGTTGAACGTTCGTCGAATGGCGGATTGTTTTCAGAAAGAGTAGTACTCCCCAATCTTGCCCCATTTGCGAAACACAAACTGGAAAATAAAGTGAGCACAAAATAAGCCTAATTATGGCAACTTTGCGTTCAGCAAAGATTTTATCGAATAGTTGGGATTGAACGAAACGCAATAAAAACGTATTCCACTTGAATGCTGATAAATTAGGGAGATGTTGGAGCAGCCCACGAAAAGTTTTAATTAAAATAATTAAAATGATTTGCTGCAACGATACTAGGTAGGGGACTCCCCAATCACACAGCCTTCCTTGAACATGTTTTACAGCCTGTTGATTGGTTGGCCTTATTCAATCGTTTGTCTAAAGACCAATAAAAAAAAATTATAAAATCCGGAAGAGAACACCTGAGGTGTGACTTTGGAGCATTTTGGCCGCTCTAATTCGAAGTTCATGATCTCAAATATTACAATAAATTATATGTTTCATGTATTACCTTCTGTGGCTACAATCTCAGGCCACGACTGCCCTTGCATAATTCTGAAGCGTTCAATCAATTTGACGTCCCTGTGGAGTAGCACCGCCACCGTAACCCAAATTATGTACACGCACGTAAGAGCAATTACACGACGAAAAACAAACCCTTGAAGAATTTTTACTTTGCTTGTCACTCTAATCACACGGAAATCAGTAATCATACAAATTAAATTTAAATATTTCCTAGAAGAGAAAAAAAACGCAACCGAAAAACGAAGCCTGAATATCAAATAATTCCAGCGAAGTAACGTGAACTCGAAGATGATGTCCGACTAGATCAAGATGCTGAACATAATTTTCACGGATTTCATGTGTCTCGTCAGTATTAATTATATTTTTCTCTCGCAATCTGGGATAGTGTCGCTGTGGAGAAAAGCTGATCGAAGCCCGACGGAACGGGCGAGCCCACGGAAAAAACCTACACTGACCTTGCACTCGAGTGTTTCCTCTGAGAAACTTTTTGCTGTGGTAGCAGCCCGCTTTTTGCGTCCGGTTTAATTTTAATTCTCTCACTTGATTAAGCAAGAACTAGATTTACGTTTAAAAAAAACGTAAGAAAGAAAAAGAGAACGGATAAAAAAAAGTGGAATGAAACAAAAATAAAAAGTCATACAACCAAAGCGAACTGACCACACCGAAGCCAAGATGGACGGTGGCAAATGAAAAGTTCATTGCCGGCTGCTGTGGTCCACTTGGTACCGCATCCCATCATCCGCAAAGATATCGCAATTATAAGACGCGACAACTTTCAATTATTTTTTGATGGTACAAATGAAAGTGCAAACACAGCACGCTTCCTTGCGCGCAGAGATGGACGTCGAGGGGGAGACGCGCCGGAAAGAAATCTTGCCACCACGACCAATTACGGGAGTGTTTTTGAGCGACCACCGCTGGAGTCTACTCATCTGCCATGTAAAATTGTAAACGGTCAAATGTAATTGATACGTTAATAACCTTAAGCGATCGTTACTGGCAAAAGGAGGATGCGAATCGCACGTATTCGTCTGGCGGAGTGTGGGAAGCGGGCCGCGGACTAATTGAAGCGGTGGCTTCACCTCCAGGGAATTTCGGCGAGCGTTGGACTTCCGGCGAATGGTGTCATGACAAAGGGACGAAATGCGCAAAGATCCCCGTCTAAGAGGCTTCCCTGTCGACGAAACAAATTAATAAAAGATTACTCCGAGACTAATTGATACAGTACACCGAGTCCTTGAGATGGTTGCCCGCACTCCGTATTTCCGTCACTCTTGCCACCCAGCCATACTTCTGCCACCCTCTAGCTGCCGCCACCGTTTCAGCCATTGACTTAAGAGCCAATTAGGAGCCACATTGTAGTTGCTGTGGGCGATGATGCTGTCGCTTCTCTGCCGTTGCCCAGTGTTCATTTGTTGTGCTCGATTCAATGCCGCACTCCCTTCCGCTTGCCCCAAAAGTGTAATCAACAAATATCCCTTCATTAGGAGTTCGTCGAAAAATTGCAATTATATCACTCATACAATAGGGGTGGGAGTTGGTTTTAGGATGAACGAAAGATAAGGGTGCGGGTGGTCTATACATACAATTAGTTACACACGCTCCTCACTCCCCGTTTCGTCGCGAACAGAACCATTTCTACGAAAATAGAAAAACGCAATTAAAATATATTACCGTATATCCCTCTCACCATTCGGTGGCGGCCGCACGTATAGTACAACATATCCGCTCGAGTCTTCTTCTTCGCCATGAGTGGTAATAAGGGGGTGGAAGTGCCACCACCAACAACACAACAAATGAGAAAACTTTTACCGTTCATACACCTTGGGACCAAAGCTCAGTAGTAGTGCCCCGGCCTGACCACATCGTTCCGCTCGCCTACCGGCTCTTGAATTCGAACACCATCACCCCCGTAGCAAACATGGAGCCTGTTAATCAATTCACCCCTCAGGTGAGTTCTAAAACGTAATAATGGAATTAAATTTGTGTCTGGATGACTGTTCGGGGCAGATACATGCTGCTGTGTGAGTGAATATGAGCAAACGAATGTGTGGGTGTATTCGAGACTGTTTTCTCTTTCCGCCCGCCATCGAGTCAGCTGGAAGAACCCCGCATTTTGATGTAATTTGCTGGTTGCATAACCACACTCCTTGCGTTTCGAAGACCCATTCCCCGCCGAAAAGGGTGGGTGCTAAGTGCCCGGCATACCCAGCATAAAACAATGGCGGAACGGGAAGGGCCGCGCTACTTTGACTTCCTTCCCAACAACGGCGGACAGAGTGCGCCGGCACGGATCTCGGTGGGCACTCCACTGCTGGAGGATAGCAAAGGGCGAGTAAAACAAGTAATTAAGGCTACTCGTCGCAAAAGTTGTACAGCAGTAGACAGAGCACTTCGCTGGTCGAGCGCGTGGAACGTCGATGGGGATGGGGCGGCGGCAGACGAATCCAAAGGCGGTCTTAATAGGAAAACAAAGAGGGTATTAATATTCGACCACTTCTTCTGCTTTGTCTTTAGCACATCATCCCCGTTTCTCTCCCATTCCCAGTCAATTAAAGCTGCAAAAAATCTCTCGAAATTAACTCACTCAATCCAAGACATGCAGGCGCTTTGTAAACACAGCCACTCGGAACGAGTGCAATTTGCATATTCATGTGTCAACAATAAACAGGTTAACTTTTTGCACCCAATTTAGTGCGAGGAGTGGCTTCCTCCTTCCGTGCCCCGATATGCTAAGTATTTGCATGCGATGGGCTGCGGGATCTGATTAGCCCTCACGATGGGGACTATTGAAAGCCAAAGGAGGATAAGTGAGGCCATCAATCGCAATCAATAAGCTCCCTCCACTCGATCTTTGTTCCGATAATGTCATCAGTTTTTTTCCACTTCTTTCACTCCCCCACATCGTTCAATCGGTTAATGAGATGAATAATTGAAAATGCTGTCACTGAATTTTCACAAAAGACATTACGAAATTGTGTCAACTTGCTGTCAGTACTTGAGTACTTGACCCTTAATCAATGCAAGAAGACACCTTTTTAGTGGCTTTTCAAAAAAATTCCCATACGTTTTGAATGGTGCATTACGAAGCAAATTTGAAAACAGCTGAAATAAAAAGAATCTCTCTTTACATATCATTAATATATATGTGTGTCATAAGGAAAAACATTCGATTTTAATTGTTGCGGTGTTCCAACCCCCCGCAACACGTGCGTCGCGGTCGGTCGTATGATAGTTCACTAATTTCGAATAACGTCGATTTGCTAGAGTGATTTAATCGTGGTCGCGAATAAAAATCATCGTTATCTGGATTTATTACATTTTGCGAATCTTGTTCTGGAAACATTTGAAGGATGTTCTCTATTCAGAGTGTTTTATCAGGTTCAAGCTAAAAATGTCGCAGTGTTCAAAGCAGTTTCTGAAAATCGCAGACTGCAAACAAAACTGGCAGCCATCGTAAATAGAAGCATCAAAAGAGGCGCTCGAGATGACACCGTAATCATCTCGACCCCATCGTGCCGGAAACGCGAGAAATACCCGATTCCTCACTACTCACTAATAGTGTTCATTTCCCCAGATAAAGGCTTGAAATTCACGTCCCGTGGAACATCCAAAGATTGTTTCTGATCCCCAACAGCAGCAAAATCAGCATCGCGCAGTGCCGAACACTTTGTAACCTAACTTCACAGCACTGCCGAGGATGATTGTGAATAGCCAAAAGGCAAAGTCTCAGATTCGGATGAGTACATGGAAATAGAAACGTCCAGAATTCTGGCATTCTGGATCTCCTCCCTGCTGTGCTGCTCCTGTTTCCGGTAATATTCACCACAAAACTGTAAACAAAAGCAGAAAAGAAATCAAATAAAATTTTACGAGAAAATTTTCATACCATAATAATTTATTTTCCGTGAAATTTATACCCACACAAATATCAATGGACGGAGCAATTATCATTTCAATGGCACGAGCTTCTCCGACGAATTTCGTGGCTCTGGAATCGGAACTCGGGGTGGTTTATGTGCGCCCCAGAAAAATAGAGAAGGATTGCAAATAAAAAAAATCAGCTCTCGATTTTTTCCCTCATGTTTATCGTGTAATGTGTAGCAGAGAATTATTGTTTTATACATCACTAAGTAACTTAAAGTTGAAGTCGTATTTTTGCAGAAATAAATTGCTAAATAAAGTGAAATTCGAACGCGGTTCTTTTCGACTTGTATCCATTTATTTATTAGTGTTATTTTGCGCGTGAAATATTTATTTCCACAATAATACTTTAATGTTTTCTATGCTCAGACCTATGTTTACTCGGGGATGTTACAAATTTATATTGTTCTGGTTTGAAACATGAAGAAACAAGTTCTGCAATAAAATATCAATTAAGCAATCGCCAGAAAATAATTTCTTTTCGAACCCGGACCACGATTACAGCCATAAATGTTCACCTGACCCAAATGAAGAAAAGACCAATTTTAACCCAAAAACGACATTTCACAAAAAGATTCATTTATTTCAATTTTTGCTCGGTGAAACAAGAAAAAGCTTATCCTTATCCGGAAAGTTTTTCTATTTTGCTGCGCCTTGAGGGAAAATTCCGGGTCGAATTTTGAACAGGATCTGGGTAGAACGATAATAATAATGTTTTAATTAATTTCATTAATTAAAACTATCCGAGAGAATATCCTGGATGTCATGGACAGTGCTCTCCTTCGTCTGAATCCCAGACATCTTCAATTAAACTGAAAATATTCGGAGGGATATCTTTAATTAATTGTCCTCATTTGTGTATCAGAAGGAGAGTTTTTGGCAACATCCCTTATTACTGCGCCATTGGTGTATTTACATTAGCTGACAAGCATTCCTGTGCTTAACGATAAGGGACGTTTACATTCACCTCAATTACCCCCTACAGACGCACTCGAAAGGGTGACATACTTCAAAGGGAAGAAGAACGTTAGGGGTGGATGACGAAGAAGGGACGAAAAAAGGTGGAATGCCTTAATTTAATTAAATTCCACTACATCTGGAGAATAGAATCCATTTCATTACACACATTTCCATCGAGCTCAGCTAAGCCAGATGAAAATCCATTTTCCCCTTCTATAGATGACTTTTCTTCTTCTGCCCCGGACTGGCAGGGTTTGGTGACTGCATGTGTTACATACAGGCACCGGTAAAAGATGTCCCTTCCAAACATATTCACAGGATATATTCCGGGCACAGAGTGTCGTCCTATGACGAATGGGGAATAAAGGCATCGCCACGTGTGATTTTTATAAAGATTTCCTACAGTCACTCAGCCTCTATTCTGACCTTTTCTTGCCAGGGGTGTAAAACATTTTCACTCAATGAAGGATTCGCTTATTTTCGTTTTTCAATCTTTGAAGTTGTTCAAAGAATTTCTATACAATAAATCATATTAAATATATTTCAAAAATATCTGAAAAACAAATTCCGGCAATTTGATATTCTTAATGTATTTGCTGTATTTCAAAAATACTTATAAAAAATCATATAAATCTTATAAATTAAGATGTTTTGTTCATAACTAATTCAGATGCAATCGAAAATAGAACCAAATGACTTGATGTCGTGGGCGTAAAACACAAAACTCATGCGACAATTAAGTAAAAGGTCCCAATTAAAACGTATTCCTATGCTCTGGAGTGCCACAGTGGCGTGTCTACATTTCAGTAAAAATACCCAAGAATAATTACTTGACAAGTATTCCAAGGTATTCAACTTTGCCGTGTCGTGAGATCCAAATTTAATCCCAAACCATTATTTCTTAAAATCTTCAGTGCATGCAAATTTCGAGCGCAACATCAATTAATGCGATAAAACGGTTTGAGTGTGTTAACAGATACATCGATCCCCAAATACAATATATTGTGAATATATATATAAAGTATATATTTATCTGCGTAGTCGCACAATATTTAATTTATTTTGTTTGCGACGGAACTGGCACAGGTTCAACAGTGCTGAATCACTTTGCATTCTGTGCACTCCAGTAACATTTATCAAAAGCGCCTATCTCCCGGGGCCAATGTAAACAAAGTTGCGTGCAGATATATGTCTTGCACTAATTAACCCAAAATTTAATGCAAACGCGACAGAAACACGAAATTGATTCTAATTTGGCTTCCAAATGTGACAAAGACAGATTGCGTTTTCCGCTAGGTTTAAGTCCGAGATTGAGCGGCGCTCGAAACCTGATCCGCTTGACCTGTTTGGAGTGCAATTTCTCTTCCCAGCCGGGAACTGGATTTGCTCCGGCACCCGGGTCTAGATTGTGGCTTACCAGCGCCTAGACAAATCTAATTAATATGTGAGACAAATTCAGCCAAGAGTTACGGTCACTCTGGTAATGATTTGTTTGACAATCCGCACGCAATCAATCACACGAGACAAATGAGCACGGCGCGGTCGAATGCACTTTTTCCGATTCTCACATAAGACACGCTGCAACATAACAATTCAAAAGGCGAATTTGTTCATCTCTCACACTCGAACCACTCGCCACAAATGATTGTGCATATTCTTTGATTATTTACATAGTTATGGTTGTTTGTTTTTATAATTAAACAAATCAGCTTTATGCACTCTAAAATGTTTATATTTAGTGCTAATTAAGTTTGTGATGAATGCAGTTTAATTGCTTGTACCTTTTCACTTTTCTGTGTGTTCTAATTAAATACCTTAAATTAATAATCGTGCAATTAAAAAACGTGATATTAAGGTACAACAAATCAAAACGTATTCAATCTGGACGAACAGTAAATATTTGAAACAATGACATTTATTTTATTGCATACAAAAAAGATCGAAAAAAGTTTTCAATTATGTTCATGTGACTTTCTATTGTTTTGCACATTTTCACAGCCTCTGGGCCTCACAGTATGTATTTGTTTTTGGGACCTAAATTCAGAAAGTCGATACAACTAAAAATCGGCGATATAAAATAAAAATTAAATGTTTCATTTATACTTTTAATAAAAGTTTTACAAGTATGTATAAAAATATCTATGTACCTATATTTCCCTAAAAGCAATATTGAATATTTTCAAAGCGATCTCTCATATCCTGTTGTCAATATTGCAGCATTTTACTTGACAGAATTTCGTTCCTACTTTTCTTGCTGTTGCACAAGCGTATTCATTTTATAAAGCTTGCACACAAAAAATTGAACCCTTTCATTTGTTAAAAAAGAAAGAAATAAAATCGTGAAATTCGCAGAATTAATAATTGAACAGCGAAAATATTCAATTTCATAAAACTTACATGTACAATTTTTATAAAGCGATTTCAATTGAATTCGCTCTGTTTATTTAATTAAGAAATTTTCGTGATATTCGCTCTTATTTTATATTTGACTATTTCTGGGTTTAACCACAACAGAGAATGTGCACAATTAATCATTCAAAATATGTCGAAATCTTTTCGATTTCCAGACCTAGATGCGTCCTGTCCAATAGTACTGTGGGAATCCCTGCACACCTCTCTCCGCACATACAGTCCATGTCTCTGGCCAATTTAATGGGAAATTGATGATAATTACGAAATTCATTTCGCAAAATTAAACCGAGAGTCTCGCCTCTGCTGCAAGAGTGTTTAACACTCACGTGCAGATCGGCATCCAGATGGTGTCGTACGTCTTCCTGTGCCGATGGTTGAAATCAGAGGAGAGGGCTGAGGGGCACTTCCGGCGCAACCTTCCCCCTTGTTCGACCTTCTCACGACATATCGGATAGGATTTCCACAATACCGTGATTACCGAAGGTTCATCCCTTAATTACAAAAACGCACATCATTCGATTCTGGCCAGGGGCGACGAACAGTTTACGATTGCGATGCGCTGCCATGACGCTTGGCCCGAGAGTGCAATGCCATCATTCGTCAATTCCTTTTTTATTTGTTATTTTATTTCAGGCCAAACCGGTTTCTACTACTACTACTACTTACCGACTCTTTTCGCAACTTAAATTGGAAATTACCGCTTTATCCGCCGCCAGCGAATCGGGAATTACGTCAAATTGATATTTAACTCCATTCAAATGGGAAAACAAATCACCTTAATTTGGCGCTAAGGTTGATTTTGTGCAAATTAACAGTTTAGACACGTTCGAATGCCAGACTCCACGGATAATCATCATCCGCTGTGTCCGAAGACAATAAGCTGATGATTGGACCGCGTCTGCCATAACCAGGCATTTCCAAATTGCCGCCATAGCAATCCTCATTTGCGTACACTTCCTACACGGTAATTATAATCGTGCATTCTCCACTGAATCACTCTTCTGATGCATTCCCATAAATCTCAGAACAAATTGACGTATTCAATTTGTTGCAATGAAGTGCAACTTAAAAACTGTTCCAATTGTAAAGTGTTCCGCCATTTTGTTTTCTGTTTGATGTTGGATTCAAAAGCTAGTATAATTAGTTTCCACAAAAAATATGTTCCATATCTGGGAATTGTTTATTCGCATTATTACTACTTTTTCATTCACACTACATTGAATAAAAATTTAATTCGAAATTCTTTTCTCCCAATGCAGCTATTCTGATAACGCTTTATTGACTATTGGAAATTATCGTTGACGATTGAAATCGCGGCGAAACATTGATGAGGTGAAATAAAAATTTCACCGTAGCAAATCACATGAATACAATCCGAATCTCAATACGTATGTGTGGGTGTGCGAATTTGCCATCAATATATTTTTGAAACGAGGGATAACAGTCATCCCGATGAATTTTTATTTTCTACAATCCCACAGCCATAATACACGATTCGAAATTAGTTTCTATGAGATTTTTTGGCACATAAAAAGTATGAGATTGACCCTGACTTTGAGAGGTTTGTTTAAAGCTTAGACGGAAAACCTCCCTTAGCAACATTTATTTTTCTCAAGGAGCAGTTAATTTATTGCGTAAAATTAAATTGAAAAACGCAATCTTGAATAATTCAGATCAAAATCACTTAATGTGTTGTAGAAAGGACGAAAACAAAAATCAATATAAGCATAAAACAACTAAATTATCCAAAAAAAAATGTCTGGAGCAATTATTAAAATCAGTTTAATACCTATGATGAAGGAATACCTACACTTGAAGAAGATCCTTGCTCGGCGCGGCCAACAATCGCCCACCGTCTGTTGCCACTCGACATCGAACACATCCACGGCGAGGGAACAATGGGCGGCTCGGAAAGGAGATAGGTGGGTCGAAGGCAGGGGTTTTAATTAAGGACACAATGCAGCATTTAAGTGTTTAAATGAGGGTATTATACCCGGGCCGTAAATTATATTTTAATGAGATATCGTTTGATTTATGTTTTAATATCAGAAAGAGTCCTTCTCGGTGTGGCGAAGCGAGGCGTACACCGTCACCCGCTAGCTACAGGAACAGAATTTGGGTGGGCATACGAATGTTCGAACAAGAATTTTCCACAACGGACATTTTGGGGCGCAGGACACACGGGACATATGTAAATAAGACATTTTAATACACGTGAAAGAGGATTTGCTCCAATCAAGACTACCCCAAATAAATTCGTTAGTGGCACCGAATTACTTCACGTGTGTTGTTGTTCTCGGATGGCGGACGGGGAGAGGCTGTCTCGGTATTTTTCTCGATGTCGCCTTGCAGCACATTTACCTGTTCGACAGAGGAAAACCATGACCGGGTGTACCGAACACAAAGCATAGCGCTCCGCACGACTTGGCACCATTGCGACTTTATGTCCCCATCCTCCATATGCATATATGTGGAATTATGTCAGGTGTCGGCATTGCCAGAAAAACCTTTTGTCGTCGTCCTCTTGTGCTTTTATAGTTATTTTATTACGGTTCATGGGACTCCAGCACCGGTCGACCACTGTCAAGTTAAGTGATTTACTTGATTATAACTGAAAAATGTCAAGCACCAAAAGAGTCACATTCCAAACTTTATTTCGTTTGATTAAAATTGGTAATGAGGAAAGTGGGGGAGGATCCATCTGCAATGGTCCTGCGAGAACTGCTATTATTCGGTCTGTTGGACGCCGTCACCGTTGTGTTCTTATATGCCTCAAAACCAGGCGTAACTGGAAGTCAGTGCTTTCGAATTTTATTACCTTCAGCTGTGAAATGAAATTTTATAGGTTAGATTACCTCGTACTTTGGTAGTTCAGGGTGTGGCTATCCATCCGTTTTCGAATACGTAAGTGCAAAATTGAGCCGTCTTCCCCATAAGTTGCATAATTTTACTCTCACAAGATTTAGTCAGTTGCAAAAGGAACAACACTCATTAATATTATGTTTACATTCTTTCATCTATCAACAACTTTTGGCATAACATAAAAATAAAATTAAGAGAAGGAATATATTTTATTTAGACGATCGGATTTTGGATCAACTTAATTACTGTATAAATTTACGAGATCATTTCATCTGAGGAACTCCTGAAAAGTTACAATCAACGATCAGCGATCAAGCAACGGGATAAATACTTAGAAACATACCCAAATTTAAACGAGAAGAAGATTGTTTTTCACTTAAATTCTCCTAGAGTTATGCAGGACCAAATATTTACCATATTTCAGGTGTGGTTCTTCTTGAAACGACTCTTTTAATGAAATTAGAACGCATTTGCCGGACAGAGGTGACCCCAAGGGCTGACCACTTTCTTCTGGCCGCACGTTGCAAAGTGCTAAAATTCTGCAATATTCATCGAACGGGGCCAGAGAAACACAATTATCGCACAAAACTGTAAACACATTAGAATAAAATGTGAAAGCATTCGAAATTTTTTTACATTTTTTTTTTCTTCATCGTCACTTTTCTTTCCCTGGGTTCCTCCTTAACGACAGGTTTTGAATGGATGTAGTGTGGGTGCCCCGATCTCACATCGGATGCGGATGCTGTCCCACTATATCTGTACGTTGGAGCTATTTCTGTATACGTAGCACGACTTGGGGCATCAGTTCGGTTAAATGAATGAGGTAAAGATGCACGCTGCTCGAGGTGGAAGCCACCAGCGGGAAGGTTAGATGTGTGTATGTGTGTTTGTATGCAATGGTTTCTATCTACAAAATAAAATTTTACAACCAAACCGTAAATACTGTGGGAATCACACCACCTGTTGTCTTTGTTGCTCGGATGTAATGCCGCATTTAAAAAGGAATTAAGCATTGAAAACGTTTTCGTTGAGACTTACGACTACCAATCCCGCATAAATATGCTCTGGGGAGAGAAAGCATATCTGAATTACCGAACCGAGGAATATCCAGTAGTATTGCCAGCCACATTTTCAGAAATTGTCGCAGAGATGTACCTGTGAGAGACACGAAGCCTTTTAATGCTTACCTGACAAGTCCTGGGATATCTATTCAGGTTGTCCGACAACTTCTTCCTTTTTAAACATTTTTGGGGCGAGGCAGGGTTTTCTGGAGATACTCGCCTTCGGACACACATATGTTGAATATCGCATGCAAACAATAATCATCCTGTAATTAATGATGATTTATGCGTTATAGGTGGTACTGTGATCCCCGAACCCTTTCATGAACAAAAGGACTTGAGTAAAATTCGTGCAAGAGGTGAAAATTTCAAAATTACTGGATACAAGGAATCCTCCTCTCTTTTGGGCGACCAATAAAAGGATTATAGGAACTACGTATGCCTTAATATGAATGATTGCATCACATCTGTTACCAATGTAATAAAAATATCAAGTAACAATGAATAAATTGGTCCTTTGATTCGAGCACCTATTCACTTCAGTCCATAATTGTGACCTTCACTCTAATTAACTGGCGCTATCGATACACATTTTAGTTTGGGTGCATATTCATGCACCTTTATCTGCATTCGTACTTATTTACTTTCGTTTGCGATTTCTCACATGGCATCTCGTGACAATCGTGTTTACCACAAGATTTATGATCGAACAATCCGCGAAGTGAGTGCTTCGGAATAATCCTGAAGGTCATTGCAGTCATACTGCATCACTATCGCGTCTTTTAGAAGTACTTCGAATCACTCGAAGTTGAAGAAGAAGAAGCAAAAGCTAGCAGAAATAGAAAAAAGTTCGAAACAAAATAGACGCGCTTGAGAGAACTTTCAGATTTTCAAATTCCTAAACAACTTTTGGTATCTTCGTTGATCTAAACGCAGTCCATCAGATTTAATTGAAGTTAATTCCGGACGAGAGATTAAATAAAAAATATGAATTTACTTAATTAACAGGAATCCTCGGGCTCCAGAGAAAGTCCGGAAGTTGATGATATTGCACAACGGCCTTTATTACGAATGCATTTTGTTGCCCCCGATACCCCGGATATGATATTTGAATTGCGCTTGGTGCGAGAGAATGGCAGCGGTGCGGCGCGATCGAGCTGCATCGGTTGCGAAAGTGGCGAGGCTATTTACTTAGCCAATTATCTGAGTGTCGTCGCAATTTCATTAATTTTTTATTCTCCTTATATTTTCAGACTTTCTTTTTTTGGTATAGCCACTAATTAATGGTAATTATAGCGCAGATTAGGATTAATTGAAACCCAAGAAGTTGTCTGCCAATTAGTGTGAATTCCCGGCTTAGTAATTAAGAGACGTAATGCCTGAGCGTAACTAGCACCCGACATGTTAATGCGTCATATAAAGCGATAAACACCCGCGGCGAGGTAGCTTTTGGTGCTTAACATTGCTCGGAGTACGATGTTCTCCCCACCACCCCGTCCTATTGCTTATATCCGGCATTTGTTCAGTTGGCCACATGTGCATTTGGCACCACACCATCCGCTCCCCCGCACTATGGCGGACACTCGATCAGAGTCGGCGAAAGAACAAACCGCATCCAATTAAAAATAATGAACTTAATTAAAAGAGCGATAATATGGACTGTCGCTTTAATTAATTCATAAATCTCGACATTTGTCATTGTCAAGTGTTTCCTTTTTTAGAATACGACCTGGTGCCCATGACCGCTGAACACTCGACTAGCGCGAGGTGCTTGTCTAGAAACTCCTTAACACTATTATAAGATAATCATAGCGAATTATAATGAAAATTAACTCGTCCTTTTCTCCTTTGCAGATTTCCCTGCCACAGACGATAAACGATCACCACACAACAATCGCTGGCAGCGTTTAACTAAATTTGGTCCATCGCGGAGGGCAACAGTGCAGTGTAGTGGACAGTCCGCGTGCAACGATACCGCATAAAAGACAACGACAATTTTCAGGGATTTATTCCCTTCCACAGGCCGCAAAGAAACCGAGACAAGGTGCTCAAAGGTTGCCATAACAGTTCTGCGCTGAGAAAGACAAATTGCATACACGCATTGCATTCCTCCGGTTTGTGGTTGAGCGCAAGAAAAAGCAAATGAGCCAAACGAAACCAAATAAAAACACAAAAACACCTAACTAAAGTGAATAAATAAAAATAAAGTAACTCTGACCACGCGAAGACCAAGGAGCCGCGGTCCCGGGCCATCATCACCGCATCCTTTCGTCTCACCTCGCAGGTGTTGACTGCATTCGAGGGATTAATAAATATCGCGGGAATGTGCCGATTACACTTTAATTAAATTGACTGACTCTTGATTATGACGGTGCAACCAGCTATTAAATCAGCTCGCGTAATTGAATTTACACGATAATCAGGCGAGCAATCTTGCCAGTTCGTAAATCTTTGAAATCGTGGTGTAGAGTACTAAAGTTGTTAGATAACGGCGTGCATGACAGATTATTCGTCGCCAGATTTAGAACCAGAATTTTTGCCTTATAAAAACGTCAAGCTGGCGGCTACCGTAGCAATGAACACCCCCTACCATCCGTATTCGGATATATCCCCGTCACATCCGCCTAGTCCGGATAATAACAATTATCCGCCCATTTCCGGTGGCTATCACAATGGACACTCAGGTGTTCACACCCCACAGTTGACATCGATGGAGGACGTTTCACCAGATTTTCATCACCATCATCACCATCATCATCAGCTTAACAACAACAACAATAATAGTCCAATTAAACATTGTGCAGGGTGCGGAGGTGAGTTTCCTTATTCTTCTTTTATTATTCATAAAAATTAATCTTCTTACTCCTCCAATGTCTTGTCGTCTACTTACAGAAAAAATAGCAGACAGATTTTTATTACATGCGTTAGATAGATACTGGCACAATTCCTGTCTGAAATGTCACTGTTGCGGGGCTATGCTGGCGGACATGGGATCCAGTTGCTACACGAGACGGGGGCTGATACTTTGCAAAAAGGATTACTCGAGGTAAGTCTGGTGATTTCAGCAATATCAATTAGAAAGTATCTTGGAAACGATATCATCTCTGTTTCGTCGGAGTTTTTAAATTACTCTTAATGCTTTGCCATATAAAAAAATTATAACAATAAAATCTGATATTTAACGATTTTATTTTTATTTTTCTATTGACAAATAATTTTTTCAATGATAAGCTATCATCCCGATTTTTGCAATACTCTTGACAACCTATAAAAAGATTTTCAGCGAGGCGAATTTTAAATTGTGTTTTATGAACTTTAAATCAATCTAAACTGAAACTTAAAAACAGATACAAATGATTCCAATATTACAAAATTTTTCATTGCACATCCTTTTTTGGCAACACATTGAGATTGTAGTTGACTTGTGCATCTTTTCTGCAATCATGCAATCATGTTTCAATAATGCGAACAAATTTATGACCAAAATACTAAACTATTCATAACGCAAATGTATGCTATGAATTTTGCTCCAGCAGAATTGAATTAATGAGAAATCCTTGCTGTAGTAAGTTTTAGTGCTCGTATATTTTAAATCTCCGCAGGAAGTAGTCAAGATTTCCTCGAACATTGATTCAGACCCAGTGGCGACATGCAACATCGCCGATAATTTCAGTGTCCCCAGAATGAGCAAGTTGCCCGAAAGCAAAAACAAACCGAATATCCTGTGAGATTGCATAACACGCATTCATTGGAAATTGTATGTTTCCCTATCAGAGAGCTTCTGACGAAATATGTGCACTCGTGATGAATGCATTTTGAGCGCTGACGTCAGCAGCCGATGCAAGGTGTAATAAGCAATCCATTGGCTACAGGACTAGTTCGTCTGTCACATACACATTAAACCGATTGTTCTGAATGCATCTGGTTTGAGTTGCATCCTGTGAGGTATATAACTTTATTCATGCACAGCGCCTTACAAGAATAAACAGAAGTAAGTTAAATTGCTCAATTAATTAAATAAATGAAAGCCATACTGGTCGCCCGCCCCTCTTCTTGTCATGTTCCAAACAAGCAACCACCACCAAAAGCAGCAGCAGCAAGCATCCCTCGATTTCGCCAGGACCACAGCGGGTCCCTATATCAACACAATCGCCTTGATTGAATGTATTATAACGGCATTCCTCATGTATATCTATAAATGTATGAAGCGTAAGTCCTCCAGGATCTAGATACACCATCGAGGTGTAGACACTGCTATGCTCGTATATCCCCACGAATGACTATGGTTTGTGTTTGTATATTAAGGAGGTAAGCTTTAGAGTTGGAGGACCTGATTCAATTAAATGTGTACACATCACCGAAATTTCTCATTCTCTCCCTGGCAAACTGGAAAAACAAGATAGCAGGCAGCACTGGGGCCCGGTCGCCCCAAGCCTCAATTTTCCTGGTCTGGCGAACACTTTTAAGCGCCCAAACTCTCTAACAACACGTTCCTGCTATGCGATGGTCCCCATTCAATAATCTTCCCCTATTCGAACAAGTGCCACCACCCAACCCACTCCGGTATCTGGCCCACCCGTTTATGCCACATCACTTGGCAAAACAACCGCCCTAATTGGATTCGTTAATCAAGGATTTAACCGTCCTCTGGCAATATTTCACTTTAAATATTGTATCACCAGTCGCCATACCATTTTGCTGCATTCTTCGTCTCACTGGGGGCATGCTGTTCACAGGAATGCACACACACGGATCCCAGCTTCCCCAACATACGGGCAGGGGCAACCGTGTCAGATCCTGATACGGGGGACGAGGGACACTTACAGAGCCTTGTTTGTAGGCCCACACCAAAGGCTGCTCTGTCGCCTTCTGCTCAGCAATTTAACCGCATTTTTTTTAATCCACTCGGCAGACTCGACGTCTTTAAGGACATTCCAACAACAACAACCATCAGGCGGTGGGGGTAGTGGATGACGCGACGGGCCACCTTGCAAGTTTTCGCACCGGACAAGTTGTCAAATTGCGAAGCACTCAAATCAAACAGCAGAAGCCGTTTTTCATCAATTACCCGCATCACTTGCACGTTGCAACGGATCCAAATAAAAGTGTCTCCCAGGTAATGGTATTACCTACCAGCCGTCATCCGCATCCCCTAGCACCTTCTCCTGTCATCGGACGTGTTTACTTTCCCATTTTCCCGGAAAGTCTGGGGCTATTGATTGATAGTTTCAACACGTTGTGGTCAGCTGATGTAATTTCGATAAATGACCAATATTACCGATTCGTCGAGGTGTGGGACGTGCTCGCCGAGGAAAATTGTGAGAATGCTAAACGTCCTTCGCAATTCAGAGGAGATATTAATCTATTTGAAAATATTTGTTGTTTTACCCCCACCGATGGGGATTCATACCGTGTGAAACTTTATTCTGATTCGAAAGCAATGGAAACAATTTGTTTGTGTATAGTCAGCGTGCAAATGGAAATACTGGAAAAAGTAACGCGAACTTTACTCAGCTATGTAATCCCAGTTTTCGAAAACGTTCATCAAACAATCTGTCAATATCTAACGGTTTTATGAATCGTCATTTATTTGATTTGTGCATGTCAATTCACTTTTGGTACATAAACACAATTATTGTTTTTCCCCATTTTTCCATTGACTTGAGACGATGAGATCAACATCTTGTGACAATTAACAAATATGTCTTGTCCATAGAAGAATTTCAACTCATAGTTGAGATTAAATTAGAATAAATTAAATTTGAGACACCAGAACAAAAAATAATTAATGTCCGCGTTTATTGCAACTGATTTTTCATTTGTGCCTTTATCAATAGTTTTCAACCACTAAAATTTTTTAGAAAGGTAAACATTTTGCAGTTAATTCTATTTTATTTATCCCAACTCCTCACTTTAGAACAAAGAAATGATCTTCAAAGCAAAATTGCTTCTTGGGTTGTGACTCAATCAATACGTAACCCAGTTTTCTTCATGTTTAATTTTAGCGAGAGAAAACCCATAAAATATGCTTCTGCTCCCATTTCCCTGATTTTACTGATTTTCCGACCACAATGCTCCCGCGCTGCCTACGGGAAGAATATGGGTGAGCCGGTTCCGGGACGATGGCGAACCGTGCAAAGTGGACACACGCTTATTAAAATTTCGAGTTGTAAAATTCAAAGTCGCTTAGGAGGATAATTGCCGGCCCATAAAAAGCGCGTCGTATTAACTGGTCTCGGAGTTTGGGGCAAATTGAAGAATCCCCAGCAATCGGATGGTGAGACTCGAGCCAATTAGCCTACAACTCATGAATCACGGGCCACAGAACGATCCCGGCTAACCAAGGCCCCGCAAAGACAACTCCTCACTAATTAGTCAGTTACAAGGCGGTTGTTGACATTTCTGATTATTAGTCGGGCGAGTTGTCGACTTCTGCTAATTAGAAAGATTCGTTTTGGATTTTACGACCTATGGGCCAGCGGATCATAAATGTGACATAACGGGGCTGGATACAGTGCGGAATATGCGAAAGCATACACACACACACACGCAGTCGGAGTGAGATCCATTATGGAAAGACTGAGCAATTTGGTATTCCATTAATTAGCTAATTAATTAATTAACCGAAGTTATTCATTAAGCAGCATAGTATCATTAGCCCTAATCCATTTGGTCGGCTCCAGGTGGCCCAGGATCGTCGACCACCCTAAGTATTTCGTTCAAAGAACAGTTTTATGATTTCATGATTTAATAACAACGCAAGAGTCCAAGTGCACTCTCGCCTCCCTCCCACTTGAATTCTTATCATTTGAGAGCCATAAATTATTTACGCCATTCCCTTCTCCCCATTCGAGTGGGAGTAAACTGGTATTTTTTTTCTCGTGGTAATTAATTAAACTTTTATTATAATTAGAGAATGATTCCCTTTTAGAGACACAAAAGATTTCAGGATCTTCGCCTGGATATGTGCTGGATGATTCCGGTCACTCTGGTTGGGTGTTCCCGTGTCCATTTATCAAATTAAATTCATTATGAGGGAACTGCCATATGATAATTAAACGAGTTAATTAAATTGAATCCTTTTGTTATGATGAACTCCCCACATCCCCAACTGTTTCCTCCATCACATTTCCCCTTGTTGATTTTAAGTAATGAACAACCTCCATTTTGGTTTTCAGTTTTTTCCCCCATTTTGTAAATGAAAAGAAATTAAAGAAAGTGTTTTCGAGAATTTTATTGATTAGACCGAAACAAAGTGAAGTTGTAGCATTGCCTTAAATCAAATGAAAATGCTTCGAATTTCAACAGGAACAATGCAATCTTTCAATAGTCTTAGTTTAGATGTACCAATTCTGCCATTTATAATAATTATGTTTTCTCCCAGAAGTTTATTTTTACTACATCCGGATTATCGCATCCTGTTGTACTTAAATCCCCTCAAATAGAAAATTAAAAAACTCTATCACTTCTTGTAATTTCTTAATATATTTTTAAAAGTGCCAAAATTACGAACAAATTACTCAATTACTAAGTTTTATACATTTTTTGTTTGTCACTTTCGACAATCTTATCACTGCCATTGTGAACTGAATTATGAACGAGCTGACGATCCTGAAGCGTGTTTCACGCGAAGCCTTCGACTTTTTCATCCGAAAGACAGCCCCAAGCTATAATTAGAGTTTGTGAACGTGACAAAAACAAAATTGGTTTAATAAATTTAATTTTTCCAAAAATTTATTGCTTATGATTTTTTTTATATCAAAAATAGTTTGTTAAACATTTCGGAATCGTTGAATCTTTTTTCATTTCAATTTATATTTGATTGCGAGGAGTCCTAGTTTTCAGCGCATTTCATAAGATTTTCCGGTCCACAAAATTTCTTACTGCTTTATCTGGCGGTTTTTAAATTGGAAAACAAAATTGATAATAACTTTAACAAAATCCGAGCTGAAATCTTGACAATGAAGGAAGGGATTAATTCATAGTTTTCCGTGATTATCGGAAATTAGGTAAAACTTTAATTAGATTACTACAATGGAAAACTGAACAGGACAGGGTTAATGAAGCCATCAAGAAGACGTAAGAGTGTAGTAGTAAATATCCGCGCAAGAAAATTAAGAAGACTTGAGTTCGTCCTCCAAAGAGGGCCAACAGGGAATGACTGTTGCATATAACGAACAACGAAGTCAACCAGGCGCCGGATAAGATTTTGCCACAAAGAATGGGTACTACGGGTGTGGGGGGATAAAATGTACTCGCAATATGCAAAACCACAAAATTTTAATTGTAATCATCTCACGATAGACGTTCTTACCACATCATCATTTCAAAACTTTCATCTCCTTCGATTTAGCATATAGTACCCGTTTCGAAAACTTAACAGCAACATAAAGTCGTCAGGGCCAATGAATCCTTGCAGAACGAACGGGTTATAAATTTTAAAAGCTCCACAGAATTTGTTCAATGAGGAAGTTTCAATCTGGAAATTAGTTTCGGGTGCATGTGCATGCGTGGGGAGGTTTCGGTGGCTCCTTACCTATTCCTGGCTACAATGGGGAATACGTAATGAACTTAGGTAATTAATATCGATTCCTGATGAGGCTGAGAGTATGAAAATATGACGAACCAGCCATAAAGCTAAATGAACTAATACGAAATGCATGAACACGTCATGTCGCTGCTGAATGTTGTCGGTATGCAAGCGGGACTGCAACCCCCTGGTGCCACACGGGAAATTGGGGCACCTTCCAGGCATCAGGCGTACTGGGAACAAATCAATTAAGTTTATTCAGCCAAAAAACCAAGGTGCGATAAAATACCGAAGGGGATTACCTCAACGTCACTTAACTGGCATCTGAGGACTGACAGGAAATTATGGTCAAATAGGAGGAGGAATTCGATTAATCGAATCAATCGCTTTGAAGTCTGCTCTCTGCACACGCTTGACTTCCAATAGTACTTTTCCTTCGTTTGGCAGTTTTTTTTTGTTATTTTCTATGTACAAAGAGGAAATATTTGAGGACGCACACACACACACATCTAAATTCACTGCACAGCAGGGATCTGATAAGCATTGATTTGACTCGTTCGGGAAATTTCAGTAATTTTCCTTTTCGTGGTGGCATTGCTTCCTGCGCCCGACAATCGCTAATTTTCGTTGGATTTCTCTGTTTATGCGCTTGTCAACCAGAAAAATTGCCAAAGCATTAGATGTTGGCGGGAAAACGCCGAGCTTGTTTGCCGAGGTACGTGATAAATATTTTCCGAGGAATTTAGTCCTCAGCCCCTGCCGCCGCCCACTCTTGCAAAAACACTCAGACAGAAAATTGTCGATTCTTTGTTTACCTTTCCTTTTTTTCCCAGTATTCGCTCGATTTTAACTGGGAATCCCGATTTCGTGTTACAAAATGTGGAAATGTGTTAAATCTGTAATTGATTGCTTTTAAATTTTGTCAATGATGAAAACAACCTCAGAGGAACATAAAAATAATTCCATTTTACATATTTTTTTTTGTTTTTTTTTTTTTATTCAAACTATAATAATTTAAAATAAAACTACAATAAAAAACAACCAATATCACGTGTTTGTTTCTTTGTGTATTTTCAGCATGTTCGGATGTTCGGGCACATGTTCCGGATGCGGCCAGACCATCCCCCCAAATGAATTGGTGGCAAAAGCGATGCCTCCACTAAATCAGCAAACAACGAATCTAGAGAACCAAAAAAATAGTCAAAACAACTTATTCGTCTTTCACCTAAAATGTTTTTCGTGCACGAAATGCGGGTCGCATTTGAGGCCAGGAGATAGGTATGAACGTATTCCACTTGTTCATTTTACAATTCTAACAATCTCCTTCTTCTATCGCAGGTACACAATGCTAGCTGGAAGTTTAGTCTGCGAACAGGATTGGCACAAAATGATCAAAAGTACAACAACGACAAATGGAGCAAATCCGCCAGTTCGAAAAGGTAAAGTTGGACGGCCCAGACGATCTAAAGAGTGAAAGCTGACATCACTTAAAACGGTTAGGGGACAGAAACTCACCCCCGACCCTACCACATCTAGTCGATAACTTCCGTTGACATAACTAATCATGAGGAAATGGACCATTTTTGAACCGTCTTCCTCCACACATTCCATGTGAATGACAGCAAATTTTACGGGAATTGAATTAATTTCTTTAAAACCATTTAAAAATTGTTAATACTAGGAGCAGAGAGAGATATGCGACTACTTCCAACCTACTCTCCTCCTTCACCTTCCTTTGTGCTCTATGCAATCGATAATCTCATTTAAGGCTATCTCCCTGCTCTGAGTCCTGACATTTTTAATGGCAATTTCATCAATCAACGAATCAATTTTAAAAAGTGATAAAATGGCAAAACGAGAGAAAAACGATAACGACGTCGGTGCTCTCCTTAGACTAGATACGGTCGTTTTGTACATATTTGTAAATATTAAATGATCTTATTGTGTAAGTTTTAAGGCTAATTGTCGAATAAATCTATGATTATAGTCAAAGTTTAGGTGTTTCTTTTGCATTTCTAACACCTTTTTATAGTCTTTTCATTATAGTATCCAAAATGTAATCAATAACGTCGAATTTGAAAAGCTTTTCAGGGAGGAATATATTGTATTAAGTAGAAATGTTACAGGAATTCTTTTATCACTATTTCGTGAAAAGAAAACACAAATATCTTCCTTTGATGTTTGACACAATCTCAATTCCGAAAACCGCCCAACCCCCAATCTCTACCCAAACACTACTAATAAGCGAAGTGTTAAATTGAAGTGCTCTGAGCAAATGGAAAAGGGTATATTTGGGCCGAAATCTAATCCCGAAGTGCTCCTGTCACACCCACTGATAACAGAAACACATGTTCCCGTGCAAGACTAGGACCAAAACATCGATCGAGCGTTTTTTTTTTTTTTTTTTTTTTTGCGAAACCTCGTCCATTAAGTGTCATTAAAACTCATTTACTTTCGTTGTAGTCGTTTCACTCGCCGTGATTCCTTTTAATCTGCATTCAATTGAATCACTCCACCTGTACAAAGCAATATTCGAAATGGATTTGGGAAAGGAATTGGAGATCGGTAAAAAGTCAGGTAAAAGCCATTTCCTCCGCTCCTCTCGCTGGGGTCTCCGACTGTGGCAATTACATTACGCCGGGCAATAACACAAATTGCTTTTATTCTCTCCGAAATGATTAATTCATTTCTGGAGAAAGGCGAAAGGCTTCTAATGCACACAATCCCCATATGAGCAGAACGGGGGCAGCCATCTGGGGTTGAGTGGATCTCTTCCGCCCGGTCCATTTCTGCTGGGTGGTGGACAGACACGGCGCTAGGAAAACTACAACCTCTACTGGCGGATCTGAAGTGTTTTATGTGTACATAAAAAGGAGGAACGTGGCAATTCCGGTATTAAGGTGGTTGTAAAGCTTCCTTCAGCCCGAACACATGCAGCATACTGCGTAATCGTAAATTCAAATTGACGGTAGCATTGTAAACTCAGGATATGAACTACTTCTCGAGTCCAGGACCAGCATGTGGAGCTTGCAGAGAAATGGACGACATCTGACAAGGATTTTCGCCAATTAGTGAAATTAGTTCTACCTGTGAGGAAACGACTTCATCCCGTCCGGAGCACTGAATTTCCATTTATTTATTGGCAAATTTCCGGAATGTATAAGAGAAAGTTTTTACTGCTCTTTTTTGAAAAATCTACAAATGTAATTGACGGTTATTTACTTGGAAACATTCGTTCTTTTTGCAATTCTTCGTATAGGGACTTTAATTTGCAAAAACTATTACTACATCTTTGATTTTAAGAAATTACGAAAAAAAATTGAGGTATGTTTCTTCTTTTGAAAAAATATTATGTTGTAATATAGGAAAAGACATTAACGAGAGTAATTTCATTTTCAAAAAAATATCAGCTATTAATATATTTTATTGCTTCAAAATAAAAAAGCAAAGTTTTTAGTGTAGGTAGTTTCGGTGAATTTAATCTTATTGTCAGATTTTATTAATGGACCCCTGCAAAGTTATGGATATCGATCTTTCGATACAATTAAGACATTTCAAAAGAATCGTTTATAAACTTTTAAAAACGTATACAATCAACAACGCTTTTTACCCCACTCTGAATCCCGAAACAATGCTCGATACTTTGAACAAAATTATTAAATACCCCAACGGAAGCCAAAATTAAAAATCATTCGTACGCTGCACACGAAGACAGCAGATAATTTCAATTAAAAGTCAATCTAGTTATAAACTTGCGATAACAAAGAAAGTACCTTCCTTACATAAAATCTGAAGGAAGTCAGCTGGCAGCAAGGAAGTGGAGGGACGCTGTAAAAAACGCCTGTGCCAGCATTTAACGATACTTAAGCACCACAACTTCTACGAGTTTGAAACTGGTTAAGGAGCTCTTAAGAAAAGCAGGGGCTAATTAAAATTTAATTAAACAAATAAAGAGCTATCACAAAAGCGAATAAATTAATGAAAATTTTAATTGCATTTTTCCCATTGTAAGGGAGAGGAATTACAGAAACGGTACCAGACTTCAACTGACGGCAAAATATGTCTATATATGAGAACGCTATTGGTGTATGGTTTGGAAACATCTATCTAGCAACCCCCACCCCCATCTGCCCGTCGACCTACCGCGGCAATAATTACTTCACCACCGCCTGCCTGTATAAGCGATATCGTGGGCGAAGCCAGCGCCCTCGTAGTCCTTTTTCTTGCCTCGGCCTGGCTAACAACACGACGCAATAAATAACCCGCGAAATTTAATTAAAAATTTTTTGATTACGAAATAAGTTGAGCCCAGCCTCGAGTCTCGAGAGCAGAGGAGAACCGACAAAAATATTTTGATATTAGGACGAGGCCGCTTTATTACACAGGCTCATCTTGCCGCGTGATTGATATGTGCCAGTGAATTATTTAATTACAGTCGCCCGTGCGCTGAAGTAGGCGTTTAGGCCAGCAACTATTATTTATTCGCGTCCCGAAGTGTTTGCCAGCACAAGTGGAAGGGTGAACTGAATGATTTATGTATTTTCCGCAATTAACAACATTCACACAGGAGTATTGTCTTCTTCCTATGAACTGCCACATTTTGCGTTCCCATTTTTATGCGACACCGCAGCCCGGCTGCAGTAAATAAGCGACGCTGAATAGAATAGGACCCAAAATAGATCCTTGTGGCAGTAATCAAATTGCTGTTCTTCTCTGCAATTAATAAAACATTAAAATTCATGTTGAAGATATCATGCTCCCCAACCGCAAACAAAATCTCATGATCCAAAAATAAATGTATTTTATTTAATTGAATCATTCATTAACATAACATGTCCGGATAATTTTCATACCCTGCTCGATAACACATGACTTTTAACACTTGTGCATATTAATCGATGTCAGGCACAAAAATAATATCATCAGTAACATTTCAGTTGCACAGGTACGAAATGAAAATTCATAACGGTGAAGTTTCCCAGAGAAGGATTTTTTTAAATTGGTCATTTGTTTTCAACTTAATATCTGAACTCTTATTATTATTTTAAATTGCCTTTAAACAATTATTAAATATTCCAACAAAATCCAATTACAGCAAGAAGTTGTTGATGTTTCTTAGTCGTTGTTGTTGCTTTAAAAATATTCCACACAACCGAATTTTCATTGTTGCAAAACGTTTTGAGCATAATTAAATAATCTTCCAGTTTCAAGCACGATTTGCATATTCCCCACCAACGAAGGCAAACTCTACCTATCGATCTAATTTCCTGAGAAAACAACTTTCATGACCTCAGTTTGTACTTGCCCTTGACTTGACACAGTACTCACATTAGTACATGCTAAAAAAACACTTTGAGGCACTTAAAAATTTTGAACTTCAACATACCATTCCTACGTTAATAAGCCATGCGCTTCATTGCTTCCGTTTCACTCCGTCAAGGAGCGATTGCAAGGAAGTTAATTTGAGAATGTAAACGAGCGAGGTATCGTTATCTGGAATTGGAGCAATTCACGAGGTCCCATTCCATTCCCCTGCCATCCGCATTGGAGTCAGAGAAATTTTTAGTTGCGAGTAGTTTTGTGGTGCAGAAATGCTCATGTCGCAACATCCCTCGCCCAGGGGGGTCTTTTGTTGGTTGGTTGGTACCTTTGACATCTGGAGGACGTAGGAAAATTACGGCGGGATGACAAGCCAGTAATCTGATGTAGAGAAAGTCAACCTAAGAATTAATTAGACGCATGTAATTAGCCCTGGCGCTATTGAGTAACAGCAGACCCATTCTCCTTGTTTTTCGCAAATTGAATGTAAAGCGGTTCGTATAAAACACAATGGCTAATTAAACCGAATGTTATACACAATTAATTAAGCTAATTAGTAGAGAAAACCAACAACGCTCACACAAACTTAGGCGGCTGAAGTCGAGGGCTTGTTCGCATATATGCACCGTGAGCCCCGGCCACACAGCGTATACAGCATTCACTCTGCAGAGCTCACGACTCCTGCGGGGAACGGTTGAGGGGTAGCGATGAATAAAGCCAGGTTCTCTAGTGGTCAATTAAGAGTGGAATTGTGACATGTCTAGTAAATTAAAGTTTTGTATTCATAAACAGTCGCCTAATTGCTTGTTAGTGCGCTTATGTGTACTCGAGTGTGACTCTCAGATGCTGCACAAAAGTTCACCTCCTTTGAGCGTATCTTGGACGTTTTAATTTCGCTTCTTGTCCTATTCCCAGAACGCTCGTTAGCCAACATCGATGGTCAGTGCACCAAACGTTGCAATATTCTGATTTTCCTGAGTTATGAGCTGTTTAGCTAAATAGCATGATTACGAAAAATAAATGAGCCGTAATTTTAAGGTGCTGTTTTGTTAGGAAAACCTAACTTCACATTTGAATTAATTAAAACTAATACTAACTATAAATTTCTTTTAATTAACGTAGCAGTCAGTGTTTGCATAACACACAGAAAAATTCTAAACTTATGTAATATTGTTTGCTTCATCGTTTCTAATTATACAGAATTCAAAATTTTTCCGGCACATTGGTGTTAATTTGTGGTTTTAAATAAATGTGTGTTTGAATCTAAGTTATACATTTCAATAATAGTTTCCGAAATGACAATTTCAAGATTATTTTTGAATATTTGTATGTAGTGAAGCCTTCTTGCAAAAAAATTCAATTAAGTAAAGAACGTTTGCATGGAAAATTGTCAATCTAAACGAGCTACACGAGAGAACATTTAACTTGACATGAAATTGGGTACTTCAAACTCCACACACCAGCTGTGATACACCGTTAATCATTAAAAACCTAATTTAAATTTAATCCAGCTATCTAAAAAGGGCAATGAAGCGTTTTAAGCTCGCGCACGGCACTAATTAATTGAAACCATTTCGGCCTGACTAAGACATCGCAGAAGTGCTATCAGCAGCAGATTTGATACTCCGACTGCAGGATCTGAAAGTAGGACCCACCCCGGGCACGATGCCACATTTTAATAATGTGCCGTTTCAAAAAAACAAAATTCAACTTATATTCAAAGCAATTAAAAAACAGCAGAAAGGATACCAGCGGCAATACAACTCTCGACTCATATCTCGTTAATTTCAATGACGTTTTCGCTAACAGCACTTGTTGTAACTCTCGTTCCGTTCAGTTTCTCGTTTGTTTGTTCCAATTAAAAAACTTCAAATTGAATAAATACACCCCCGTCCGCTCCATGACGAACGCACTGCAGTGGCTCAACAGAGCCTCTACTTTTAATTAGGCAGTCAATTAAAAGTAGCAAAGCAGTCAGCTGAAGTCCATTCAGGAAGAGATTTAAATAAGCGCCATCCTCGCCAGGGCAAACGGGTCCATTGTGTGATGTGACCTCCGCTCCCGAGTGATGTCCTCAGCAGGGAATTAGGAGTCCGCAGAAAGCGTCATTAGTGCAGGATGCTCCAGTACGTAGGTGCAGTAGTGCACACTTGACATATGTCACTCATATCATGTCCCATTCGGGCTTTGATTTCGCTTTATATTGAGTGAAATTAGTGCGAATGGTACGTCCCCCCACTCCTCACGTGTCTCAGTTCCATTAGGCAATTACAAGATTTCCACAGTATCTGGGCGGTGGTGTTGGGTAGGGTTGCCTTCTCACACACACCGCCACAACATCCAGCTCCAAAGATTTGTCTGAGGCCAGTATTCCGAGACATCCTTCCAGCAGGGGTGTGTGTGTGTGTGTATCTACCATCCCTAAATATATACATTTAGCGCCATTTCAGTTTCAGATATTATTATGGAAGCATTCATTAGAGCTCACTAATTACTCCCAGCTTTAATGAATAAGCTCTAATGAACCACTTTCCGTTAATTAAAAGTGGAGTAAAGTGGTCTAGCGTCTTCCAACAACATCTGTGGGTCGGTCTGTTCGTTCGTTTCTTTCTCTTCCTTCTGGGGTTTTCTCGTTTTCCCACCAACCAGGAGGTTTTCTTTATTAGCCATCCCGGGATCACCTTCTCAGATTTCCTTGGAGTCAGCTAGTGCCAGCCCGAGCAGCACCGGCAGCCATGTACCGGATTCACGTGAAAACGTTATACTCATTAATTAACATTTCACATTCTCTCCCCCGCCGTATTTCCTCCATCCTGTTTCAATGTTCGCCTGAATATAGGTATACGTAAATGTGACTCTCTACATGATTGATGATCGCAGTGATAATTAGCTTTTTTTCAATTATCTAATTGGGCAAAATAATTACGCCTAAAAGGTGTACACTTTTTTCAGGACACACTTTAATTAGAGAAATCTCCATCAAAAGGAGTTCGTTTCATGGCCCAAATACGTTATCAAGATTGCACTTTAATTAAATTATAACATATGTTTCTATCTGCTGAGAGAAGATAACGCAAAGAGGTGGACGGGTAACGCTTCAGCGAAGCAACTCCACAACAAGAGAAAGCTGCTCAATTACAACAAGAGACGAGGTGAAATTCGAAAACTATTTCAAATGGAAAAAATAAAAGTTAATAGGAGTGTTTAATGCAATTAAGGCAAGGGCTGACACAATTTTCTGTTCACACGGATAAGCTATAAATTAATTATTTTACATAGAATAAAATTCACGAAGTCTACAATAAATAAAAACCATTGGCAAACATTGAAAGTTCTTTTGTAGATTACTTCCAAAGCTTGTGTTGTTTGATTTGCTGCGAATATAATTGCAAATATTTAATTGTTTTCATTCAGTAGTTGCTATTGGCACGCAGCAGAAACTAGAGGTAGAATCCTCGCGAGCTCTGGCGATGAACCTCATATTAGGATTCTCAAGCAAGGAACGTTAAATCAGGACCTTTCATCGACGATCAAAGTAATATGTACAATATCCATTAAATCCAAACCGAAGCCGCGCTCCCTGTAAAGGAGCAATTTGCGCTCCGATAATTCTCCTTAAATCGGTGAAACAAAGCAATGGCCAACAAAGTTGCAAACGACCATTCAATTATCCCAAACAGGGATCTTCACTCGCAGGAATTTTAATTTAATTAGCGGAACGAGCGTATCCCGTTCCTTCTAAAATACGTCAAAACTATAATTTCGTTTCATCTAAGTAAATTCTGCACATTCCCTTAATATGCAGGGTGCACTTTCATCCTTCTAATTAAGTGTACTTATTCGCGTATTCAGGAGACGGCGGAAGGGATTTAATTAGAAACGCATTACTTGTACTAATTATGACATCAATCCGAATTAAGTTAATTGCGAATTCCTAGTCATCACCCTGGGTATGAATATAAGTTCCTCGGTGAAGGCATATCAAAAGGAGCTTTGTGGGTGGGGTGGGGGCTTGGGAACCTGAATAAAAGTAAGATGCTTGGAGAAACTATGTTAAATTAAGAAAAAGGACGCGAAGGGTACAATGCCTTCTGCATTATGTCGTAAAAAATGAAGGAGCGGAGCGAGATAGGTAGACGGCTGACGGAGCTGGAGGGGGTCGCGATGGGATGGCAAAAACAATTTTTCTCGGTGGCCCTTAAACGAGAGTCTGTACTCTGTACATGTTTTAATTAATATCGTGTATCAAATTTTAATTAACTCGCGTTCTGGTTGAGGGTTTTTTACGTCATGTTATTTTTTACTAATTATCTCGCACACTCACAACCACACCAAGTTATTTAATTCAGTTTTCCTCCTGCTTAATTTAGGTACCTACAATTTAAAGTTTGAAGAAGTTTCTGTAGAAGCTCCGCTGATCCGGGAGCTTGTATTCCAGATTTTTTTTATATCTCCCTTTTTACACAATATATTTTGCAACAGCCAAGGACGGTAAAGATAATTAATTATTTGAGCAGGCATGTCTATTTGGCACCTATGTTATTCAGTAAATAATTGAAAAGATAGAAGCTTAATTTGAGCTGGGACTTTAGTTGGAACAATTGAAAAAAGTTCTTTTCTGAAATGTGGAGGGCTGGAGTTGGGGTCATTACTATGATGATGGACGAGGTTTATGTAAAATTGTTTCAATGGCCTTGCACTGAAAAAATTCCTTCGGATTTTCGTCAATGCAACTGCAGAAATAAGGAAACAACGGCACTTCGCTTTTAGAAAGCGATTTCTAAATTTTTAGTACTCCTTTACCTTCGTAACTTTACTATATTTTGAGTGAAAGAAAGGAAAAAGATTATCAAAGATTTTTCAATAGCGCAGTTACTTTAATCACACAACGGAATATAAAAAATTAATACAATCAAGATTTTGTTCTTAGAAAATCGTTATCCATACAGAGTTACACAATATCAAATATATAAAATACCTATAAATTTTAAGTGAAGACAAAGTAAGTAAACATCAAAATATAGCAAAATTCATTAAACAAACTATTGAACTCGTTCTAATAAAAAAAAAATATTTACGCCACCACATATTAATTTTTTGATAATGCTCCCCTCCATCTTTGGTATATTTTTTATTTTTATAAAATTCATTTATGTAGAAATCCTTCTTCCTAAATAATTTTCTTTAAGCAATCCTCAACTCTGACGTTACTTTAATTATTTTGTTTTTGCTCAGAAATCGACTTCAAGTAATCTCTCTCTAACTTCTCCTCCTCCATACGCATTTTTTCTACCGCTTTCGGATCAGCAGGGCCGGGAGTTTGTTCCTCAGGAGTATGTGGCCAAAACGTTGGTCTGTTCAAAAAATCGGGCGCAATATCAGGATAAGCAAAACAATAGTCCTCCATTGTCATTTGATCAAAAGGAATTTGGCAATATCGCAAGACAAACTCATCTTCATATTGCTGGATTCTTCCATTCGATTCTTCCTTGAAGCAGGCCACTTCCTCCTGAAATGATACCGTTAGTTGCAGTACAAACACAAATGAAGTAGTTGTACTTCAACTTGTTTTTTCAATTCTTCAATTTGCGGAGTGTAAGGATCTTCTGGGTATGGTACTTGGAATTCCTTGTACTTCTTTTCAAATTCTTCTACAACATGAACAAATTCTGGTCTAACCTTTTGCTTGTAGTATTCCCAGTCGATTTTGGGAATTTCAGATAATTCGGCAATTCGCCTACACCAGAAGTTAAACAATTTGTAGTTTGAAAAATCCTGAAATATATACCTACTCTTTATATGTCCTGCTCTTTTTCATAAATATTTTCAATTTGTCCATTTGATCCGGGTGGCAGCGTTTAATTAATTCAGCGTAATTGAAAGTGGCTTTTACAAATCTATTAGAACTCATTTTCTAGAAATTCGATAAAAAACAAATTATATGGAGTTCTACTACGTTTCAAAATTACATAAGGCACATTAAAAGAAAGTTAATTTTTTTGCCAATTGATATAAATTCAATATAGAAAACCGTAATAAAATAGATGTAGACTTTTTGACATCAAGTTCAAATGGATCAATTTCTAAGGACATCATAGGTTCCTGCGAATACACTTTAAAACAAATTGAAAGTAAAAATGATACTCTACAAATTATTTGTAGTGAAATAAAATTGAAAAAGCTGTCTATAATCTAAACTGTTGTTAATCAAAACTTAACACAAGTTCTTCAACACAGTTCGACTGGCGAAGATTACCACAAAAACATTGAAGATTTTCAAAAGTTGAAACCACTCCGTGAAGTCTGAAGTCTCCACGTCCCAGCATCCAAAAAATTTGCGAGCGTAAATTTGAGCGTATCCAACCAACAAATGGAAAGAACTGCCTATCTAAACCACCCGCAACCAAACTTCTGTCTTCTGCTTTTTACAGTTTTAGCATCAAGATTCAAGGTAATGCTGTAAGGTGTTAGGTCATTTGATCTCACATGCAAAACTAATTTCTTTCAGGGACTTACGCAAAGTGAATTTTTAAGAAGAAAATATCGAATACAGTGAATTCAATTTGTTTATCATTTTAGTGAATTGCTTTCTGTACATTTTTGTTTACATTAAGTTAAATAAAATATTGTTTGTTGTTGTATTTTGCTGGAATCATTTGATAGAAGGAAAATAAATTGCATTTAGACTGAACATGCATGCTTTTTGTCTTGCCACTACACAATTTCATTTTTTTTTATATTACTTCATTGCTTGCATCAAACAAGCGCTTTTATCTGCACTCTTTGTGTAACCAAACCAAATTTAATTTCCTTTGCTTTGTCCTGAATCCATCTTGAGCAAATCGAGAGTCTGTCCAAAGGCCAGGTTATTTTAAAACCATCACTTCAGGAGTGGAGGAGCAATTGCTGCTGGTTGATCCACGTCTTAGTCTTACCTACGCTTCGGTGATTCTTGAAATGTTCCTTTGTGTCTCATTGAAAACTAAGACAGAAAATCAAAACCTCATTTAAATGTGAAGTGAAAACAAGACGAATTTTCACTATTTGCGTCAGAGGAAATTACAAGAGCCTTGTTTCCACTACAAGAATTTTGGTATTAGAAACGACAAGGTTTGATACATGTCCTTCTTGCAAATGCGCTTTGCCAAGAGTACTGAGATACACGAGAACTCTAATCGTACAACGTCTTAAGGATGTTTCAGTTCCT
The DNA here is from genome assembly GCA_963082835.1 of Leptogaster cylindrica. Lineage (NCBI taxonomy): Eukaryota > Metazoa > Arthropoda > Insecta > Diptera > Asilidae > Leptogaster > Leptogaster cylindrica. The sequence continues at coordinate 21,230,915 of OY720105.1, read as the reverse complement.
TAAGAATATCTAATGAATTTACTAAAACCACTTTGCTGTATTCCACATGAATGAGTTATTAAACATCTTCAGGAGCACTGTCTGTCTCCGTTGCAAAGTTTCGCATTTGTGGAAGTTCACGAGGATATTGAGTTGTTTTATATTAAAATTTTATTGCATTACAAATTTCCAATGCTTGAACAATCGATGGGGTTACCTTATTGTTCGATGGAATTGCTTCTCTACTCCCTACATATATCAATTCAATTTTTTCTTTCTACTCCTTTTAACGATGACAAACAAAATGAACGAGAAATTAAACATCCAATTAAATTAATCAACTAATTTCAACGCCGCTCCGTTATCCTTCTAATCCTGTCAACCTAATTTAGTTCTTATCCGTGGCTAACAGCAAGCTACTTAATTGATGTACACCATGCTCCCAGCACCTAAATTGAAACTTTCAGATCCTGTAAATATTACCGCGAACGCACATTTTGCATTCCATGTGCAATCTCTAAATCTCCCACCCCAAACCCCTTTAATATTTTCACCCAAATGTGCCCGAGAACAATATTTTCCTAATTAACTGCATTACACGCTCGGTTCTGTCGGCAGTGGTAGTTGTGGAACAAGCGCCTCATCATGAACTACGTGAAACGCTCGTAACGAGGTTTGAATCGGCAAATTACAGTCCCTGATTGTGCGGGGCTCCGGTCCCCGACAGACCCACGTAGGTGCGCAAATTGAGGTGAACTAAGGTTTAATGCAGTCGTACGGGACGAACACAAAGAGGCCTGTTAGCCGAACTGAATGCTCCTCTAATTTTAGACAAACGCAATTAAAATCAGCACAGAGTCGAGCTTTAAAATTTCCCACATGAATAGTTCATGACGGGGCCCCGCTCTGCTATTGGAAAAATGAGCGTCGGACAATGGGCCCCAGTCTGGAATAAGTGGAGCAATAATCGGAAGAATAGGCACAGATTGAATCGATTTCCGCATCAAGATCAAGGGATACTTCGGGGATGAAAGGGCGACCATTCCTTTTGGCAACTGCATTTTAAGTGGATGGCGGGGGCGAAGGCTGAATTATGAAATACTCTTGATGTATGGTAGAATGGCACAGTTTCAACACTGAGGAAACTTTTGTATGAGAATCGTGTGAAAACCCGTGCAAAAACACTTTCTCGTCGGAAAAAGAAAAGATATATGTTCTAAGTTATTAAAAAGGCATGTAAAAAAGTAAAGTTCGTGTAAAAAAGATCTGTGCAAACAATGAATTGTAATATGTATTTAAAACAAGGTTTAACGAAAGAAAGTTAAAATGTAAATATGGGATCAACAAAAACAATATTTTTTATAAAAATTTAAAAGAAGTATTATTATACCAAATTTTAATCCTCTATAACTATAAGCGCTCTCAAATTATCGCCTGTACAGACAGACAGATATACAAACAGACGGACATACTCAATACTGTAAACTTCAAAAATCGTTTCAGCATGTCGAAAAATCCCCGGAATACCAATTTCGTTCCATTCTAACCATAATAAGGGTTCTGGCTAATATGGGTATTCAGGTCCACTGTACATTTAAATGACAATTTTTCAGACTTAGAACTTTTTGGATCGAATTTTACGTATGATACCATAGAGATATCTCAATAAAAATTACAGAGTGAATAGTCAATGAAACGAGGAAGTTTTTAAAAAGGTTTGAACGATTAAGGCTGTTATTGTTTTTTTTTTTTGTAAATGCCATAAACTACGCAGTTTTGTTCAAATTTTAGAAGTTTTCTACGAGTATAGTATAAAGTGTATAGTATTTTTTTATTTAATTGAATAAACATCAGGAAAACCATCAACGAAAAAATATACCAAGTTTAACTAGGGAACTGCTGGCAATTAACTGTCATAAATTAAGTTAATTAAAAAAAAAAATTAACAATAGGAATTAGAAAAATTCTTTCATCAGACCTGCAGGCTGAGGTACATATCGAAGTGTTTTGATTGTATTTTTTAGGGTAATTTTTTTCAAAATCGAGAATATAGTTATTGATTTATAAACTCCTCATCAAGAGCTTTTCAACGATTCCCCCAAGACGTGGTTTCATGAATTTCCACCCCGACCACCACTCTGACCCCCACAACCCCTGAATCGTTGAAGTTACCATAAACTTCATAGGGAGTACTCTAATTTATGTGGAAACTTGTCTCCCTATACTCCATATATAGGGGCCGAAATATAATTTTTTCAAAATTTCAATCCGCTCTCCCGCCCACCCCCTTGGAGAGATTTTTCTGATTAACGAACCTAGTCAAGCTATTAGACCTAGAAATAAGAAAAAAATTTTGTTCAAATATCTTCAAAATTGCGACAGTTATCGTGTCCCTAAAAACGCTGTCTTTCTAGCATTATTATTAATGAATTTATCCGTTCGTTCTGTGATAACGACATGAATTAAAAATAGTATACGGTACTTAGTACTGCAAAAACAATAACCGAAAGGATTGGACGATGGGAACTCAATCTATTGCAGATCTGAACAATGGATGGGTAAGTCCAAAAGTCTGGGGCACAACAAACTCATTATAAAGATTCCAGTGATCCAAAGAACCAAGGAGCTCATCCATCTTGAACTCAAAGTGTACGTTCTCGCTGTGGCCCCGAAATAATCCTCGAAGGAAGCGAAACAATGTCAATTCGACTGACAGAAGTTGAACTACACCCCTTAACTCACACACAGCGGAAGGAATGGCTCATTTGGATTGCCTTGCGGCATCATTCCCACCCCCAACCCCTTCCACAGCATTATTTATTTCACTAAACAATTTATTTCAGCCTTTCTTCTGGAAGCTTCTCCGCAGCAATTGCTGCACAGGAACGCTTCCTCTGCTTGTTATTTAGTTAAAATTTTAATTGGCTCTCTAATTAATTTGCTTTATCTTCTGAGCAAATAAAAGTTTCCATGTAAATGGAGGAGAGATAATTAATTCGGGAACGTAACATCACTAACACAAATTCAGAATTTTGGTAACGAACTTCTAGCAATAGTATCTAGATTGTCGTAAAAGTTAATTCCTTTTCCGCGGGGATAATATAGCATTAATATTTTCGCCTCGGAGACACGACGGTTATGGCGGATTCATTTTATCCGAAGTCCTAGATTTGCAAGCACTCCAATCGCAATCGTGTTCCTAGTGCCCAGATCTGATGGAATTCGTCGAATGCTGGAAAAGGTGGTTGAACATATTTTTACCAAATGCTATTTAAAAAACGAGCTAAATAAAAATTTAATTGGCTCCAGTTGCAATGGCCGTCAACTAATTTTAGTGGCGCCCATTAATTTTATCTGCGCCAAATTAAATTAGTTCATTAATTCGAAATCACCTGTTCGCTGCACCACCACAGCCCGCTGCAATGCATTTATAAAACGTTTGATCAAATATTAAAGTCTCCTTCCCGATAGAGTGTCTCATATGGGATTTTTTTCGGACCGACCTGGTTGTTCCCGCAAATTGGATTTTAAATTAAAAATAAATGTTGGCGGGGAGTCACAAAGCCTTCAAATTGCTTCCTTTGTCAGAGGAAGCTCTAAGCTGCACGACATATACCAAAGCACTGGAAACAAATTAATTGCTTCTTCCATTGTAGACATTTGATTAGTTCGCAGGACATCTGAATTGAGTAGTTTTTTTTAGTCCACCTCCCCCCAGCTTCTGTTCAACAATTCGACTCTCGAAAAATACCAACAGAATTTTGGAGACAGTAGAGTATTTGTATTAATGCGTCAAGTGACTTAAGCAAACAATCAATTCGTCGCTCTTATTTTACTCTATTTACAATTTTAACTACACTTCATAAAAAAAACTTTTAAATTTGGGAACTGTAAACAATTAGATTTTTATGTTGTATTTTCATAAACGAAATTCTCAGTATTTCAACTCGCGCTTCTTATTTACTTGTACTATATTTTAAAATAATACCTACAAGACAACAATAATAAAAACAAAGTTCATTCAAATAAATCCAAAGAATCTGCCAGCGACTTGGTTTGTACAACGTTCATATAGTTTTGAAAAAAAAAAAAAAAAAAATCCCTGCAGTCGCTAACACCGCAATGAACATGAAAATAGTTGGAACACAATACATTCAAAATTTGAACTGCTAAAAATCATTATTTTGACCAAGTTGAGAAAAAAAAATCATTTATAATTTATAATTAGGTAGTATGGGAAATATGGAATATTTAATTGGTTTAGGCCAATTATGAAATATCCTAGTCCTAGATGTAGTTTTAATACAGAAGCAGTTTGTGAAGAAATCGTGTAAAAACCGCGTAAAAACGTGAAAACCGTTTTCCCATCGTAACAAGAGAAATTCGTTGTAAATTATTAAAAACGTAAAATTTTCATGGTATCTGCAAAATTTCAAGATTGTGTAGAAGAAAGACCGTGATAAAAACCTTCGTGCAAATAATAAATTCTAATACGCATTTACAATATTAAATGAAAGGAAGTTAGTATATTATAAATATTCATTAAAGAAAATCTACATTTTTGTAGATTTGTATAATTTATTGTATAAAAACAATCCATCTCGTAAATGACAACACTAAAAAGGCCCGATTTTGCTCATCTTCAATCTTGACCTTAACGAAGTATTACTATACCAAATTTCAAGTCTCTAGCTAGAAGCGTTCTCAAGGTATCGTGTGGGCGGACAACAGACAGGCAGACAGACGGACATACATAAAACGGTTTCTTTTCACTTCTTGAATCCTATTCATAACTATATAGTTGTTTTATTTCGATCACCATTATTTCTTGGCGTTCCAAACATTGGCTCAAAAATAATAGGTATACGGTATAACGTATGCCCTACATCTAGGGTATAAGAAGGATTTGGAGTACAATTTCATCGTCCTGCCAATAACTGGTGAAAATTGGCACGACCGACGTAAGCAATTGGTACAAAATAAGAAGCACACATCGAAGAAAAATGCACACAAACGACAGCCAGGAGGCAGGACCACCCCCTGCTGCTTCACTGGAACTCCTGACTCATCCATAATGAAAGAAGAAATTAGGGTAACTGAGTGAAAGCCTTAATTAGTGTATTTGACATTAATTCACTTAGTGGGGATTAATGAGGAGCGTGTTGTACATCGGATGAATTGCCAGGAACAAAACGGATAATTGCAGTGTCTAAAAGTTGGGAGCTCACTTTTCGTTATCTCGAATTCTCCTTTTCTGTAGCGCACACACACACAGCCGCACACGAACAAGGCTTCCATATATTCCGGGCACATGGAGCCTTTGATTTCGATAGTGGTTGGAAATTAAGCGCAATTCAGAAACGGAGAAGGGATCCATAGAAATGCTTAATGAGCATTAGCTGGTAAAGAAAAGAGTGCTCAAATTCGGGGGTATTAGTGGAAACACCATGTTTCTTGAACAAAGTCACCAAAAAGGCTGTAATATGAACAGCGATACCAATCGCCATCCAGAACACAGGCGAATTTTTTTTGACAAGTTGTCATGTCACACATTACAGCTTTCTAATTCCTATAACGAATTTTATGTACTTGTATTTTTTAATTTAAAAACATCGAATTAAAAGAAAAGTAGATAGTTTACCACACGTTTAAATTTCATCTATTGAAGGATTGCTAACAGATACACTTACGTCGTTCACATTCTACATAAAAAATCAACCTCATTAGTCAAATAACATTCCCGAAGATCCTTAGCAAGGGGACACATTTTTATCCAGAAAAGGGATTTTCTTTTTAACGGAAGCAGTGAGAATCATCCCTTACAAAATGCAGTTCGCATCTGGTTTGCACTGATTGCGCTGTACTGTGGTGCGTTTTCGTCATTTACCCTTTCAGCTTTTGCTTTGCATTTATACATGTTTATGAATTTCAGTAAAACCGCATAGTTCTTCTAAACTATGTTGTTTGCGTGCGAATGAATTACGGTTTTTAAATAACTTTTTCATCCATTTCAGAGATTTCGAGGATCGCTTCGACGTAATTTATTTAACGACTTTTGCGGCATATCTATTCATACATATTTTTATGGTTGTTGAATTACAGCATAATTACTATTAAAAGCTACAACACTAATTTATTGCATTAATTAAAGGGATCAATGGTAAGTTGATGTTAAATAATTTGACTATATAAACCAGATGTTTGATAAAAACCAAACAAAAGAAAACCTTTTTGCAACAACAGCGGAAACTAATCGCTTCTGGAACTGTTTACTGCGGCACATTTCTGTATGCATTAAAACTCGTATTTCTCTGGCTGATCCTGTTGGGTAAAAAGCGCTACCAATAACAAAACTCGACTTAATTACATAGCACCTATTCGAAGTTTAGCTAAATTGTTAATTTACTTGATAAGTGACTGTTAGAAACGAGCTCAAATTAATCTCATTTCGTCAGTTGCCCTCAAATCGTCACAGCTTCGTGAGTGATGCAATACCGCAGCTCACCTGCACAGTGCTGTTCTTGACATCCATTATAAAAATTCCTAATTAGTTTGAATGGATTTTCACAACAATTTAATTAGTCAACTTTGGAATGGTTCGTTAATTTAATTAACGATTTGCCATGCGCTGATAATTTCGTCAATGAAGAGCGCCTCCGTGCAATGGCTCATCGAGGAAATTCCTCTATGATTTCAGAAGTCCACTTCACAGTGCACCAGAGCGTCTAACCAATACCCCGTATACATGGATGCACTTAAGCTAAGCCAGCATCCATCATCATCACCATTGCAGCCATCAACACTATAGGATTGGCTTCGGCCCCGCATTGCCATCATCGTTGCGAATGTTTAATTACCTAACCTCAAATAGCACTCAGCTTCATGGAAAGTTGTTAACTCTTCACGTCTGAAGCCTTCAACATCAATCTCGTTGCTCTGCTAATAGGCAGAGCGACGGATTTTTCATTTTAACTAATGTCCAATTACACTAATGCATAAAAGCTTTTTCACATACTCCTTGTCAATTTATACTAATGAACATCGCGCTCTGCGGACGCGGTGCATATCATGGTATAACTGCTCCGCGGGCGGGGCGGACGACAGCTTGTTCCCAAGGATAGCATCTCGCGGATCCCACCAGTTAAAGAACGAAAAATTCTCCCGGCATAGTCCTGGATATGTTGGCTTTGGCAAGGAAGTGCCTCTTCAGACATTTTACCAAGATTATGAAAATTATCGTGCGAGATAAGCGTGAGTAACTTCCGGGAACTTGAACGGGGGTGTGAGCGGAATGCATCTGCAGAACACATCCATAGCGCAGTGGATTTCCGCTGCTAACAGCTATTTGGGGAATTGAATGATAACAGCGGATCCGTTCCTGGATATTTGTATTTATGACTCCAGAAAAACAGTCAACTCCAAGAATATTGCGAAATTTTATTTTTTTCAAATCTGAAAATACAGCAATTCAATCTAACGGTTTCTCTCGATCACAAAAATAAACAAAAGTGTCCTAAAATTTCTGCAAAAGTTTTTCGGATCTAACATATTTAGGCATTCCCAGGTTCCTTTTTGTTACATTTTTCTGCACATAAATTGAATTCGCGAGGAGGGCATAAAATTAACATAAGATTCCCCAATGGAGTCTTTCATCAATCAATGGGAACAACTTGAAATGTTTTTCTAGCGAGTCGGAATCAGGACAATCACGGAATGTGACTGTCATGGAGGTGGCCCGCCCTTTTCTAGTTTTGCCAAAAGTTGATACGTCGATTGTGGTAATGCACTGCCGTTTTCCGAGTTCAGCGAAAATGAAAAAAGCGTATTAGGAAAATTGGGACGAAATTGTCAATTCGAAGTGGAGAGTCAACTTTTACCTTTTTTGCTTTCTAAACAAAGCTAGAGATAAGTTTGTTTGTTCGCTTTATTTATTGCAAAATTGTTTTGAAACAAACTAATTCTGGTGAGAGTTCCATCCCCAATGACGTTTTCTAAAGTTTTCAGATTATAAGGACATTTTACTTTTGAGGGAAATTGCAAACGGATGCGTAATGCCAACATTCCATTTGATTTCCAAGATATTGTTTGGAATTTGACTCGTCAATATAAACAAATTCATCAAAACAGTTTTAAAATAAAATATATTAGTAGATAGTACGACTGCACGAGTCTAAGTTTATTTTTAGAAAAATTGTCTATAGTAAGAAGTCACATTTGTTTATTATCAACATCTTGAATTTGTTCCACTGATATAATTACCCTAACTCACATTAGTCCTTTTTGAGCGAATACATGTTGTTGTATTTGTATTATATATCGTACATGGGTTAAAGGTTTTTCCTCATCCTTTCTGTTCAAATTACGTCTTCTCTGCAGGGTACTGAAACATTCATGAAACACTAAAATCACTTTCATCATCATCTTCTCCGACTTCAAAATAGGGATTTAATTACTCCACAATCCTTAATCGAAAATTGCTCGCCCCAACAGATAATTTGAAACAGCGAACGCCGCTATAGACAGTGATTGTGAATTTTTAATTAGTGCCGTGAATTTATTCCGAAGTTGACTCGAGGATGATGCAGGCAGATTTTTCCCAGTGAAACGATTGTTACTGTGGGCCACTCGGAGGGGTCGATGAACACAGCCAGTCCCTTAAGCACGTCGCTTAAGTACCCGTACCGCCTATAAATGGAGAAGTCCTAATGAACCACTTAACGTTAATTAGATGAAAAGCGCACACATCGCCGTGAGCGTGCTAAATGTCACAGCACGCAGAAATGTTTTTTTTTATCTTTCCTTCTTCGCGGTGTTTTCTCACAAGACCCTTGTTAGTGAAATTCGAGTCTCGTATTAGGGAAGAGTTTGTTACATATGTCAGAAGTAATTAGTCCTTTTTCGTGATTGATGGCTTTTTCAATTCCACGCCGTGTTGCTGTAATTAGGTAGACATAATTCCCATTGATATGATACCTTCCATCAGTCAGCGTGGATCACTTTGAAATTATTCAGACGCTGTAATTGTAAAGTAAAGGATGCTGCTCAACAAGGAATAAATTAGGAATTATTTTTGTATTTCCTCGTGAAACAGGTTGAAAACATTCACAAAAACAAATCATCGTTGTAATTGAATTTATTTTTGTTCATTATTTTGCACTCCAATCCATTCATAAAGCGAGTGTCAGGGCATCATTGAAATAAGGAGGAAGCTTATAAAATATTTACTAACAAAACGCGAAATATCAGTCAAATTAGAAAACTTTTTTATTTATTTTTAAAAAAAATGTATTATGTAGAAAACATTGAAAGTCAGGATCCGGGTTGAATCAATAGTATTCTCCAATCCACGGTAATTTTTATTTCCTGGTAAAATATAATTTCTTAGTATAATTCGTAAACTGCCTCAAGTTTTCGAAGTTTCTTTGTTCTTATCGACTCTTATTTCTGCTAACCTCCGCCGTAGGCCGTTTACTAATTAAATAAAATTTTCAAATTATTCATGAAAAAAAAATCAAGCACCCCTCTCGCTCTGTCTTGCCCCACTGCATCCGACAGGTAATTCAATGAATTTGGTACACCTCCGTGTTCAGAGCCAGTGGCCAGCGGAGCAGCCTTTGTTGTTAAGTGCTCATGACAGCCTCTTTTACATCGTTGCCTGGTGGATAATTTAATATTATTGATAATTTTGTGAGAGATCATGAAACAGCCAGTGGCCATTATTAGGAATCGGATTAATTACGCAAAGTAATTAACTTTTAACAAAGTCCTCGAAGGCATTTTAATTCACAAACAATGCAGTCGTGTTTCCAATCGCATTTACACAAATGCCACAAACGCCATGAACTTTGATTCAAATATCATTGAAATATTATTATTTCGCAAATTAATTAACAGACTCGACCAATTGATTGGCCAAGAGGAGGCAACCAAAATTTCACACACACAATAATTGCAAAGAAAGAACAAACAACATCAACGATAGTGAAAATCTGGGAAAACATGTAAACTGATCACAATTAACTATTAAGTAGGGTATATTGAAATTATAAAATTCATCAGTCCGCAAGTATCGTTAATTGTGTTTAATTAAACCGGTACAATTATTTGAGTAAATTGGTAGTTCAAGTTTACTGTTAAATAAAATTTAAAATAAAATGTTGACGAAACTTGACTTCCGCAATCCAATAAAATCCACCCACACTTCAGAAAATGATTAATCGAACATTTACCAGATGCACCCAAAATGCGTAATTTCTCGAGTTAATGAATTTTTGCAGGTAATTTATAAAAATAATAAATGGAAAGATATCAATTTCCTCTGACCACTAAATTATTTCAGGACCATCAGTTGTGAAATGGAGCAACACACCAACGCGCGCTCCACATGCACCAGGACACAGTTTTAATTATTATTAAACCTATTGCGATTTAAAATTTAATTAGCTGGGCGTAGTCCAAGTCATTTCGTAAACTAATTAAAAATATGCCGATCCTCTCTGTTATCTGTGCATTAAATGGACCGTCGAGTGATTGAGGCTTCCGCAAGGACTCAATTACGCCAGCAAGTTTCATATAATTAATAATTTATTATCACAACAGGTTTAATTGGGTATAGGGATTTAATTTTATTTTTAATTTTCCTTTAAACACTTCAGTGTGGCACGCAGATGTGAATAGTCCAGTGGTGGTGACAATTTTCCGGATTCGGACATTTGCTGTTTGCGATATTAATAATCTGTTGATTGTGGCCATCGGATGCTGTTTCTGGACCAACTTTCACAGATTTACTCCCCAAATTTACTGCCAAATTGGAACGATAATGAGGCCAGTTCGATGATAATAAACAACCGTTCAAACATCAAATCTCATTGTTTTAAAATCATTTAAAATTGGTGGCCGCCATCGATGTGTTCGTCAGCTGTGCATTGGTCGACTTCGAAGTCAATCGGACGACAGCAGTTAACTAGTCTATGTTGACGGACTGCGATGCATTTGTAATTATTGTAATTTGTGGCGCGCCATGCCCCAAATATTTTCACTTCGTGGATATTGTTGTTAGTTACGAAAATTAAACGATTTTTGGTTGATACAAAATATAACAAACTCTTTCATATTTTTATTCTTGTGCCTATATACAAAATACTCAACAATTTAAAGTACACTCAAAGTGCACTCAAAATTTCTTCTAAAAGTTATTTACAATGAAAACCAAATTTGTTGTTTCCTAGAAATTTTGAAATTGGCCGCATTATGTCAGGTAATTTTTAATTATTTTTCACTGTAATCTGTCTGTCTGTCCGATTAAGATTATGAAAGACTAATCAAGAATTTGTTTTCTCGGCGTGTCCGTAAATACTCATCTAAAATTTCATAAAGTGCATTAGAAAGCACTTTAGAAGAGTTTAAATAAAAGAGAAATTCTTAAAATTTGCGGATAAACAGCAACCCTTTCATCGGACAAAGATGAAAAGTGCACTCTTGCAATCTGAAAACATAAAATGCAGCTTTTAAAAGGAAACCACCATTAAACTTCCGCTGAACTGAAACTTATTACTGTCGCTTACACTCAAAAGACGGCGAACATAATCTCATGAGGATAGCATTGTGGAAATGAAAGGCTTCTCAAAAGTGTCGCAGCTTGTTGGAACTACCTCCGTGTGAGTACCATTTGAAAAGGATACACGGAATTTAGTCAACAATATCATAGCACCTAGATTACCTAGACCAACTCGAGGAAATATTCCTGAATAACATTTGTGAGTTTGAAATTAGCAATCAAGTAAATAGCTTCCACACATTCAACTGCATCCGCTTACCCCACTCCTTTCCAGATCAAACTGCAGAGAGCATCACTCATTCTCCCATTACTCTGCAGTTCCAGACCCATAAATGTTTACGATTTCACTGATAGGATGAAAGGAAATCGGAGGACGATTTATATAATTATTTTCAATTAGCGAATTGAAAGGTTGCTGAAACAATCATGCAGGATCGCTAACTTCTTAATCCAATTGCAAAAATCTGCGATCCAATTTTTATGATATTTGTCAATTAAGGAGTCGTTTTGGGGGAGGGGGCAACGTTTTTGATGGGCCATAATTGAATTAAAGGATAAAATTTTATGTGATTGAGATAAATTCCAAATGGCTGAGAGAAGTTTTATTTTGCGATTCAAAATTTATCGAACATTTTACAGTGAATGGCATAAATCCTATTGTCCAGATATTTAATTGGCCATTAGCAAAATGTTTTTTCATGACCGCACTGAAAAGGTCCTGGCCGTCAATTAAAAATCAATTCCTACCTTTGATAAGCAATGAATAAAATAGCAAAAAAAACACTTATGTAATAATCTCATATGACTCTTTCAGACCACTCATTTTGTTCGATAATTCAATAACGTTCTTTGAATTCATGTCAAAAGGATTGCAAAACTTCAATTTTGATTGTTTGTATTCTTTGAAATACTGAACCACCATAATTACTTTGTCTCACATTACATCGCCGTGTATTAATATTAAAACTAAATTCAACTCTTTAAAACGCTTCATATGTCGCTAACTGTCGACAAAAACATATCCCGTCAAAATTAATTCGTCCTTTGATACGGGAATCCTCTGTTAACGACCTACAACATTAAAATACTTAACAGAGCTCTCTGTAGACGCCATTGCCTCGTATCGCTGTGGCCTACATTTTTTTTTTTCTGGCGCTAGTAATTTCGTTGAATGTGGTTATCCTTCAAGTGAAACTGTTTGCTTAGATATATGCTCCCAAATGTCGCAGGATATATTCATGTCTGCCACGATTTGGCACTTCTTCTGACTGTATCCTTGGGTGGTAGTGCTCATGAATGCCAGCGAATGTATGTGCTAATGTAATTGCTTTGTTTTATCCCCAGAGAGACGAGGGGAAGTAGTTCCCTGAAAAATTGAATTAGATATAATGAATGAATCGCAGTTTTACCAAAATGGATTGGTTATTGATTTTTATTTCATGCCCGGAATGGTGTGTGGTTTAAAGTTCACGACTGAGTTATGGAGCTGCTATCAAATTTTTATAATCAGATATCGAACCCCTTTTAGTAGCGCCATTTTTCTGGTTGAGCTCCACTGAGAAACTTTATAAACTGATCATGTTTGGATTCCGTGAATCATGCAGAAAACTCAAATATTTTGCTTATTCAAATTATGTTATTATTGATTCATATGCAACTGCAGAAAAATCAATACAAATTCACATTTCATCCCAACCATCGAGGGATGAGGAGGGGACAAACGAGAGAGTACAGGAGAGGAATGCGGTTTTTGATCATTAGTATCCTATCGGCTATCTCTTATCATATCAAATGAGTTAAGTCCATGCGAGTATTGTGGATTATTATTAAGAAACATAATTGCCGAATAATGAATATCTTATTCGAATATTTTTAATGTTGCTTTTCCAAACAAGAAGTCATTAAAAATCCAAATGCGGTTTGGCACTCGTTTTTAATGATGTTTTGCTTTTGTGGCTTTGTGCCCTTATAAAAATCATATCTACTATTCTGTTATTGTCAGATACGTTGTCCTTTCAGCAAGCCACTTTTACACTGAGTTTGACCCTAATTAAGCGAAATATTTTATGTCATCTTGATAAGGAGACTCGCAGTTGATAAAGAAAATCGAAATATCACTGAGGCCACAAGACCATAAGTGGAAAATTAGAAACCCCTCCGGCACGGGAGTCCTCGTGCAGAACGTCAACGGGCAAAAAGCAATCTATGGTTTATCTCAAATAACTTGAGCAAACCCCACTTTATCTCGTCTAAATCCTGCAATTTAACAAATTTTCTAGTTCTTTGTAGAACAAACATTTTCCTTTGCTGTAAATGCCACAAGATTTGGTCGGAATTGGTCATTTAAAGTAGATTTGATGCCAGATAAAAAGTAAAACAAGAGTCGAAGATTCAGAAAGGTCCTGAAAGAGAAAGAAAACACATTCACTTCCAAGGAAGGAAAAACACTGAAGAAGTCCAGAGACGAACGGAACGTCTGAGCTGGTTCATCTTGAATAAAGTGAGGGGAGAATGAGGTGAGACATTGGGTACCGAAAGAGTCCGAAACCAAATGGAAAGAAATTAGATAAAAGTTTATTCCCCGATTTCTGGAATTAGTTGGACACGAAGGGAGCAACCGATGAAAATTACCGAGAACCGTCACGGGCCACGTCCGCCGCCTGGACTCACCGAACCTTGCAATATATTCCATCGATTGATTGGTCGTAAATCAAAATCAATCGTAAACCAAGTCTACCTGGTTAGTGAAAGGATGTGTTGGCTGCTCAGTGCTTTATTGTTCAACATAAAATAGAAGTAATTTGAAGATTAGCTTTTATTGACATATTCAATCCCTAATAACACTTGGTACTACCACCAACCCCTGCGGCCCACTGGGACAATAAAATATGATGATATCTCAATAGAAATCATCGTCCCTTTCAGATCCTTAAACGGTCCAGGGGTGTTTCTGGCATTGAGCGGAGGGAGATTTTGCAGATATGCTCACATTTGGGGGTGCGTGTGCACAATCCACATTCAGTTCATAAAACGGGAGAAAGATGTAGTACTTCTGGGCTATATGGACACTCGGCAGGATTATTGACACTGCCGTCTTGGCTGGGTTTACTAGTCGATAACAAACTTGATTGGCCTTTAAATTTATTTTCTCTTTTAACACCAGTCTGATTGCTACAATTAGAAACGCGACATGAATTGATTTATTCATCGCTGCCGGACAATCATAAAAGATAGAACAAACCGTTTATAGAGAAATATATTTTCAAATGCGTTCTGCTTAACGGACGACAAGATAACGTTTTCATTCTATCTACACCACAGACATAGTATTAATTCTGAACAGCCATATTATAACTATTATATGCTTAAAAAAACATTCACGAATGTACAAATTATGTTGATCTTCAGCATGGTGAGTTCGGTTTGCGTCCAAGCTTTAATTTGGTGGACGCTTGAAGCAATTCGGTTTGTATCTTGTCAGCACAAACACATAAAATCATCGCTTCAAAAGTTCAAACTGAAGCCAAGAATAAAGAGATAAAATAAGTTTTTGAGACGTTAACATATAGAAAATGCTATGCTTTGATCGTGTGCAATATCATCTCTACTTTATTCAACATATGCTTACCGAATATATTTAGAATTTAGATACACCGTGGGAGGATTAATCAGCAGAAAAGTGGACGAAAAGTATTTTAGTTAGTGGCAAGTAAGACGAAACTTAGCACTATGCTATCACTACATCATTGCAGATCGTACCACTGCATGTTTTTTATTTATTTTTCCTACTTCCATATTGTGAAACCGAATTTCGCAACTTCCAAGATAGAAAATAACTTTATGGTGTTTAATTTGTACATCATTGTATCAATATGCGAATTCATGTAAGACATATATTTATGAAGTAATAATATAATGAGTTCTCATATTGATACCGCCAGAGTAAAAAAATCAGCGTTGTACAACATTATTTGTTTAAAACTATCTATTATATCTTTAGTTTAGAAGACGTAAAGATAAAATTACTGCAAAAGCATTTAATAACCTGGGCACACGAGAGCACTTAAGTGGGTTAATGACGTCATTATGACGTAGCCCATGTAAATTTTCCATTTGAACTCGACATCGAAACCTACCTCCCGGGTTAAACTCGACAGACTACTACCAGCGCCGTAAGTTCCACATGGTAGAAAATCTTTGTACTAAAACTTAATCAGCTGTGAAATGTTATTTTGTTGTTTTCCTAGATGTTTTCGTGCTATCGTTACTTTACAGCAAATTTAAATTGGGTAAACACATCAACTTGATCGCTGTTGCGAATCCATTTTTATGTTTACTTTTCACCAAATGTTATCAGATATATCAACCCCGAACTCCGTTCGGCGGCACACGATACTTAACCCACTTTAAGTGACGTCATTAACCCACTTAAGTGCGCTCGTGTGCCCGGGGTATAAGTTAAACTTGTACTCGAAGTCTCAAACCAGAGTATCAAAATACAAAAGATCAATGTGGATTGTGAATTCTGAAGATGTCAGATACTGAGATGAAACAAACAATTCTACATTTGCTAAATTGTTTGTAGCATCTAGGATTGTACTGTCTTTCGTAAACTCCGTGCGGTACTTTTTCGTAATTTCTCGTCTGTAAGAACAAAAAAATTCATTTAATTTAAATTTTAAACGTTTAGCGAACTAAAATCCGAAGAGCTTAAATTCCACAAAACGATTTTATAGTGGATTGGGGCTCTCTTTGTGTGAAGCAGAATTTCAGCACGACATGTTATCGTGTTGGACTCCAGAACACGATCAGTGCAGAGAGTGCAGTGGAATGATTGCAAGCAATTAAATACCCACTTTGTGTTTAGTCCACCCATTTCGTCTGACGTCAGAAAAAGTGTGTGTGAGCGCCAAATTCGTGTTTTTAATCCTTCGATCACTTGTATTTCCTTAATAGCTGTATTCATGAAATTTGTCGCTGTGCGAGAAAATTTATTCGCAAAAATTGTGCTGAAGTGATCGTTGTGCACACCGCAATCAGCAATGTCAAAGTGTACACTCAGTTGTTTATCTGCTTTTTAATATGTGAAATATGTGCACGATCAGTACAGGCTGAAGTAAAAGTGACATTTTGCCGGTTTTGCTGTGTGTACTTTCTCTTTCGTTTGGTTTTCATCCGTGTGTGGTTCGCAGCCACCAAATTCGATCCTCACGTGCTCGATCAGTTGAAGTAACGGCATCACAACAGAAATCCAAAGGGTTAACGGGTGAGTAACGAATGATCGCTCAATTTCGCTGTACGGATTTTCGTTTCATCATCTTCCACCGAGACAGTTGTCCGATGGACTGCTTCAAAGTAGCCACTGTATAATTATGGGAGTTACCGCATAAATTAAAAGAACTGGTTTAGCGGGATCGCAGAATGCATGCTCTAAATGTCCTGCGGAATTCTTGACACAATTGCGTATCTCAAACTTGACTGATAACCCTCCGCAAAGTGCTAAAAACGTAATTGCAAAGGTGATTCACTGGTGCAACTTTGTGTACCTTGCAACTTAAATGAACTCGTTATCTTGAGCAACAATTTTTAATTCTAATAATTGGTAAGCAATTGCAATAGCACAACATTCAACGCGGGTGATTTAAATCACCTCGAATCTCGAGTTATTAGTATCTCAAGTGAAAAATTATATTTTCTCATGTAACTGAACTTAAAACATAAATAAGTCTCTGTTGTTTTTGTTATGCTCAAGACATATGCAGCTTATTATTTTTGAAGCAATGAAACGTGATTCGACAGTATCGAAATGCGTTTAGGAAAGCCTATTTTGTTGCGGTCATAAGAACAATTAATTCATTTAATTACCGGTTAAGGTTCAACCATTTGAATAATGTTTTCTTTCAAAATTCTCTTAAATACTGTAAATGTCATTTTAATTTAATTTAGTGGCAATAAAACTATGAAGAACTTTACGAAGCTTGAAATAATTAATAATAATTGCAAAGTACAGCTGCGGAAGTGAACCCGATAAATGTCGTTGCAAGTCATTTGTTTTTACGGCAGTTTTAAATGCTTGACACCAATTATAAACATATTCTTGTTTAACATACAACAAATAAGGAGAATCAAATTTATTGAACATAATATTCTCATTATTGTCTAGAACATGGTTTAATTCCAAGAAAACGTAATTGACACATGTTTAATAACTGCAACATACAATTATTTTTTCGCTTCTAATCCACTTCAGGATATGAATTATTTTTATTATAAAAAAATTGCTTTTCAGTTGTATAACTCTTTCAATCTACGACAAGCAAAGGTCAATAGATAAACAAAGATTAAAGTCTGTGTATTTTGGTATCAGTTAAATTTTACTCTCATTTGAAAATGGTGGAGGCAACGGTAATAGTTTTTCTGAAGTACTTATTAGCTAAGCTCTGTTTCTGATTGTACTTTATTCACATGCATGGCAAAGGCGTTAGTTTTAACTTTTAACAACGATGCGTACAACCGCCTTAAGCGCCAACTCCCCAGCGAATTGCTCGAAACTGCTTATCTGCCTTTACGCAACATCAGGAGAGTCTGAACCGTTATCTTTAACAGTATTTCCCTTTTTTCCAATGGATTTCTCAGATAATGTGCTATCGACAGTCACAGACGGTATAATCGGAATTTCTTTCTGATCAGAGGCGAACGCACACTTAGATGGGCAATCAATTTTATCGAACTAGTGATACTGCGCAAAATGAACTCTTAGCAAAATAATTGTCCCCCACTCATTAAATAATTTTCAGTAGCAATGACGACCGAAATCGAGGAAACCAAGGTGCGTTACAGGCGCGCACAGAGCGTCACGCGGGCGGAAGACATTTCAATAAAGGAACAAAAGCAGCGTCGGTCGCAGCCCGATAAGGGGTGAGTCAGAAGGGCGTGAATTACGTAACATAAGAATGAACAACAAAAACAATAATCTTTATCTGCAGATGTCATCGTCCGCGAGATTCCCTATTCTCGTGGAGTTCTGGATTCGAGAACTTCACCGGACTTGTGAACTGGGCATTCCTCTTGCTAACCATGGGAGGATTCAGACTCTGCTTAGAAAATTTCATTAAGTACGCAGCGAGGATGCACCTTCCATAGCTCAATATTTATTAAGTTCCTTTCAGGTATGGCATCCGGATAGACCCGGTCCAATGGTTCGTGGTGTTGAGTGGCAAGAACGAGGGAGAAGGACAACCCTCATTATTATTAGTGTTATGTAAGTTCCTTTTAATTGTGCAATATTTACAAATACATAACCCATCGATTCAGTCAACCCATTTCTATCATCCTGCTTCGTCCTTCCCCAAAATAAAAATAACAAACACTTGATTCTAAAGTCAAAGTCATATGCTTTTAGTAAATTTTCGCTAATTCCGTTTTAATTTTTCTCCTTCCCAACAGATTCACTGATACCAATTACAATATGCCTGTTAGTAGAGAAAGGATTATCTGTTGTAAGTAGTTCTTAAACACGTGCGAATTTAGGCTTTGACTTAAAAGTTTATTTCAGCAAGTAATACAGGAAAACGCAGGGATGTTCGCCCACGTTGTTAACATTATAGTTCTAGTTTTGATACCAATGGTTGTGATTCATGTCCAAGGACACGCATTTAGTTTAAGTATGCACAAACAAATAAATACAGCTCATCGCGAGTTGAAACTAATGGATTTTTCTGTACAGTGGGCGCAACAACGGTTTGTTTTCTTTACTCAATCCTATTCATGAAGCTGTGGAGTTATGTCCAGGTGAACATGTGGTGCCGGCACAGTTTGCAAGAAGAAACCGAAAAATCAAAGCATCGTCGTCCCAGCATTTCTATAGCAGAATTGCGTGAGTATTGGATTATGTCCCATCGGGATCGTTACTAAAGCTTGATTTTTCAGAACACCCAAACGGACACGCCGACGACCAGAATCAGGAGAACGAAAAAATCGCAGAGCTTGTCCACTATCCTGACAACTTGAATCCGAAGGACCTTTTGTATTTCTTATGTGCACCCACTCTCTGCTACGAACTGAATTTCCCAAAAACTACAAGGTAATAACATTTGAAAATGATATCCAAAGATTTATAGGCATTTCCTTGGTCGCGAAATATCGTTAAAAAAATAATTGACGAACACCAATCGCACTTAAAAATGACCATTATTCAATTGAGCAAACCAAATCTGAATCAAGCAAAAACTACAAATAAAATATTTGTGAAATGGGAAAAGGTTTTAGTACATTTTATTTAAATGTTTCCGAAATTAAAAACTCTCAATTTATATCACTTACAAACTTTTATAACCCTACTCAAAGGTGAATTCCAATAAAAAAACCCTTTGATTTTTGCTAGGTTTGGATTAAATAACTGTTCCTGCGATATTTTGATACAACAGAATTTTGCCAGTGCACAATAAAACAAATTCGAAGAATTTTCTCTAATGGAAAAAAAAGTTATTTGTAATTGATTTTTATTTTATGATTTTGCAGAATCCGAAAGAGATTCCTTCTGAAGAGGATATTGGAGGTGGTTATTGGGATCAACGTCGTCCTTGCAGTATTCCAACAATGGATGATTCCTTCCGTGAAAAATTCGCTTATTCCATTTTCTAACATGGATTTCGCCAAGGCAACGGAAAGAATGTTGAAATTAGCGGTACTTGTTGAAGTTCCTTCTGCCTGCTTTATATAATAAAAATAATAACAATCATTCTCAGATACCCAATCACCTCGCCTGGCTCTGCTTCTTTTACCTCACGTTCCACTCGTTCCTCAATCTGGTGGGGGAACTGCTTCACTTCGCTGACAGGAACTTCTACTGCGACTGGTGGAATGCGAACAACATCGACACCTTCTGGCGAACTTGGAACATGCCCGTGCACAGGTTGGTTTGTTTGCTCCCGAATGGCTGTTAAAAAATCTATTTTCAATTTAATCATTCGTCGTAGGTGGTGCGTCCGACACTTGTACATCCCAATCGTGGAGGTCGGCTACAGTTCCAGAACCGCTTCGATAATAGTGTTTTTCATCAGTGCATTTTTCCATGAGTATCTCGTAAGTTTCGGTCTCCTTTATATGACAAAGAATCCTGGACATTGTTCCCATTGCAGGTGAGCGTTCCTCTGCAGACATTCAAAATCTGGGCATTTATGGGGATGATGGGGCAGATTCCCCTCTCAGCCATTTCCAGGTTCATGCAGCGCCATTTCGGACCGAGATGGGGAAACATCGTGGTCTGGGCCTCCATTATCCTTGGCCAACCACTGTGCATTATGATGTATTACCACGACTACGTAATCACACATTACAATGAGGTTCTTTTAGATGATTTTGCCTCTTAAACTGAGAAGCTTTATGTTACTTAGGCAATTATTGTTATAAATTGTTTATACTTTTGTATGAAATCAAATTTTGTTATGATCTTGCTTTATTTAAAATAAACTCTAAAACTAGTTATCTTAGGCTGTTGTTACTCAAATTAAAATATTATGAACGAAAATTTAAAAAAACCGTTGCAAATTCAAATTGAAATCGAAAAACCCAGCTGTCACCGAAATCTCCTTTTAACCATTTGCACTGGAGAAGTAGAGGTAACTATCGCTCACCAAAATCATTAACTTTTTTAAGAATTCTAAATATTTTGTTTGTGATGGGAGGTATATAAAATCCGAAGACACTACAGTAGAGCATCGATCATCCGATAACCGATATCGGTTAACCGAAAGGTCTGTTCGCGTACTCTCAAGTATTGGCAATAAATTCGCATGAAGCCGTGTGAGAGACAAGCTATGGTTTCCAACAACCCTAATGGACCCTACATACCTACTTTTTCTGTGAAGAATGTATTTGTAAGACGTGTGATACAATATTATAAATTGAAGTGTGGGGCAATTATTTATAAATCATCGGTTAACTGAAAAATCAGTTATCTGAACACCCCCAAACCTGAATCGTTTCGGATAATCGATGCTCTACTTTATGTCTTGAAATAAATTAACCTTCCTGAGATTTTCTTTATTTTCCTCAATTATTTGGAACGAATTAATTATTTCATTTTTTAAAATATTTGAATATACAATACAGAAACGAACAAAGCCCAAACAATTTGGAGACTGTTACTTGTCTTCAAACACGTAAACCAGCGCCTCTATTGGCAATTCAAAATTCGGTCGAAACTATAACTTCATCTACTACAATTTCTTTTCTACTACAAAATAGCTTAGCTGCCATTTTGACGTTTCTTTGAGAAATAAAATACCTATTTCACACTTTTTCTCCCCGACCACACCGGTTTGTTAGAATTTCCATATATTATTAGAAGATGAGAGCCTTAGTTCAGTGATGCATTTTATCTATAAATATTCTAAAATAATAACAGCTTTTCAACAGAGGCATTTACATTTTCTCCAGCACAAAAAGACACTGGTATTGTGAAATTCAAGATAAATTCGCAAATTAAGCAATTGTTATTCAGGAAATAAATATGTTTCGTGGAAATGTATTTCGTCGTGGCGATGATTACAGTTAATTGAATTTATATATTTGAATACAAAGTACTTAACATTTCACGTTTAGATGATCGAGGGCCTTGGATACGGAACCCTTTTCCACCCGACAATGTTCGCATGTTTCCACATCCCCTACTGATGAAGCCACCTCCTCCGCCACCAGTAATTGTTACCTGTGGCGAACTAAGGATGAAGCATCAAGGAAAAATAGTTACGGATTAATTCTTTCATTTTTTAAAACGTTTGAATATTATTCTTGGCACGATACCGATAACTGTGGCAAATAAAATTTTTGACATTTTCCGAAGGATTTTTAGTCGCTGATCACGGGAAAAATAATTAAAAAAATCCGGGATGGACCGTTTACGAGATATCCTTCGAAAAAGATTCAGTTCATCTGGCTCCCAAAATCCTTCGGAAATTGGTTTATTTACACTTATTTATCACTTTAAGGACATAATAACAATGTAGAGCTATTGAATTAATATTATTTTCAAGGCAAGCACGCATTCACATTATTATATGAATGAATACTCAACTTTTAAGTAAAAGTGCGTGGAAAGAATGAAATCGACATGACAGTTGAACAAAGTTTGTTTGGAAACTGTTCGTGGCGCGAGTTTTAGAGAAAATGCGTAAATATTACGCAAATAAAAATAGTAGAAGCGCTTTTATTGTGAAATAAGGACTCTACATTGTTTTTAGGTCCTTAAAGTGATAAATAAGTGTAAATAAACCAGTTTCCGAAGGATTTTGGGAGTCACATGAACTGAATCTTTTCCGAAGGATATCTCGTAAACGGTCCATCTGGGATTTTTTTAATTATTTTTCCCGTGATCAGCGACCCAAAATCTTTCGGAGAAAATACAAAATTTAACTTGCCACAGTTATCGGTATCTCCCCTTATTCTTCAATTATGAATATTATCCTTCTTCATCAGGTAGAGATGACTGGGCGTCTAACCAAAAAGAGAATGGGGCGCTTTGCTGAGCTGAGGGACCGTGCAGGAGTTACTCAACTCGTTATCTCAGAGGAGAAGGTACCTGGGTTCTGGTTTAATGCCATGCGGTATTAACGTTTGCTAGTTGCAGTGCCCGCAGATTGTTCGTAGGTTCGCAAAAATGCCAACAGATTCCATAATCAGAATTGTCGGTCATGTACGACGAAGACCAGGGACGTCCGCAAACGAAAGCATGCCCACCGGAGACATTGAAGTGGAAGTGATTGATATACTGACGTGCGACGTCCCAGTGTTGCGCAACATTAACCAAAAGCGACAGTTCAGCACCATGTCGCAGGCCAAACCATCGGCCATCACGAGCACAGAGTACAAAATGGCCAGTAAGATCTAATCAAACTGGTCTCAAGAATGTTTAAATTCTTTTCTTGTAGAAAATGAAAATATCCTCAAGTACTTCGATAATCGTGATCTCACTTGCAACGATCTTCGACTGTCCGATGTGGGGAAAGATGTGGTCCTTGTTGGTTGGATCGCGACCTTAACCGACACCAAGTTTCGCCAACTGAAAGACGGTTACGGGCAAACACAGATAATCGTAGAAAACCAAAACGTAATTCACAGATTAAATTCCTTTTACTTTCTCTGTCAGTATTTTTGCAGTTTGCAGAGATTTTGAAAACAATCACACTGAACTCCATTGTCCTGGTGAAGGGGTGCGTGGTAGCCAGGCCGGTCGGCACTGTAAACTCAGTAAGATACATTAGTACGCATCTTTAACGAAAAGTAGTAACGGTTGCGGTTTTGCTATCCACAGAAATATGAAACAGGAGAAATCGAAGTTTATGTGAACGAGTTGCGAGTCTTGGATCCTAACGAACCTTACGACGGTCCAGTGAGAGAAAAAATTCCTAGAATGTCAGTAGAACCAGTTGAAAATACCCGCAGTACCAGCAGCGCTGCAGAAATCAGTATCCAAGAAGTGCCGCCGACTGCAACGTCAGTGGACACGAACAAATTCACAACTCGAACTCACAACTGCTCCGAATTGAACATTGCGCACGTGGGTGCACGCGTGGTTGTTTGTGGCTGGCTGCAGTACAACCGGATGAACAAGTTTATAGTGTTAAGAGACGGATACGGCGAGGTCCAAGTGTTGCTGCCATACGACAGTTCTGCCAGCTCTCAACTGAACGACACTGCTCTGGAGTCTATTATTGAAGTGGAGGGAACCGTGAAACCACGACCCGACGACATGAAGAACGCGAAGATGAAGACGGGCGATATCGAGGTACAGGCGGAGAAGATTCGGGTGCTGAATCCTGCAAACAAGAAGCTTCCAATGGCAGTCAGAGATTTCAACAGAGCAAAGGAGACACTGAGACAGGAGTACAGATACATTGACTTGCGGTAGGTGATAATGAGTGCTCCTCTCAAGCAAACTGCTTCTTCATTTAAGTACAGGTTCAAGGACATGCAAAGGAATTTGCGGATAAGGTCAGATGTGCTGATGAAAATGAGGGAGTGTCTAATCAAGAAGTTCGGTTTTGTTGAAGTAGAAACCCCAACCCTATTTCGACGAACACCCGGAGTGAGTGATCGCAGCATTCCCAAAATAAATCTTACTGTTACTGGTTTTCTGGTGAACAGGGCGCCCAAGAGTTCATTGTGCCGACAAGGAAGGCTGGACATTTTTACTCCCTAGTGCAGAGTCCCCAGCAGTTTAAGCAAATGCTTATGGCTGGAGCCATCGACAGATACTTCCAAGTGGCTCGCTGCTACAGGGACGAAGCCACACGCCCAGACAGACAGCCGGAGTTCACGCAGTTGGACATTGAGCTCTCTTTCACAACCCACGAGGAAGTTCGGCGACTTGTTGAGGAAGTACTTGCATATTCGTGGCCCCAAGACTTGGGCACTGTATCAATTCCTTTCCCGACCATTACTTTTGAAGAAGCGATGGCGACTTACGGCACTGACAAACCTGACACTAGATTCGAGTTGAAGGTAACTACTGCTGCTCCACAACCCTATTTGTTAATTTGTTATATTTCAGTTAAAATCTGTTTCAAACATTTTGCAAAAAAATGAAGCGCTGACTGAAGGTGTGACGGACTTTGGGGCTTATGTGATTACAGTTAGAAAACCCAACGCGATTTTATCGAGTTCAACTAAGAAGAAACTGGAGGAAATGGCGAAGGAATTCAACTGCAAACTTGCTATTAGTAAAGTCAATAAAGTAAGTTTTGATTCATCTCTGCTGTGTAGTCCAGCCAACCAATCGGAAATATCAAAATTGTTCGCTTACAGCCAACCATAGCAGAATGGGCATCGGCGGGATTGGGAAAACTGCTCACCAATGAAGTGGCGAGCTCGCTGGGTGCCGCTCTTTCATTAGAGTCGAATGATTTAATTTTTCTTGCTTACGGGTCGAAAAGGGATGCGGTAAGGAACAAAAGTTTTTTTTATTTATATACATATCAAACCAAAATTCTGATTACGCTTCTTCTGAATAAAAAATTAATCTGGATCCTTCTAGCAATTACTTCTAGGACGAATCCGTCTGGCGTTCGTCGAGAGTCTTGAGACTTCTAATCATATTCCAAAACGCAAACACAATCACTTGGATTTTTTGTGGGTAATAGATTTTCCGTTGTTCGAAGAGAAAAAAGAAACGAAAACTTTGGAAAGCACTCATCATCCTTTCACCGCTCCACACCCGGAAGACAAAGAGAAGCTGCATAAAAAGGAAGACTTAGTCAATATACGATCTCAGGCTTATGACTTAGTTCTGCACGGCGAGGAAATTGCAGGTGGATCAATACGAATACATAACAAGGATGAGCAAATGCTCGTCTTGGACGAAATCCTCAAGATCGATCATTCGCATCTGGATCACATGTTGGAAGCATTGCACTCCGGATGTCCGCCCCATGGTGGAATTGCCTTAGGCATAGATCGATTGATTGCGATTATTTGTAATACGAATTCCATTCGAGATGTCATGGCATTCCCTAAAGGAGTCGACGGAAAAGACCACCTCTCGAAAGCGCCTGTCCCCATTACAGAGCAGGAGAAACTCCTCTACCACTTGGAAACGAAGACATCGTAGATCACAGTATTGCTATTTTAATTTGGCACTACACGATCAATATTAGACTGTCCAATTTTTAATTACTTTAAATTTTGTGCAATTAACATTTTTTAAACATCTCGCAATGCGACAGACGGAAAATTACCTTCGCAATGTAAAACTTATACAAATATTGTTAATACTATTGTCAATTATACATATATCTTCAAATGATTCAACTTTTAAATTAATTTAGCAAGAGCTAATTTTATGTCGATTGCGAAGAGGGTTTTCATAACAAAGTAAACTTTTTTATTACCAATTTTAGTAATTTAGTGATATTGTACACTAATATTTTTCGTGTAGGGGTCGTTTTAAAATAAATAAAACAAATAATGTTACTTTATATATTTGCGGCGCTCACAAATGGCGATTTTATAAAATGAATAAATAAAAGATTGCAGTTAGATCAACTTTGTTGCTGCATAAAGTTTAGCGAGCTCCAACACTTCATCAACTCTATTGTAATTAGACCCGGAGGCTTGGGCAGACTCCGGCTTTCCACCCCCCTTTCCGTTCATAACCGCAGTAAGATGTTGCACCCAGTCGTTCGCTTTAAGGCCCTTTCCCACTGCGGCCTTTGGAACCGAGGCCAGGCAGAAGATCTTCTTCGAATCTGGATCCACCGACACAAACATGGCGGACGTGTTGGGACTCATTGTCCGGACCGTTTTCAAAGCAGCGTCAAGCGCCTTCGTGTTGTTAAATGCCTCAAGACGTTCCACCAAGAACGGTGCCTCTTTGTATTTGTCGCAAAGCGCCTCTGCATCCTTCATCACCCGGCTTGCGATTGCAGCTTTAAATGAGCGTTCCTTGTCGTCCAGAGTCTTTTTCAATTGCTTAAGAACATTTCTCATTTCATCCTTTTTGACGTGGGATATTTGAGCCTGAGAAATGATTTCCGTCAGATCGACTATTTTCCGAACGTGATCTTTCGCGTCTTTGCCGTCCGCGTCGGTTTCTATAGTACTTCTCAACTTGTTGATTTCTTCTTCAAAACGCTCTGCTCTTTGAATCGCCTTCAGAGCCTCTGGTCCAGTGAGCGCGACTATTCTCCGGATTCCCTTGGCGATGGCTTCTTCGCTGCTTATCACGAAGTCTACGATGTGCCCTGAGCGATGCAAATGTGTTCCTCCGCAGAACTCTACAGATGTTTTTTCCCCGAGATCACTTTCGGGATCCTTTTCCAATTTCTCAACAGGAACTCCAAATGAGATGACTCGCACTGGATCAGGATACACCTCATCGAAAACAGACCGCAGACCCTTGATAGCCTTGGCCTTCGCTAATGAAGCTTCCTTTGCGTAGATCGGTACATTCTTATACACCATGTCCTTAACGAGCTGCTCTGTTTGCGCTACCTGCTCGATGGTCATTGCTCCTTTGCTGTTGAAGTCAAAACGCAGCTTCTCCGGGACGACCAGTGATCCCTTTTGTTCAGTGTCCTTTCCAAGGGTCTGCAGTAGGCAGTGATTCAAGGCATGCGTTGCGGAATGATTTTTCATCGTGAGACGCCTTCGGACAGCGTCAATTTCTAGCTGAACCTCATCGCCAACTTTGAGGACGCCGTCAACAACGCCGATGTGGAGAATGTAACCGCCACGGTTGAAAGTTCGATCTACAAGAAACTCCGCCGCGTCCTCGCCTCGGCGCTCGATTACTCCTTGATCGTATATTTGACCCCCGCTCTCTGCATAGAAGTTTGTTTTATCCAAGATTACAGCACATCTCTGACCTGACGTCACTTCGTCCACGAATCGGTTCTCATGACGTAGAGCGACCACCTTTCCGCTGCACGACTCGAAATTATACTCGGCCAGGGGATGATCTGACTCCGCCTGGTAGAGGTATTTAAATGAGTCGTCGGTGGGCTGAACCCCCTTCTCTTGCAATTCAGATATTGCATGCACGTCCAAATCCAGTTCACTGGCTTTGTTTGAACCTTTTCCTTGCGACAAAACAAAGGAGTTGTGTTTCGCCTTTTCGTACTCATCCATATCGATTTGGATATCGTTTTCTTCAGCCATGAGTTGGGTTAAATCGACGGGGAATCCGTAGGTGTCATACAAGCGCCACGCGACATCCCCGGGAAGTACTTTTGAATCGCCCAACTTTGCAATCGTTCGGTACAGCAAATTACGGCCGCGAGTAAGAGTGCGCAAGAACTGCCGCTCCTCTTCGTTGATCACGTCCATAATGTCTTGGGGATCTTTGTTGACCTCAGGGAAAGCGTCTCCCAAAAGTTCGACAACAGTACTCACCAAGGAGGCGAAAAAGCCGGGTTTTGCATTCAATTTCTCTGTTGCATACCTACAAAAATTTTGTGCAATTATGAGATGCAGTTTTCCGCTTCACTCACCTCACAGCACGCCTCAGGATTCTCCTCAGCACATATCCGCGCCCGGTGTTGTCCGGCATTCCCCCATCAGCTAAGGCGATGGTCAGTGTTCTGGCGTGGTCGGCCAAAACACGGTACGCCATATCGATGCCGTCTACATCCTCGCTGCCCACCTTCCCCGAATACTCTCTAACACCCGTTCCCTTTTGAATTGCATCGAAGAGAGGCATAAAGAGGTCCGTGTCGTAATTGGACCGTTTATTTTGAATGACCGACACCAGACGTTCGTATCCCAAGCCGCAGTCAATGTGCTTCTTCGGCAGAAGTTTCAGACTTCCATCCTGCTCGCGATTGTATTGGATGAACACAAGGTTCCACACCTCAAGCACATCGGGGTCATCCATGTTAACTAGTTCAGGAACACTTCTTCCACCAATACGATCGAAATGCAGCTCTGAACAGGGACCGCACGGCCCAGTTTCCCCCATTTCCCAGAAATTATCCTTCATGCTACCGGGTAAAATATGTTCTGGCTTCACGCCCAGACTTAGCCAGATGTCCTTGCACTCCAGATCTGGCTCCAACCCAGCTTTCTCATTGCCTCCGAAGTAGGTAACATAAAGACGATCTTTCGGCAATTTTAGTCGCTCAGTGAGAAGTTCCCAAGCCCAAGAGCAGATCTCCTTTTTGAAGTAATCACCGAATGACCAGTTTCCCAACATTTCGAAGAAAGTGTGATGATAGACGTCTTTCCCTACATCGTCCAAATCATTGTGCTTCCCACCAGCGCGAATGCACTTTTGGGTATTGCATACGCGCACCCATTTCGCCATGTCACTATTCGGATCTGCGGTCCCCAGGAAAATTGGCTTGAATTGGTTCATGCCGGCGTTGGTGAACAACAGCGTTGGATCATCATGAGGAATTGTGGACGAGGAATGAACATAAATGTGTTCCTTTTCCTTAAAGAAATTGAGAAAAAGGTTTCGAATTTCCTTAGAGGTTAAAGTCGCAACCATTTTATTGATGTGATCTGAAAAAAGGATTGAAAGTTAGCAATATTCTACCAGAATTTATTAATAAACCTTGAAAATGTTATCTTGGAACTGTTTTGAAATGGAATATTTTATATTTGGGAGTGAAAGTGGAACGAGGACAAGCATACGTGGACAAAAACTGCGTCTAGTTGTTGTAGTTTCGGTTTTCTTTTATTTTTGTTTAACTAGATTAAGAAATAAGGGCAAGAAATATCAGTGGAAATCTTAAAACTCGATTCCAGGTTTTTAGGTTAAAGTCGTCTCCAAAACCGGCCAAAAATCCTGGCATTCCCGAGAATTACAACAAATCAAATTTGATAAAGAATATTTTTTCCTGCATCCTCAAGCCACGACGACTAAAATCAAACACTGACAGTATTTCTTTTTCATTTCTGTAATAAAGTGGGGCACTAAGAGGAACCGTAATTTGAACACTACTGTATCTGAAATACACTATCAAAGAATATGTTTTAAATACCTTCTTTGTGTCAAATAAATCAATAATTTCGTAACTCAATTCAGGATTGCACTACAAATACGACAAAATGTGAATGTGACGTCAGAGGGGTTTGACTTTGACATTTGTTCTTGCGGCCGATTCTGCGAAACAAAACAAAAAGTCAACTCCCTTTTTTGAATTTTCTCAAGGGTTCTGACTTTCTGAGGGATCTGACTTTTTAGGTTGTAGTCTGCGGTAATCGTAGGTTCAAACCAGTTTCTCATACAGGACAATCATGATCATCTTTGTAAATCAGCTCTTCTAAATGTTCCCGAAACTCAAGATTTGTCTCAAACTGCAAACAAAATCCTAGAAAACATGTATACAAATTAACGTTCTCTACAAAGTACAAGTTTCCGGTTTCCTCACTTCAGGAAGTTCTGACAATGAATGAAAAAAATAAAAAACAAGAAGCAAATGTCATTCAACGTTCTTAGTGTGTGCAAGCACAAATGCGGTTTGAGCATACCGTCTGCAAGAAAATTGATTGTTTACTGTTCAATGTTTACTGAAAAACACTTGGAAATTGCAATTGGAATACATTGTCATCAAAAAGTAAATAACAGTGATTATTTACATCTATAGTATAAGTTAGACAAATAACAATTTACCTACGCAGTAACTAAGTGTTTTTGTGAGCATTTCATCAGAAAAATCAGATAATTCGAGCGAGTTCAGAAAACCAACATTTTGAGAAGCGGTGTAAAAGCAGGTTGAATGATTACAGTTACCATTTTCTTTTTTTAAACTATTTTGCGTTAAGAGTTATGTTTACGACTTCTTCCTTTCAATTTTTCCTATAAACCTATCATACCGCTGCCTGTACTAATTTATTATTAGTTTTAGATATTTTTTAAATGACTACATCTTTTCGGATGACACAAGCACAACCTCCAATTTATTGCCATCACTAATTTAATTATATATACACATCAACACGTGTATCTTTGCTTCTCAATCAAAATGTTCGAATCCATGCCTGACCAAATTTATACATACTCGTTATAAGGAAATCTATAAATAACAAGCGTATTTAGCTTCTCCAAGTAGTTCAACATTTGGATTTACTCTCTAATTAAATAATTAGTAGTCCTGAAAAGGACTGGTTTTAAATTGCATTAATGTGTCAGCATCCTCTAACCTCTTTACTTCTTCGCTGCTTTCTTGGCTGGAGATGCTACTTTTTTAGCTTTAGGTTTCGCTGCCTTAGCTTTTGTCGCACCCGTTTTGACTGTCGCCTTCGCAGGCGATTTGGGCGACTTCACCTTCACTTCACCAGTTTTCTTCGCAGCTTTTGCTGCTGCTTTCACGGCCTTCTTCTTCTCTACTTTCTTTGGCGATGCTGGAGCTTTCTTAGCTGCAGCTTTGGCAGGTTTTTCCTTCTTAGCTTTCTTATCAGCAGTTTTCTTTGCCGGTGATGCTTTCTTTTTCTTCTCTACAGGCGCTTTTTTAGGTGCCTTGGGCTTCTCGGAAGTTGCTCCTTTCGAAAGTTTGAAAGAACCGGAAGCACCTTTACCTTTAGTTTGCACCAAAGCCCCACTAACAACCGCTCCTTTAAGATATTTCTTAATGAATGGTGCTAATTTTTCTACATCCACTTTGTAGTTGGCGGCAAGATATTTCTTGATGGCTGGCAGCGAGGAACCTCCACGCTCTTTCAGAGTTTTGATAGCACTTGTCACCATCTCGGATGTCGGAGGATGCGTCGGCTTAACTTTTGGCTTCTTGGCGGCGGTTGTAGTTTTCTTGGTTTTCTTCTCCGCTGTAGAAGCAACAACTTCAGTGGTTTCCGCCATTTTTATAATATTTTAATGTATGCACAACACCTTACACCTTACACTTCACAAAGTATACTGCTAAATGCAATCGGTACTTTAACCATGAGCGCCGAACACTTTCAAACTTGGTGCCTTCTTTCATGAGAATCTGAACGAAAGGCCTTAACGACAATTGCAAACGATCGCGTTTTAGATTAATTTCAATGAGCGGAGGATGGTACACTTCTTTTCGTTAATTTATTAAAGATTTTGTTAACATTCGTCCTAAATATTAGTTTTACTTATTCAGTACAATTCATTTTACCCATGCAGTGGTTTCCATTCAACAAACTTTCATTATTTTTGAGTAAATTAAACATGCAACAGTAGCTTCATGCTGAGCTGACTAAAAGTTCTACGAAAATATATTATTTTACCGATTATGCAAGTGTTCTTGTACAATTTTTAATAATATATTGCAAGACCAACATCTGTCCTATTCGAAAATTATCGAAATATGGTCCGAAACGTAATATCAACGTTAAAAAATGGATTTAATTAAAACCCTCTCTTGCATTATTTCCATCTTGATTTCCACTTGAGGCTCATATGGATCTAAAAGTTAAAGGAAAATTTTCGGCTGTTCCAATAAACCATTTTAAGGATAATCGAATCAAAATTATTTGAAGCATCAATATAAAACATTTTAGTATTTTTAATAAGTTGTTACGATTGTTTTGTAGTCAAATTTACATTGTATATTTGTATCGCAAAAATTTAGTTTGGAAACAAAAGTGGGAGTAGTCAATACGGAATGAAGGAAATCCTTAAAAGTACTTCATTTGTTTGTAATATTAAATTGGCATTAGACAACCTCTTTTATTTATTTAAGTATTTACTACAGCTTCCTTTCCCATTGTAGAAAAAACCTATTCGTATTCCAATAATTCCGCCTTTGCTCAGGCTGAGTGCCTTCGGATGAAAATCTCTGCATATTGGAGCATTTTGCATTATCAATTTCTTTTGTATGGAAAAAATAGAATATTCCATCGCTTCCATCCAACATGAAAAAACATCCCTGACTTACGTAACATGCAACTTGAGTAAATCCGGGAATACGTAAAGTTTTACAAAAAAAAAATGGTTTTTTTCTTAACGCATTTGTGCAAAGATAAAACGTGCTTTACTCTCGTGGATTTGAGTGAACATATTTGCATAGCAAGTGTCCTGCCTGCATATCCTTAAAGTTGGTAAAATTGTGTAAATTGTTATTATACGTTGCAGCAACTTGCCCGCTCGACGTATATATATATATATATATATGTACTTTCCGTTAATTGCGGGTAGCTAAAAACTAAACAGTTAACTTTGGACACGATTGTAAGACCTTCGAGGAGTGGCGGAAATCCTGAGCCAACTTGGATGTAAGAAAAGACGAAACTGTTGCTTCAAATTTTTAGCTGCTTTGTTATTATTTACAAACCTGGGGACCGAGCTTCTACGCGGAGGACCAAGATTTTTGTGCCCCTTCGCTTGTCTGAGTGTCCCCTGTTTAAATCTGAGATTGTTGAAAGGCACAAACCTTGGCGTTTTGATATAGTAGGATTATTTATTATAATATGTACATTTATTTTCATTTTTCTTTTGCTTCATTAAATAATGTCTGCAGCGGTATATTATCTAAAATATTTAATTGTTTATCTAATCCCACTTGTGACGCCTTAACAAAATGATTTCAAATTCAGGGTTTACTGAGAAGAGCATTTCAATGTCCTGTCTGAAATTGACTCGAGAATTCCAAAAATTTCTTCAAAATAACCAACAAATTTTTTTTAACCGTGTTAAATCGAATGAAATCGTGCAAAATCGTGTGTAAGAAATGAATCTTTAGAATAATTATTTACTGTGTTATATACTCTTAAAAGCATTTACCCTGATTTTTCTCACGATGCTACCCTAATTTCCTCACCACCAAAGTCGATTGATAAATCTTGACTGGATTTCTTTAAATTTAGATTTGCTGCTTCTTGGTTTTTGTTAATTTTGAAATTTGTAAACACTGAAACAGTGCTTGCAGAACACTAAATGCATTTCAATTTTTTAGCCCTCGTTCCCCTCGCAGAGCAATATTACAAATTAAGGCATTTTAAAACAAATTAATTTCTTCTCAGCAAAAATATTTGCAGGAACGAAACAAACGAAATTAATGTTTTATTTTTCAATAAATAAATACAAAACAAAAATTAATTCTTTCTCTTCTCCTTTTCCTTTTTATAAGGTGAAGGTGTTTATTGTCCTTTTCATTTTCGCTCTACAGAATTTATTAAAAGTCGTATTTATCATATTTAGTGTTTTCTGGAATTAATGCGATGACGCGATGTATAGAATTTATTCCTGTACAATCAATGATTAATATTATGAACCTTTTGCACTTTTTAAATGTTGAGTACATAGTTAATATTAACTTTTCCCTGTTGATAATTTGTATTTTGTAGTAATTGTTCAAGCACATACAGTAGAGCCTTAGAGGCACTTTACACTTATAATATTCCCAGATAGTAGGAAATATTGCAGCAATATTGTAACATAATATGTTACACTTGCAAATTAGAATTTGTTTCTTGATTTGCTTAGATCGTAGCAAATATCAACGAAATAATTTTACTCTCTTCTGAAGTAATTGGTAGTCCTGAAAAGGACTGACTTTTGTAAACGACGAGTTTACCAGGTAATCCTTTTCTAATTTCTTTTCACCCTTTACTTCTTGGAAGCTTTCTTTACGCGGGGAGCTGC
Source organism: Leptogaster cylindrica (assembly GCA_963082835.1). Taxonomy (NCBI): domain Eukaryota; kingdom Metazoa; phylum Arthropoda; class Insecta; order Diptera; family Asilidae; genus Leptogaster; species Leptogaster cylindrica. Next base: position 21,196,326 of record OY720105.1, on the reverse strand, counting down.
TGCCTTCTTGGGTAACCAAATATAAGAGTTGCCAGTGATTTTTTTTGGGGCTGACTGCGAAAGTTTCTTTGGTTGTTGTTTGGTTACTTTCGCCTTCACTTCACCAGTTTTCTTCGCGGTTTTTGCGACTTCCTTCACTGCCTTCTTCTTCTCCACTTTTTTAGGCGAAGCCGGAGCTTTTTTTGTTGCTTTTTTGGAGGCTACTTTATCCTTTTTCGTTTTGCTTTGCTTCTTCTCAACTGTCTTCTTGGCCGGTGATTTAGTCTTCTTTTCCACTGGTTTTTTAGCCACTTTCGGTTTTTCAGCAGATGAAGTCTTGGATAGTTTGAATGATCCTGAAGCTCCTTTTCCCTTGGTCTGCACCAAAGCACCACTTATTACCGCCCCTTTGAGGTACCTCTTAATGAAGGGAGCCAGTTTCTCCACATCCACTTTGTAGTTGGCGGCAAGATATTTCTTGATGGCTGGCAGCGAGGAACCTCCACGCTCTTTCAGAGTTTTGATAGCACTTGTCACCATCTCGGATGTCGGAGGATGGCTGGCCTTAACTTTCGGCTTCTTGGCGGCGGGCGCAGTTTTCTTCGTCTTTTTCTCCACAGCAGCGGCAACGACTTCAGTAGTTTCCACCATTTTAAACTTTAATCACTTGCAATAATACGAAACACTTGAAAAGTTTACTTCCACACACTTCAATCGAAATCGATTCTAACCGCTTGCTGCCTCGCGTGTTTGGTACACTCTTTCATGAGAATCTGAACGAGAGGCCTTCGTCTCCGGCGAAAACTGTTTGCTGAAGATTAAATATTATGCGCCAGATACCGAATGCTTATTTTTACTTTTTTGTTAATAATTTGAATTTAAAATTAAACAAAAACTATTGATTTACGAGAAGAACAATATCCTTTATACAAGAAGTGAAATTCATTTAGTTTCTTTTCATCAATTTCGTTAAATTTTAATTGAAAGTGACTTCTACACATTTTAGATTGCAACACTTTTACAATAAAACATTATTTTATTAATAATTACAAAATTTCTGGTTAATGTTCTTCATATAAACAAAAAATGAACATGTGTTCTCACATTTTATATAAAAAATAGGAGTGAAATCAATTTGGAGTGTTTACGCAATCCAATTTTGTAAACCCCTTTCCTCTGATTTTGAAGGCATGAATTTATCGTGAGATTCAGAATCTCCAAAAATGGAATTAAAATTATTGACATCTTGATAAATCAAGATATTATAATATTTTAATGAAATCCAGTGAGTGTTTCCTAGTTCCTAAAAATACATGTGGAAGCCAAAAATTATGTAAATAGAGCAATGTACTCGTAGGTACATATAATTATTGAAATAAATTGCAAATTCCAATGAAGCTTCATTTCAGTAAAGAAAAAATGCAATTTTCAGTGTTTTCAGGTAGAAAGAATTATTGCTGTATTAAATGAGTTATCGTATTATTTTAGGGATAACATAAAAATGCATAGAATCCTTACTTAAAAAAATATTTCAAAATATACCTAAATGTGTAAGTTAATAAACAGCATATAATAAAAAATTACAAACACCAGAAGTTTTCAAATAAAATCTGCGTTTTTCTTTTTCAAATTTCAAATTAGGCGCTCTTATTGGGACATGGGGCACCCTATATATACATAATATGTATATAATATTATATTCATTATTGGGAAATTAAACGAAATTGTTTTCTGTCTGTGTCCAGACATAACTCGACAATACTTGCAGCTAGTGGATTGAAATTAGGCACAATGACACTTCCTTTATTGTAGGTTTAAGGTCGACGATGGTAGATGAGGAAACTCGGGCAGCATCTTCTTATTATGCAGTCATATAAGAGCGAATCAATTTAATGAACAAACGTCGATTTACTTCATGAATGCACACATAATAACTAAAATATCTATATATTAATAGGCAAGCACAAAAATTGTCGTACGCTTTTTTCAGCGTGTGAGCGTCGTAGGAGAAATTCACGCATACCGTTAGAAAGGTATTTTCGTGCAGATTTGCAGAATATAAATATTTCTTTTATGCGATTCCATTAACGCAGGTAAAAATGATATAGAAATATACGTGAATTCTCCCATACATAATTTTTGCAACAACAAAATACACTGCAATTTTAGGGTAGTAAACGTAGATGGATTTACATGGGGTTTTTTAATTAAGAATCAGTGAATGGGGATATTTCCGATGCGGTAAAATTTTTTTACAGTTTTGGGGGTTTTGGTGGTGAGGGTGGTGACAATACCCGTTGTGGTTGTCCAATTTGGGCCGTGTGTTATATCAAATTAAAGCTCCTGATTATACTACTCTTAAATGGCATATTTTTTTTTCTTCTGTAAGATACTTTACAACACACTTTTTTCATTCGAATCTTATATATAAATAGGCCTAGGGAAAAGTGTTCAGTACCATTTCCTCTTCTGTTTATGAACCGATTTTCATAATTTTTTTATTTACAAAAGGTACTTATAAGTTATAAGGAGGAGTGCACCGAAACTTTTGTGTGTTACTTTAACTGTTAAATCAGGTAAAATAACGTAAAGTGTTTGTCACCATATAAAATACATGTGAAGAAAATAGAGAAACGAAGAAAAATTCAGGCAATTATTGACGGCTGCCTCAGTCATTGAGGGCGACACTCAATGTTATTTAGATAATCATCACATTTTCGCTAAAAACTCAGATAATGGTACATAATCTATCTGACATATGCATATTAATTCGCATCTACGATCTCTTTCGCACATTTTGGTGTAATTACTTTTCCTCTGCGATAAGTAGTTTATAGAAGATTATTTGAAATTAATTTAAGTGCCTCCATGAAAAAAAATTTACATGAAAAAACTGAACAAATTTATTTCACATAAAAACCCAAATAATGGTTAAACATAGAAAATTGAAATGTTCCCATGAAATATGTAAAAAAAACTATGCTAAAGGGTTTAAAAGAAGAATCAGCCCCCAAACCAACCTACACCACCTCCTGCTGAAGAAAAATTCGAAAAACAGTCATTTTAACAATATTTGAATAAAAAAAGTCTGTTGGAAACTTTCTTATAGATGGAAAAAAATATGCCTCTTAATAGTATTCAGCAAGAGCTTTAATTTGATATCACACACGGCACGAATTGGACAATTCCAAAGGGGATGGTTACCACCACCACCTCATAACCCCAGAAAACGTTGAACATTTTTAACCCACCGGAAAAAACCCAATGTAAATCCATTCAGGTTTATTACCCTAAACTTTTTCAAAAATTATAATCGCCGACAAGATTCAAGAACGTGGGAAAAAATTTTTTCGTAATACTAATCGTCATGCAAAATGACTATTATCATTAATAAAATTGGCCTTCCTTAGTATTTTCATAATGCTACTTGATGCTACAGATATCAAATGGGATAGATTTTTTTATTACCATTTTATAATTTTTATTAAATTTCTGATTTTTAACAAATATCAAACAAAATGGAATTATATTATAATTGTTGTAAAGATACCATTTTTATATAGGCAATATTACCAAAAAATTTGTCCACATTGCATCATGTTTTAGAATTTGTACAGGTACAAAAAACAAATACTACAAATTTTACACAACGGTTTATTATTTACAAATAATGTGACATTTTTCAAATCACGGCTAGATGGCAGTAGTGATCATGTGAAATGATTTCACGTTTTTTAATCCACCGAGAAATGGAATATTTTATGGAGATTAAAAATTTCAAAATTCTATTACTCAAAAACCAATTGACATAAATTCATGCAATAAAATGTGTTCTATTGATAATATTAGTTTTAGTCTTATGAAAAAAGCTTGAACGGTTTCGGAAATATGATTTTTTCAATATTTGGTTCCTCAATCCCCCCCCCCCCCCCCCCCCCCCCAAAATATGTCGATCGGACCAACGAGCTGACCGTTGTCAGATGTCACTTGATTTTTGAACCAAATTTAATTAATTCATCTCCAGTAGTTTCCGAGAAAAAGCCTGGACGGCGGACGGACGGATTTTTTTTTATTCGTTTTTCGAAATATTATACATATTTCAAAACGTAAACTGACAAAATTTTGGGATGGGGGGGGGGTATAATTTTTTTTTTCGGGCTCGATTACATAGGTGTATTATTGAAAATAATAAACCAAAATTAATTATTAATATTAATTAATTATTAATATTAATGAATTTTTATTGGATTTGGAAGGTGAAATAATTTTATTTAAAAATCCAACCTTAATACCATATAATATAATACTAATAAAAGTCAATCTCGCAAAGTTCGACACAAAGATTTAGAGGGCTATGAATCTAGCTATAAGTTAGATTGGATGTTGGAAAATTCGATTTAATCTTGGTACTTTTATATCATATTCATATCAAAATAGTTTAACCGACTCGGTCGAATTTCGACCGCGGGGCGACCACTAGTTATAATAAATACATAAAACATTTTTTAATACACTTCAGTTTTTATACCGTCTTTTTATTACAGATGTCGACATTAAGTTATGTAGATTGTAGAAAACCTTTCTACTTTACATAATGTCTTTTGCGGTGATTATAATTTAACGATTGAAAATTGTTTTTTTGCAGGATTTTTTAAGCGATTTCAATCAAACATGGATGAATAAAAATAATAAAAATTAAAAACAATTTTTTTGTAAAATTCAATAACTTTATTGTATTTGTATAAAAGTACTTTAACATTATCCCACTTGTCGCGCGTTAAATTTGTTTGAATTAATTATTTTGTTTACACCTTTGAATCAGTGAGAATAAAAAAGTACTAATCTGAATTTCTTGTGGCAAAAAAAGAAATAAGAACAAAAAAAGGCCTGGACTTGATGTTTCTCTTCTTTTGAAAACATTTTACAATTTTGGTTTAAATTTTTTTTTGTTTTGAAGTTATTTTAGGTGGTTTCGTAGACTTCTTTTGAGTATTCCCTCCAGTTATGTCCTCTGTTCCCGCAGTTGCTTCCCCTAATTTTAATAAAGCTGAGGATTTCTTTGAGATCGGTTTTACTTGCTTTTTAATACTATTTTTGTTTTGTGTTAGTTTCGTTTTCTTTTTTACAGCCTTCATTGATGCTTTTTGCGTTTTAGGTGATATCTTGGACAGTTTGAAATATCCTAAAGCCCCTCTTCCTCTTGTCCTGATCAAATCACCATTTTGAACAGCTTTCCTCAAGTATTTATTGATAAAATGAGCAATTTTTCTTACATCCACCAAATAATTGGCAGCAACGAACTTCTTGATGGCTTGCAAGGACGAACCTCCACGTTTTTTCAGAGTTTTGATAGCACTTGTCACCATCTCAGATGTTGGAGGATGGGAAGACATATTTTTTGGTTTCTTGACAACAGTCAAGCGTTCTACTGCAGCTTTCGATGAAACACCAACAACTAGGTCGTGTTTAGCGGCCATTCTATAAAATAATAACAAATCCTGCAATTGATTTCAGTACTACAACATGTAAAACAAAAGTTCAAGGATTACTTTTCCTACTTCCAAAGTCACTGCGATGAGAATTTCTGAACGAAAGACGTTGAATTTCAAAGTTTCGGTTATGCTATGGATTAATTTTTTTAGGTAGGAATCTCAAAAATGTTATCAGTAATTAAAAATTAAATGCTTTTTTTGCATTTTCACCAGACGCCATTCAAAGTTATATAACAACTTTTTGTTTATTTAGTTGAATTGTTCATAGGAAATGTGCAATTGAAACTTCTACTATCATTATTAAATGAATGAAATAAATAAAAATATCTCCTGGTATATTTATTAAGTAGAACGTTTAATAAAATTCCGATACCGAGTTCCCTGTGAGTACAGTAAAACACGATTTTTAAAATTTCGTTCGATTGTTGTCCATAAGATTCCTGGTGAAGTCCATTTGTCTTATAGAGACGCATCTTACTCGTATATAGTCGTATGCACATAAGTAAACAACATTGCAATAAATTCGTTGTAAAGAGGACGTATTTATTATAAAAATTTGATGATAGTTTTATAGTATTTCGTTGGCGATAGCTATTATAATAGATTTTGACTTTCCGTTTGGTTCCGTATAATCAATAGTTTATCTCGTTTAAATGTAGCGTAAAAGTTTAATAATTATGTTTACACAAGACCAAATATAATTCATAAAATGGGAAAAATATGAATTTGCATTCATAATATTTTTGAAAAATAAACTATAATCAAATTATAATGCAAATAATTACATAAATTCAAACTATGACTATAATAATAATTTTTAGTTGAACTTTTTAGCTGAATTTTCCTTGATTTGATTCAATAATGTGGAGAAAAGTTATTAGAAATGTCTTTATTTCTTTGTTTATTTGTTTTATAGTTATGTGTTAGCAAAACCAAATAATTGTTTTCTTCAAGTTAATATTAGTTTTGAAAATTTTATGTGTGTATGTTTTTACTTGTAAGATTCCAAAGGGTTGAAAACGGTAGACGTAGAATTAATTTAATTTCCATAAAAAATCCAATAATCCTAATTTTAACAGATTTTAACACAACAATGTGTTATTAAGTCTATTTGAATTATCTAAATTTCAGTGTTGTTAAGTGTTGAAATTGTTAAAAAATATTCTGCAATTCAAAGTCGTCATCGCTTCATTTAAGTGTTACAATTAGTTGAACTGAAATTATTAAATTATTTTCGGAAGAACCTTGCAAAAGTTACATAAAAACTTGTTGTTGTTTTTTCCTTTTGAATTTTGTATAAATGGCCAAATAATATTATTTACAATTAATTTGCACAGAACCTTCTACGTATTAAACGGATAATTATAATTATAATAGGATTTGATTCGGAGCAAGTGGAGGAGGATGTTGTACATGTAGGCTTCTGATTGCTGACAAAAGTAATTACAACTATATATACCAAATGCATCTTTTTATTACTTATTTGGTGAATTGTAATTTTAATATTGACTTATTTGTTGTGGTGCTGCGCGAAAATGCTCTTGAACATAATTGCATCATTTTGGAAATAAATTGATCTTGAATTAATTATTATAATATTTAGCTATTCCTAAGGTTACTTCGGTCTAGCCAAACACTTTTTTGTTTAAGTTACTAAGATTTTTTAGTTATACTACAATAAAAACTGTTAATAAATTTCCCCTCACTTCAAAATCTTTGAAGGAATACGATAGATAAATCTGAACAGGGAAGGCTTTACTGAAATGCAATCTACAAGCAAAATGGTCTACCATTATAATTATGTTTTTCCTCAGTAATTATCTCAACATGATAAAGAATCTTTGTCATTAAAAAGTATTGCTGAATATAGTATGGTTCATTGGAAAATAGAATATAATTAACGCAATTAGTTATCCGACAATATGTAGCAGCCACTTTAAACTGAATTTTGTTGGCAAATAGCCAAGAAAAATAAATGAGAGTGATTATATCTACGAAATGCAATGTTTTTAATGTAAACAAATAGTGTAGAGTATGAGAGTGTGAAATTTATTAACAAAAAATTAAAAATAAGCATTCGGTATCTGGCGCATAATATTTAATCTTCAGCAAACAGTTTTCGCCGGAGACGAAGGCCTCTCGTTCAGATTCTCATGAAAGAGTGTACCAAACACGCGAGGCAGCAAGCGGTTAGAATCGATTTCGATTGAAGTGTGCGGAAGTAAATTTTTCAAGTGTTTCGTCTTATTGCAAGTGATTAAAGTTTAAAATGGTGGAAACTACTGAAGTCGTTGCCGCTGCTGTGGAGAAAAAGACGAAGAAAACTGCGCCCGCCGCCAAGAAGCCGAAAGTTAAGGCCAGCCATCCTCCGACATCCGAGATGGTGACAAGTGCTATCAAAACTCTGAAAGAGCGTGGAGGTTCCTCGCTGCCAGCCATCAAGAAATATCTTGCCGCCAACTACAAAGTGGATGTGGAGAAACTGGCTCCCTTCATTAAGAGGTACCTCAAAGGGGCGGTAATAAGTGGTGCTTTGGTGCAGACCAAGGGAAAAGGAGCTTCAGGATCATTCAAACTATCCAAGACTTCATCTGCTGAAAAACCGAAAGTGGCTAAAAAACCAGTGGAAAAGAAGACTAAATCACCGGCCAAGAAGACAGTTGAGAAGAAGCAAAGCAAAACGAAAAAGGATAAAGTAGCCTCCAAAAAAGCAACAAAAAAAGCTCCGGCTTCGCCTAAAAAAGTGGAGAAGAAGAAGGCAGTGAAGGAAGTCGCAAAAACCGCGAAGAAAACTGGTGAAGTGAAGGCGAAAACAACCAAACAAAAGCCAACCAAACCTTCGAAGGCAGCCCCAAAAACCAAAACCCCCAAACCGAAGGCAGCTTCCCCGGCAAAGAAAGCATCCAAAAAGTAAGGATGAAAAGAAAGTAGGAACGAAGGAGGATTTCCTAGTAACTTAATCTGCTAAATCCAGTCCTTTTCAGGACTACCAATTTCTTCAGAAAAGAGTACAATTATTTCGTTGCGATTCCAATTTTAATATTTTTTTTATAGGTGTTGCATTGCCAGTTTTTATTACTTTTCCCGCCGACCTTGAAAAAAGCGCCCAGTTCCTTTTCGTTATGTTGCAACTTGTGCAATGGACAATGGTTAGGCGGAGTGAGGAGAGGTGTTTTTATTATCAACATCAACCTCCCCTCACCAACGTTTGACTTCTTGATTTTATTTGGAGAAAGATTTTCAAAAATCGGCGTTGCTAGATTGTTGCGTTACCTGGTTTCGATGTACTACATGTACTTTGTATTTATAATAAATGATTGTTTATTTGGTTTGTTCACCTTTGCACAACAATTTGTTGCGAAAGAATTCCTTTTTCCATTTGCTCTCTTTGTAAAAAAAGGACTTTACTGGCGAAGGAAGTCTCAAACAAATAATAATAAAACCAACCCTTAAAAACAAAGTTTTTTTTTTAAAATAATTCATCGAGTATTTTACAAATGGAGACAAATTATAAAATCATTTAAAAAAATAAGAGATGATTTTGATTTTATAATTTATTTTTTTAGAACAATATCAATTTTGCATATTATTAAAGATAAAGAGATCAGTTTCTTTTGCAATAATGGGATAAAAGTTTCATAGATTGCATTTATTGCCGTCGAAGGAGTACAACTGAAAAGATTTAGCTACTTTGGATGGCGGAAATTAGGTAATATAGGTAAATTAGCAGTCGAAGGAAAAAAGAGTTGCCCCCGAACACACAAGCAAGTTTTTTGTGAAGTTTAGTTAGATTATTTTAGTTTTGTCAAATAAGCCCACAATTGTGAAAGTGGTAGACCTAATTAAGTCACTTTTGCGAAGTTGCAAAGTGCAATAAATTTCTTTAATTCAAATTAAAGATAAAGATAATTTAATTCGTAATAAATGAAAAGAAAAATAATGTAATCTATTTATTGCAAGCAAGTCCAAAAAATTCTTGAAAGGCCCTTAACTTTGATATTAAAACATTGAACATTCGGTGCAATACTCAACATTGGAGAGAAGTGCAATAAATCTCTAAGACTGCAATACCTACTATAACAATTAGAAATTGTAACTCCATTGATAATAAACGGCTTTGTTTTTCCTTTTGTTTTTTAGTCTTCATGGATCAGAATTGCGCAATAACATGATTGGCTAGAGTTGTCACTGAATTCTGCTTACTTTTTCTCGGATTGACTTCAAATTCACGCAGTTTAATCTTGAACGGCTTACGGCACTATAGTATCGGGAAAACACCAAAAGGAGCTTACCCTGTTTTAAAATTTAATTTAAAATTTTTTATTGTTTCCTCTATCCAATTTCATTTACTGTTTACAAAGCATTCCCCTTTCCTCTGCCCCACATTCTAGACTGTAATGGTTTTGCATAATTGCAATTTGCAGTCTCCTCAATACAGCTATTTGATGATCATAAGCTGCTTCATTGACACAATTATGTTCATGAATTAGTGGAAAATACGAATTTATTGATATAAACTATTTTCAGGTTGTCAGTTGAATTCACTCCTGCTCTTGGCACAAACTCCTGCCTTTGTAATTACGTTATGCATTAATTGTTAATGGCTGCTCATTTCGGAGAAAATTTTAAAAAGATATTTTCTTCTGTGAAGGACATTACAAAATATTTGCAATTATGATTTTCAAGCTATCCAATTCTCAATGTGAAACGTAAATAAATTGAATCTCCATATTGCGTCTGTGAATCTTCAGACGCATTTCGTGTTGCATTTTTACAGGGGAAGGTTTTATTGAATTCATTATTAACAGAAAACCATGGGATTCTAGAGCAAGATCTTTGCATTTAATAATACACTATATGTTTGTTTTTCAATTAAGTGAAAAATATATTTGACAAATACTATAAATGCTAATTAAATAATGTTTTTTTTATAAAAGTGCTCTCGGCTTAAATGAGCACACGACACTTTAAACGAAAATTTATCATAATTAATCAGAAAAATCTTAATGGAACTCACTTCATCTGTAAAGTGGATTGTCTTTTACGTAAATCAATAGGTCTTATTCACTTTTTGATTGAAATTATTAACAAATTTTTAAAAAGTAACATTGAATATCTGGTCGTCATAATTTCCACAGCAGCAGACACAACACGCGGGAGACGAAGGCCTCTCGTTCAGATTCTCATGAAAGAGTGTACCAAACACGCGAGGCAGCAAGCGGTTAGAATCGATTTCGATTGAAGTGTGCGGAAGTAAATTTTTCAAGTGTTTCGTATTATTGCAAGTGATTAAAGTTTAAAATGGTGGAAACTACTGAAGTCGTTGCCGCTGCTGTGGAGAAAAAGACGAAGAAAACTGCGCCCGCCGCCAAGAAGCCGAAAGTTAAGGCCAGCCATCCTCCGACATCCGAGATGGTGACAAGTGCTATCAAAACTCTGAAAGAGCGTGGAGGTTCCTCGCTGCCAGCCATCAAGAAATATCTTGCCGCCAACTACAAAGTGGATGTGGAGAAACTGGCTTCCTTCATTAAGAGGTACCTCAAGGGGGCGGTAATAAGTGGTGCTTTGGTGCAGACCAAGGGAAAAGGAGCTTCAGGATCATTCAAACTATCCAAGACTTCATCTGCTGAAAAACCAAAAGTGGCTAAAAAACCAGTGGAAAAGAAGACTAAATCACCGGCCAAGAAGACAGTTCAGGACAAATCAGCCTCCACAAAAGCAACAAAAATAGCTCTAGCTTCACCTAAAAAAGTGGAGAAGAAGAAGGCAGTGAAGGCAGTCGCAAAAACCGCGAGGAAAACTGGTGAAGTGAAGGCGAAAGTAATCAAACAAAAACCAACAAAGCCCTCCAAAGTAGCTCCGAAAATCAAAACACCCAAACCTAGGAAGGTAACAGCATCAACAAAGAACGCTGTTAAGAAGTAAAAGAAGACGATGAGAGGAAGGTTTCTTGATTAATTCATCGTATCAATACAAAATCCAGTCCTTTTCAGGACTACCAAATATATAAGAAAGGGTTTATTGCGATGTTGATTTTAATCTTTAATCTGTATATATTCGATAATACAGGATTAGATCCTTGTTCTTGAATTATGCATATGAACGTAAATATGACGTCATTTTAATTGTAAAATGATTAATGCACAATTTGCACTGAACATCATTTAATGCGTTGTTATTGTTATTTAGTTGTTTTGCTTTACAATAGTTTTGCGTTTGGTGTAGAAATAACAAATTTAGAAGGAAATGCCGATTGGAAAGAAGTTTCCTTTTGTATACACTTTACAATCATCTTATTAATTATTTCCAATTAAAATTAATATTGTTGTATGAAATTTCTTAATCTAACTAATTTTTCATGAAGATCGGAGATGGCTACGACTATATGTTGTAAGAAGAAGAAACTGTCATCATCAGTCAATTGTAAACAGAAAAGCATCGGATTGTTTTATTGGTCACACTAAGAATAAAATGAAAATGAAGTTAATTGATCCTGTAGTGCGAAGCTTTAAGGTGGCAAAAGTGTTCCGAGAAAACACCGACAAAATAAACGCAATAGATTTCTCCCCAAATGGTGAACATTTGATATCCTGCAGTGAAGACGACCAAATAGTGATATATGATTGCGAGAAGGGCACACAATCGCGCACCGTTAATTCCAAAAAGTACGGAGTGGACCTGATACACTTTACGCACGGCAACAACACAGCCATCCATAGTTCGACGAAGGTGGACGACACTATTCGATACCTCAGCCTGCACGACAACAAGTACTTGAGGTATTTCCCTGGACACACGAAGAAAGTAATTTCTTTGTGTATTTCGCCAGTGGAGGACTCTTTTCTGTCAGGATCTCTGGATAAGACGTTGCGTCTATGGGACTTGAGGTCGCCCAACTGCCAAGGGCTAATGCACTTGTCTGGACGCCCAATCGCTGCCTACGACCCGGAAGGTCTGATCTTCGCTGCTGGCGTCAACTCAGAAAGTATTAAACTCTACGATCTGCGCTCCTTTGACAAGGGTCCCTTCGTCACATTCAAGTTAAATCAGGAAAAAGAATGCGACTGGACGGGACTGAAGTTCTCCAGAGACGGCAAGACAATTCTAATCAGCACCAACGGATCCATCATTAGGTTGGTAGACGCGTTTCATGGGACACCACTGCAGACCTTCACTGGATACCCAAACAACAAAGGCATCCCCATTGAGGCGTCCTTCAGTCCCGACTCTCAGTTCATTTTCTCGGGCAGCACAGACGGTCGCGTTCACATCTGGAACGCTGACACGGGCTACAAGGTCAGCGTGCTGAACGGAGATCACCCAGGCCCTGTGCAGTGCGTCCAGTTTAACCCAAAGTATATGATGCTGGCGTCCGCCTGCACAAATATGGCGTTCTGGCTACCGACGGCTGAAGAAGGATGCTAAAATCTAATCCATATTGTTCTACGTTTGGAATATATTTTTAAATTTTTAATAAGTCGTTTTTCTCAACTTATCATTTCCAGAATAGAGTGGACATCGGAGATGGGACCAGCTAAAAAGTAAACTACGCTTCCAAATAACAAAAACTTAAGATTTATTACACTTATGTAAATCAGCTATTAAGGCTAGTTGCTGCTCTGTTCTTATCATAGATCGATCGAATATCCTCCAAGACCTTCGACACGTTCGTTCCTAATTTAGCGCTGATCCCAATCACAGGCACGCTTAGTTTGTCTTTCAGTTGGCGTAGGTTTTCCTCCGCTCCAGGCAGATCCAGTTTGTTGGCCAGAACTATTTTGTCTCTTTGGGCCAATTGTGGACTGAACTTTTCCAATTCCGTCAGAAGAACTTCATAGTGTGTCCAGGGCTCTTCCTGCGAAGCGTCCAGCACAAACGCCAAAGTTGTGCACCTCTCGGCGTGCTTCAAGAACTGGATTCCAAGTCCCTTGTTTTTATGAGAGTCTGGAATGAGCCCTGGGAGGTCTGCGACTGCTATTTGCTCGTAGTCGTCATACTGGACCATGCCGATGTGAGGGTTAAGGGTTGTGAAAGGATATGAGGCCACTTTGGGCCTTGCTCGAGATATGGCACATAACAGGGTGCTCTTTCCGGCGTTAGGGAAGCCAATTAAGCCAACGTGAGCAATGCTTCGCACTTCTAAGCGGTACACCAAATCTTCTCCCACAGCGCCATACTCACAAATCTGCGGGGCTTGTTCCGTGTCCGATGTGAAGAAGTGATTCCCTTTGCCTCCACTCCCTCCCCGAGCGGCGACAAACATCAGTTGTTCTTTGTTTAAGTCACCCACAATTGTGCCGTGTTGGTTCTTTACGATCGTGCCAATTGGAACTTTAACTACATTATGCTCAGCGTTTTTCCCGTTGCAATCTTTATTGGCGCCTTTCTCCCCTTCAGTGCCCTTAAGAATGGTCGACACGTGATTTAGGTTGCTTACTTCCATTGAAGCCTCGAAAATTACATGACCTCCATTTCCACCGTCGCCCCCATCCGGACCGGCCTTTTCGTTACTCCAAAGTTGCAGGAAGGAAATGCATCCATCGCCACCTTTTCCCCCCACAACCCGAACTTGCTTAGAATCTGCAAAATATTGAACCTGCGAGGAAATAAAGCTTTTCTGAATTTCGAGCTCTTACCTGCTTCCTCTTCGATTTTGCTTTTGTGGGGCGCAAAGCCACCGCCGCCACTTGCTTCAAATTGCTAGAGGATCTCACTGCACTGATCTGCAACGGGCGTCGCAGTATTCTACTGATATTGGAAAACATTTTTATTTTTACTATTTTGCATGTTCCTGAATGTTGGGAGATTCTATAATGTCCATGATACAAGCAACATAAGGTATGCCAAAGATTTTTTTGACAGCTGCCGTGACGTCACTACGTGCACGTATTTTCAAATGCGAAATTTTTAGCCGCACTTTTCACTTTACATGCTACTGAAAGCATTTCCCTCGGCCATTCATCTGAGAAATTATTTAAAATGATATTTTTCAATTAATAACAACTGAAACTTTATATTTTAATCAATATAAAAATATAATTAACATCAAATTAAAAGTGTAATATAGACGAAACAATAAAACAGTAAATTTTATGTCACAGTTTTTATTTGTTTCTTAATTTTTGTTTAGTAACAATATTAGACTAATTTCTGTCTAAATATCTTATCTTAAAATACATTCTACATCTAAAAAATAACTTCTTCACTTCTTCTTCGACAATAATTACAACTTTTGCCTTAATTAACAGTATTTCAGTGTATTTCATGATATTTTTACAGTTCTTTATTACACAGTAAACCATTTTAAATGCAAGATAGTACAATTAATATTTAAAACTATTAAAAATCTTTAAAAACTTTTAAAACTTGCATACGAATTTGTAAACAAAAAGCTTTCAAGCCATCATTGGGTGAAACCGATGACGTACAAAATGGCGCGGGTGCGAAATCATTGGCATACCTTATGTTCCTTGTATCATGCTATAATGTATACAAATTTGAAGTTTCTTTCTTATTTCTTTCCGCACACGCGAGACAACAAAACAGTTAACATGCCGGACGTGCATTTGTGAGGTTTGAAATTAAATTTTCATATTTGAATTGGGAACTGCGCGCTCTCTGTTCAATCCTATTTTTAAATGAATTTTGAAATATGGAGAAGTATCGATAACTGCGGCAATTCAAATTTTAAACATTTTCTGAAGGATTTTGGGCACTGATCGCGGGAAAAATAATAAAAAAAAATCCCAGATGGACCATTTACGAGTCCATTCGGTTCATTCATATCACAAAAATAATCAAAATCCTTCAGAAAATCGATTCCTATAGTTACTGCAGTGCACCTAATATAAGTGTAGGCTCCTTTTAGCAATAAACACATCTTTTTAATTAACCCTAATTTTGGTTTAATTTACTAAATTCGAAAAATAAAGCGCGTCGAGAACTAATTAAAACAATATTAAAGGAAATAAACGTACAATAATAATATAATTGACATTGTTTTTCATTGCCAGTGGCGTACAGTGATTATACCGTTTTCCGAAGGATTTTGCGATATATCAGTGAACCGATCTTTTACGAAGGAATTCTCTCGTAAACGGTACAATTTAGAATTTTTTAATTATTTTTCCTGTGATAAGCGACCCAAAACCTTCGGAAAATATTAAAAATTTGAATTGCCGCAGTTATCGGTATCGTGCCGAAATATTTTAACCATTATTATATTTTTGAATATCTAGCTCTAAAAATAAAAACAAGAGCTTTGTAAAATACATTTAGTCATTTACTGAAACTAGAATATTTTATTAATTGTAGAAGGGAATTAAAAAAGTCTCTTTTATTAATTGATGCTGTTTGCCTTTTACTTCAAAGAATTACTGTTGATTTTATGCAGTCGAGATTTATTGATTTCAATAACCTGCAATGACCAATATGGTCATAATTCCTTGTTTCAGCAGATTCAAAAAATTTGGTTTTAGTTAGCACTTGCTATATGAAACACCTGGATACCAACGCCCGTTATCCTTTTCTAAAAAACACGGAGAAGGAGTAGGTAATTAGTACAGGAAACCTTAATTAGGTATACCTAATCAAAATTGATGTGTATAATATGTAAAAACACTTCGTTTAATTTCGTTTTAATCGAATTACCCGAGGTTCCAAATTGTTCTAATGTGTTACCGTCAAATGATTTTCGTATTAATTTTTTTTTTTCAAGGAAATCCTGGAAGATTGAAAGAAAATAAATTGTTCGCCAAATTGTCTGCTCGTTTTCGGTGTTTCACTCTGAAGTGCATTTTTCCAGGTAATTTCGCAACGCTCCCTGGGAACCGCTACCGCGGGCCGAGTGTACATTAATTAATACAATTGCAGAAGTCTTTCGCGTATGAGGAAAAGCCGGAGGACATTGAAATCAATAAGTGCTGTAAATGCAAATCCTTGGTTGCAGTTAATGCCATTAAGCAATTTCTCATTGGGTGGTGGTCATGAGGAAGTCTACGAGTAGGGGCGCCGGACGCGGGGATAAAATCGTTTCGCACAATCCCTCCCCCCCAATAGCGCCCTGTTTCTTCCTTGCGCGAACCGAAAGCTCCTGTTCACAAGCTAAGGTGCTAGCGATGACGTTGCCGCCAACTGATGGTATTGTGCCAAACAAGAAGTCCGCATGACCGTTGCCAAGCTCGTCCCCAAGCGATTCCCAACCAGTTCATTTAGATTTTAGGTAGAGCACTCGCTTACTAGGTCAGTACATGTCGGAATTCTAGTGCGATCCCGGTCCGATTTCGAAAGCTTAGAACTAGAAGGTGGTCCTGGCGGTTCTCGGCCGGTGTCTCCTAAGTTGACAAAATCTATCGACTCAGCGCGGTGCTATAGTTGCTATTGTCGAACTCTCGCCACCGTAAATATCTAGTTTTTGATTACATCTATCAATCGGACTGATACCGATCTGGGAATAATATATTTGAATGTGGTGCTAAAATAAACTCCTAGTGATTGATAACTACCGCTGTTGGGGGTTGTTCTTGTTGGGCCGGTCTTGTGAGCCCTTTCCTTTCGCGCCAGCAGCGACGGATTTGCTACTTAAGCACATTCAAATAAATCGCGACCGCAGCACTTTTTATTGATCTTGCCGGTGTTGATAAATTATTTTATAACAGCCGGGAATAAAACCGATGTGTTTGTGCGTGAGTTCGCTTCTCAAAATACCCCTGAGTCCTCAGTCGGTTGCAAGCTCGCCGGGGAAAATGTGTTGATAAATGCCTATTCTTTACAGAGATTGATGATGGATCTGCATTTATCGCTGCCGGCCTGCTCGAGACGACAAGAGACTACAATGCCTGATCACCCAACAGTTCTCTGTCAATCCTCCGCGCCGGCAATCAAGATCTCAACAACCTTTCTATCGACGGTAAGTAACGTAGTTTCCTCCGCCCTTTGAACCTGATTCACGCTCCTGCGGTTGCCGGTTTCTATTGATTTTAAACACGATTTTCAACAGTTACTTACGTGTCCTTTTATCAAAGGACAAAACATCAGTAAATATGTTGATGCATTTCCCTGATCACTTCCGTTTCTTGCGGGTGGAAGAACCACTGGTCAAGCCATTAAAATGTTTATGTATTTGAATAAAATTAACTAAATCGTTAAATCGATGGAAGCGGCCGGGTGGGGGGGGGGGGGGCAACTGCATACAAATAATATTTATCTTGTTCTTTTTTGATGATAAAATTTTAAGCAGAATTGCAAACCTCACTGCAGTCACAATTATGTTTCTAATTATTCTAAATGCAAATGCCACTGCGACTAAAAATATATTCCTTGAAATCGGAAACGGAAATTTCATGAGATTCGTTGAATTGGAGCTATAATAATAATTATTAATTAATTTATTATATTAATTCATGCGAGCTTTGGTACAAATTCTTAATTTCAATTTTGAATGTTGTTTTGTTTTTTGTTTTTGATGAAACACTTTCATTGTGTTAATGTTTTGACCTTTTGTTATATGGACGGAAAACTTTGCCGCAACAACTAATTCCGTGAATAATTAATTAGTGTACAATACATGCAATGTAACGACATTTCAGCGCTCATTATGTTTCCCTAAAAACTATGGCAGTAGAAACAAAGTGCAAATTTCAGCGTGAACTTGTCAACAAACACCAGAGATAATCCCTCTGTGCCGCTGTTTCCATGTAAGCGGATTCAGGCTGTGCACGTTTCGGTTAGAACAAGGGTTTGAGTGACTCCAATATTCGCCCTTGGCAGACAAAGAGGATTTCCATTTGCTTCCTGAATGCTTCTAATAAATTTAATGCTCGTACGCATTTGATCCAAATGCTGCACAGTGCACAAGTTGGCCGAAATGAGGACATGAGGTGCCGACATTGGTTCTGGTGTAGTTGCGCAGTTCTTCTGTTCATTCAACGAGTTCGTCAACGGCAGGAAGAATCAAGGAATATTTTTGAACTGGCTTAATTTGAAATGCAATAACAATGCCTCAATTTCGCCTACGTTTAAAATGTGTAACAATTTTTTATTACTTACTAAAAAATAAATTACGCTTATAAATGTTTTATTTTTACTGTTGCCTGTGGTCTTCTCATAAACATTAAACAAACGCTATAGATCAAAGTTCCTTAATAAAATCATAAACTTTGACGTTTGAACTCAACAAATTATTTTGATCTCGGCATTTCACGAATGTTAGAAAAGTTCGCCTCAACTCCACCATTCGATTCGCTCCTTCGCGATATCAATTCCCGTAAAATGGCATCTACCCTTAATTAATAGGTTGAAGTCGTGTGGCGAGAAAGCCTCAGCCAAATGACACCAATTAACGTTCACTTGGCCAGATTCTGTCTAGTGTGGCTCTTAATAAACTGACATCACGCCTCAGTCAACAGGAAGTAAAGGTCATTGAGGCGAGTTCAGTCAATTTAAGGCATTTTGGCAAATGAAAAAAAAATGCAAAGATAACAGCAATTAACGAATTAAACGAGTCCAAACAATTGTGCACGAAACCATTTTTCAAATAGAATGATACGTAGTTGTGTACTCAAAACACTTTTATAAATAGTAATTGCCTTTGCAAATTAACCCTTTAGTTTTGTTTAGAACTCTTTTTGTCGTAGCAAGAGGGACAAAAGTTTCACATAAATTCGATGTTCTTCATGAATTTATTTTTTCACATAAATAAAGGATCAATTTCTACAACGTAGTTTAAAAGCAAATCGATTCTAATTAATAATGACAGCGTAATCAAAATATGGAAAATTGGAAATAATTTTACAACGTAGAGTAACTTTCCAAAAAGTCGCGCTTGGGTCGACATTGCTTAGTTTCCTTTTGAAAACCAAAGCAGGACATGAGGTATCCTCTCAATGTTATTAAAAACTAATTAAAATTACACCGTGGGAAAATTTTCAACTGCTTGAAAGTCGGAGCGCAATATAGTCGAGGGCACGTTGTCGTTGTGTGTTAAACCTTTTCATTGCATTGCATGAATCTTTAAGGATTCAATCATCATCGCCGCCAGAACGAGCTTTGAAATATTTTCTAGGAACAAAGGCGATTGTACGTTGGTCTGGGCAGTGTTATTATGTTCTGCGAAGTGGATGTGCATTTAGGAAAATCCTTTCACCCTGTAAAGTGAACAAGGACACATCAAACATTTATACAGCTTCAATCGAAATTTGTCCCGCTTACGACAGTGGATATGGTGAATAATTCATTTTTAATTATAAACGACTCTACAATCAAATTATCGTTTTTGTTTGTTTTAGTTTTTGCTTGAATGGCTGAAAGTCCAGCCAAAAATTAAAATTGGGATTTCTATCTTTATAATAATCGAAAAAAATTACACTTGATTACGTCTTTTGATCCTATACTAAAATAATATTTATTGTTATTTTGCAGATGCCAATAAAAACCGATCAAGAAATACTAGAAAATTCTATGTTAGAGGATGATCCAAATGGGAATTCATCACTGGATTCGAGTGTAAGAACTCGAACGTCCCCGCGTTGGGGTCCGCAACATAAGGGTGCTCAAGAATTGGCGAATTTATACAGCCCAGGTAAATTGAAAAGGAAATCCACTTCTGCTTTACTATAATTATTTTAAAGTTGCATTCAAATTTATAAACAACACCGCTTATTTAGCTACCATGTAATTACGTTGATTATCGGCATGATATAAGTACAAACGAATTTCAAAGTCCATAAGAGTGGAAACATTGTTGCCCGTTTTTTATCCCTACAATAAAAAACGATTATCAAACAAACCTCTTCAATCAAAATGAATAACCAATTCCCTTTTAATTGTCACTAAACTGCTGACCTTAGTTAATAATTTACAAATTACACATCAAGGAGAAATCGAATGGGTCAGGAAAATGTCCTTTCTCTGGTGTGAACAAACATTTGCTTTTAAGTTGAATCGCCGCAAGCATTGATTTTATTATTGAATCTTCAGATTATAGTGATTCATTTACATAGAGTGGCAACCATTTTTCGATATCTGAAGCTATTTGTCAGTAATTGTTACCTGTCGGAATCAATCAAAAAGGGTTCGATATTAGTAAAACACGCGTCTATAGTTTTTCGTAATTGGTAAATTTAAGGTATGTATTCGATATACATCGCAAATGTATTAAATTTAATGGGTAAACAATCTCTGTCGACTTGACAAAAACAGAACTATTATCCTCGAACGAAAGTGGCGTCAGCTGTAAATGTAAGTTTGCTCATTCCTTGTAAGATAGCAAAACGGCTCATATGTGATGTTCGTGATAAGGGATAGTAATGACGGAAGAATACCGTGTCAGCATCGTTTACGTAAATTACATTACAACAAGGCTGAATAGTGCATATAGTTCCTTTCGGCAAACATAAATATTAACACCACGAATATTCTGCCCTTTCTATACTGGTGGACTTGCTTCCAAAAGCGGTTCTATGAATGAGTGATTCATTCTTAAACAAACGATTCGAACCTCCCAAAATAATTTTTTATATTTAGAAAAATTCCGCGTTTGCATGTTGCAAATTGGGGAAACTAATTGATTGCCCGACACGTATCCTTAAATCAGGTGTGCATCGTGGTCATGTTTCCCAGGTATTTATCGGATATCCACACAGTTTTTTCCTTTGAAAAGGTTGAAGGAGCTCAATTCATTCTTTCTTAAATTATTTGGGGAGATTCGTTAAATTGCTTATCGCGCTCAGTAACATTATAAATCCTCTTCTGAAATTCTGACCGTGTAGGCAGTGGCGACGGAGCAGCATTTTTATTAGGGGGTCAGACGTCAGAGCCATCCTGGGAAGTGGGCATGCACTTTCTACAGATTGATACCTTTGAGCAAACACAATTCCTGGAAACTGTTTGCTGTCCTGACCCTCTCTGACCCCCCTGACTCTGATCATTTGCCAAATTACTGAAGGGTCAGGAGGCCTCTGTCGCTACTGAGTGTAGGTATCGGTGTATACTTACTTAATTTTTTTAAAGCTTAAAAATTGTTGCTCTCACTGCGACTCTGCTGAAATGTCCTTTCGTGCTCATAACGTTTTTTAAATTTATTTTGCAGGAAAGCGTGCTCAGGAAATTATTTGCGTGTACACTTGTATGACGCTAATGGTGCTAGACTTAATTTTGATAATTAGCCATTTTCGTATGGAAAGGATAAGTGTGGCTTTTGCAGCTGCATTCGCCGGCATCGTAACCGCGGATTTCGGTTCCGGTTTCGTTCACTGGGCGGCGGACACTTGGGGATCCGTGGAACTTCCTGTTATTGGAAAAGTTAGTAAAATTAGAACATAACATTTTCTTTTAATAACAATATAATTTTATTTACTTTTTAGAATTTCTTGCGACCATTTCGTGAACATCATTTGGATCCAACTTCGATTACGAGGCACGACTTTACGGAAACAAATGGTGACAATTTCATGGTGGCAATCCCTATTTTAAGTGTCCTTGCGTACAACTTTCTGACCAAAAGCCAGCAGGAGATTCAGCAAGAGTTCGCTTGGAGTGCGTACTTGTTCCTTTGCTCGATTTTCGTCGCCATGACTAATCAGGTAATTGCTTCCGGTTTCGGTTTCTGTTCTGAAATTGTATTATCAAGGGGGGGGGGGGGGGGCATTGCTGCCCAGAATACGCAGAGTCCACAATCTGATCGGTCACTTATCGAATTTTAAATATACACTTTAATATATATTATATTAAATTGACAAATGATCGATAAATGAGCGTATCGTAAAGTTCGTTTGGTGATAACAATGAACGTTCATGACCGGATCCTTGAATTGTAAATTTCTGGATCTGTAAATTTTTTTTAATTCAGTAATACTTATTTTCTTTATAGTGGGCACAACGTAAGTTAAAAGTTAAGATCATTTAAATTTCCTAAATAGACTAAAAAGTTAAAGTTGTATGGGAATAACATTTCTAGAAAAATTGTTTTCAGAAAACAAATTTAAAATGTTTTCTGTACCCACGCTTTTATTATATAGCTCCTAATAAGTAAAACTATTTTACGTAAAAAAAAGTTGAAAATATTTAGAGCAAAATAACAATTGTTTAACCTTTTTTTGAAACAGTCATATGTACAATACCTACACATATGCTGAAAACCTTGCATGCAATCTACGTTCGTTCCACAGGGAATCCTTGATCCAGAAATGCTAACATTTAACATTGACAAGACGCGAGTTCTTTCAACTTGGAAGCAGTGAAAGTTTTAAAAGTGGGCGCCACGTAAACTACGCCTTTCGTTTTTCAATATAATTGTTCGTCTGGCAGCGAAATAAATTCCATTTAACCTCAGTCAGTAAGTGAAAGAGCGTGACATACTACACGTAAATCACTGCTGGGTCCTTAAAACTTTTGCCAAAATTATGCTGACAAAGTTCTGTTTTAAGTATTTTCGAGGAAAAATACTTTATTCGTTCGATGATTTAATTGTAAGAGTTCGTTTTCCCTAGATTGGGCAGAGAAAACTTGGCTTTGAAACGAGAAGCAATTAGAAACACTTACTTCCAGTGCTTTCCTCGAAAAACATGTCATTGTTCGTTTTATTGTTTAATTAAATATGGCAGTCGCCATATAACACGACAATGAAAATAAGTTTCTCTAATTGTTCACGTAGAATAACAAAAAAAAGTTTATAATGGACAATTGTAAACGTGTGTGACTCAAAGTAATTAGGTCAAATAAAATTTTTCCGTTATGGAAATATGTGTATGATGATTGATAAGTGCATATGAGAAGTTTTTTCGCGTTGCGCAAAACTTGGCACTGTTCGCTCAGTATGTCTTGCACCTGTCTATTATGTTGAATGCACGTTTGCTACTATTTATAAAATAAGTTTATAAGATTTTATATAGCAGGTTGTTTTGAAAAAGAAGAATCATTCCTCCCTATAGGTAACTATATGAACAAAAGGAGAGATCGATGTTGAGGAGAAGCATATAATGACACAACTTTTAGATAATTTTAACTAATTAGTGTTCGTCTATTTGAATATTTCCGGTTTTAAAGAATGCATGTATTTAATTTTCGTCCTGAAGTCAAAATATAAACGCTTAGTAATTACGTCATTGATATTTTTTTTCAGATTCATAAATGGTCTCACACGTACTGGGGGCTGCCCTGGTGGGTTTTATTTCTGCAAAACCATCATATAATTTTGCCGAGGAAACACCATCGCATTCACCACGTTGCCCCCCACGAAACTTACTTTTGCATCACAACGGGTTGGTTGAATTGGCCACTGGAAAAAATACAGTACCTAAATTAAGCTAATTCCATACACATGTTTTTAAAATAGAAAACCCTTACAGGTTCTGGTCAACTTTGGAAACTTTTATTGAATACTGTTCTGGCTGTAAGCCAAGGGATGACGACATGAAATGGGCGAAGAAAGTCCACTAACAGAAAGTTGTGACAATGCCACAGGACAGGTTCCACTTCAACTGCACATTGTTAGTTGCCTTACGATTTCTATAAACAATAATTGTTAAAGCAAAACTTCAATATTTTATACTACTAATTTAAAATGTACAGATTCATTTCGGTCACAAGAAAAAATCTTCTTTGAGTTGTTTTGTTGATAGTTAAATTAAAGCATAAATGTTTAGAGACATTACGTAACTTGAGACGATCGCTGAGTGAATTGTTGTGATCTGATTTTATATAAGTGTAAAATTAATTAGCCTAAAGTTGTCATTACTTTGTCTGCGAAACCGACAGCCGCTGAGCCTTATTTAATACGTACAAAGATCGTATTGATCGTATTCCCTTGCATTTCTCTACACGCCACCAAACTCAGTTTACGTTTTTGCACGAATACAATTTTTATAATGTGCTTATAGTCAATATCCTTGTATGCGGCTGCATGAAAGTAAGAGCAATTAGTGGTAGCTTCAATTAATATACAACGACATTATAGAATTTCCATGTAAAAATTATAAATTTTTATAGCTTTTTACCTCTGAAATTTGTATTTACCTAAAGTTATTTAATAAGAAAAGTCCTATACAGCACCAAAGTCTGGTTATAAACAAGCAATAAAACTTTTTAACAACATTTATGACTTTGAGTATTCGCATTGCGAAAAGAGATATTTTTTGAATTAGTTTTAGGAATTAATTAAGAAATACTATTAGAGCGTCGAAAAAGTCTGGAAAAGGTTTGTTCAACTATTATAAGCATTACTTTGGATAAAATTTTTAAATTTCCACCCATATTTTAAGCAAAGCAATGCAACATTACAAAAACAAGTGAATCAGGTCAAGACATTTTAAGGAAATCTCATAAAACGCTGCTCGTGGCAGACAGCTTGTGCTTGAGGGAATTGGGTGCATTCATGGTCCCATTTGTTGGTAATGACCTGAGTGTGGGTGAATTAGCGAAGGTGCATAATGCACTCAACCATGTGCTTGACTAACTGCATTAAGTCGATTACGTCAAGGAAGTGGGGATGGTTGGGGATAGTTTCACGCCACCAAGGTAAGTGAATGAAGCGGGAAAATCAATCGGGTAATAATGGTAAACGCTTTTAGTCCTAATTAGATTATGAGGAAAGCTAGTGCGGCACTCGACGGAAATTGCGAGTAGAGTTGAAAAAATTATCAAAGAGTGCGGACGTTAATCTCCACTATGGATACGGCAGACTCTTTTCCCCAATTGAACGATGGTAATTCGGGTGAGAGTGATTTTGAAATTGTTTGCAATTCTGATAGTGATACTGAAGGCGGCAGCACATACAGGAAACTGTGTGGCAGTGACTTTTATTGCAACAATTCGAGTCCGCAGTACTTAGTTGGAGATAGTGAAAAATTAAACCGTGTAACATCCGCGAATAGAGCTGAGAAAATTAATTTGGTTTTGTCAGAAGATAAAATTTCTCTCTCTGGTCAAGTGAAGAATAAAGTTGTGGAAAAGTCATCGAATGTGATTTATTCGGGAGATTTCGTTCCCAAGTTCACTATCAATTCGATTTCCGGTGCTTCAAACGGCGGTGGTGAATTGAGGGTGAAGAAAAATTCAAATTTACCTGAAATTGTTCTAACGTCGTATGAAAAGGAGGCCGGAAATATCCTGCAGAATTCGCCGCTAATTGCAATTTCGCCGGAACTGAAATCAAACTGTAGTCAAAATTCACCATCGTCGGAGCCGCGTCTCGACAGAAACCTGAGAACGTCTCTAGAGTCCTCCAGTTGTAGAAGGGTATTTAATGAGCCTGCTTATTCTCAAGAAATGTACTCCACAACGAAGCCATTGAACTTGGAAGAAACTTTGCCCTTTCCGATGCCAGTGGGATTAAATCAAACAAGGTTAGTGTGGGATAATCCTTAATGGGCATGACTGAAAGCGTGACATTCGTCCTCTCTATACAGTTCCCCGGCTCTAAATTCCGACATTGGCCTGAATCGTTATCTTTTGGCGCAATCGAAAGGACTTCCGGATAATTTGAAATGTAAAATGTGTGGCCATATTTTCGCAGATCCAAGGACTCTTAATTGCTTGCATTCGTTCTGCTATCAATGTCTAGTTAATGAAAATTTCGGAAAGGATGAAAGTATTCCTTTTTGGTCGGGACCAGATGGAAATCAATTCGAGTGGAAAGGTGAGATGTTTTTCATTGTACGTTGCTTCGAGTAGTTACAAAGCAAAATCGACAAAATAGTTTCTTAGTATTTATTATTGTAATTTCAATACTTGCTATGAATAACCAAAAATACAATGGAATGCTTAAATTCGATTTGATTGTTAATTGTCGCTTGCCTACATTTCCTAGTTGCTTTTAACAATTTATACTAGTTTGAAATTTGATTATATTATATAAGCGAATAAATACTCTCGTAAGAGGACGCTGCGCTGGTTTTTTAAATTAATCGAACATTTTGTAAAATTGTAAACAATACAAATTTATTCATCAGTCAATATTCTGTTAAATGCCCTTCATATCACTGAATGCAGATTAATGACGAAACTTATTAGTAATCATATTCTCATCCAATCAAACTTACTGCAATATGTTAACATATTGTATTATTAACCAACTCATTGCAATTATCTTGAGGTTGTTTGGAAGACTTTAAGAAGCTGTACACCCAGAATGTTGTTAACTCTAAATATTTGGATGCTTCTCCTCGAGCGTGATTCTTTGGAACGAAATTCATTGGCAAACCATCATCGATTTGCGTGCCGTCCTCCCAGTTATTGAAACTGGATATGCCAATGAAGCCTATGTGCGAAAGGATTGCTGTTCTCCAAGCGACGGCGTAATACTGAAAATTCGTAAAATTTCGATCAAATAATTAATTATTTGATTAAATGGTCAGCTGAAATTACCCGACCATTGCTTCTATCTCTTCGAATTCCTCTTACTCCGGGCTTTACGTTGCCGTGCTCGTATCCAGGACCAACCGTCGGTATGAAGAGCATTTTGTAGGTTTTTGCAAACACTTTCAAAAAGGACCAATTCTTCCATGTACTGGAAAAAGTGGCTCCGTTGCTAGGTATCCTTGGGTAGTATCCATCGAAACATATACGTCGCATTAATTTTGCATGTTCTTCAGACCTGGAAGGAATCTGCTTACTTTTGAACAGAAAGGAACAATCATTGCTTACTTAATATGTCCTATGATAACCGCATTCACCTTATCTCTAAGTGACTTTTTTTTCGAACATAAGTATTTGTCGTGCACATCCAATTGATAAGCAGATTTTACGTACAGTAGAGGCACTGATTGATTTCTCGAAATGGAGAACACTTTGTACAGTCCCTCATAATTCCGGAATTTTTCCAACCAACCCACGTGTTCGTGTATGTGTTGAAAAGTTTGGTTTTTCCTGAGAACGAATTCCGTTGCAATAGCGACATCGTGCATTGGAGCAACTCTTAGAAGCTGTTCGAACAATGTCTCAGTCAGGTTGGGAGTTCTGGTTACAACCACAACTCCAACTCCACACTTTCGGATTTTTTGAAAGTGTTGATTTATCACTGTGATATTAATTTGATACCTGTTTATGACTGGCAGGAATCGCGATACAGGAGCATTAATCCTCGAGTTAAACACCGTCGCTTTTCTGTTCCAATCTACATGAGTGTTGTAGAATATGTGGACGTGTGGAGTTGCTTTGTCCACTGTTAAATTTGATTCCTTGTTTTTGTCCTCATTTTTGTTCTGTGTGAGATATTTTATTTTCTCTTTGATAATTCGCTCCTTAACGTCATGGTCATTGTACTTTTCGGGAATTACAAAATTGTTACGCGGCTCGGATTGTGAGCCTAGTGGAAGCGGCACTAAACCGTAACTCCCCAAATACTCCTGGCGAAGTTGGTAGATAAACACACATAACGCGACTAAGCATATTCCTGTGAGGAAATAATGCAGCCGAAATTTAAGGTAACTTTTCAAATAACTAGCAAACCTCATCGTGCACAATTTATATTATCAATTTTTGACGTTTCGAAGGACATGTCTGGACGCATGCTCAAAATCGAGCCATGTTTACCTTTTCAGGAACGATAAAATCCTTAAACCACGTGCAGATCTAAGATATCCCAGACAGTGTAGACAAAAAAAATATTCACCATGCTTGTTCTTAAGAAAATTGCTTAATTGTCTGATGCTACGGTTTTCAATTAATTGTTTAATACACCTGTTTTTCAGTAAACAACAGCACCAAATCTAGTTCGACAGGCGATTCCGATTCTCAAAGTGCTGTACGTCCAGAAAGCCGGTCATCTTCGAGCAGCTTTAAAAGCAAAAAGTCAAGTGATAGAAAATCAAAGGACAAATCTGTAGTTTATATTTTAACATTTCACTTTTACATTTAGTATGCGTTTATTTTTCGTAGTCGAAATCCAGTCCAAAGCATTCGGATAAACGGATAGCTGCCGGACAAACGGCCGAGAAAACCCGGATTCTGGTATGTGCCACGTGTCAGTTCTGTACGGAAATGCCAATAGGAGGTATTCGTCAGTTACCTCAGAATTTAATTCTGGTTCGAAAAGTGGAAACATTGCTGTTAAAAGTGGGCAGTGACGTCATTGCAAATGCATGGTGCAGTCTTTGTTGCGCAGAGTTGCCGGTACGTGTTCAATTGCAGAACATAAAATAACAATCAAAAATTGAATTTAATTTCAGGCCACTTATCATTGCATCACGTGCATGATTAATTTGTGCGGATTTTGTAGAGAAGCGCATGAACGGCAAAAAACAACTGCAGGACACAACGTAAAAAATATTTTAGATTTGCAAAAAAGCAGGAATTCAGCTAAGAAAAATTTTGAAGAATCCCAGATTATCATGAAATGTTCCCTTCATCCCGGATTTGATTTAAAATTCTTTTGTACAGTTTGCCAACAAGTATTGACTGACTACCCAAATTAGTTGGACACATTCAGAAAATCATTGAACTCTTTCAGGTAATTTGTAGGGATTGCTCAATACTAATTCACAAAGGACATAAGATGGAGACGATTCACAAGGCTTTTAAAGTGTACAACAAATTATTAAAAGAGTCCTCAGAAAAGTCTCGACCGCTTTGTGAGTACGTAGAGCATTCTATATTAAAGTTGGGGGGAATCACCAAAAGGATAAATCAAAAATGCGATGAAGTTCAGCAGGAGGTAGAACAATACATGGCGGCTTACTTCGAGGCAGTCGAAGTTCATCGACGAACTTTGATTCAACAAGTTGCAAGAGCTCGCGAAACGAAAATGCAAATTATTCTTGAACAACAATTGGAAATGGGTATTGATTATATTGAATGCTGTATTTCAGCAAATGAACAAATGAAGAAGTTTTATATTGCAGAAAAACGAGGTAAACAAAATAAGGAGGTAATGGGATTTGTGGAAGATCTTTTAGAAATGGGCAGCGAGCCTGAAGTTTTGTCGTTTGCAAGTTTGCTATTAAAACGATTTGAGTATTGTCAAAAATTCAAGGCTCCCGTAGATGCTAAGGTAAAGGATTTAAACGAATGAGAAAATGCCTAGTAACTTTGATTTGATACTGCCTTTTTTGTTCAAATTAGATTTTGACTTTTGAGTACAACGTTGTTTAATGTTAAATTGTTTCATTCGCATATAGATTTCGGATGCCCTTCATTTTCTTCCAGAAATTAGAGCACCATCGACAAAGGCCCAGAATAATATACCACTTTTTGGCATTATAACAACGCAAACAGTAAAGCCGCAGTATTGTACTCTGGAGACAGAAGGTGAGGTTTGTGCTTCTTACTGTTAAGGTATAATAGAATTTATTCATCAAGTAGGATACGCTAACCTTAGAGTCCACAAGAAAGTAGAACTGGTGATCCTCTCACGTGATGGCGACGGAGCCCCACTTTGTCACGGAGGTCTGGCTGTGAATGTTCACATCAAGTACAAGGATAGCTCTTCGAAGAAAGTGGATGCTCTGGTAAGTGCTTAGCAACGATTGCATTGCTGACTTCAACATTAATTAATTATTAAATTTAGGTGAGCGACCGTAGGGATGGTACGTACGTAATTTCCTTTTTACCAGATTCCGCTGGAACCTTAGTGATGGCCATTACAATAAATAATCGTCATATTAAAGTATTCGTTTTGTATTTTTAATATGCTAATTATATAAATCACTAAGATTTTACCAAAAGGGAAGTCCTTTTCATCTCCATGCCAGAACGGTACGACCCCACAATGGAATATTTCACTGCTGCACTTTTTGTTCCAGCAAAGGATCCAAAACTGCGACTTGCGCTTGTGAAGGTGTGATGCCAGGTTTTAAGGGCTGTGGTCATGGTCACAGGTTAGGCACAGCTTACGTACTTCTTATTTTCAATATTATGTTAAGCATTCGAGCACCTATAGTATCTGCTAATTCTCATTTCGTCTCCATTACGACTGATTTGTATTCTTAAAAGGGATTTCAAATTTTTCTAATTTCACGTTTTCTTGGTTTTTCGTTTGTTCCCTGATAGTGGGCATCCTGGCCGGCGGCACTGGTCCTGCTGTGGTAGTGTTTTAGAAAACTCAGAATGTTCAACTTCGAATTCGTTTTAAGGATGCTTGAATATATTCAGTAAATATTTTATAAATAAACAAGTTTTCACGACAAGGCGGTGGTTTTCATTATATGAATATTTTATTATGTTACACGATAGAGGTTCGAATATAACTCAAAGTTACCGTTATACAAAATGAATTCGAAATTTGAAAGTTTCTCAAACTCGACTTGAATATCAAGAATTAATAATAGGTACATGCATTTATTTTTCACTGCAATTTGTTTTACAAAAACATGCATATAATTTAGGCACGAGTTTACGTAACTCTTGTTTTCAAAATAATTCTAAACATAGTTATTATTTTAAACTAATTCTCTTTCCGTCTCATCAGTGTCCTTATCTAGAATTTCAATTGGTTCTAATTTCACTTTCTCTTGGTTTTTCGTTTGTTCCCTGACGTCAATATTGGACGAGAAACGATCATACTGCAAAATTTTAAATCTGGATCCGGCAGCAGGACAAGAACACTCTGAAAACTATATCAATATTATATTTAGAGAAATTCTGTTCAATAAATCTCATACCTGAGTTGAGATCGATTTCCTGTCGTCATCCGGGTTACCATCAGAATCGTATTCATCTTTAAGGATTCAATTTGCATTAAATGTACAGCGACACCTAAATGAACTGCTTACCTAGTGTACTTCTCTCATACATAATATATCTGGTTCGCTTTGGCGGTCCTGAATACTCTGGTCTTCTTGAACGTTTTCGTTTTTGTGTTTTTAAATCATAGTTGTCGAGTGAATCACAGTCATACAAAGATTCATCCGATTGATTCCATCTTATGCCTGCCTTGTTATCATCCTTGAGGGGTTTCTCTTTCAGGTTTTGCTATATATTAAGTAATTTATTAAACCTCGAAAGTTACAAATAATTATAGTAAGAAGTAAACGAATTTTTATTTTATAAAGTATTTGAAAATTTCACCTTATCCACAGAGCAAATCCTATAAAGTCCTTTACCGAACTTTTGCACAAGCCCTGCTTCTTCTAGATTGAGCAAAGATTTTTGCACTGCATTCTTAAAGTTTTTTACAGGTTGCAAATTTTTGTTGCATTGCCGCACATAATCCAAAACTTCCGTTACATCGCAATGACCTTTGTTCTGAGTGAAAAAATCAAGTGCTTTAAAAACATGTCTGTTGACTTTCTTTGGTACTCCTGATGAATCCATTTCGTATACTTTAAAAATATTCACAAAATTCTTAAATATATTATCAAAAATCAGACTGTAAATTTTCCTTGAATAACAACCAACAAACAACTTTTGTTTCGTTTGATTTGATTTGGTTACTACGAAAATTCAAAAACTTTTTGGTTACTTGATTTTTGAATAATTTGAAGAGGTTCAATTCAAGGCAGCAATATTATTTTAATTGATTTCAATATATTTATTATACTTTAATTCAGCTTTCATTATTATGTAAGACAAACATGCTTTCATGGATAATTACAACGGTTTAATTCGCAAAACCCGTTAATTAAATTGGTTTTTTTGCAAATCTTGTTTCGAAAATGTTATTAGAATTTTATAAAATTTTGGTGATAAAAAGCGATAGTATTCTTCTTTTTACATAATTAAATTTTATATAACTTTAACTATTTCAAATATATTTTAATTAATCGTTATTCTCCAGTTGACTGCATTTTAAGCGAAGCTTACTCAACACAAATAAATACTTATTACAAAAAAAAATTATTTCACATTTCTATTTGTTAGTTCAATTTTACATTCATTAATAATCAAAATAAGTTCTAAAAAATTAAATTCAAATAACTAAATTGGTAAGCATCTTTAATAATAACTGTGAGCTCCCGTTCTTAAACGTTCCCAACTTCGCACCTGTTACACATGTCATTTAAAAAGCGTTTGACAGTTCTGATTACTCATCTAAATTCAATTTAATAAATACTGCGTGAAGATTCTAGGGATTCTACCAAAATGGTCAGTTGTTGTGAATAACAAAAGAAATACTAATAAAAACTTTGTGAATAACAGCACGGAAGAGTTAAGGTACGCACTTCAGCCGAGGAAGCAGCACGAAAGAAAAAGGAGCAAGAGCAAAAAGTGAAGGCTTATCGGTCAGGAATGGCGACAATCTTTGAGAAAAGAAGTAAAGGGGAACTAGATCAGGAACTAATGGCACTCACGGGTCAAATACTGACTAGGAATCCGGATGTGTACACGCTTTGGAATATTCGCAGAGAATGCATCCAGCAATTGGAAATTGGCGTCGATGATGAGTAATTCTTTCCTTATATAAATAATTGTTGTTTATGCTTAATATCGATGCAGATTGAAACAATCTTTGTATGATAAGGATCTAGCCTTCACGGAGCACTGTTTGATGGTGAATCCAAAATCTTATGGTGCCTGGCATCATCGCTGTTGGACTTTAGAGAATTGCCCAACACCAAACTGGAAGAGAGAATTGGCTGTGTGTTCCAAATATCTAAAGCTGGATGAGAGAAACTGTAAGAATCCTAATGACATATATATTATCAATCAATATTTCAATTGTCAGTTCATTGTTGGGACTACAGAAGATTCGTAGTAGAGAAGGCGGGGATCCTTGCGGATAAGGAACTGGATTTTTGCACCGAGAAGATTCAAAACAATTTTTCCAATTACTCTTCTTGGCATTACAGAAGCAAGCTTTTGCCTCAATTGTATCCCAATGAAACTAATCCAGAGCAGCCAATAAACGAAAACAAGTTGAAAGAAGAACTTGAGATGGTGTTGTCAGCGGCATTCACCGACCCGAAGGACAGCAGTGCGTGGTTTTATCAAAGGTGGTTACTGGGTGAGTGCGAGAATAATCAGAATTCAAAAAAAATTATTGCAAAATTCTGCATTTTCAGGATACTCGCAACCAAAGCTCGATTTGGCAGCATTCCGAGTTAACAAAAACATGGCTGTGATTTCATTTACTAAACCAGTAAGTGCAACCGATTTTTCTGTTCACTGTGACTTGCTGCGTAATCTGAAAACTGTCGAATGGAAGACTGTGAATACATTAAGCTCCCATGATACCACATTTTATTGTTCATTAAGTTCAAGTACTTTTGAAAGTTTTTCCGAAGCCTCACTTGTACTTTTTTGTAAGTTTTCGGATGAAACCATGTACAGTTTAAATTTAAAAGCTTGCGATGAAGGATTTTGTAGCATCAGATGTCCCAAATTTGAGTACGAATTCGGAGCGGCAGTGATTAAGGAATTGAAAAGCCAATTGGAATCGTGTGATGAGCTTTTGACTTATGAACCGAACAGCAAATGTAAGATCATTTTGTAATGACTTTCTCCCGGTATAGTTTTCAACTTTCAGGGACCCTGCTGACGGCGTCTTTACTTATGCGGGCTATAAATAGGTCTACGTACTACGAAAAGTCTCAGAAATACCTTGAACTACTTCAGAATATCGATCCATTAAGGAAGGGTTACTACCAGGATCTAGCATCCAAGTGGATGTTAGAGAAGCACTTGGAGGATTGGGTGACAACAAATTCTTTTCCGGGAAAAATTTCGTTATCCGGATTGAGTATTACGTCGTTGTTTTATGAACAATACTTCAGCATAGCGGATTGTGTGGATCTTAGGAGCAACAAGTTGAGAAATCAAAGTAAATTTTTATATTTTCTATTTGCCAAAGATAGTAAAAGTATTTTCCATGATTTTGAAGAAAATAATTAGTGTATTGAAGAGGGATATTAATAAAAACCGTTAATTCAGATTTCTTTCATTTTCCTGTTTTAGAATTGAAATTCGGTCATTTGAAACTCCACACTTTCTTTGAAGAACTTAAGTCGCTTGTCCCAAAAGCTGTTTTTGCAAAAGGGTTTTAGGAACCGGTAAAGTTTATTGGAAGCTCTGAAATATAATCCTTTTATTTGGACAGTTTACTTTCGAATAAAATTTGTTCCGAAAACGGATTTTAGAACTTTATTGCGTCTCAGATGAATACTGGATTTAGGAATACAATTTAAAAAGGACTTCATCAGAAAAGGGAAATTAATTTGCTTGCTGTTTAAACAAATATAATAAGAGCACCTCGCAGCTCTATTAAAGCTGGCGCTCCTATGTAAAGGATGTAAAGCAATCAAGGTGAAAGGATTTTTGTTTACCTTTTTAATGACAAAATTAAAAGGCAGGAAAATAATTTGCATTTACACTTTTTGAAATATTCCACTTGAACCCTGAAAGCTATTTTCAATCTGTGGCTTTACATTATTTGACCTTTTGTGGATGTTTAGCTGTGGACAATCTGCGTTCCATTGTTAGCATAATGCTAACACAGGTTGGCGAACGTTGTGGCTTAGCGAAATCAATACACGGTGGTAATTGTGGATATTAATAAATTTTGAGCAGTTGGAATTACTCATGTAGTTGTGCCTTTGTCCTAATTTGTAGCATTTGGATCGATATGGTACTCGTAGGTGTCTTTGGAGCATCCTGTTTACAGGCATTTGTGTACAAGCACTTGAAATTGGTGTCCGCACTAATAAGGAATGTTTGTGGAATGACTACACACTTTTAATTGTTTATTCATTGCAGTAATAATATTTCAATAGAGGAGATAAGTGGTTATGGGCAATTTTGGGGTACTTTTGATGTGATTGATTTTCAGATATGATTTGACTTGTAATGTAACAAATTATGCACATTAATTGCTATCAATGGATTACTTTTGAATTGTATTTCTGTGTTTATTTTTATATTTGTATTGTATTCTAACCAGTATTACTTTTATTCCAATTGTTTTCATACCTACATAACTTACTTTTAGGTAGATTTCAAAGAAAAGCTACCTATTGAGGTGTATACTATGTCACGACTTTCGAAAAATTCTTTCATAGTTTTTCGTTTCATGCCTCCCTGACTAAATTTGTTTAGAAATCCCTCAATTTTTAAGTAGAAAATTAAAAAATAAATCGTATTTGTTTGTTAGAAATAAAGAATTTTTTGAAATTCAACCCCTAAGGGGGTAAAATTGGGATTGAAAGTTTCTATGAATATTCCCCATTCTTGAAGTAAAAGTTAAATAAGAACTACCGAATTCTATCCTAATTCAACTCCCCCAAACAACCCTTTACTGAGGAAAACTGAACAACTATTATTTTCACCCGTGCTACGGGAAACGGTTCTATGTAGGGTTAGAAGGTAAACATCGATGTTCGATATATCGATGTTGAAAGAATTAAAATATCGATGGTGCGATTTATCGGATGGTACAACATCGATGTTTTTCGATGTTTCGATGTATCGATCCAAATGAAATTTCGGAGATTTTTGTTGCTATTTCAAAGCTAAAACCCAAGCACCATACGTCGATTGAAAGTTGAAAGAAGTAGAATGGTATAACAAAGACATTAAATTACAGAAAAGAAAAAAGAGTGATTTAATTCCAAATTCTAGCTTACATTTTCAGAAATTAATATATGTGTATAATAGCAAAATTATATGTAATAGTTCTAACGATTCGACCCGTCTTTCCGGTAAAATGTCGGTAAATCCTCAAAACTGTTTATTTGTTAGAATGAAGGCTGACGCTAAAGCAATAAATTTTACCGCGGACTTGGGTATAATAAAGCGATTAAATAATGAGCTCAAGACTCAGGTACCAAGAACGATTCCAGGTGAGGAATTCGGTTCAGTTGGGTTGAGACCACATACAAAAGAGTGGTCCTGAATATTCAAGTACAAGTTAAAACAATAATTTGTGAAAGCGTAGGTTACAGTAGTTATTTGAAAATCCAAAGAGGATAATAAAATTTTATTTTATTTCATATAAAATAGATTTTTCAAGAAACATTTTTTTTCCCGATATATCGGTAGTAAAACATCGATGCTCCGATATATCGGAAGAGAAAACATCAACGGCAAACATCGATGTATTGAGAACAAAAACATCGATGTTTTTAACATCGGGTGTTCGATGTTCCAACCCTAGTTCTATGTAATTTATGTCGCGTTTGGGAGCAGTTGTAAATTCACAAAGTAATATGATGTACATTATATTATGATTTTCATCGTTCAGGGTGAAACCGGGTAGACCTGCTAGTTAAATATAAAATATACTTATTCGCGGTATTCTTTCTAGAAACTCAGGTTTTGTTTTGTGATTTGACCGTCACATGTTTCGAGTTCGAAACATTAATTTCTTATTAGGTTAATTTTGTTTGTCAGCTATTGCTAATGTTTATTTAAATTTTATCCAGTATTTGTTTGCAGTATTTTGTAATAGGAAGAAAAAACGCACGATCACGGATCCATGGAATTTGTATTGTAATGGAAATTAACATAATTTTAGGAATCCCCAAGATTTTCCTTGTTTCATACTTTTGAGTTGGCAAATTGTTTGTAGTCGGGTTTCAGTTTTTTAAACGTATTTTGGTTTTTAAAATCTATTTTGGAATTACTTTTATTTTAAAAATCAACCCATTTGAAATTTTGAAAGGTAAGTTTTTGATGAATAATACAGTTCCGGAAAGGAACTTTGTGGGTCGGCTTTGATTCGTCGTGCCGTCCACATTATTTGCAATTGTAATATCGCTTCTCTTCCACTCGGATGATATTTGAATATTAATGAATTTTAGTTAGATAAGGGCATTAGGAACACTGCAGGGTGTTTGTGCAATGAAAATGGATTTGGAAAGTGGTGGGTTACGTTTTGTTTAAACCTCCCAATAAATATATGTTTTTTGTAATACCAAAGGCAAAGTTTGTCCATGAAATTTTTGATGTATACCAACAGTGTGGGCTGTGGCAGTGTCGCACTGTTTTGAAATAGGCCATTCTTGTGAAAGACACATTGGCTAGATATCCAGTCGGCCAGCAACGGAGGGGTTGAACCAATTTATAGCTTAGATAGGCATGTAGATATTAGTCCTTACTAATATAGCTGGTCTGTTTTATTATCCAAGCACACATCAATTTGTTTGATTTAAATGAGGATGGAAGTGTGATTGGCGTGAATTTAAATGAAGCTACTCAATAAAGTAAACACAAATTCACCCATTATAGATAAAATTCACTGTCTGGGATAGAATTTCTGTTGATAATTTATTGGTTTTGGATCCAAGTATACTAATACTATTAGGCTTTTTAGTGTCGGGAAGCGTTTGTTGTTTCAAACTGTCATTTTAGAAGCTTTGTATAGAGATTTAAACGGATTAAACTCTATATTCAGAAACTAGTAATAATGGTTTCCAATGAAGCATCATTTTGGACTTAATCCTTTAATGTGTGAACTTAATGTTGTTTCTATAGGGTAAAACTGTTTTACTGCACAATTAAGAAACGCTTCTTCATTAAAACGCAGCAAATAGTCAAAGAATTATCTATTTTCAACATTTCGTGTCCATCTGAATCCATTTCTTGTTGTTGAACAAACGACATTGGCATTAAATGTAAAAAGTTTTGAAAGAATTGATGCTTTCAGGCTTTCTACTCGAAAATGGTGTTAGATTCGTTTACTACTTTACACCTGTTGGCCCACGAAACGGAGACAAAATTTAAATTAACCGCCGTTGGAACACCATTTGAAGATAACGAGAAATAAAATAAGATAGCGAGAAAACGAGTGCAGTTGTACGAATTTGTAGAATAAGTTTCTTGGCAAATTACTAAAATAGAATTGTTTGTCTGTCTGCTGATGCTCTTTGCGGCCGATTGTCGTTTACGAAAGAAATTGCTCGTTTTACTTTGAATTAAATTCCTCGAGAAGGGTTTTAAGTGAACTTCCAAGAGAGTACGTATTCGATTGGTAAGAAAAACTTTTCACCAGACCTCGAATTGCAGTTGGGATACTTAAACTATTTAGCAAGTAAAATGACTCCCTGAAAGTATCAAGCCGAATTCCATTTTGATAGCAAAAGTTTTTGCTCAAAGGATGCGAACATGAAAGCAACAATTTCCGGAGCAGCGGATGACACCGGGGGCGTTAACCTAAGACGATTAAAATTAACTTTGCTTTGAGCATAGCCACCGTACTCACGAAATAATTACCACACGTGTTTGAACCAGGTCCTATTACATTCGCTCATGTAAAATAGCGATCTACTCTGGAGTGGTCCTCAAACCTCGGTTGCGAGTACGTGGGGTGACACTCCCGGTTTTGGAATTTTCTTACAAATGCAAATTACTTTGGAAGTGTATTTCCAGCAAGTACGTGCTTATGGACGAATAGATAAAGTTGATCCCATTTAATGATTAAAGAATCACAGTTCGTACTGGAGTCCAGTTTCGTCCAAGCTTTTCATTGTAATGTTACTTAATAAAACGGATGTTTATAAATTCTTAATAAGAATTTCTTATATCTTATTTGCAGCATAAATAAAGGCACCGCAAAATTTTATCGGAATGTACACTTCGAATTTTGCATGTAAGTAGCTATTCCAAAATTCACTATAAAATTCAAAAAATAAACTATCTGCCAAATATGAGTTTAGAAGATATTATTTTTTTACACAAAACAACAAACTCTTTAATGAATAAAGACATATTCATTTTAAAATAAGGACTTTTGGCCTACCGGAGGATATTGGCTAAGTTTTGATGCGGATCTTTGATTTGAAAGCAGGGATTTGGAATAATTTTTTAAGTTCAGGAGCTTTATGGATGGAATTCGTTAAGTTTTTACTATAATTTCAAAATTATTACATTGCAATAAGTTTCTAGCCTATATTTGTATATCTAGATGCAGGGCATATTAGTTTTGAGCAAACGTTTGCAACGCCAAGAAATGGCGGTAACAAAAAAATGGAATTTTGTATTCATGATTGGGAAGTTAAAAGAAACCGTTTTATGGATGTCTGTCTGTCTGTCTGTTTCTATGTTAGCTATTTGCTCCAAGCTAACAACGCTACTTCAAATAATCATTTGAATTATTTTTGCAGTAACGAGATTATAGTTCTCGTAATTAATTGTTTTGCACTACATTTGCCACGTTGAATAGTTTCCAAGCTTTTTATTAATTTCAGTTCAAACTGCTTTAAGAACGAAAATTTAATTTCTTTTCACGTAGGTACATTTTAGAATTAATTGTTTTTGTATCTTACTCATGAAGTGCTCATCTCTAGTTATGCGGATTTACGAACCCTAATACCAGGTACTTAATGGAGGAAAACAAAAGGGATTTGAAATTTAAGTGCGAACACTAAGCGCTGCCATTTACAGCTAACAACGCATCTTCATTGTAATGAAGGAATAAGTGAAAGGAGATGCGAAACGACCCCCAGAACGGTTGCGAAGAAAGGACTGTCTCACCAAACTCTAGGCATTCCCATTGAAAATTAAAGACTTTGTAAGTTGATTACAAGAACACTAGCAACAAAAGGTCTCGAAAAGCCCAAAGGCTCACTTGCCATCTCTCTACTTAATGGTGAATACCAGAGGGCGGGCCAAAGGGTTAGAGCTCGGTCAACCTTGTCTTGTTTGTCTCTCCAAAACGAAGAGAACAGCGAAATTGTCTGCGAACTGCTCATGATTTATGTAAGTGGAAAACATGTTTCGGCTAAAATTCAACATCCCTGAAGAATATTTTAAGATTTTCGGTATTTTGTGAACGCGCTTAGCAGAATTAATAGCGGAAATATCCGCAGTGCGGGAGCCGTAGTTGTTTTTGGTCCCATCCTGGATGCTGCCACAGACCCCTTTCAATCATTATGTATTCATTCGATTCCCGAAAAGTTCTTTGCAACAGGGCTCTTAAATTATTATCGGAAGCCTGTTTCGGCGTGTGATATATTGCAAACATCTACGGCAAATCTCGGCAATCATTTACCACTGTGCGAGTCAACTCCTGATTTGAATAATTTATTCCGCGACTGGGGTAGATTTTCTAGCGGTGATTTACACATTCCACCCTCCAGCGACATTGGTCCGATTACGAAAAAACCTTTTTTCTTAAAACAGCTCAGACATCATCTGGTCTGGAAAAAATAGAAAACGGAAGATCATTTGGCAATAATTTATTTTGGCACCCACAGCAGCCAGCTGTATCGCGAAGGATATTACCTTAAATGGCCTTTTATTAGACGAACTCCAGATAAAAAATGATAAGAGGATTCCTTTCAATGTTTATCTAGAATTTTTTCAGAATGGAAGAGTAAATGAAGGAGCAGGACTTTCCTCCATCGCCCGAAGACAATGTTTCAATTTCAGGATCTAATGCATGAGAAATGAAACATTAAATGGACGAAATGCAGGATTCCTGGGACGGAAATTAATAATGTGGGAATTAAATGGATTTACTGGCGTCATTCATATAACGCTCTTTTTTTTGAGAAAAAGTAATTCGCTGTGAAGTGATGTATCCTGTCAAGGGAGTGTCAGGACAACAACGAGAAGTTTCTCAATGTTGATGAAACCTCCACATTAATTTTTTTGAAGTAGGCAAGGATAAGAAATTGTGTTGATTTTTAAAATTATTTAACTGAAGATAAAAAATTAGACAATTTACATGGTTGTTAGCAGGAATTGCAGACAGCAGGATATGAATATAATACGCCTGAAATTTAGACACTAAAGAATATGTTATTTAGAAACCAAATTTCAAAATATGTAGCTTCGTTCCATAACAGTTTTTAACGAACAAATAAATCCGTGATTTTTATGAGAACACACTCACGTTTTATTTCATTTATAGTGTTATTTTATTGTATTTTTCCTTTTCAGAGGGTTTCCATTGCGCCAACCATTAGGGATTGTTAGGAAGGAACTGAGTTTGTACGATGGATGGAAAACTTTTCTAACAGAATATGAAATTACCAAAAGAAGGGTTTAATCCTTTTAACAAATATAAAACTTCTCGAGCACAATTTCATGGGTCAAACTTCAGGAAACTGAAATGACTGAAGTTGTTTCCAGCAAAAAAGGAATACAATTGCTGAGAAAAATAAATTTTTTTTGTGTAAGTGAATTTGAGTGATGGATGAAGTGAGACCTGGTGTTACATTAAGGATAACGATTTCTGGAGCCCAGCAAGTCAAGAAAATACGTTTTCATGGTAAATTGATTTTAAGATTCTAACTTTAAAGGTAGAAACTGTTTTGCAAGAAGTCCTTCGTATTATATTAGTTTTTGGTTCGTCTTACTCTGTATTGGAACATGTCTTTTACACAAAATATTCTTATTTTCTGTGTTCTACTATTAAAAAAATATATAAAAAATAATGCATTATCAGGAAGTTATTTTGCAGCACTAAATAGTTATAGTGGATTAGTGGAATTATTGTTTGTTGAATACGATTGATCCGAACAGAAAAAAAATAAAGCTCTACAGATTTCTTGGAAAGCCATGGAAGTTTCCCTGTTGGGATTCCATAGCTTTTATATAGCGTCTTTGATGCTTCCCCTTGTTTACGATAAATATTTCGTTGCTATAAAATGTTGTAGATTGTGAACACTCTAAAAATTTTGGAACGAGTACTAGCAGCAAACCAAAATGAATCGGGAGCATTTGTTGAGTAAGCGTAGTTTAGAATCGGAATTCATCAAATTGCACACCCGTTTTGTAGAAAGTTAAAATGGAGGAAATATCTAGGGAATTTATTCCCTCTTATATTTGAATATTGCAATAATTATACATGATATATTATACATCCATTATTTTTTAGATAAAACTTATGCAACATCTGCTTGAAAATAGTAGTGTTTAAAGTGGAGCGCGTTTGGAATTGCTCGTAGTATTAATTATTTAGATTGTCCTTAAACGTTCTCGTGGTTATACAATATACATTATACATCCTTCGTTGGAATACACAAGTTTCCTGTAATCAATATGAAGTAAGATATGAATTCCGTAACAAAATAACAATAATTAATTACGTTTCTAGGGGCTTCTATAGATAATGAATTGTTTGTAGAATATGATTTACGATTGGGAAATACGTTTGTTTAGAATTGATTATAGAAAAAAATTTAAAGAAAATTAAAGATCTGAATTTTTTAAACTAAACTTTTTCTTGCATTTTTGTTTACTTCAGAAAGTTTAGGAATAATTGAATATAATACGAAATATGTTTTAGCAAATAAAAAAACAATTGGCCTCTGCATCGTGCTTCGGCCAAAGACTGCTGGATTAGCTTTAATCATGTTATATTACATAATCGGTGAGTTCGTAAAAAGGGTGTATTATTCCCTTTCCCTATCTTTTTGATTACTTTCATGGTATTTGCAAATAGGTTATCGACACAATTAATTAATTCAGCAGTAAGTAATGTGTCTTTGTTAATGGCAATTTTTTTTTGTTATTTTGTTTTAAATACGAACAACAATAAGAATTTTTTTTTCAAGTCTAATGTCAGGATATTTTTTCCATAGTTTTTTAATGTGATCATGTGATGTGCATTCTAGTGAAGGATACAACACCTGACAATTCTGACACTGAATTTTTAAATAAGCTTCTTTAAAAATGGCGGGCTTTATTAAATAATGGAAAAGTTTCTCTAAAGCATGTTTTTAATTACACTCGTTTTTGTATCAAAGTAGGTATAACACAACATTTATATTTGCACTATTTGAAAATCCTCTTTTACCAAAAGTTTATATGCGGGACTTACGAAACTTAAACCTTACGGAACTGAAACCAATGAATTATTTTGTCAAAATGGACTGAATTATTTATGAAGTCTATATTTTTAGAGGACATTTACTCTAATAAAATATTAGTGCTAAATTAATAAATCTCCTGAATTATTGTTGGTTTGCTATACATAAGTATATTATACTGAAACCGAAAACATGTAATTTCCGCCACCAAGGGATGGAGAATGAAACGTGTTTGAAGTTTTACGACTGACATGAGAGCGCTGACTATAAGGTGGCCCAAAAGGGAGTTTTATGAGCACGAACGAGGTTATATTAACTGGGAGAAGGGGTAGCGTCCCATTATTACAGTTATTCGGTTAAGTTCATTACAATCATTAAAATTCAGAGTTGTTTTTCTTGCCAAACAGATATTCCAGCGCTTCGATGTATGTACTACCGTCGAATTTCAATCGACAGTGCTAAAATTCAGGCTGCGCTCGTAAAAAGAACCATAAACTTGTCATCCCGATTAAACTTTTAGGCAAGGAGATGGAAACCCATTTAAATGATAAAAAATCGGAAGACATTTATTTTGAACTTGCAAAAGAATTCGTCTGGAGAATTCATATTACATGAAAG
Organism: Leptogaster cylindrica; assembly: GCA_963082835.1. Taxonomy (NCBI): domain Eukaryota; kingdom Metazoa; phylum Arthropoda; class Insecta; order Diptera; family Asilidae; genus Leptogaster; species Leptogaster cylindrica. The sequence goes on along the minus strand of OY720105.1, from coordinate 21,152,618 downwards.
CGTCACATCATGCCTGAGGAGACCGAGTCTTTGTTGATAATTTGAAGAAGTAGTGATCGTTGTGACTTTTGGATTTATCGACAAAAGCACGAACTCGTGCTGGGGTGGAAACAACAACCCCCCGTGTTTATTCCTCCGTGTTGCCCTCGTGTCGATGTCGAAAGAAAAACAATTTCCTCTGTCGTCTGTATGAATCAGGAATTGAGAAATGAATGTCAACTCGATTTATTCATTTTTTAGGCAAATTGCGTTCAAATGTTGCAATAAAACCGAATATCTGGCAAATAATTTTAGTTTTTTTTTCATCTTCTTCACCAATTTTCTTCAGTGTCACTCGTGACGGGTGACATTCCTTCAGAAATCAAGTCGTGGGTTGAGGTTGAAAGTCAATACACTACCGACTGGAGCACATCCACTCTATCCTGTTCCAGTTAATTGGAAACGTATAAATAATTTTTAAATATTCGGCCTTCAACGAGAGGAGGCTTCAAAACATATATATGTAGTTCACGAGAGATGCTCCAAATGCTCTTGGGGCTAGAAAGTGCAAAGAAAGTTGCTAACAATTTTCAGGTCGAGTGAAAAATTGCACTTGCAATAGTGAATGAAAATTTGTCTGAAGGTTTTTCTGTTTTATGTTTGTTTATAAGCGAGATTTATAAGACCGTGTGTGAAAATATTAGTAACAAAAAGATTTATATAATTGGATTCTCAATTTTGAGAAGGAAATACAAGCAATTTGTAAATACATTTATATTTAAGAGCGGTTTAGTGGAAAACTTCAAATAGTACATTTATAATTTTGTAAAAACTAAAGTTATGGTGTTATTTGCTCTAATAAGATTTATCGCATTTTGAGTGCTTGTTTTGCCATTATCAAGAATCAATAAAGTTCTGTCCGTTTACAACAACTTCTGATTGTTTACCAACTAAAATAAATACCATACACACCGCCAGAGGCTTCCCATAATGATATGGTTGCATTCCGAAGCGTGCGGAATTTATTTCTTATTTGTCGAAAAGAATCTCACAATGGATTGTTTTCCTCCCAGAATCCAACATCAACCTAATGAGATGTATTACGAATTCAACGTCCTGAAAGGAATCTCTTTTCCCCAGAAAAAAAATTACAAGGACACAAACCGAGCGCCTCAGGGTCTTTATCAACGTGCCATCATTCAAGTCGTAAAGTTGGGATTGGACACAAAACAAAGATTATCCGATAAGTTAATGAAAACCTTTTTTATTGGACGAACATGATGTAGCAGCTTCACACCTAAAAAATTTATTTTGGAAAATCATTTGTCACACTAGAGGACCCGTCGCAATGTTTGAATCGTCTTTCTTGGTCTTATCAGCAAGATGCAGGTATCCCATTTGCATCTCCTCCAACATTGCGCTCCCTCCGATTCTCTCTTATATTTTGGAAGATTGCTGACAAAATTTCAGGATATCTTCATTTTGCATAAGAATAAAGTTTTTAAAGAAGTCACACAATTTACCCTTAAAAATGTCCCGTACACAGAAACAAGTAAATCATATAAGTTTTTACTTACAAATAAAATGTTTAAATCACGGAATTTCCTAAAGCAATCCACGTAGATTCAAAATGCTGTGAACGCTCTATATTATTAAATCTGAGTAACAGATTTGACCTACATCTCAACGGAGACATTGTTTTTATTGATTATTTCAAAATATATGTTTAAAATTGAAATTATCTTCGAAGGACTAAGAATTTTTATCGAAAGTTTTACTGTGTTTTTAAATCTTATTTGTGTTTTGATTAAAATAATTTTATATGTTATTAAAGCTCGATATGATAAGGGAACATCTAGGATAAAGTACACATATTAAAATACTCCCTTGTGTCTTTTGATGGCTGCAATGCCTTCACGCTCCTGTTAGGGTTGAAAAAGACATTTACTCGAAGCAGAGGCATGCAAAGGAAGTAAAGTATTTTAAGCCTTTACCACGGGAAGGATTAAGTTTTATTATTTATTATCTAGCTCGTTTCTATACGACTTCCGGATGCTATACATAGCTGAGTACTTTAGCTTGTGATCCACAGTAGAAGAAAAAGAATTTAAATTTTTTCTCCTTTTTTGCAGGGTCGGTTGTGCGCCTTTCGATATTCCCTACGAATGCACATCACCTAAAGGATCCTTGAAAAGAGACTATTGGCAGGAACTTGTTGCATTTCGCTTGCATAAATTCACGAAAATAGGTGAAGTATTCCCCGATGCAGCCAGAAAGTGTTACACAGTGAGAATACCATTTTTTGTTGTTGTATTTCGGAATTTTTATCGTCCTATTTTCCTGACTGGAGGATATCTTTAAATTCAAATTTCTCAACTTACAGTTCTCAATTAAGTTTTACCCTAGGCTGATGTAGTTTTTGCCTGAAACATTATTCTCTCTGCGTAGCAATTTGATATAGGGCATTCCTGCTCGAATGGTGGGACAAATAATTAACTTCCACTAACGGTTGTCACGTCCTTGTATAACTGGCGGACGTGACCGAATGGTTGGGACGATTTTAGATTCCTTCCAATGGTGCATGCTCCGGGCATTCCGCTGAAGCCTTATTCCAACTGTGCAGATTTCAAATAATCTTTTGTTTATTTTCATAGTTGTTCTTATCTGAAACTTCTTTAACATTTAAATGAGTTGATTTAGTTCTTAAGCGTTCAAAAACATTGGTCATTTTATACTAATCCCGGAGTATGAAGTGAAATAAAGCTCCTGGTGTGAAGTTGGTGCAATACATTAAGTTAACACATTTCGTAAGGTTTAGTGGAAAAAAGTTTCAGATTGAATGAAGCAGATTTGGGTCAAACGACTCCTTTGGAAGAAAACTACAGAATCTATTTTTTAGACAGTGCATTAAACTTCAACTTAATGGTAAGTTTAGTTTCTTTTTGGAAACAAAATTAAAGAGCGAATGGATGATTAGCGACAAAATAAAACAAAAGAGACGTAATACATGAATTAAATGATTTTCAAATGCCTTACACCTGCAAAGTGCATATGTTATGTTATGAAATTAATTAATTAATATGGCAGACGCAATGTACTAATTAACGGCTGTGATTTGTTTTGATCAATTGTCTTTAATCGAGAAAAATAAAATAAAAACCAAATCGTCTTGAAGATATTTCTCCACTGCTTTAGAATGCAACCCACTTCAGTGAGCAATCACTGAACCGTCTAATTCGGTCCTGCGAAACCCTGGACAAATGTCCCGAAAACTTCGGATACATTTCGGTTCTGGTGATCACCTCCCACGCCCGTATCCGAATGTAGTGTCTCGCCCGATATCCAATTATTTCACTTTTCTCTATGACAGTAAAATACCTATCTATGCAAATTTCTGTTTCAATTTCAAAGGAAGAAACAGAGATCCTTGCAAGGGGTCATATGTTTGAAATGAATTTGAGATAGCTGGAATTTACAGCAGCCATTGTGTGGCCATTCAACAGGAAAGTTCCATTTTAATTGAATTTTCTGTTTTTATCTCTGGACAGGATATCTAGATATACGTTCCCCGCACAATTTGAAAGTTGCCGTTGCTCGAATGGTATGCCGAACGGAGGCTCGACATTTCAATAAAACCGCATCCGCAGGACCTCTTAATTTAAACGCTTTCCAGAGTAATTGAGTGAATTGATTTCCTAGGGATGATTTAGCGAAAGATTTACGAGTTGAATTGTAAGTCGAAAGTATATTCTCCTCATTCAAATTGCGGTGGTGTGCGTGGCGGAGCCCTTCGCCCAGATGGACACAGTAGTGCTGCTGTGTCACTCTAGGTATTTGTCAAATTCTGACAAATTAATTGTACGAGCCCATTGATATGGGAGATATTGCGGACAGATTCGCTTGGTGGACAACGGTGCGTTGATACGAAAACACACCATTAATATCCACTAATGGAAATGCGAAATTGGCATCGTGCAAAGGCAAAACCAGCGTTGAAACCGCGCAATTGCTCCTCGGTAATTGCTGCTAACAGAGCAAATGATTTTACGCGCAGAGGCAACCTGAAAATTGAACAAGGCTAATTTAATGCACATTATCAAGGACGTTCGTATAATGAGTTATAAATTACCTTTAAAATATGGAAATCGTCCTAAACATATTGCCGGCGAATAGAGATTGCTGTTGGATCAATGGGGATTCCCAATTAAATGGGGAGAAATTTGATTCTACAAATTAGCAATTCATGGCAGTTCTGAATGCAAACAATACAGAAGTTGAGGGTGAGTGCAGGCTTACATATTGGGTTATTAAAAGTGTATAGGTTTTTTTTTTTATATAAAACGTTCAAATTTTAACTGAATTTAAATTCCGCAATATTATAAATATATTTCGATTGATGGTAGGGAAAAAATAATTTAAAATAACATTCATTAATGAAATTTGACTTTTCTGTTGAGCATTATTAAAATTTTAAAGTACCTATTATTTATAGTTGCTACTGGACGATTGAACGTGTGATGTGCCGTGCTATTAAAAATACAGGACGTGTTGACGATATGTTTATGTAAAACAATTGCGTAAATAAATAAAATATTTATGTGTGTCAGTAAAAACGATATTTGCTGAAGTTATAATCTGCTCACAATTCACATTCGAGTTGCAATCCACACGCATTAAATTCTCTGCAGCAAGTTGAAAATTAGTTTCCCCAGAATGTGATACTGTTATCTGTGAACGTTTCCTTCAGACGCTTCATTTCCTTACTTTTATCGAAGTCCTGATGCAGGCATCGTTCACACTTGCTTGTTCAACTCCGTGCTCTTGAAGGAGGAGAGCATGAGTTGCAAGTTAGTTGCAGAGTTCCAACCTGGAATGAGAACCTTAGCTTGTGATTTATGGAGAACGAGGGCACTTTCTTGGGCAATGACACAATTGCCTAATTAGCAAATTAACAGCTGTGATTAAATTATATCACGATTGAAAGATGCTTTAAGAAATGGAAAAGATGCAGTTCGACATCATTTACCAAAACTATAACGGGTGAGTTGCTTGTGCGCAGCTCCTCGAAATCTCGATTATTGAATTTCGATTGTTTGATTAAACTTCATCTGACGATTTGTTTTTATCTTCAGTGAAAATGAATTCTATATTTATTGACATTCTTAAAATTCTTTTGCTTTGTGGGGTGTCATTCTGACAATCTTCTTTATTTATATTTACAGACACTTGCCACTCCATTTTATATATTAGTCTAGATTCTAGAATATTGTATAGTTTTCAAAAACAAAATACTGTGACAACAACACCCCCGCTTGCGGCATATAAAATGGTGCCTTCTCTTTATGCAAATTCATTTTTTAATAACTTGATGCTAATAAATTCAAATTGCAGTTTCTGTGTCTAATTAAGAACATTTTACATAAATCATTTTCTGTGGAATTTTTTTCCAAAGAGTTTTCCAAATAGTTTCGAAAATTATGCATCAAATTGAGTTTTTTGAGATAAAAAAATTGCGCCTTGAGTTATACATTATATAGCAGAGTTTAGAGAGTTATCGTGGTGGAAGTGATTAAATGTGAGGAAAGGTACATATAACAAATTTTTGAATTTTTTTCTAATTATATAAAAGTTTTTGTTCGTGAATTCCTTGCTGATTAAGAAAGTTCTCGGCAAGGAAGTATGGAGCTATAAAAAACAATGGAGGCTAAAGTTTCCCACTTTATTTCAGACAAGTTCGCGCAACTTAAATTGTAAGTTGATTTAAAAGGAAAAATTGAGAAGACCTGCATCTTGTTTTACTACTTAATTTACGGCATGTGGTCCACAAAATATTTCGCGATTATAAAGCCGGAAGATCGTGCAAATGGTAGTGAGGGGTGGCAGGTGCTTCTACGAAATTCACCAAAAATAATGGAGAACCGTTTTTTGTTGCAGAGTTATTTATATGCTCAAAGCGAACCAATTAAAATTGTTTTTATCTGGTTAATGTACGAATAGAATATACTTAGTTCAATTAAATTTTTGCTCATACAAAGAGCGTAGAGGAATTTTTTCATGTGCCTAACCCTCTTCAATTGATAATAAGCTAAAACTCAAATATTTTTAGAAAACTTTCCAGATAATTTTAAAAGTTCTCAAACACACTTTAATCTGCAATGGTAATTTTTTTATGTCAGAATGAAATTTAAATTTGGAAAAATCGGCTTACAAAACACTTTAAAAAAATTTATTATACTGCCGCGTCCTTTTATCTTGCACCATAATTAAACTGCAGACAGTATGCACCGATTATCCCGGAAATTTTTCAGAGATTCACCAAAGGTAGATATCACATGAAACGGAAAATAAGTTCCACAGCAGAATGCGGGATGTGTTAAAACCTTTGGCACGGAAGACTCCGAAGTTTAGCTGAGACTGCGATTCGCATGCATTTTGCAAACCCTAAAAGGAATCTAACTGCTATGCAAGAATATTTAAAATTCAAGAAGCGCACGTTATTACTCCTCCATATCTTTCTGGAGTGCAGTGTTGTGAGCATTTGGAGAAAATTCGTTCATATATCTTCCAAGTGGTGTTTAGGAATGGGCAAGAGGTGCAATTCCTACCGTCGTTGATACGATAAATGGTTGTGTACATACACATACACACGTATGCGATTACTACTTTTCTAATCCGCTTTACCCAGAAATAGCACTCTTATGAGCGTGTGAATCACCACATCTGCTTTTTTTCATTGTGGGCAGATTTGAATAAATGAACGGAGTACAGCAACATTTTTTCCTTGTGAATGTTATTCGAGCATTAGCTGATGGAATCCTTTTTCTGAAACTGTTCCTTTTACTTATTAGGAAATGAATAGTGGAACTCTCCATTTTGCAAATACGAATTAGTGTTCTTTAAGAACCGCAAATTCACGCATTACAAGTTCTTGTACCTAATTGCATTCTAATTAAAAGCTCTTACACAAATAAACACATTGTGTTTGGCGAATATTGCTCTTTTAAAAAATCTTATGGTTCTCGTAATTCTGAAAGAATTCCGCTTGACATCAAGAATGTTTACCTCAATAGTCAACAACTCAAAATTTATGACACGTACAATGTACATCGCGAAAATATTCCGCGAAGTAACTCAAACAACCCCGTAAAAGTGGTGATGAAAAAGCACTTTATTAAAAATTTTATGGTCTGTGCTGTTCAAAGCATGCCTGAGGGAGCAATTGGCGAAATTTCCCCCCAAACTTGTTTAATTAATCCCCCTGATTTAAAGGTTGCATCGTATTTGTTTATTGGATGACCGTTAATGAATCCAAGCCACTCGACCATTTTTAGGACCTCGCCAATTTTTTCATTATGTATGTATGGATGAGTGACCAGTAACGGACTTAGTCCTAAGGAAGGAGCCCCCAAACCCCCATTGAGAGTGACTAAATCTCATTAAAGGTTTACTGGATTATGATTACCTGTCAAAGGTTCTTCCATCCAGAAGGTTTTAGCGTCTCGACTCTCGATTGCTATTGTTGAGAAGTGTGATTGTCGTCGGCTCGACGATTTCCGAAATCGACGCCTTACACATCGAGTCTGGGGTGCGGAAGTGGCTCCATTGTCATTATCTGATGAGAATTCAAGCCGATCACAATTCGTTTTGTGATGCCAGATGCGATCAAATATTTTTGAATTCAGATAAAACCGAAAACCTCGGATATTTACTGTCGAGCGAAAAATGTTTCTGTGAGGGGACGGTGTTTGGGACGTGTAAACAAGTCCTACAGCAATCTGTACAGATTGGTAAGCCCATTGTCACCGCGGAGAACTGAATGAACGTCTTCCTCCCTTTTCGCATTTTCGGAAATCTATTCGTGGGGTCTTGAACATGACAAGATTCAATTTAACTGGAATTAGTTCAATCATGCATGGAGAATGATAATGGAAAATATTTACGCGAGTTTAGAAGGGTTATTTTGGGAACTCTTCTATGAGAAGGGAATCCTTTTTCCTGAACATCAAGCCACCTTATAGCATTACGAAGAAGCTGTTGAAAAATTACGTTTCAAAAAACATTGAAAGTATGGTCGTAATGGTTTCTAATTAAAGTGCTATAACCAAATTCTCAAAAATTGCATATATATTTTCTTTTTATGATGATTGAATATGACAACAAATGAAAAGAAGACATTTGAACTGTTCAAATTGAGTTTCAAAAGTATTTAAAAATTGTTCCTGCTGTTTGAGTTTATTTCTATCACACAATTGGTGTAACTTTTTTAATTAGTTATACTTCCGCAAATGTAGATAAAAAGTAGTATTAGTATATACATAATGGATAAATAAATAAAGATACCTACCTAATAGGTACATAAATGATTTTAATGCGGAATTCAATTCGAGAAAATGTTGTATTGCTATAAAAAATCGGATAAGAAAAATGGACATTGAACAATATTGGATCAACACATTTGGACGAGATTAATGAGGACTCCGCGCAATAATAAGGATTAAGTGTTCTGGGATTGCATCAACACAACGTGATCAGACATTGCTAATGGATTATAAAAAAATATTTGGTGGGAACCGTAAATCAAAATTTCCAATTTCCATAGAATATTAAGGAATATTTTTATATATCCAGATCTGAAATAATTGATTTTTGACACAGTCGGTTTATCTCCATCGTGGATGAACTGCAAAAATGTAAGGGAAGAGGAAAACAAACATATTGAAAACGTGGAGCATCTGAAATTAGGAATTGCCGAAAATGTCATAACTCCTTCACGGTACAATAAAGTTTTATTGCAGCGATCATTCCTTGTGACATGAAACGTTCTTGCCAAAGTGAATGTGGAACTTAACAACCATTAAATTTATCTTATATTTGTACGAGAAGTTTTATTATCAATAAAAAAAAAACAGTGCTATACGAGCTGGAGTAGTCTCCGCTATAAAATTACTTTTCTGTCGAAGTTCTGCAATAAATAAATAATGAAGATAAAGATTCACCTATATAGTGATGTTTGCGAATAAGAATATCGCGCTTAGGAATCGCTCTGTCCTCTGGGATGATATAGGATTTGCATTTTTTACTCCAGTGGCGTGGCTTTATTTACGCATAAAGTTTAATTATCTCGAATTGACATATTTCACTAAAGATAACGAATAAAGTGTGTCGAAAAATCACGGCAAAGGACTTTTCCTGATTTTGTTTGACAAAGATTCGACATAGGATTACATTGAACGCGCTGTAGCAGTCCCCGCATTTTCCGGACGGGGCGTACCTTCACATTAACGAGGTTCCCATTCACTTGTTGAGCAATGAGCAGCTAGGATCAGGTACCGTCAACAGGCGCTTGCAAACTACTGAAAAGGCAAACTCGGGGGTCCTTTGTAAGCAAAGGATTTTCAGGTTTGCGTGACTTCTTTTACGTTCCTTCCGGGCTCTAAGAAAATCATGTCCCGGAGCTTTCCTATTTCAAATTCTTCATTCCCTCTTCATCCGCAACTGAAATCCGGATGATTTGACTACAGGCTTAAAAAACAATTTCTTCTCAAGATAGGATTGTTTGCAAATAAATTTGGGGTATCTTCCCCCTTACTCAATTTGGCTGCACGATTTAGTCATTTCCCTACGATTTCCTTTCGATTATGTTTGGATTGGGCTCTTGCGTGACTGAGTCGGGCACAATTGACTGATGCGATCCCATTTACCCTGCAGATGTTGCGGAATAAGTGATGAGGTTTTGTTTTACTTAGTAATCAGGAGTCTCTTACTGAGGATCAAGTCTGGTGTAAAATTTTGAGATGAGCATAAGACATTGAGACCCAAAAACCAGTCCAATTGGGATGAATTTGCGAGCGCCGTCTCCAAGGATGAGGCGCTCAACCTATTGGCAGATCGCGAGTTTTTTTTCTGGTGGGGCTACTCTAGTTTAAGAGTGCTGTTTACACAAAAAACTACAGTAATTTCTTACTAAAGGCAACTATTATCTGTACAAATATCTTAGTATGAATTGATCGCGCTATAGGATATTTAACGGTAAAATTTAAAAAAATTTTCCAAATGCATAGATGGAAAAACCTTTCGAATATCTTTAAAAATAAACAATCGTACTTATATAACAAAAAAAAATTCTATTCAAGGAAGAAATAAATAAAGGAAAGAAATCTATTTCTTCAGAGTGAAACAGGATATCAGCTTTCAAAAATTTGCAATAAATTTATATCTTAGCTTTAAATGAATTCTATGTTATCTGAAAATGCAATTAACATAAATTAAAAAAGGCAACGTTACATTTCATTTATTTATTAAAGTTTCATCATGTGCTTTATCTGATTTTCATAAGGTACCACTATTCCTGAAAGCATTCAGGATGCCTTCCTTGTTGTGCTGGAAATTAGATCAATATTATGTATTATTAAAAGATAAGAATTGGGGGGGGTTCTAGCAATGCGAGCGCACTGTTAAGTTTTATTACAGATTTTAAATTTCTCAGTGCCAGGAGCAGTTTCCCACGTATGGAACTATCAAGTTGGGGCTATTGATCCAGTGGGTGACTATGACTTCGAATATTTGTTCTTGCCGCAATCACCAGCGGCAGTCTATTGAAATCGAACTATTTGCGTCTGCAGTTTTCGGCACATTCCTCAGTGCCAGTATGCTTAGTGTTATCATGCGGCAAATAAATTACTGTGATTGCTTGCCCTGAGGAATTAAGATTACAGTTGGCGTGGAAATGAAATTGTACAAAAAAGTTGTAACTAATAACTTCTTTGGAAAAACCTTGGTGCGGACTTAGTTCAATTAGCCCCAAAGGCCTAAGGGAAGACTGTCTCTGGTTAATTATATTTGGGCAATTACGTGTATTCTTGTAAGACCTCAGATCTGACCGTAAATCGCTTCATCAATTTGTAAATAATATTTTGCCTATTGCTATTCCAACATATGGTAGACACACTTAAGATCTAGTGAGTTCGAAACAGGGCCCTTAAAACGGATTTGAATCCCTGGAGAAAGGAACCCTTATAATGTCGGATATCATATGCACTGTTTAAATTCGAAAAGGAAAGGCACATGCAATATTAATGCAGCTCCAAAGGTTTGAAAGTTTGGATGGTGCATAAGTCTCATTCTCACACTGAAAACTTGATCTGTACCTGTAGGTCAATCTTACATCCAGGGTTGTGATCAGGAGGGGGGGTAGAACTTTGCACGTTGACTGGCTATATATGTGTAGTTGGTATCCATTCACAAGACCCCCCTAATTTTAGGCTGCAACCACCATTTCATTACATATTAGTAATTAAGCAGTAATCTATAATCTTATTTTGTGTAAAAGACTTTGAAAACTGATGCTGATCTGGATTGCAAATAAAACATAAAATCCATACGAAGATATGAATTTTAAAAGGGAAGTGAGTGCCATGTTGAATTTTTATTTGAAATTAAAACTTCTTGAGCGCTAACTGCTGAATATCTCTTTCCCCCCTCCATCGGGAGATTGCACACATTTTTAGCAAGCGAATCCCTCGATCACAAGGACACAAATGCAATTGCAGATCTCGGGATCTTCTCACTTCAACAAAATCGTAACCGATGGAAAAAACCAATTTAGAAGTCTCGTCCATGAATGGAGTGTAGTTCGTCTGCCATTGCCGACGGAGGGGATTTCAATTAGAAGGGATAAATTAAATTAATTCAAGTGATTGAAGCTCTAACCGTGTGGTTTGTGCATTTAAATTCCCGGAGGCAGAGGGACACGACAGGATTCAATTTATATTTCCCCAACTTTGCATTCATTGAAAATATCGTTGTTTTCTCAATTTCACAGACATAAATGGGAACTACGCCTATTGTTTGTTTAATATCATAGGAAGGACCCTGCTTTTATTAAATGCTATTTCTACGTCCAACGTTTTAATAAATCTTTCCTTCACTGATGAAAACGCCCCTTATTGTTAGATCAAATTTAATTTTGTTTCATAATTATTATTAAATTTGTAGACTATTTGATTTTTTTTAACTTTGTTTACTTTTGCTTGTAACAAAGTCATACTCATTGTTTTAATGGAACCATTAATTGATGTCCATATTCATATAGCTATAGTTATTTTTTAAAACATAAAAAGTGAAACAATTAATAAAAATTCATGTAAATACATAGCTACTACAAAAATATGGGTATGAATACAATTTCCTGTGTGTGTTATAAATGAACAATTAACTTTTTTTTCAAATTTACTGGCATTATTGAAATTATAATTTAATAATATTGCAAGTAATAAAAAATATCGATTTTGCAAAATATTTTATGCTTCGTATGTTTCTACATATATTATATGGAAAATAAACACGAAAATGCTGTGCAATGATGATGCTGGGTCATTGTTGGAATCTTAAAGTTACTGATGCTGGGATGACTTCCTAAAATACTGAAATTCACTGATTTCAAACTTAATCGATTTTATCTTACTTCCAAAGTATAACTTGGACGAGGTAGAAAATAGAGAAATCATCAATTCTGTTAGGTGTACATAGGTGAAAATGTTGACCCTTGTCAAAAAAGTTTCTCCTGATTCAAAAATAAATATCTTTTTGGCAGTTCGTTTTTCATAAATCTGAAAAATAATTCCCAATGTAGATGTGTTAGCTAACACAAAAGATATCTCAAACTTTTTTACTTATATAAAACATATTTTTAAATTTTATTTTGTCATTATATTGTAATCCAACTGTTCAAAAATATTCAGCTTGATTTACATTTTACATTTTACAATGAAAGAATAAATTTTTGTTAACATTATAAAGCTTACTTCAATGGTATTATATTTTTGTTTTAACTCAAAAAGAAATGCATTCAAGAATTTCTTTTTTTTAAAGGCATATATGTGTTTATCAGATATATTAAATATAATCCGCTGTATATCCGAAATATTTACTTAAAAGTAATTCTTTAACCAGGACCTTTCAGTTGATGATTTATCTTGAGAATTGAGATGAAGAAAATATTACAACAAATCCTTTGAAAGCTATTCTGTGAAAGAACGTAAGCGGATTTCTTTCAACTTGGAAAATGGAAAAGCGTAGATTACTTACTACCAAGACAAATGCTTTCAATTACAGAATCCAGTTCCATTTTTACGCATTTTAAAAAATTTCTTCGTGGAAGTGAAAAATGGTCATGCATATGCCATGTGCATTTTATTATCCGGTACAAATTACCGAAACTTTCATCTCAATTGTTGTAAAGTGGTTTATAGTTTCGCCCATATCAAGGAAAATAGTCCGCCCAACCCATTAGCTATTTAACTTCGCTTATAGGCGGCTCTAATTCGGGGGTACTTCTACTGAGAAGGTCGCTTAGCAATTCGATTTATGACCACTGCGCAGTGTGTTGGTTTCTGCACTTTTCCAATTGTGAGTGTTAATGCATTTGAAGATTACTTTGCTCGGGACCGTATTGTCAGAACTTCCAGGATTCCGATAAAACGAAAAGTTCTCGGCTCGGGATGTGGCATAAAAGCCCGAGGTTGTATTTTACTTCCTCCTGCGAGGTGGAAATTTTCATGAGTTTTAACTGATTGTAAAGTTTTAACCCCTTTAGCTTCGCTAGCAACATTCGGTCCTAGCCCAATGCGAGGTCTCGGGAAGTAAATGGTTAAATCTCAACATAATAGCAAATTGTTCTTTAATTAAAGATTTATCATGAGTGCATCCTTTCGCGCTAAAATTGTATAAGGAACTACTTTACAAGTACATTTAGCTTCGTGCTTAGATATTAAGCTAAAACAGTGGGGGAGGAGATAGGCGACAACAACAATTAAGGGCTCAGACTAACGGTAGTGGTGTAATAAGTGAGTTCTGCACTATTTACGAATACACAAAATGAGGCAATTTTCCGGAAACTTTGGTGTATCTGGGGGTACCAACGATTATTCCGTATCATTATTTCCTGAGCGAAAGTTTCGCAATATCACCACTGACGATCTAATCTAACTTCGGCTACGACTCTGTTAATTTCAGTTTCTTGCACGAAATTAACCGGCATTAAAAAGAACGAGTTTGAAATGCTTAACGTAAAAGTAGTGCGACGTCATAACCCTATTTTGATTTTTAATTTTTCTTGTTAGGAAAAAATTGATTTTTAATTGAAGTTCTGAACAAAGGGAAATAGTACTTACTTTAAAGTTTTTCTGCCGTGATCGTAAATTTTCCATAAGAGTAAACTAACAACGAATAGGTATTCTATGTGGAAAACAATTTGCATAAAGCACTAATTGCATTTAGGTCACATTTGTCCCAAATATGTACATTATATATTTGATGTGACCTGATTCTCTGGTATTTCAATTGAAAATTATTAGCTTGGTCGCCAAATAAAATCAGCATTTTGCCAGTCAACTGCCGTCATATCTGCCATGATGTTTGCTTCAATACATTAGCATCAATCTACGTGGAACATAAATACATAAATAATCCCAAACAGCGATAACAATTGTGTTCACTGCATGCAAATAGTGTATTCTGTCAAATCAAGCCGCTTGACGAATGTGCACACATTCTTTCCCAGGACTCTTCCCGGAAGATTAATTCGCGACACTAACAGCTTCGTTCGAATAAAATCCAATTTGCATAAAAGATGAGCCTAGAAATGCTAACTAAATCTGCATTTTTTCCTGTTTAATGCACAAAATGGGCGGGGATTACTGATTAGCGAGGGATTGCTGTTGTTGGCGGTTACCTGACTGACGACTGTTGTTGCCTAATGGGGAGGAAACCATTGTTGACAAGGAACTGTTTTGGCTTTTATCGCGCATTCAAATATTATCAAACATTTGCAGGACTATTCATAATGGAAAAATTGCTGGAGCTAAACAGTTGCGGGGGGAAATGGTGCATGGTACCTAACATTAGATTATTGCTTTGGAGAACATTTGGCGAATGGGGAAACATTTTCTGACTGGAGTTGAACAAAAGTCCGGTACTAAAAGACCTGAATGTGGCCATGTCCTGTGTGGCTTATAAACAAGGATAACGATTGAGCTAAACTGGTCTTCAGTCCAGTCACCTTGGGGCGAAATCACCTGTTCTGTTTCCCACAACTCTCAACGGAGCGGTTTTTCCATAATGTTAAATTCCCGATTGCTAAGCAGAGCAGTGAAATCTGTCTGCGCAATAACTAATTTTATTAAACACATTTTCAAGCAAAAATGTGTTTTTAAGAAGTAACGAATTAGTTGATAATTAAAATATTTTAAATTATGCTGCTTCAAAACCACACTTCCATAAACTTGAGATTTTCCGGTCAAAATCCGATATTAAAAATCGAAACAACTCTAAAACGAATTCAAGACAATAACTTTCTGATCATAAATTTTGTTTTTAAATTGCCTCTAATTTATGCCATTTTAAATTGAGCTCTAACCCTTTGCAGACTTTTAATAGTGGGGACTTCATGCATAATCCATTTGGATCGAAGCCATGTTTATGCAGTCGTTTTGTGTTTCCATGAAAATTTTGCGGACTTCGAATGTTTAATTAATATTTTATAGTTGGACACTGGCGAGGAAAAAATCTTTATATATTTGTTATGAATAAAACACAAATTTTCCATATAACATTACAGATTTTATTTCTTTTTTATATTCTTTCTATTTTTTTATATTTTTTCAAGTTTTTTTAAATTTGCATTGTAAAAAAATTGTATACCAAAATCTTAAATTAAGAGAAAATCTCATTTAAAAATTAAACAATATTCAGATTGTTGATAAGTAATTACATAATATCTCCTTTAAAATTTAGAATCACAGTTAAAAACAAAACAAACATCTTATTGTGGTACCTATACATGAAAAATTTCGTTACATATTTATTTGAGTGTTGTATAAATGAACGTGAGTTGTGATTTTTTTTCGGTAGAAACGTATCAGTATTGATTTTATTTGATGTTTGGAATGACTTGCAATTAATACTATTTTTTTTTTTTTCATTAAAAACATTATATTCTGATATACATTATATTTACGCTTAGTTCTTTTTTTTAAAAACAGATTCAAATATCTTGTAGGTGATCAGAAAACGTTTCTACTAGATCTCTCGATTTCCTCAAAGAGCACCGTATTTTGAAGAACTTTTAAAACGTATAAAATTTCAAATTGTTTATATCTATGGCGTATTTCGACAAATATATCAAATTAAAATTTGTTTGAAATAAGCAGCAGAATTGAATTGCAATAGAATTGTTAGTGAAATTAATTCGAAAGTCGGCAGTGTAATAATTGCATTATCTTTAGGTCAGTTCAAAACAGTTTTCAGTGAATTTAACTAAGGACTAAGTGAGAATTGTTCCGATAGAGACGCTTTTCGTATTGTGTTTTTAAAAAGTAAATTTCGTTGGAGCTATTGCTCAATTAGTGTTCGCTAACATCTGCAACACACTACTATTTATCTATGTCAAGTTCTCGGTTTATTTCTTTGTATTGCACGTGCTTGAAAACCCTGTCAGAATAGAGAAAATTGCATTATTTGCTGAAATACGAATCGAGAACGTCAACTGAGTAAAATGACACTAAATGCAATAACAAAACAACGTAAAACTTACAAAATCGCAAACATTCATCTTTCATCCCTGAATTATATTAATTTTTCTTTATTTCCTTACTGAAATATCCTTTCGTTAAATATAATTATAATGTCAATAATATAATTATATCCATTTAATTAAAACTAGTCTTAGGTTTAGTTCCATTATATTAATTAATATACAATCAATCTCATATACAAAATTTCCGTTTGCGTGATTTAAAATACTCTGTGCAATGCAAACGCAAAATGACTTTCTCCAATGTTTGGGGTTTTGATTTGTTGTTGCATTAACTGCGCGGCTTGAAATGCACCGACCGAGATAGTGGTTGGCGGAAATACTTAATCCTGTGAATTTTAATTAATATCGATTTGATCGACCGCAACTCAGATATCGAATCCGTTGTAAATCTACGATTCGATAGTTTGGATCTGTATAGATATAGACTGCTGAAGCGAGTTGAGGGGATAGAGGAGCCTCCACGAACTGCGGGTGAGTGCGGGAGTTTTGTGAATACATTTCTGGGCGTATGTGTTTTATGAAATCTAGGTAAATTATGGATTTTAGAGCAAATTCCATTAAAATTATTTTAATTTAACAGTACGGTTATGAAAACAGTTCTGTTATAAAAAGTCAAATTTCACCATTAGGTATTGCACGTTCTATTTATTGAATTTTTTGTTTGTTTCAAAATTAGAAAAACTATGTGAGGGATTTACACAAAATAATGAGCATTACAAGCCACGCAAATGCAATTTTCAACTATCACAGTCCTCCTAGTGTGTTGAGGACTAGATTCTAATGAATGTAAAACAAAAGTTAAAAATTTGACTATGTACAAAATTTATACACACTAAAAACTAAAACTTTCAACAGATCATGACTGATGAGTTACGAACTGCATTGCACTGCAAGATGGAAAATTATATTTGATCATTACGAAAAATTGTATATTTCTTATTTCGTCTCCAATCATAAAAATACTGTTTGTTGCATTTATGGTTTTTTTCTTTGCTTTAGGTTCAATTACTTACTTTAATATTCTTCTTATATATTTTCTATATAAATTTTGTTAATTGTTTTTTCTACTCTATGTACATTACCAATTGCGCTAGGTTGACTAAATTATGGCTTTAGGGAATTGGTTTTAATTTTCAGTAATTCAGAATCTTCATTCTGTTATTTTGTTTATAACGATAAGTTCTCAGCAAGAAAGTGCATCATGTTTGCAAATGAGCATGTGTAGTTCCCGCAGGATTAGGCGAGTGCCTTTGTTTTAAATAGTCTCTGTACCTCCTTCTATTTCATTCAGATTTCAATAAACTTCGTCGTCGTCTTAAAGTTGAGAATTCTTATGTTTAGAGGATCTCTCTATTTTCTTTAATACGTTAGAATGCTATTCACTCGCGATAAAATTTATAATTAATATAAGTCGCAAGTGAAAAAAAAAATCGTTCCTTGTCGGCATTCATTCACGCCTATATATTTTGCTGGTGATTAGCGTTGTCTATTCAAGGCTTTTTGAATGATGCACTTCCACATTAATTACAGAACTTGCGTGCATGCACGATTCCTTTAAAATTACGCTAGACATTTCGCTTTGCATGCCCACAAAGATCAGAAATGCATTCACAAGATTGTAATTAACAAGCAGGAAATTTATTATTATTTATGGAATGATTTCTTAATTAGGCACAGAGAACTCTATTTTGCTGTTATTCCATGTCAGTGAGCGCGATAATGAAGAAGAATTCCACGGAATTATTATTCACTGCCTTGCTCTGAATCTCTTGGGAGCAGAGTTGCGGCAAATAAATAAGGACTTCCTGTCTCGCATTTAATAGATGTACTTCCGATGAAGTGGTTGATGACACAAATTTGCCATGAAAATTCATGTAGTTCCCATGCACAAGTTTTGCGGAAGTTAAACCAAATTATATATTGGTGTGTTTTGGAGAGATATCACTTTTGAAAAACTTCCAAATGGGAACACTGACAAAAGACGTGGTGTGCACGAGTATATTGCCAGCAGTGTGTCATTTATATTAAATCGAAAATTTTCCACAACGTTGATTTTGAAGGAAAATTCTTCTTCAGTTTGTCTGGGGAGACGAGCTTGGAATACTTTTAAAAGGTTTATCATTGACGATATTGAAGTTGCGTCAATTTTTCTAGAATCTACCGAAATTCCATAAAGAAGGAATTTTCAACTCTTATTGAGAGAATATTGCGAAGAAAGCGAGAGAGAGAGAGAGAGTGAGCAAATATTTTTCGTCGTTTCCCTTGAAAATCTGGGAATACACATGCACACGAATAACTGCGTTCATGATGCACTTTGGAAGTATTTTTCGAAAAAAAAATAAACAATGAAAATATAAACAACCCTGAACAGGATTAGTGGAAAGACCGCACCCTAAAGTATCAGCGTTGCAAACATGGTGTGCAAAATTTATGTAAACGTTGTATAACACACAACAAACGTTTGATAAAATGTACAGATTTTTTGAAAAAAAAATGTCTTAACTTTTAACTTTTAATTATACTTTCATTTAAAATTATTAAGTTTCTTTAATGGATTTTGAGTGTTTTTTTAAAGAAAAAGAAACAGTCTTTGGACACATGCATTCTTAATTAATTTCCAGACAACTTACATAAAACTAAAACTATAACGTTATGTAAACGAGAATTTCACGTATTTAGATTAATTTCAGAGAATTTTTTTCTAAATTTTCGGGTAAAAAGTTGTTGTATTCAATTAAGTTAATATTTGGTAATTACTTTTAAACCTATGCAATTTGTTTGAGTTTCATGCTTTCGCGGATTTTAACGTGACTAAGAAGTAATCGTACATTTACATAGGTACTGACTTAATATCTTATAATAGTGTTTTTGTATATTTCCTTACATTCTTCAAGTAAAATTAAAATCATTTTTTTCCTTTTAACTTTTTTTTTTAAATTTTTTTCCTTAGAGTATAAAACTATCCTCAATCTAACTTTTCATAGTTATCAAGTAAATTTTTTTCACGAGTCAGTTTAATTTTTATTTTTCTTAAATTTGTTATGTACTCTAGACTTACCCTTTAATTAATTGAATCTTTTAATCGGTTTTTTTATCAAAATCGTTGATAAAAATTTCTTTGAATAACTTAATGAGATTGAAACTCACTTAATGAGACCTTAATTGAATTACTTTAAATCAGGTGAACTTTGGTTGAGTAGCATACAATTCTAAATGTATGGTAAAAGTAGATGTAATAGTAAAAAGTTTCCGTTGTAGTTGGTTTTTATCTTGTCGTGGATGTTATTGTTTTTTTTTTTCTAAAAATGACTTATTATGACTTACAACTCGTCCAGTTCTTGGCCAATTTCCGGACCGTACATGTTTGCTAATTTATCGAAACGTGGACCCCAGGCACCCAGATAGTCATACTCGTGAGCTTCATCATCAGTTCCTGGAAGTGATAAGGAAAAACAAGATGTGAGAAATGACGTTTTCGAAAAGTTTTGATTGCTTTGCGAAGTTTTATCATTCTTTTATTTTACGGTGTTTATGAGTTGAAAAGAAATTCTGAACTTTTTGTCCTTGGAATTTCGAGTATAATTCCGAAAATTATGAGATATTAGATGTTTTTGTACTGGAGTATTTTTAAGAGATTTTCTGTTTATATAAATTCCGACTTGCCGCATTATTCAGAAATCGTTTGAATATGAAATTTACCTGAAGCCAATGAACTGAGCGATCCTGCAGTGCTGCCGCCGCCTTCGTAAGCGTAGTTTCGCAGATCATCGAATGGAGGAGCGTTGGGATCACTGTCTGCTCGTTTTTTATGTTCCTCAATGAAAATTCCAACATTAGGCTCCTGCCCAGGAC
This sequence comes from Leptogaster cylindrica, assembly GCA_963082835.1. Classification (NCBI taxonomy): domain Eukaryota; kingdom Metazoa; phylum Arthropoda; class Insecta; order Diptera; family Asilidae; genus Leptogaster; species Leptogaster cylindrica. The sequence continues at coordinate 21,132,193 of OY720105.1, read as the reverse complement.
CCATTGTCATCACCGGATCTGGAAAAAAGGTACGTTTGTAACAAGAATTTTCCTATTTTACTTATTTTTAGAATATTTTCTGTGAATTTGTGGTTTGTATTTGATATAAATATTTTGTTATTATGAATTGAAAATGAATGCTGTATTTTTTACAGGACTTGAAGCAATAAACAAACAATTCTGCATTTCCATAGCAACGAACTCTCCCAAGGAATTGTTAAATGAGAATTTTGTACAGGTCCTGATTTCATAGTTCAATGAGTTTGTTGTTATTGAGCACTTGACCCAGAAGAAAGACAGTTTGCTAAAAGTCAGTGGCTTGGAAAACGTTTCCTTCTCATTCAAAGTTAAGATATTTTGAATAAGGTACAACGCAATTTGAAGGGGATCACTAACTAATAACTATACTTCAATTCTTCCTTTATTGCAGTTATAGTCGTATTTACGAAAAAGACAAAAAGTAATGGCATCAGAAATTGTTCTATTCTAAAAAACGTTAAAATTTTAATTTTGGAAATGGTGTTCAAATTTCGCAAATAGACGAAGTTGTAAATGCATAAAAGAATTACTTGTTTACTCAGAAATAACTTTTAGTCCAAAACTGGAACAAGGAGATGACAATCAGGTGCAATTTCGCGATTTCTATGCTTTCTTCCTTCAAACGCTTTCGAGTTGGTATTTTACTGCAATTTGGGAGGTCTGGCGGAATACCAAAATCAGTGTGTGACTTAAAGAAAACGTGAATGTGATTTGCAATATTTGTCTTGTTTTCATGATATTAGGTACAAAACAAATACAATTTGCAAAAGCATTCCAAAAATGGTTGAATTTTTCTATTTATTCAAAATGAGGACATAAATTCCATCACATCAGATTTATTATTTATTTTTTGATAAACGAGGAAAACGTGGAGTAGATAAATTAATTGGATGAAGAATTCTTCACTAAGCAGGTTATGGACACTTCAGGAACAAAGAAGGGGTGAAATGAGGCTCCTTGGCTCATCACGGTTCATTTCCGCTTTTTCTGATTGTGAGAAGAAAAAATGGTTTTTAGTGGCTTTCGTAATGCTTCTGGGTTTATAAATGATTCATAAATTTTCTTGTTCGGTTTTTAAAGACTAATTACAAATTTGAATTGCTGAATTAAAATTCCGGTTTAAATCAAATATCATAAAATTTTCCACGTTTATTGCAGGAGTGTTATGAAATTGATGACATTCTGGGAATAGAGCTGGAGTTTATGCACAATTTCGGGCAGCCGCACCCAACATCCTTGTCACTATCAACGTAAAGCTTCGAATCAGTTGTTGAACACATCTCACTTCCGTGTGGCACTCCGACATGGCGGAGGACTTGATGTCGACATCCAGCAAAATTGCATGAAATTTGCTCTCATTATCTCGAATTCTGTTTGAGAGCACATCATACCACAAATTATGTGGCATGCAATTTTCATTGAGGCAGAGACTGATACTAAAGTGTTAAAGGAAGCTATAGGGATGAAATTGTGGTGCATATTTGGGGAGTCACAGTCAACCCGCAGTATATACACAACCAACTCTATCTGCACAGAAGACTGTTGCAGCACAGGATTCTGATTGCCTTGATGTTCTTGTTTCGGCATTTATCTTGGGAGGAATTTGAATATTGATACCCGTTGGAGAAGCTGTGTAACTGAAAGTCGATCTCTTGCTTGTTTTTTGGACATCCTTAAACAATCAACGGATGATAAGTTGTGTGTATTTGATACAAGTGATGCAATTAGAGTAACTATAGTTAAATTGCTGCACTATTGTATTTTTGAATAATTTATTTGAAAGTTCCTTTAAATTTTGTTTTTTTTTGATATGCAGCAAATAATTCATTTGTATATATATTTAATTGTTTGTCCCCAAATTAATTGTAATACGAATTTCTTCAAGAACTATCTCTTGGCAAATTATTTACTTTATATTCGTTGTTTAAATTCTTCTAGTAAACTTAAATTGTCATTGTTGAAATTAAATTCTGGGAAGAGAAATGAATAAATAATAAGAAAAGACTTGGATTTAATTTGTTGAAGAAGAACTCGTTCTAAATTTCCATTTTACTGTGAACACACTGAAAAGACTGATCCAACGGAAGAAGTGAAACAATTGAAATTGAGTGAAGTGCTGAAATAATTATACATAGTAATCGTTTCTCGTCCCTTGACAATTTTACAGGATTCTTTCAATATTGATTCGAAGACCACAATTTAAAATGAAAAAGACACTTTTAAATTTTGTAATTACTATAAAATAAAGTCGGAGAGAATTTCATGGATTCTCTCAGGAAATGAATTTAATTTCATACAAATATTTAACCAAATTTATTTTCGGAGTAGATTTTTCGTATTTTTAGAAACTGTGGCACTTACACATAATTGGCATTTTGCATGGCGCTAGTTCCGGCATTGGTCCTCCGATTGGTATTTGCAGAGGAGTGATATCGAAAGCTGTCATGTCGTCTTCGCCGCCGCCCTCGTCGTCGTAGTTGATGATGTTCTCCCGGACATCGTCATCCGGTCCTGGATATTTTATGTGAGCCTCTCGACGTCGATTATAGACGACAAATACCAGCACCAGTACTGCGAGTAGAAGGCATCCAGCCATATTAGTTACATGTAAAATATTTTGCTAAGGTAATAAAATAAACTTACACGCACACAAGCAACTAAAGTGCAAGTCCGCGTTACGAAATACGAACAGTAGTACAAAACAACTGGGATACGAGGGTACTTACCCGCTCACTGCCTCACTTCTGGATTATGTTTCATTCGTTTTCGCTCTGGGCTATTTTTGTTTGTTTTCAAATAAAATCATTTACACCTGCACACTCAGCAGTGGTCCTGCAGCCGAAGCACGGCTCTGACCTAATGAAATAAACATGCGACTCCTGAACGGAAGTGCCGGGTCGTTTCCTTTGCCATTGCGGGTGCAGCACGAGTGTTGCATTTATTCAATTCACCGACAGTCAAGGGACTACGGAGAAATGAAGGCAAGGTGCGCTCTAAAAAGTGGTTTACCGGGGTATCAGAGGAAATCGTGCTAGCAATGGAATCGGTGATTGTATTGGAATTGCCAGATTACTTCCAGGATACTACGGCATTAATCACCAAAGAAGACAAATTAATAAAGCAAGTATAATTTAGGGTTCTTGAATTTGAAAGAAATTAGATTATAGAGCAGGATATCGGTACGGTGATGGCAAGTGGCAACTACATAAAAATATGTACGCCATCGGAAACACATTGGACTTTGGAACCATTGGTTTAGCAAAAGTTGCAATAATTGAAAAAAGCCGCACTGAGTTTCATGTACAGAATTTGATCGGTTAACCTGGTAAAATGAAAAATAAAATAAAAATTATATTGGTTTGGTTGTGGTAAATAAAGTTTTAATAGCAAAAAGCGAAACACGCGTCAGGAATCTCTGCATTGGAGCACTGAAGGGAAATAAACCTTAATGCATACTAAAATCCAAAAATATTTGTTCATTCAAAAAAATGTTTGCTATTGTATTTAATGCTGTGGTCAGAGGAGGTTTCAAAATCGAACTTTGATTTTGCAGCGCAAGCAAATATAATCAGAGAGCCATTTGAATTGAAGGTTTCGTTGGGAAATTTGTTGATTTTCTAAATATTGATTGTAGAAAGTATACAAATTTCGTTGGAAAATCACCAAATAAAATCGGATTGTAAATTTTTATAACGTGGGCCATTGCAAAAGCGCAATATGGACAATATACTCAATTTGGCGAATTCCCAAAAATATAATTTTACATAGATAATTTCTGCTCTGTTTAGTATTCTCGCTATTAGATTAAAATTGATTTTGCTCTGGTTGTATGCATAACGCAAGCAAGTTTGTTGTAACCTGAGAACAGAAACACTTTAAGTAATTCATCAAACAGAGAGATTTAAATTAAGGCGGGAACAATTGTGGAGAAAGTTCAGGGTTGATTGCATTAGTAACACTTTTATGAACCTTAGTGGAAGCATATTGCTTTATGTAGACGAATAATTTTCATATTCAATTTAGAATTAAATTCGGGAGACAATGTAAAACAACAAGCACAGAAAAATAGTATAACTCTGGCGAAAACATTCCTCTGCAAATATGAACAATACCGTGGATTTTACTATATCTGTATATTCGATACAAGAAATAATAGAAAGCGTGCAGAGAATTGTATAAAGTGCAAGAAAATTGTTTCTCCAGCTTCTTCCTCATAAAAGCCGAACAATTCAAGGTTTTATTTTTAAATATAAAAGTCTAAGAATTTTCCACACATTGCAAAAGAACTGCGTAAATGGATTATTTCAAAAATATTTCAGAATTTTCCTGCAAATACTCAAAATGAAGAATTCAGAGAACTGTTGCGGAAATATCATGGAAAAATGTTTTCTGCACACATTGAAGGACATTCATTGGATTTTCCTTTATAACATTCTATTCAATGTAAATTCTTATAAATAAAACGACGGTATAAAAAATTATTTTTACATTTCCCGGGGTCCTGATTATTTTATTCCACGAATTCGTTCATTTATGAAATTCCCAAAAATGTAGCTTTTCAGAAATACAAAGTGGAGCTGTCCAGAAAACTGTAAGTAGGTATCTATTGATATAAAATTTAGCGTATTCAGAGAATTTTGCATTATCATGAAAATATGGCGATAAAAAAAAGGATTATATGTACACATATGTGTATTGTGCAGCATACCTATAGGTATTCATTATTGGAAAGTGAAAGAAAACAGTTTTTTGAATGTTTTTTGGAGGGGATTGAGAAGTTAGAAGATTAGCAAAATCGGACAACTCTTTTTAGTGTTGCCATATAAGACATTGAACCACTTTTATACAAAAATGTTGATATGGTTTATTGAATAGTAACATTTTAAATTTCTTTTGTTAAATATTGTTATACACTATACATAATAATTACGGATCCCTTGTACTCGGTATTATTTCCATGATCTTGAAATTTTACAGTTAGAATTTACAAAACACTTTCCTTTTTTCAAGTGCCTTTTAATAATATACAACGTATTCCTAATTATATAATTGAAAACCTTTTTTTACACGGTTTTTTTAAGTTAATGTTATTTCTGAATAAAAAACCCAAAGTTGAATATTTCAAAACAAGTCTGCCGTATTGCATCTAGGGTATTTATACTTTCCTTTCTAATTTCTAATCATTTCAGGGTTATTGATTGAAGCAATAAAAAATGGAACAAACAACTTCTTCAGAATGCAATGTCAGCCTCCAAGGAATTCAGCCGGTTTTATTTGTGCAGGAAAACATTTTCCCACGAAAGCAACTCTTGTACCTCGATGGAATTTGTCAAGTTGAATTTTGCCTCTACAGTTCAATGTTGAACCATTTTATTATCATTTTATTATCCAAGTCTTGCATCTGGTTGGGACTCAAACTCTAACGAGGAATTTCCATCAGAAAGAAAAAACCAAAATTTAAAATTTGTACGTTCTTATTTCAGTGGAACTTAAAACAAGCACGAACTCTCAAAGATAATAAGACATTGCAGATTCCGAATAACCCGTTACCCGAAATAGTGCAACTGACATGGATAAAAAAGGATATTGAGACTGTGAACGAGGATTTGCCCATTTGTTGGATTCCGCCCGGGAAAATTCGTGTGTAGGTCACAGCAGAGGTTATTTGTCACGTAGAGACAATTCCATCGGGCTCAGCAGAAAGATGTCGAGCACTCATCCCCGTCTTAATGAAATGAATATTTCGCCCCTGGACCAGGGAGACATCCACTGACAGAAATTCCACTTCGTTCGAGTGTTTGCTGTGCGAAACGGACCAGATTTAATTGGAATATAAGGTTCTAAAAGAACTCCGAATGGAATTCCGTTTTTATTAAATGCTGACAGACTTATTTCTCCACTTCTCGTTGAACTTGCGAAGACATTGGTGCAGGTCACGGGAAGGAGGCGCAAATAGCAGTGCCGTTATCAGTTAATGTTATCTGAGTAGAATGTCGGAGTTTTTGTAATTTACCAATAAGTTTTTAGTAAGCATTTTCCAGGATGCCCGGATGAGGGGTTAGACTTTGTAGGAGGCGAACCTTTATACTCTCATGGTTTATGGTCATAAAAATTTATATAACTCGTCTCGCCCCAATTCCAGTGCTGTTTTATGTTATGGCGGCATCCTTCGATCTGATCTCTGGAGAGGAGCCTACAACTAACATTTCTTAATCTTCTTGGTGAAAGGAGTCGCCATTATTTATTTAAATGGGAAAATAAAGACGCCTTTGTAATGATTTTGAGCGAGATCAAAATGGTTTTAATAGGAGCAGCTGTAGCCAAGTGGAATGAAGTAATGAATTTATTATTTGCCACCAATGTATGGTTTTTAATTTGATCAATATCGGTAAATTGTAAGATTAGGACAAAATTTCGATTTGAATGAGTTTGTAAAGATGCAGTGTTTTCTTTTGAAAACATATTGGTAAATGAATTTTTTGTTTATTCCAAATATTTTTTCGATAGGTATACATTTGATATTTATTTTTCTTAACAAAATATGCACAAAAAATCGAAAGTTTAACATTGTAGCCAACAAATTTCACAACAGTAAATCTAAAAAGGAAGTTATCATTTCAACAAAATTGTGAGAAGTAAACAAGACAAATAATTACACTGTGATCAATGTAATGTTAGAATTACAACTATTTACAGTATAAAAAAGAGGATAAAATATGCAAGTGAGGTATGGCACCTAAAAATCACATTGCACTAATGGATCCTTCTGTTATGAAGAACTACACTGTGCTTCTTCTGTTCAAATCGCAAATTCTGAAAATAAATTTCGAAAATGTTTTTGTTACTTTTTCATTGAATTCCATCCATTTTTCAGAAATGTTATTCGTAGAAAATATGATTACAACTTTTGAAAAACATATTATTTAAAAAAAAAATTGTAAAGCTTTGCTTAATATATACCTAATAACTCAGATGTATTGTACTTACACAACTGGATGGAGAAAAAAAACGATTGACTACACACAGCAGACTTGAAGGATAACGTAATAAATTGTATCTGGAAAATTCGGAAAAGCATTGTAAATTGTAAATGTTTCATAAACTGTTAAATGTTAGTTGCAATCGCAGTTAGATTTTAATTAGATTCCCGTGAAGTAGAATGGAGCATTCGCACACACGACAGGACGAAAATCCCATCATGAACAGAGTTCGAGGTTATGCAGGGTGAAAAGAGACAATGACCCAAGTTGACATGTAAAATGCAAGAGTAATAATTATCTTAAGATACGTCCCAGTTGCGTACTAGTTCTACTTAAAAGCCCTACATGTATGAATATAATGGGGTAAATAAATTGAATATACATACTTGCCTGCGTCCGCTCGGTTGAGCTCTCCGAATACAGAACTACAAAGGATTGGATACTTACGAATGAGCGTGCTCGTGCACAACACGAGAGCAATAATGAAATCTGCGGATGGCGTCAGAACTCCGGATGCCAATAGCTCCAGTTCGCAATGGACGCCAGTGAATCCCATTGGACAGATACATTGGTACTTTATCGGAGGATTAAAATCCCGGCAGCGACCACCATTCTGACAGGGGAACGTCAGACACTCATTGTCATTGACACACTGACTGCCGGATATCTTGTATCCAATAGGGCATCTATATTAGTAAAAACATGAAGTGATATCAGGATTAGGAGGATATGAAGAAATGAAATGTGACACGATAACCAAATGAACTTAAGGGGAGGCGGAGGACTATTTCATCGGAATGAATGAAGGTGATATGGCGTTCCCCTCTCATCACTCCATCCTTACGTACCTCAGCAAGGCATTCGTTGGCACTGAGTTTCTTCTAGGGTTAATTAATCCTAATTACGCACATAAACTACATTATTACCATTATGCATGCTCAATCAGGCAAACGATGTTAGTTCAAGCAATTTATGGTTAGATTAACGTTATGGTACTCACTCAGGATGATTAGTAGGCACACAAGTATGGCGGCCAATGCGCCCATACTCAATTTTAAGGTTTGGCCCTCTTGGATAAGCTCACAATTTTCGCCCCAGAATCCATCGGGGCAAATGCACCGATAGCGCAATCTCGGCTCCAGATTAATACAAGTCGCACCATTCAAGCAAGGCAAATCGAGACACTCATTCCTGTCCATGCAGCCCTTTCCGTCCGGCGACATTATCCTTCCTTCACCACAACTGCGGGGACGGGTAAATCATGCATTCAAATTATTTTCGAGCCACAGATTCACAGCATTAATATTTTACGTTTTTGCGGAGAAGGTACAGACATGTCAAATAATCGGTTTGTTCCGCCAGCGACGGCGGAGTGTTCGCTTGTTTCTGAGTTGATAAATTTGTCGCTATAACTGCCAACGTAACTGCAGCAAAGAGTTTTCGTTCTTTCTTGGGAACAGTGTCCATTTTTTATAATATTTATTGCAACGTACCCGTTTTAGTTAGTAGTCGTTTGCCTAGAGCCGGGTCTGTGCCAGAGCATTATGATAAATTAAATACAACCCTGACGAACGGCATCCCCATAGGAGTTCTGTGGGGCTTGGGCCATCACTGATGCAGTTGCATAGGAAAAAAGTATCTGTCAGGGAATTCCTTGTTGGCAGTTATATGCAGCCTGTCACAAGGACTTCTATGAACTATGTGTAAAGGATAAATTCCATAAATTTGATCCATTTTCCCGTGGTGACCTGATAATGCAAATGAATGGGCGCGCACAAACATTCAGTAAGTACAAACCCCGAACAAAGGTATACCTCAGAAAATCCTGTCACCAGGAAAGTGGATTTAGTTTTTAATAAACCGACAACGGCTTTCATCAGTCCATTGTCCCACTTTGGCGGATGAGTTACTATAAAAAATTCCAATAAAACTCATGCACTCTTTGCTGGAGCGCTTATGCAGTACAAAAATGGAAAGGTGATTTGACTTTTCAGCCATCCTGACGAAAAGATTATTTCCTGGATTCCGTGTTTCATTGTATGGACCGAAAAGCGCTGCAGTTATTGCGAGTCCGCTCAGAAGCTGTTCTATTATAGAATGCACTAATGGGAATTATTCATGAATGTGGCAATTAATGCCGGCCATTTCCCGATTTGAGCTCTGAGTACTAGCCAACTTTTATTCGCACATGCTACGTAAACCTTGTCCCCGTTAAAATCAGTTTTTTTGTTGTTTATGCCTTTTATTTACAAATACTTCTACAATTTCAATTCCATTGAGTCACTCGAACAGAAAGAATAAGTTATGCAATACAATTTTAATATTAAAAAATATTTCGTGTGCTGATGTCAACTGGCAAAGGACATTCGGCAGGAAGGAAACAACTTGCAGCTGAGCACTTGCCGAATGTGGAATTAAGTTAATTTCAGATGAAATAACAGTTGTTCATTTCAGTTCGAGCGTTGAACTCGTTTTGAGATAAGCGTATTACTTATAATGGAATTACAAAACATTTTGCTGACAAGTTATTGAGTGCATTCAGAAATCATTGTTGAATTGATCGGATCTGAATGGAGCAAAAGTTGGGGCTGCAGAAATTGTGTTTCATTGTTACAAGTCACTGCTTTGGAATATGAAAATAAACGTTTTTGAAATTGGTGAAGTTCTTGCGGACGTAGTAAAATTTTAAGGTTTCCATATGGATATTGTTTCATTAAACTTCTGTAAAGAATCATAAAGTGAAGTTATAGAAATTCTTTGGAACTTATTCCAAAGTTGTAATTTGACTTCAATATTGAGTATTGTATAGTAGGTAGATACATTTTTTTAGAAATTGCTTGCGTAGGCACTAAGATATTTGCATTGAATTCACTGGAACTGTATTTAACACTGTGCTTTTATAAATGAAAAATACAAAAATATAATTTTTGTGGTCACTATAAAATGCGGTCATGTATATTGAAGATAGTTTTCTTAAACTTTGTTATCCCTGAATTCGAAGCACAAGCCTTTGAATGTTCCGCTATTTCTGAATCGTTTTATAGTAGTATCGAAATTGATTAGAAAAAGGATACTGAAAAAATTCGGAAAAACCAAACCCAAAACTTCAAACAGCACGCGTATTCAAAAGGATATTTATTTTAGGCAATTGATTAAAAAAAAGAAACACCATGCATTTATAAAACTCAAAGAAAATCAAACATTAGTTTATTATAGCAAAAATAAATGGATTGGATTAGTATATTAGGGGTAGTTGTAGTTGTGACGCATTCAAATAATCTGCTGAGCGGAAATAAAATTAAAATTACTGATCCTTTTTAAGTTTGTATATTTTCGAGACCCATTGACATCCAGGTGTACTTCCAGCAATTTATCTGAATTAAGCTCCTCGGGAAGGAAGGACTCAAGAGTGCATGCATAAAATTATATAAAATATGAAACTCATTCAAAACAAAATACTAACACTAATAAACGGGGGTGGGGAAGAAGGTGTGTTAGTAATGTCTCTGCAATCTGCATAAATCAGAAAACCGAGAAATCCAACTCAAACTGGCAAATGTGCTTTTAAACTCAGTGCCACTGTCAACTCTTCGGACAGGGAATGCTGGAGAAAGAAAATGCGGTCAAAACACCGTCAAAACTTTGCAGTTCCGGCAAGTGGCTCCAACCCTTTAAACAAGCATTTTGCAACTGTTGTTTATGGTGTTGTAACTGTTGTTGCTTATGTAATTTTGGTGGTTGGTAAGTTTATCTGTGTGAGGTGGGAACAACTTTGTTTTCGGTCTTGATGTTCTGTTAGTGTAAAATTGATAGCATGAATGATGAGCATCGCTGTTTGCGACACCCTTCCACCAGGTCCTTCGATTCAGCAAATCACCATAGTTCCTATATCTACATTGTTTGTGAATCTATATTGGTTATTTACTAACAATCCATTTTGTAGCATTTTCCACTTAACTGCAGAAAATTTTGGCACGACGAGAATATCGCGTGGGACAACTGCAAGGCAAGGCAACAAGGCAACAATACTCTCATTTATTTCGCCAGTATTTTGAATCTTTACGGTTTCTAGAGTTTGGAAATTTAAATTTTTGTTCCACCGGAAAGACAATTTGTGCTTTGGTATGAAAACTGAAATTTATTGCAGGGAAATATTCGGCATCTTAAACAAAAACTGACAGTGCTTAGAAAAGGATGCTACTGAAAATGGAAATCGATTTTTTGTGACAATATGAATTTTTCCATTTTTGAACCTGTGGCCAATCGGGACACATGCAGGAAATCGTATTGAACCGTTTTCCTCAAAACTAACTTAAACAAGGATTTTTTAAGGCACAAGAGTGAAGTTTATTTACGAATTCTCCTGCTCTGGTAGCAGAAAGTCTGTTTTATATTTTACCTTTTCGTAACAACATCGACTTTTTTTTTATTGAATTTGAAATTTTCACTGGACAGGTTAATTAGTATTGTTAACATAATTTCTATAAATTTATTAAACTCCGAGTGAAAAAAATTGGGATGAATTTCGTTTGAAACTTCGGGAATTATTTTACATCCTAATTTCATTAACGAAAATGATCGAGAAATTTTTTTTTTTTGAACAATTAAAAATTAGTAAAACCCGCAAAGTATTCATTAAAAGTTAACACGACGAAAAAAAATTCTGAGTTCTGTGATTGTTAGGTAGGGACAATTGCGACCAGCGATTTGCGTTGCATAAGTTTAAATATTCCGGATAAAGCATCCCCTGCAGACTTAACGTTGTTACAAACTTTGTCGGGAGAGCACTTCCCGTTTGGTGGCAGTTTTTTCCCAGACTGAGTGGATAAATGCAAATGTTCGTCACTTTTCTCGCAGCATTAACCTGAGTTATGCGAACAAATTAAGCTTGGCCACGAATTGTTCAATGGTTTTTTTAAAAAGAAGTTTGAAGTGGAAGTTAAAAATCACTGGAACAATTTCGCTTGTTTCTTGAAAATGAAAAATGGAAAAATCCGTTGACATTTTTCGCAAATTGAGTTTTTTGTAATTGTAGTGGACTATGGTGAAGTGTAATATAAAATCTGGTGATTTGCTGAATTTGTTGTATAGTTAAAGTAATGTAACACCATCGCATTGAATACGCTTATGGAAAAAAGTGGGGACTACTCACGTGCACTCGTACTCGTTCCACAAGTCGACACATTCAAAAGGATCAGGGCAAATCACGTTGGAACATGGTTTGTTCGATGGACAATTCTTCTCCAAATTACGAGCCATGGTTGCTTGTCCCCACTGAGTGCCATTCATCGCAGGAGGAAGGGGTAGATGCTTGCCTTCAAGTCTATTAGAAGAAGAAATTTGCTTGAAATAAATTTAGTTTAAAAATGTTGTAAACATTTTACCTTATATCGTCTAAACAGCTTTTTTGGTAGTCGGCGTACACTTCGAAGGTCCGGACTCCAGTGTACTCGGCCTTGCCACCTGCGTAAACTCCTTCTTGCTTGTCCACCAGCAACCACTGATGTCCTTCGAACTCAAAAGTCTCATTATACCGACGTCCTTCACCGCCATCCAGTTCCAAAGTTGCTGCCGAACCGTACCTGTTTATCCTCACCACATGCCACTGACCATCGTCCACTGTGACTGCATTCAGCCATAAATCCTTTTCTTCTGTCCTCAATGAATTCAAATTATAACGAAAATGGAGCCGAGCTTCCTTGATTTCCAAAATTCCATATTCCCGATTGTGTTGATCGCTGACTCTGAACAATTCGCCATGTTGTTCTCGCGTTCTGAATCTGAGCTGAACCTGGGTACTGTACCGATCTGGTTCGAAACTCAGGGCGTACTTCACGTAGCTCTGCTGCTTGAAGGTGGTAGGGATCGTGGGAATGTTGCAAGCTGGCCCTGTCCAACCTGGTCTGCAATGGCAACGCGCTTCACTGAAACTTCCTACACAATTTCCGTGTTCCCAGCATCTAGCTGTTTGCTCGCTCTGAGTGCAGACCTCTTCCGTTTGGGGACATCCTGCCACACTGTTCCTGGACAAGCCCGGATGCGCCAAGTCGTACAATTCGCTGTTGTGCACGACGTTCCTTATGCAGCCATCGAAACCCTTGGAAGTGGGTGCATAGTGCCAATAGTACAAGGACTGATCGAACTGTTCTCTGTACAGTCCACCGATTTGTAGAGGTGAATTAACGTTCAGGTACTCATTGAAAGGTGGAATTTGGCCTCGGGCTTGACACGAGGAGTCATCGAATTCAGGCGGAGTACCGTCCTCCATTTCGGAAACTTCGGCTGACTTGCAGTAGTCCACCACCATTCGGACGTTCTCGGTGTCCCAGAATAAGTCTATTCGATGCCATTCACCATCGTCCAAGGTCTTTTTCGTTTTCACTCGGAGTTCCAGAGTACCAGAGCCGAAGTCAATCAACAATCGTGGGAAACCGCGTTCTAATTCTAGTGATATGAAGTCTGAAATAAGTACCTCGTCCCTTTCGGGAGGGACAATTGGGCCGTTGTAGAGAATTAGACCATCTGCTTTTCTAGTGACGAATTCGAGACTCAGGTGAGACGTGTCACACATGTCCAGAGGAGGATACCAAGCCCATCCATTTCCGCGGAAGCTCCTTGTTGTCTGTTGGCACCTGGGTCCTGAATATCCAGCTGGACATGAGCAGTGAGGACCGTATCTACTTTCCCGGCATATTCCGCCGTTATAGCACGGTGTGTTGCGACAGGACTCACCCTTTGAGAAGTTTCGTGCGCCGCAGGTGCATTCGGCCAGTGTGTCTACGCGGACACCCACCAGAGCTGTCTTATTCGCGTTCACCATATACGGCAAGGAGCTGATGTCCAGTGTGTTTGTGCAGGATCCTTCGCACATCTGGTTCTCGTACAAGCACTCGTCAATGCCCACCATGGTTATGTTGATGCCCACGTCCTTTTCAATTTCTTCCCTATGCATCAGAACAATGCCGTTAAGTCGAACTGGCTTATTGTAGGAGGATCCATGAGCAGAGAAGCGAATGTCAGTTAGAGGAGGATGCTTCCTCTTTAGCTGAACACTGAATATATCTACGTTTTCTCTATCCGTGTTTAACAAATCTGCCAGTTTATCTCGGAACCTATCCAGCTTGCTCCTGGATAAACTCTGTGTCCTGTAGTTCCAGACTCTGATAAAATCTTCGTCACTGATTCCCGATATTCGAATCGATCCCGAGCTTACAACTGCGTCGTGCGGAATTTCTCTAACTGTAATCGTTACATTGGCAGGAACATCAGTTTGTGTGTGTTTCCTATCGTAAACCTTGAATCGTAAGTGATATCGTCCTTCTCTCGTTCCAGCACGCATCGTTATCATTCCAGAATCCTCATCAAGTCTGAATCTCTGGTGTTCTTGGGGGTCCCAATAAAACTTCTTATCGGGCAAATCCCAGTCGTCTAAATCGTACACGTATACGCGACCAACTTGTGTGTCAGGAGCTTGTCCTTGATAATTATATACAAATATCTCCTTCGAACCTGGTTGCATTTTATTGTCATTAACATCACCAATAACCACAGTGAGTGTACTTGTGCCTGTCATGGCTGGGCTACCGTGATCCTTGATGACGATTGGGATTAAGTATTCTTTTTGCTGCTCGCGGTCAAAGGATCTCAATGAGGATACAATCGCCATGCCATCTCCGTTGGCGCCCTCTGTAGATATTATTTAACATGTGATTAAAAAAAATGTATATTGTAAAAACGGTTTTAAATATAATCACGAAGCACTTTGGTGCAACAAAACTCTTTTGCTATAGGAAATTTAATATAATCAATATTGACGGAACGGAACATAAAACAATTACAATGATTAATTATAAAACAGTTTTTATTCGATGTCGATAACAGTTTTCGACGTTTATTGTAGTCCCCACTTTCTATATAAACCTGGTCTATGGCAGAGGTCAAAACGGTAAAAGCTTTTTAGTCGTATCAAGGATTTTTCTCGATATTTTCCCACTGCTAATGGAATAATGGAAATGTGTTGAGAACTTTAAAGAAATCTTCTTTCTTTTCTGGTTGTTTTTCCGGGAGTTCTTCATTTATTGTACAAATAATTTAATTAATTTTTAAGATAAGCAGGCAACTCGGAATTGAATCAGTTTATTAGAGGAAATGCGAAGTTGGTAGGAAATGAAGTTGGTAATTTGTGTGCCAGGGAAATCACTTCAATTACATCTGGTGGGAACTGGAGCAGAGGAAGTGACTGCGGAACTATTTCCAATTTGCGAGCGGAAATAATTCGGAGATAAACTATTTAGGCGACGAGAGATTTTCCGCGTCTTTTCACACACTCTGACATTCAGTTAACTTATTGGATTCTATCTTATCAAGATGGAGGTCATTCGATAATAGATAAAGGCGAAAAAAACCTACGTATTGCTGACTGCTGTAGTAGGCTGAATCAGTCCTGCTCCTTGAGGGGACGTGAAACAGATTTCACCAGCGGTGATGAATTCGCGTAATGGCGGCGGCGTAAAGGATTGGAAGGAAACAAGTCGCGGTTGCTATGGACAAGCAGTTCCACAGAAGACAACTTGATGCTTTCATTTGTCACAGAGGAAAGCGATAGTCGGTGGGTCTTCTTAAGTGAGCACAGGCATGCAAAGCAACCCAGAAACTTGGAGCAATCATAAAATGTCGGAAACGTGAGGAAAATAAATTTACTTGCACAACTAAAGGAGGTCAGCTGGTCCTCGGGCAGATAAATTGCTTTTCCATTAGTTTGTGTGACTCAAGGAAGCGACGGTGCTCAAAACAATGTACTGTGGATTTTATGGTTTCTTGACTTTGTGAAATCCTTTAACACCTCGGGGAATTTCATTTGTTTGCTGGCTCGAGGTGTTTCTGGTAAGAACTGTAGAAAATTTGATCTTTCTTCAAGTCGGATAAAAGCATACCACTTTTAGGAGAATTATTTCGCTTCACGGTTTCACTTTCTCGAGATGATTATTTTTCATCATTTTCAAAATTTTAGTGATAGGTACATAAATTTTGAATTGAGAATATTTTACAAACAAAATCATTTTGAATATATACATGAGTAATGATTAATACGGTAACCAAATATACAGCAACAAACAGAATCTACTGATTTTCCATTTTAAGTCACTGAAGAAGTTGGATGTCAGTCGTCAAATCTTATCTGGTAATGACGCTCTTAATTATACGAGTGCAGAACTTGGTGTTATCGACCATTAGGAGTCCGAAGGTGAAGAAGATCAGGACCACCACTCATGATTCACGAATAGCAATTCTATTGTCCCTATTCCCATTGTGCCACTTTGACCTCTTCTCGAATTAATATTCAATTAAATCCTGTTGAATGAGAGGAATGAATTTTATGGGTGGCTAAAATGCGATCGAAATTCTGTGAAGCATCGTCCTGCGCCCGAAGGAAAAGCGCACATGTTCCTAGCTTGTTCACTTACACCTAATTATGCAAATATAATTGAACGCATTAACTTTCAATAATGTTGTTAGATCAATTCAATAATCATCGATTACTACATGAATTATGACTTCGAAATTGGATACTGGTCGAATTGGAGCGTTTCGTCCTGTAAATTGTGTATTTTAAAATTTTAATGCTAAACCATTAATTACCAATGGTATCCGATACTATGCAGGATAAATCTGTGGCGAAGTCGGACTAATTGCTGTAATGCCCTTCCACTATTATTTTAATCTCATCTGGCTTAATGGAATCCTTTTTGCAATTAACTTAATCGCTGCAATCGCGATATGTGTGTAAAATCCATATAAGAGATTTTTTGCACAAAACTCTTGAAGAATTGTACAGAAAAATGTAAGCCCTTGGGAAATTTGAGGCACACCAAAAATTTATGGATGGCATTAGGAATGTATGTCTCCAGAGAACTAGTTCGTCCTTCTTTTGAAACCATCTCTACTGAAGTATGGCTAGGTAAGTTTGAAGTTTGAGATATTTCAGGACGAGTCTGAACATTTCATTGCTGGGCCATAAACATATTTTATTAGGTTTTATGTTTTAAGGCCCTAGGAAGGAGTATACCAATATAGAGTTCAAGTAGATTTCAACTCTGCACCGCAGAGATATGTACTTATATTCGGAAATCCTTTGAAGAACGTCGGGAAAGCATCCTAGGTCCTGAATTAATTACTTTGTATAAATTCGTTAAAAACTTGTATGAATTTTCATAGATTTCGTTTTCAACATATTATGCTACAAAAGATAAGTATTTTATATGCAATATTCAGGACAGTTTCCAGAGTAGCGTAACGACATAGTCACATGCATTTGCTTTTAAAGGCTCTCCGTAAAAGAATTAATGATATTTTTTAAGATATATGAACATTTTGAATACTTTGATCATTTTCTGGCGTCAATATTCTGAGTACCTACAAATTATTCAATAAGAAGTTATGACTACCATCGAAGCACCATAGATCTCCATTATTTAATATCCCAGAAAAACCAATAATTTCTGAATTAAGCAGTGTTGTGAAAATATTGTATTTATGGAATATTTCGATCAACATTTTCTATTTCTGTATGTAGTTCAGAATATTAAATTTCCCTGTGCATAAAACTTTGAGAGGAAATACAAAAGAAATCAAGCTTGCTTAAATTGTAAAACATTATGAAAAACTGCGATTAAATTTCTGCCTCTGATTTAGCAATCTTTTTAACTATCTTTTTTTTGCATCAAAAAGGTAAGAACGTGTGCAATATTGAAATATTTTTAAAATACAGCGGATGTTCTACCTGAAAGAAAAAAACCATTTTTTTATGTTAAAAGTCTCATTAAGAGTTCAATATGGCAAGTATTGAACGAAGTCAATCTCTCTGTTAATTAATATGAAATGAGCTCAACGTTGTAACGATCCTTATTTGCTTTACTAAAGTCAATCACTAATGGGATAGCTATTAAAATCAGCTCGACATTTTCAATTTAATATGAAAGGTTTTCCAAGTATTTAATTTTCACTGAATATCCTCTTTTGGTTATATTGTAATTAACTTATTCCTTAAATGACCAGAAACAATTTTATCACATGAAAAATTCGAAGGTAAATATAAATTAAAAAATTTAAGCCGTTGCGTTGTCATACTTTTAATCATTTACGGGATGCTATCGATAAATGGAAGTTTCAATTACAGAAGTTGGGCGAAATTTATGTTAGAGCAAAGAGATATTGGATTTTTTCCAGTCATTTATTTAATTATTTCATTGATTTACCTTTGAGTGTAAATACCGCTCTTAAATCAATGGGATTGGATGAATTTTTCTGGTCGTGAAGAACGTTCGGTGCAATTCGCTACCATTGTGCAAACTGCGGAGAGACCTCTTTGCGGATTTAATTTCCAGTTTCAATAATTCGGCTGTGTGGTTTGATTTGTTATACACATTGCCTGGTTTCACACAATCGGATTACCCTTCCAAAGCTTCTCCATGATTTCACAAACTGAATTTCTGTTCGTTGTAATCATCTCTAAGCGGTCTCATATTGTCATCATCATTTCATAGATAATTCCCAGGGCATGTTCTCTGGGGTAGAATGCGCTTTTGTGCATAAAATATCTTTAGATGTGATAAACTGCCACTTGATGCATATAACCGACCAGGACTTCCTAAATATGCATGACAAACGTCATCTATTTGATCTTGCGAATATCAAAGTTTATACCGAGAAAGCAAGCTTGAGACACACTGTAAATAATTTCACAATTAAAGGCCTACAATTTTCTATAACATTAGTTCTATGCTAAGCCGCCATTGGTCGTATGGGATTAGAAAAATATAAATATAGAAACAGTTGTTTAGTTGCACCTTTTTGCAGTGATTTTCATAAGAAATTAAAAGCTAATTTTTAACTATAACTATTGACAAAATACTCACTTTGATCCTGTTCCACCTTGAAGGACGCGCGTATGATGTCATCAGCCCCGGGGTCCAGTCGGAATTGGAATGGTGGTCCATTGCTCTTGGAACGATCGTCGTCGTCAGTAGCAAGTATTTCGACAACTTTACGCGGCGGTACATGTTCAGGAAGCACAGGCCTGTAGTCCTTAAGGAACTTGGGTGCATTGTCATTAATGTCCTGAACTACAACCGTTAATGTCGCTGTCGCAGTCCTGGGCGGTATACCATCGTCGATGGCCAGGATTTTCACTTGATGTCTAGGAACTACTTCTCGATCGAGGGCGCGTTGAATTGATACAGTGCCCTCTTGGTTGATGGAGAACTGTCGTTGTCTGTCCGAGGATCTATCTATCGAATAGGATACTTTGCTCTTACCACCCTGATCTGGGTCAGTGGCCTTGAACTTTTCCAATGCAGTGCCCAATTTAGTGTCTTCAAAAACTGAAACTTCAACATTAGCACGCTCGAAATGGGGTTTATTGTCGTTAATGTCGCGCAGTTTCACCACGACCCAAGAGTATGCGACGTGGTACTTATCGTTGTCGTTGTCTTCACCTTTATCGTTAACTTGTATACGGAAACGGAAGCCATTGCTTTGTAGCTGATCCTCGTAATCGAGCGGTTGAACGATTTTCAAGCTTCCGGTGCCGTCGTTATTTCTCACCATCGTGAACTTATCAGCGCCGTATCCGCTGTTGTCAATGACCTTGTACTGGAATTTATTTGTTTCATCCTCGTCGTGAACTGTGACAGTCAGAATGGGCATTTCTGGAAGGTTGGTGCCATCTGTTTCGTCGACTTCGGTGAACCATTCATCTTTAGTAAATTGCGGGGGCATATCGTTTATGTCTTTCACCCGAATGGACGCTGTTCCCGTCCCTTTCAACCCCCCGCCATCCATTGCAACTACTTGTATTGAGTAATCTGGAGTTCGTTCCCTATCTAAGCAACAGACAGCCGTTTTTATCACACCGGTTTCGGGTTCGATTTCAAATATAGGTGAACCCGTCTCCTCCTCAATCACGTTCTTCTCAATCGAATACACCAGCTTCGCATTAGAGCCCTCATTTGGATCATCGTAGTCGACTGCCGTCATCGTCATAACCACCATTCCGGCGGTACCGTTCTCCGTCACATTACCAAAGTACACCCCCTGGGGGAATATTGGCGCATTGTCGTTGATATCTTTTAAATTAACTTGAACATCAGCATATCCAACCAGACCTTCGCCACCTTCGTCTTGGGCAAACACTGTAAAGCGCCATTGCGGACGCCCATTGGGCTGGTCCCGGTCCAGGGGCTGCAAACGATTTACTCGATTATAAATTTATTTAACACTTTGCAGGATATGATATGTGGGCAGGAAATATGAGTCCGTACCTACTTCTACTACTGTAGGTTCGGACGCAAATGCTCTTGAAAGCCAGACTTATAGCCATTGGCACAGCAAGGACTTTCAGAGTCTCTGCTAAATCTGCTCCAGTCTAATTTATGTGGTTCGATCGGTGTAAGACATTCATCGTAGCGTGTTTTGTGTGATGGCATTAATTTGGCCTGGGAGTTCAGTGTCCTATCGGGAGTTATTGCTCTCTTTGCAGAATTTTAATGTCCACCCGGAGCTGGTAAGCCCACGGGACAAATGCATAGAATCCTTTTGGGTTCATGCATGAAAAATGAAAAGACAAATTTTCTACTGTGAATCCATTGAATTGAAAGATGTAGAGCCTTCCCCATAGGACAGTAGCTCCTATCCCAGCTGCTCTTGTTGTTGATGTCGCTGCTATTGTTATTGAAGTTTGCATGGTGTAATCCCGCACAAGAAAGCACCATTCTGGCGTTCAATTAAAAAGTCTGTACAGAACAAATGCAATGTGCTGCTTTGTAGTTAATGGATGTACTCGGCTCTGTTTTCCTCTGACAAATCCCACTACCCCCTGATCTCATCTGATTTGAGAGTACGTAAGGCTGCACCGGGTTATTTGCTGACATGTCCACCCCTAGCACCCCAGCAACCCCTCAGTGACTGGCACATGTAACCCACAGTAAAAAGACATGCTTTGTTGGTACTTAGATTTTAAAATGAAGTTTTATATTAAGTATCGCGTCTATTTTCCATGCCACAACAAAGAGCAACTCTTTATCTTGCATAATAATGGCGAGCTGCTCTCACGTTTGCTTTTGATTTCCCATTAAAGTTTAAACTTGAGCACTTTTGTCACATGATAAGACGTTTCCCCTTATTCCGGAATAGTGCAGATTGTGTGGGCGTCATATCGCTCAAATTTATAGAAGTGGAGGAGTGTTTATACGATTTTGAATATTGTTGCAATTGTTGCCCTTGTTATATTCCAAAATAACTATTTCATACATGTGTGCATTATACTTCGTTTGAAAAGTAGCGACATTAGATTTAAAGCACGTAAATTGCAAAATGAACAAAGACTTTTTTGAAATTCATTTTTATCTCATTTTCTTTTGAAATTCGGTCATCGAACTTAAAGCTATTAGTCATTCGTTAGCTTTTTGCCGAAAATTATTGAAAATTCAAGGAAATTCTGCTGATACAGAGATGAATAAAGCAACTGATGAAATGATTTTTACTTTTTTGCAGTTATAAGAAGGATGGAGTAAACATCAAAATGATTTCGCCAGATTATAACTTGTTATTAATCAAAATTTTTAGGAGTTTTGATCTTATATAATGAAATTCATGGTTTTTGTTTATATTCATTAAGTCTCTGGAAATTTGTAAAAATGGAAAAAAACAGAAATTGGTATTTATAAATTACCATTTATGAAAGATGGCCGCAAACTTTGAATATGAAAGTCATTCAGGTCGATTGACCAATTAATAATACTTTGATATCTTACCAGAGCGGTTGCCATGATAATTGGGGTTTTCTGTTTTGGGAAAATGTCTTCGAATTTCTTTTATTATATGTTCCTGATTCCATTGAATTTATGATGAGCTGTGCTCGTGTAATGAATTTCTTTTACCAGCCTGAGGACATAACAAACATTAGAATAACAAAGAAAATAAAATCCTCTTAAATTATAATACTTTAAGTAGCAATAAGCCCGAATGTGCTCCATACGCCAATAGAAATTTACATTGCTACTATCATACAAAGATATTCAATTTTTTAATAAATTTGCTGGAAGGCTTCTCAAGCATTATCCTTGAGTATTTTGACATTTGATTTGGAATTTCGATCAAGTGCTCAGAAAATTGACTACAACTAGTCTTCATATAGTGAAAGATGGATGCCTAAATGAATTGATGCTTAACCCGGAAGTCAAACATGTGCGGTGGAGAGGAATCATCCTGATATCCTTAGGCGATAATTGAAAATGATTGATTAGCACAGTTAGTGCAAATAAGGGATGTTTTCAGTCCAAAGTGGTTAGGTCCTGAGATTGAGTTGATAGCTTTTCGAGTCTAAATTGGATCCTGGTAAACATTTGTTTGTAACACGGACAAATATTTATCCCTCGATGATGTGTGCAATGTTTCTATGTTCGAAATGAACGGATCAAGTTCAAATATTAGCAATTTTGACTGAATATATTCTTCTTTGTAAGATAAACAATTGAAGAAATAGAACAAATGAACGTAATAAAGTATGTATTTTAATTCGTCCTTTTCTTATACGTTGGATTTTGTGAATATCTGTACACGTTAGTTTCGTTTTTGTTGCAACAAATACCAACAACGTGAGCTTGAAAAACCTGTACTAAACTTTACTAGGATTCAAGTATAATTACAAAAACTCAAATTTAATGACCGCTGCAATGCTGCATGGAGGAACATACTTCGCTTGGCAGTAAACATTTTCATGTACTTGAATTGCAAAAGGCTCAAGCTGCCCAGCCTATTTGTTACTAAGGGTGCGACATCACACCCTGAAATAAGTGAGACCCAAAAAGTGAAAAGTGTTCAAAATTTGTGGGCAGCATTTATAAAACGTGTTCCTAGGAGGGGGGATATAATCAATCACTTTTTTGAAAGAGATGCTAAGCAAGCGATCCGCGCATGCAGATTGCAGACAGCATATCTCTAGTTCTTCGAGTTTCTTATCTTCCTCTAGGGGATTCGTAATGGTTCATCAAAATAGTATTTGAAGGCCATGATGAATTATTTATCACAGGTATACCTATGTATAAATTTTTTTTGGCCATATCAACTTTTTTTGCACTGGAGATATACCCTTCCCTAGATGATCCTGAGCCTTTATTATAGCTAGGAATATAGGGATAAGGAGGACACTGCATGTATGCTCAACTTACCTTCAAAACGAATATTTCACCCGTGGTTCGATTTATGTCGAATTTGCTATTTGCAGGATTATCTGGGTCAATCCCTTGGCCAGTAAGGAAGTAAACAATGTTCTGAGGCCGATCTTTGTCACCGTCAGTTGCCGTTACCTACAGAAGTAAAGCATAATTGAATATTAATTTAGTCTCTATAATTATCAAGATTCCTTTGCAAACAAAACACATAACATCCGCAATCTAGAAGCACGCTCAGTCGCTCAAAGCATTTATGTAACACTCAAATCCTGTACTTTCTGCACTTGTAATTGCATCTCGGAAACATGCAGAAGGGCCGGATTTCCACTGCCATTCATAAGTAAACTATTTTTGTATCATGCATCTGGTAGCGCAATATTCTAAATAGGAGCGGATTGATGTGTTGGGACGCTCGGGTTCAAGCATATATAGATTTAAGCTCACTCAAAAGGACACTAACTGATGGGTAACGTGCGGGGCTCTAAGATGCAGCAAACATGCAACGCACATCCGATCACAAGTACACATACAAGCAGATGCTACTGTAGTACCGCTTTGACTGAGTCTACATCAGCTAATGCAATGTGAACTCTACTTTTAGAAAACTATGCCCAGATCTGATTCCTTTCATATTTGCTTCTCATCCTGTTGAAAATTTCTGTTAAGTTTTGATTTCAGTCTCGTAATGACTACCGAGATACTGTCCTGGGGATGAAGGGTAATTATTTCATACGTTGGGGGTGGCTCTGCATTTTTTCCGTATATATCATATTCATTCGTATTTTCTTCTCGCAATTTATGCAACTTTATGCTGCGCCCGAGCATCCCCAGGGTCGTTCCGGGGCGAAGATAAACGAACGGGACTTGGAAGTGACATATTCAATGAAGATTTATTCGTTGCAAAGGATTTCAGATTTGTTGTAGAAATTAACATTGGAAAAGTAAATATGAAATGCTTTAATTTTTGCGACTGAGATCTGTCATGTTTTTAGAGGTTGGGGAGGTACATGGGGTGACGGGGTGTGTTTTAGTTTTATACCCGATGACATCACGAGGCCAGCGAGGTTCGTCACTAATTGTCATGGTTCTAAAGAACGATGAAGTAATCAACACATCGGATTTTCACGAAGTGCTGTTTATTAAATAAAAAATATCAAGCTTTACAAAAGACTCGTATGTGCTCTTTCTATATGAAATTCATAATCGAATTTTTGCGCTGTTATCGAATTTGATCGCAGTTCAAAGGGAGTTTCATAATATTAATGAACATTTATAAATGAATATAACTCATTGACGCTATTTAACTCGTATTTTGGGCAATGGCCAAACAAGTGCACATTATTGGCAAAGGAATATGGCTTCTTGCCATTGATTACAAAAACTTTGGTACTGGGAGAGTCATTTAAAATTGGTCAACCCAAAATGAAACTTTATAGACATGACCTAAAACAATAAAATTAAATTGAATGATTTTATATTTAAAATGAGCAAGCAATTTGAATACTTCTTTAAAAACAGTAAAATATTTGTAATGACGATGAATTCAATCTAAATTTGTTCAATGTTATCCGTTGCTACATAAAATTCATTGATTTTAAATATTCTAGAAATTATATAATTCCGACTCCTCCCACGGTGGGAGTTTTAATGTACGTATTTCTTTTGTGCATCAACTGTGAAAGCTACAAATAATTATTTTAAGTTATTTTTCTTGAGAAATTTTACTGCTGAAACCATAAAAGGCAATCATCGTAAAATCCATTCGAATTCCTCTGATTTAGTTTAACGATCTTTTTCTCCTTTTTAAGCCTCGAAACTTTCAAAGTACTGAAACTATTCTGCTTTCGAACAGCACTAGAAATTTTAATGATTTGTTTTTACAGGACTTCCTGCTTCTGTAAGATTAATTAAGTGCGACAGCTTCGGTATTTTTTCCATTATAAACTTTACTGTCACTCCATCGGAGATTAAGCAGAGATAAATGATAGTAAGCATGTTGATGTTATTTCCGGCGAAGATCTGGTAGTCATTAATTTGCTCATAAAGAAGCTTTAGCACTCCCTGGAAGGAACTAATCCCTAAAAAGTACGTAAATGTTTCAGGATTTTGTTCTCCTGCAGCTTGTCTTACACCATTATTTTCCAAGATATTCAATTTTATGTTATTTTGTTACATTTCATGTAATTTCACTTTCTTGCGGAGAAACTTTGCCTCATCTTAATGGTCGGCTACTGCCTTGAAGTTTTATTGGTCCCGGGCGGGTGGGGGAGTGTGTATAGATATCATCACTAGGGATTATAAACTCGTCGATTCTCAGAATCAAAGATGCTCAAAGTTCGAAATTTATAATTTTATCAGGACATTTTGAGCGAAAAGATCTGAGGAAGTGTTCAAAGAAGTCGTAAATCACAGAACCGCACGGTACCCGCAAGTCACAACTTGGGCTTCTATGTTAAAGTAATCAGGATTTTGGGGCGCCTCATCCATTCATGTGATTGACCTTTTTTCTTTGTTGAATTCCAACACAAATGCGTATCCCTGCGGTCCTAAGACCTACAGCATTTACATTCCCGATAGCATTCTTTTCGATAAACTTTAAGGGACTTTAAAATTTTATTTATCATATTCTTCGGTATTCATCGCGGAAACGGGGAAGTTTTAAAATAAATTTGTATACCTTAGCGACTTTTTGCAAGGTTTTTTTATCATTGATTTGTGTTAGTGAAAACTTTTTATGGAGAATTTTCAAAAATTTACACATTTTAAAAGGCCTACATACAAAAAAAACGTACTACACCCATTGAATTTGTATGAAATGTAAAAATGAAGTTAACACGAATATTGAAACAACGTTTTCAGTGTTCTCAAAGTTTTCAATTACTCCCCTAAAGTTGCACAGTTTTGTACATCAACTCAGTAACTAATGACCCCGCGGAACAATGTTACACCCGCGAGAGCGCGCTTTAAAAGTGGTCTAATTTTCATCGCGTTGAGTTATCGATGGCGGCTTCCGTGAATATTTTGGTTGGAAGTTTAAATTAAAATTGAATTGAATTAAGAGGGTCGGCTAATGCTTGTTTTTTTATAGCTGGCAGTTCGAGCGGTCAACCCTCAACCCAATTTTAGCCATCACCAGGAACCGGGAAATGTTAAAATTAATTGGAGCTGGATGTTTGAACCAACTGGTAATAACACAGTCATTGAATTTTTGTTGGAATTGCTGGTGGAGCAGGAGCATTCATAAACGTAAATAGTAGGTACATTTTTTAAATTTCTATTTATAGATTGAATGAATTTTTCATATTTTATTTCAACTCATTTTACTTAGAAATACTGAAAACTGTTTGTTTGAAACGTTGCCATTTTATTTTGAGGGAGGACTTTGGGTTTGGAGGCCAATTTTGTAATTGTCGTTTTTGTTTTTGGACTTGCTCTTAAAAATTGGTAGTAAACTCGCGCGTAGTATTTATGCTTAAAAGAAAGTTTCATTAACAACGAAAGTTCACTGCGAATTCGTTTCTTGAATTGAAAAAAAAAAAATCCCTGTCGGCAGGCCTACAGGCTGAGGTAGATTTCGAAGTGTTTCGATTGCGTTTATTGGTGTAATTTATTTTAAAATCGATAAACTAGTTATCGATTCAGGGACTCAGGGAGGCATGAAACGAAAAACTATGAAATAAGAATTTTTCGAAAGTTGTGACATGGTATTGATCTCAATAGGTAGATTTTTATTCGAAATCTACCTAAAAAACACCAATGATTTTTCCGATATCCATAGAAAGTTAAAAGTGCAAACAGTAGTAAAAGAGTTATACATAAAATAATTTTGTATATTTTAATGCATTTTACTGTCTAGAAATTTTAGTAGGTATCTACTTATACAATAATAGTTTTTGAACATTCCAGAGTTATTACTTAATACTTTTTGACTTAAGGAAAACTTAGTATGTTGCCCGTTATTTTAATGAATTTCGATGAAAAAATCTTCTTTTTCGGAGTGCGCGTGTAAATATCAAATTTGCATCACAATTTTCCTCGTATTTTAATTAAACAGAATGGATAATTTTTAAACTCGAAGCTTTGTGATGTTTAAAATTGAAACACCACCGATTTTCTTCTGGCTGAAATCGTTTTTATGCTCATCCACTTGTTAAATTCCTTCGAATAATTTTCTTTAGCTTTCCCTCCCCTTTTGGAGTTTTAAATTCAAATTGGACCATTAAGAGGATAGCGATGAAAATCAAATAGAAAATGCAAAGCTTATTATAAAATAACCTTCATTTGATCTTGCTGCTTTGTTTGATGTACTTAAACTTTTGTATTTTTTCACTTGAATGAACAATTCAAATCAAAAGCGGATTGATTTAATATATATCATTCAATTAATAAGGCAGTGCTAAGTTAAATGTTTATAATATAATAATGCCACACAAGTCAAAATCCACTAGGGAAAATATTGAATACGCTAAACAATTTAAATATAACATTTCATTTTGACTTTGTACATAATCAGATTTGATCTTTGCAAAACATTTAAAGAACTTTGCTGTGTATTGTTATTTCGTTAAATTTGTTTGAATACAACAAAATTATGAATTTTTGTTTTTAATTAAAATCGCAGAATCAGATACACATAAAATTAAATTTAGAAAAGTAGAACGCTTTAAAGCGTAGCTGTACGAAAAAATAAGAAAAGTAATGTCGTTTCTCGTTTCCAATCAATGGAAATTTTCAGACCTACTCATTAGTACGGAAATTAATTACAAAAATATAGGAAACAATTTTTTAATGGGATTTCGTCAAACTCTTGTGTGTGACAAAATGAGGGATACTCGTCGACAACGACTCCCCTCGAATCGTGTTACATCAAGGAAGTAATTAAACTTAACAAGAAAACCACAAAAAATGTTTTTCGAAAGCATTTACTAAATTATAAGCGACGTAAAGTTTGGATCGTTTTATAATTAATTAATTAGAAATAACAATTAATTTCTTTGAATTTTCATATTAAAGTATTGAAAATTCTAAAAGTTTATTAACAAGGAAATTTATATGAAACTTTGGCAATTTTTTGTACTCTTTACAGAAGGATGCTTTTTGGTGTTAAATTAATGAAGAAATTATCATTGAAACAAAGAAAAAAGAATTTATGGTTCAGTGAAGAAAAGGTCGTCTAAGCAGTCATGGAAAATTAATATAATTTTTGTAGAAATATAAAATAAATAAATATATATAAAGATTCTAGTCCGTAGTTTTTCAATTTCAGAGCTACTTTCTAAGTTAGTATTACTGTACAATTGTTAGTCTTTTTAATAACCTGAATGCCTTTCTTCCGTTAGTTACACTTGAAGTTTACAAGGTATCATTCGTTTAGAATACACATGGAAAATGTACATACGATCCACATCATATGTATGTATATTGTATCGTTATATAAACAATATAAACCTGTAGCATAGAAAAGGGCGTCTCCCTTTGTTCATCCATAACTTTTTTGTACGTGTTCTGAGGAAAAACCGGTGGTAAATCGTTGACATCCCGGATATTAATAACAATCACGGTCTCATTCTCGTTGAGGCTGTCTGAAGCAACCAACTTCAGTGTATACTGTGCGGAAATGAAAAAAAAAAACAAAACGAAAAAATTTATAAATAAAAAAATTGAGGGATTCAAAATATTCACATAGTCGAAAGTTGTCTGAGTAAATTCTATCCAACACCAATAAATATATAAAATTGTTGAACACGTTAAAATAATTTTAGCTCAGTAGCCTATAAATCCAAATTATTCATCTGATCCACTTTATGCTTCCGTGATAAATGATTAATTTTTATATTTGGTCGCCGCACACTGAACAATCCGAATTTAATTTAATTAGTCGAGATGCAATTTGGCCACGGCAATTCGAGCGCACCGTTTTACAATTGTATAAATTTTCAGTTTGGCAAGGAAGTTCGTCGATTCCAGATAAAAAAAACATTGGAAAAACAATTTATTCAATTGTTAAGATACACGGCGCTGTGTAAGGATAATGAAAAAACAAGGCGTTTTTCACTTAAAACCGAAATCAGGCGCGATTCATTATCGGGACTCGCTAATAAATTGCCAAAGGCGGAATACGCGTGCAGGCCATTGTGATTTAATACCATGGAAATGCTGCAAATCAACACCACGATAAAAGATTATTTTAATTAATGGTGGAAAATGAAATTTCACGTAAATGGATGAAATTGTTTCGAAAGCTTATTGATTGCAGTTTGGTGACTGTGGAAAGTGTGGCAAGCACCTTGCAGTCATTGATACTCGTCACTTGAAATTTTAAAGGATCTTTACACACTTTTTATCAAACTTTTTCCACTTCTCACTTGAATTCAAAACCAAGACAAAAAAAACAATGAAAGAGAGTCTTCCAGAACGGCAAAATATTTGAAAGCTCAAGAGCATTAAAAGCATACAAAAGGATGGAGCATTACATTGCTATTGTTGTAAACTGATAGGAAACAAAATCTGAAAGTTCTCTTGACAATGGAAACGCACAATAAAAAACTGAATGTCACTGAAAAAGCTTTTAGCATGCGATTGTTTGTGGAATTAAACCATTAAAAATGATGAATGAAAACTCTTAAGGAACATAAGAATAAAACACGAAAAATTGAACCCTTTGACTGGAAAAATTTCAAGACCTGTAACACTCGTTTTGGCAGATTTCTATCGTCCTCTTCGGTGATTTGGGTTCGGTAGGTAGGCCGTTCAAAAACAGGTGGATTATCGTTGACATCCTTAACGTGGATAATAACCGTTGTATAGTTCTCCTTGAGATTATCTGATGCCGCTAAACGAAGTTCGTACTACACGTGGAAAAAAATGTTAGTTGACTTATTCTATGTGAGTTTTTGTTTTTGATAAACAGAGTGATTGCACCAAATTGTTACAAAATTCTCTATACATTTGCATTGTGGTGTTGAATGGTTTAATATTGGCAATTGACACAAGCCCGGAAAATTGATATTTTTTTACTTCGAATAACTATAGACAGTTTTCAGCAATGAATACCAATTACCTATACTGTTTTCATCGCGAATTCTTGCTGAAGTATGCCAATCGTGTTTATAATTGTTGTAAAGAGCCAACTTAATGAATAGTTACGATTTTTGCGAAAAACAAAAATTCAAAACAAAAGGATATTGTTTCCTGTATCACGTTTTACCAACACTTATAACAGTCCGCCTATAAAAAATTATGCTGACATGAACACTCATTGTTTATACAGTACAGAACAAATGGATCCTCAACCAACTGCCACTGGCAAAATTGTTGCAGTTTTATCAGTGTATGTTTTATGCACGAATGAATGTGTCCGAATTCATTTGAAAAGGATATTTGGGAGCCTTGTGCACAGTGTGGAACATAAATATTCATGTGAACGTGCACGAGGTTTTTAATTTAGTGCGTGACCCAGGTCCTTGTTTCATTGATCCCGAAAAATCGTGCCGAGCCAAAAACTTTGGTATCTCACATTTCGGGTCAATGGATAATTAGATTCTGTTATATAACGTTCCTGCCATCTATATTTGTTTGAAAAAGTTGTTGACCAAAAAAGTAATTTGATATGACCGAAGCTAGAAAGGGATAACGTAATTAGACCTTACTCTGGTTGATAAAGAACTTAAGAGATGGACACTGGTTCGATTTTCCTGGACATGGACTAATGAACTATGTGTGTCGGTTTTTCTTCAGGATGGTGAATATTGCTTTAATATACGTGAAATAAAATTCTCCGATGTTATTCTTAGGGAACGTAAGTCCTTGAAAAATACAACAGGAATTATATTGTAATCCAGCTGTCAATGAGGGGTTTCCCCAGGATTAATCGCAAAGTGCGGAAACTGGAATAAATTGTAAACAAGAATATCCGCGTATACTTTCTATAAACTTGAATGCCATCATTGCAAGGATTATATTAGTTCCACCGAATATCTCCCATAGGAAAACTTATTTTTTCTGAGTGGAATATCTGATCAAAATGGAAATCCTGGATAAGTGATCACTGATTTATTCCACAAATTACAGTTTGGTTGCCGGATGCTATGAAAATTCCTCAAGTGGCCAATCTTGACCCAGCATTAATATGATATTCGCAAAAGCTATCTCGAAATCTGAGAAGCTGGAATGTGACTGTATACATATTTCTTCCTTATGCTCTCGGCGGACATCCCACATAATCCTTGATAAAATACTGGACTTATTACAGGCACGTCTTGAAGGGCCTGGGTCAGAAGCATTTGAGATAAGTTCCTAAATCCCGATTCATTAGCAAAACATTTACTCAAATTTTCATGCGTCAGGCCGTCATGCGTTCGCTTGTGATCCCTTCGTAACTTGATCCTTACTGATGTTACGCAAGACAAATGCAGAAGCTGTTATCCTGGAGTAATCGGATTGTTAAAATTTAATCATTCTAGTGTACCTGTTGGGCATCCTCATATCATGGTGAACGCATCACTGCAAAGCTTAATTAACTTTTAAAGGATCATTGACATGTAATTCCCGCAGGCAGCTTACGTCACATTTGTTGCCCGCGTTACCGTGAGCGTGGGGAATGGGTCCACATCCCGAAACAAGTGGATGTGTAAGTGGAAATTCGCACGAGATTAAGTCTTTTACTGTGCGGGAACAAACACGGCTCCGGGCTTATGTCATTAGTCGACGCCACAATGCAAGGACGTAAGGATGTTTTCACTTTATTTGTCACTCTGCTTAACAGCCCATAAATTTTATTTGTCGGCGTGTTTCAGTTTTAAGGGTGGAGAGTCAGAACTTTTTTGATCTGAAATGTCCTTCTACTTACCCTTCGTCTCGTCTCGTAGTCTAGGGCGCCCGCGACATAAATGGCGCCTGTCATGTTCTTCACAGCGAAGGCTCCACCTATGTTACCGCTTGTGATCTCGTATCGAATACGCGAGGCTGCAATGGAAATTGATTCGGAATTAGTCATGCGATTGTTGAAACATTGTTGGGGAGAGGCTTATAATGGGTAAATGCAATGTGATAATACAGAAATGGTGTTGAAAATCCGATTCGAATCGACTACAGTGTTTGCCGTTAAATGAAGTTTCGCTTCGGACATGTTAATTAACAGTCATTAGCGTTTCACTTTAGCCCGACATTTTACCAATTTAGACTTCTAATATGTTCCAAAACTAAGTGTGTTGAAATTGGATTATCATACGAGTTACGTTCAGTGGGTGCATTTATCAATATAATTATGAAAAACGAAATAAAAGTGCTAGCTTTAGGATTTTTAAAGCTTCAAATACTTTAAGATTATTTAAAGGATCCTAGTTGGTGAGTACGTACTACAAAAATCAAACACATTTTTCTCACTTCTTTACCTCATTCAGCCATTTTGTTTTTGTTTGTAAACAAAATTAACAGCATGCCCTGTTTTTTCACTGCTTTCATTTTAATTTAAAGAAAAGTGAATTTTTCAAACCATACGAATATATCCTGCGAACAAAATATGAAATATTCGAGTTCGGTTCTTAATTACGACGATTCGCAGTGTACAGGACTCGAATGGAGGAGGCGAAGTTTTCCTGACAAATAATAATTCGTGAGTGAAGAAATGGCAAAGGATGGCGCGATAAAGAGCATTCATCTTGCTAATTAGCGTTTCATTTGAAGTCATTAAAAGTTGTGAGAGTGAGGACAGCAATGTAACCACAGGAAATCAGTCGACCGAAACGGCTTACCTGGTTGGAGAGTGCAAACTCAATTCAAAAGCCATAAGTACCGCGGCTGAATGCTGAAAAAATAAACTTGAATTGTGCTCCTGTCAAAAAAGGGCCCCTGTGGCGCGAAAAAGTGTAATTAGAGATTCAATTATGAAAAGGGTAAATCGAGAAAATGCCTGCATATTAAATATTCAGAAAAGTTTTTCTGCATACACGAATTATGAATGGGAAATTCATCAAGGCACAAAGAATTCGAATGTTGAACTCCGATTTCTGATCTCGAAGTCGGTGAAATATTTCTACGGGAATGTAAAAAGGTCCTTTATTCTAACAAAGAAAGTGACAAGTTCTTGTGAGAAAGCTTGTTTAATGAAAACATGAAATTGCAATTTATTTTCTTTTATAATTATAAAAACACTTGCACACGTTCCAAAATTATTTATTTCATTACATCATGACGCGTTTCGCCTTATCAGGGCATCATCAGACAAATCTGACAAATCAGACAAATCTGATGATGCCCTGATAAGGCGAAACGCGTCATGATGTAATGAAATAAATAATTTTGGAACGTGTGCAAGTGTTTTTATAATTATAAAAGATCATGTTGATGTTCCAACAAGTGCCGTCGAGACATTCTCTTGCAATTTATTAGTTGATTTGTGAAAAGGGTTCCTTTAGAGGAATGCCGCTAATGCAAAGTTTTGAAAAATAGCAAAGCCTACCGAAATGGGGTTCGCAAATGTCTAGCGCAATGCCGGCAGGATTACTATACCTACCACTCATTATTCGAAGGACGATTCGTTGCTGATTGTCTTGCGTGATAAAGTGGACTACCTGTAATGCTGTACATTAATTTGTTATTCCTTTGCGCATAGTTCTACAATATTTCAAGAAGTTTTGTCAAAAGCTGGGCTTTAATAACGGCACCTATAACCTAATCTAAACTTTTAATATAGTTGATCAGAGTCGGCAGAGGAAACGACAAACGAAACCAATTTTTGATATTGTCATATTAAAAGTGCTAAAGAAAAATAGCAAAATTTGTTGATACCGTATTAACAAAAAAATTACATAATTATTTTTCAGGCTCTCGAGGAGATTTTCCGAATTCTGATTGACTACAAAGTGCAATTTCATTAGGGAGTACTGAGGCCCTTTCCTCAATAAGCAATAACACACTATACTACCTGGAGAAAGGCCTCGAATCAGAGGATTGCAATATGGGTTGCTATAGTTGCACCAACACAAATTGTTTGTCTATTAGCTTCGGTAAAATTTGTTAATAATATGTCTTATGTTAGAGTCTTCTTCTTTTGTAATATACTAAATCATAAGGATGCAGAACCTGGCGCACATATTAAAGTGTTATTTTTCTCTTATAATTTATGGACACAAAATTGGATTGAAGTATATATTCACCTCGTAAGTGAAGTCCTTGCTATTGCAGCTCAAGGCAGAACGTCTTTTTCAATCAAATTAAGAACAAACACATACCTACACAGTACACGTACATTTTACAAAAACGTCTTCTACAAGCACAGGACATGCACAGATATTGAATGTACACAATTTAAAAAAAAAATAGGGATTTCGATTTTATACTATGTAGTTGACATTTCTAACTTCGAAAAAAATTCTTAACGGCAGATTTTACTTACAGTGACACACAAATTCAGAATTATTCTTAGAGCCTACCAACACTATTGCACGTTATTTCGTTCACAGGATCGCATATTTCATAAGGGAATTAAAGGGTGGACAAATCAGGTCAGCACTTAAACTCCTTTTATGTGATATCGTGGAAAGGGTTTGTGCCAGCAATTCGACAGCCAGAGATGTTTTAGATATACTTCAATGGCAAAAGTGTTTTGTTCTGGTTAACCTTCCGAAGCAAACAATGAGAGATGATTTTCAGCTAAAAAGTTTATAAATCGAATCTTGTCCACCTCGTGAACTTCGGAAATTCGAACACTTCGAAAACAATAAATAATTTCGATCAATACCAACAAACGGCAAACGGCAAAGTTCTGTTCTCATAAAAAGGGAAAGGACCTAACCCATCCGACCGCATCATGTTAACAGTTTTAACCTCGAGACCAAAACGTAAATCCCTCTTGACAGAATGTCAAAGGGCGGGCGACATTTTGTCTGGAAATTCAATTATGTGTCTTCCTAATACTGTACATCACATTGAGAGGTTTTTATTATCGTCTTAGAGCGTTTTTAGCGGTTCTGGCTTCATTTCAAAATTTCCCAAAAGGGAAAATGGCAAGCTTTTTGTTATCATCAATAGCACACATTGAATTTGCGTGGTTTATTTGGCACGAGTGAAGAAGTTTTGTACATGTCCTGAATCAAGTCATAGCTATTTTATGTTCATTGAATTTAATTACAGATAAAGTGAGAAAATTCCCAAGGCATTTTCCATTGAATGTGCAAGACCGTGGGTGGGTGGGAAAGTTTCCAGGTAAACGTAGCGAAGCTGTGGTACCTTCTTGGTCCCCAGAACATTAATTTGATTAATTTACAAAGCTAAATCTCACGCAAGGACGATTTATCTCAACTGAATTGGAGGTGGCGTCAGGTGAAATTTATTTAGAACGTGCATACCTACAACATGAGCCTTCTCCCAGCGCTTGCTACTTTGGGATTAAAATAAAATATGAATTGGATGACAGACAGGAAGTTCGCAATACAATATAATCCTTCTGCGGGCGTTCGCCAATTACGGCTTGTCGCCGCACTTGAATACGGCTATATGTAATATTTTTGTTATTTTGTTGTTATTTTGTTATCCGTCTACAGGTAAGATGTATACAGGGAAGTAACCAATAATTTGGTGTATTCATTTGGATGGGAACGAACAAATGTGCCCGAAGCAATGCATCTAGATTGCAATTATTAAGATCAGATACAGTTATTGCTGATGGACTTATGCACGAGCGCAAAACACTGAATAAATTCAAATCGCGAAAATGCAAACACAAAAGTGTCCCTTTTAAATATCGAGGTGAGGGCTGAGGTAATTCTATAGGATGTGCAATATAAAAGATACTTACACTCATCGTGATCTTTGGCGGTGACAGTAAGTACCGTGTGCTGAATGTCTTCATTTTCGTCGACCTCAGCTTCGTACAAGGATTTGTCGAAGTACGGAGGATTGTCGTTCTTATCTGCGATGCCAATACGGATGAATTTTGTCACTGCAATGAGAAGAGATGAATAAAACTACGTTAGTATCATATCAATTTAATGGTGTGTAAAATTTTAGTGCTTAGATTACGCCTCGTCCTGGAGATGCCATAACATTGGGCAAACGGCACAAAGGAATTGCAGGAGATTTGCATAAATTGATAGTATTGACCACTCAATTCCGGACGAAACAGTAAGGTATCACTTCCGTTGAATGCATCGGATTTTTATGTGCAACGTTTATGATCGCATCTGATCGTTCCACAAATTCCAGTAAGACGATATATAGCGGAAGGATTCGAAAGTCCTTTTCGAGTAAGCAGAAAACCCTCTTCAGGAATTGCGTGAAATATTTTCGAGCAAGCAATTTGCATTAATGGAAACAAAGTGTGTTCCTATGTTTTCCATGATTTGTGGATTGTTTTAATCCTTATTTGTTGCGGGTTTTAAAACCAAAAACCATTTCCAGATATTCATCCCGTTTTCAATTAACAATGCCAAGTACAACATGACTGACCTATTAGAAAATCTAATAAACAGTTTGGTGTTTAGCAGCGAGTTTAATTTATTTTAATCCTGCAAAACTATGATGACGTTTCCGCCCACAGTTGTTCTAATTAAAATTTGGAAATGTTGCTAACAATGAACTGCGGCATATACATATTAATTAGTACTAGAATTTTACATTTTCCGCCGTGCATTAACAACTGATGAACAAGGAAAAGCAAATACGGATTTATTTTTGGTGAATATATTGAATAGTGTTACAAATTTTGTTGTTTTCGTGTAACTATCTGCAATAAATTATCAAATCCTGATCGGGCATTTGTTGGGGCGGGCGGTCGACTAATATGGGATACTGATTTCATTACCCTTCAACACTTGATTTAGTTCAATTTTACCGAGAATGATTGTCATTGATATAAAGTTTATGATATTTCTAGGCAAATATACCGTCAATTGTTGTTATTCCATTTTTACACTAATTGTTGACTTAATGGTGTCCCATGCTCTGATATAATTGTTGATGTTTGTTGCACTGTTGTCGGGAATGCACGAGGTGTTAGAAGAGAGCATAATTTAAATATTTATTTAAGCCTTTTTGATATATAAACGAAATTAATTATGCAAAATTTTATCAAAATTCATTAAAATGGATTTGCAAATCAGTATCAGCTCTTTCTCGATTAATAACAAACCGAGAAATTCGAATGAAACGAATAATCATTTGTTGTTGAACAATTCATCTATTTATTTTAACTTGAAAGATGTATTAAATGAAAATATTTACCGAAGGAAACAAGTAAAAACTCCAAAGTTTGAAAGTTTTGAAGTGAAAACTTTGTTTGACACTTTTATGGTTCTGTTTTTGAATCAATTTGTTTAACTGCTTTGCACTTGGTAAATCATTGTATTGCATAAAAACAATGCAGTAATTACATTGAAGGAAATTGTATTGTAATTTCGTCAAAATTACTATTTGTTCACAGAACAAAAATTTTGTTAAAACAAAAATGTTCTTACATTTTGTATTATCAGAGAAACTGTTGTCAAAAACTCTTCCGACCAAGTTTTGATCTTAAGAATTTTGTCCTTGTTGCTGTTTCATTTTAAGAACTTTACAATATTGCAGATTTGTACTGTGTCTACTCTTTATTCTTCGTTGTTCTTTTGAAGTGGTTCGAGTGAACTCCTTGCAGAACTTGTTGAAACTGTTCTTTGAATTTCAGCTCGAAGCAGTAAATTTTGTTCAAATTTCAAAACTTTCATTCTACTTCGCTTTTGAACTTCACGAACTTTTTATCTCAGAGTAAAGCTCCTAAAGGTCATTTCCATTCAATGCGGTCCAGTTGAAGGTTCTTCTTTCCAATTGATTGCGTTAATACAATAAAAGAAAGTAATAATTTTTCATGCGTACTTGAAATGTTGGATCATGACTTCGTCCAGGGCGAGTGCTTTACATTCGGAATTTGAAAAGGTACTCAATCGTCCTGGATGATATTGGAAATCCTGCAGAAGTAGACTACCACGTTCGTGTCACAAGATCTCCTTTTTAAGTCCTTCTATCTTCGCAGAACATTGTTCTCATCAGGATAGACTTTTCGAAGAAATCAACAGAGAGATATAAATCTTTAGGAAGTCCATTCATCCAGTGAACGGATAAGGTTCATTTTACATAAAAAGCCTATCAGATGATCCCGTTTACACCATCGTTGAATCGATGGATTCGAAATTTATCACACAGTGAAATCAGGATCAGTTATAGCGTTCGAAAACTCAATTGTCAATTTCAGGGCATTTCAAATACTGAAAAATGCACTGCGGGACGTTCTGGATGAATTTAAATAATGTCTCCTTTTCAGTTGAATCCTGCGTTGAAAAATGTTTGTTCTGTACTACAAGATAAAATTATTCCAAAAAAATTGGAAAACTGCTCATGTGCAAATAATAATAATAATTAATTAATTAATGATTCACTTGTTCCCCAACTTGTTTTCGCTTATGTGGAATCATATTAGAATTTGTGATAAATAAATTTCCGTCGCAACTTTTGTATTTCTATTTGTTCTTAAATCTATTGAATAATGAATTTAACCAAAAAGTGATACCAAAAACTTCTCAAGGGTATAGTTTTGGAAAAGTTCATCCACAAAACAACTTCCTAACATTTTAACAAAGGGGAAGGGGACATCTCTCTGGGTTGACGGTATTGTTCGGAATTCTGCTTTTTGTTTATTTATTAAAAGAAATTAGATTTCAAGTGACATTTATTTAAACACATTTCGTCAATATTTGAACTTTATAAAAACGAAACAGAACGTAGTACACATATGTGCCCTTAAAATGTTAAACTGACGAGGAACTTTTGTTTCCCAAATAAATAAATATAACAACAAAAACATGGCAGCATTTAAGTAAACATACGTTCAATAGCAATTAATTTTGTTTTTGAACCCAATAATTTTGGAAACTATTAAACTTAAGCGTATAAACTTGATAAAATATACTTGATGGACTTAACCTCCCTGAAAAATTTCGACTTGCTTATGCCAGACGTAGGTACGTTATGCAATAGGAAATTCTTTTCTTTAAAAATGATATCAAAATTATGCGCAAGAACGGTAATGCAACGTTTCACTTCCGTTCCATTTGCATTTTACTATAGTGATCCCCTGTAGACCTACAACAGTCAACAAACACGTTTCTCGTCAAAAGTTCATGTAACATAATAAATAATGTTACAGAAACTATTTTTTTGTAAGTCAGTTAATCTAATTATTGGATTATGTCACTGTCAAAAACAATCGCCATCTTGTAAAGCATTGTTCAAGAAGATTGTAAATAACTACTCTGGAAGGAGCTTAATTCCTGGGAGAGTTGTAATTAGTGCACTCAAGGAGATCTTAAAACAAAACAAAATTCATTAAACTTGGAACTCGTCGATGAGCGCAGGGACAGGTGTTTCGGAAGATGAACATTGATTTTGTTAACAGAATTGTATGGAGTTCGGGCTCTTGGTCCGTGGTGTGGTATTCCAACAAGGTATATTGTATAGTGTGTCCTGTTGAAATATTCATGCTTATAGACGGAAGTACCTGTAAAGCTGCAGTTTTTGTCCTCTGAAATTCGGTACTAGAGTCTTGAACAAAGTCAAGGATACTTCACGTGAAGAATTCATGAGAAAAGTTTCGTGCTATGTACCCGGAAAACATGAACAAACCTGTCCAGAATTTTCAAACTAAGGGATTTCATTGATGGCGAGCATCCATTTTGTAGATAAAACTTATCTTCTTTGGAATGTTATTTTGCAACTTTTTCTATTTGTTCTTGAATAAATAAAAAAAAACAAAGTTTGAGAATGTTATAATAATTATTGTTTTGTGGTTCCATGAATATATTATGAATAAAGGACGGTTGCTTATTACGTGCACGTTTACGAGTATATGTATTAAAATTTTTAAACATAGGAAGGATGGAAAATATCATCTTTTTGAAAGCATTTCAAGAAAACATTTTTAAAAAAAGATGCACACGACCCTTTTCAATATATTTCCCACATATGAATTTATAAAAGAGTCAAGAGCTTTGCGTAAACGCATTTTTAATATGAAAAAGTTCCTGGT
Source organism: Leptogaster cylindrica (assembly GCA_963082835.1). Taxonomy (NCBI): domain Eukaryota; kingdom Metazoa; phylum Arthropoda; class Insecta; order Diptera; family Asilidae; genus Leptogaster; species Leptogaster cylindrica. The sequence goes on along the minus strand of OY720105.1, from coordinate 21,091,892 downwards.
GCATCCTTGCATTAGGTTTTTCCTTTTAATCGAAAAATTTGCTACACCGTGAGGCTTTAGAATGTAAAATATCAAAGAAGTTCAAAGAGCTCTTCTTATTAAACTTTGCAGTTTTAATTATGCCAAAAGTATTTGAGGATAAGGACTAAAACACATCAGATGTCAATTTGCTTTGATCCTAGCGAGGATAAAACGTAGCCTATGATGACGCGAATGGGAACGATGAGTGCTAAGTACATGCACTGAAGGATTTTAATTTAAAATTCAAAATAAACACTTTGAAATACTCTTTGCGATAAATGTGCACAAATCTTGTAGTAGATGTTTTAAAGATGCGAAGGGCTGAGAGTTTGTTTTATCATAATTGGCGACATAATTAAATAAATAAGTGTATTCAAAGAAAAAACCTGCAGCATTAACTAAGCCATAATGAAATCATGCATCAATTTTAAGAGATTTTGGACATAGAATATTTTATATACGATTGGAAAAATTAGAAAATTAGATTATGAAGGAGAACATCTTATCTAGAAACATGTTCGCATTGCGGTTGAAATTAGTTTACATAATTAATTATTTTGACAAAGGTTTGCAATTTGTAGCTGGATTTTGGTGGAGACCACTATTACGCATTTCAGAGAAATATTTACGTAATTTTCTCGATGGAACTTGCTTCCAAGAAAACCATTAAGTTAATCGGAAACATCCTGCTATTTACGAAATGAATCTAAGTTCCTTTTGTGATGCTGCAGGGCAAATCTAAATTCTATTGGCTCAAAGGAATCAGAGGCCCGTAATTGATGTACACTACATTGTACATTGTAGAAACATGATGTAGTCGCAATAAGAATGTTCACAATCAATGCCACAAAATTAATTAGCCACATCTACACGCACTTTCCGCCATTAAACATACAAAAGCAGTCAAGGTCACACAATTTCATCAAAAGGAAGAAAAATTCCTTTGGGCTTATATCGGTGATTGATGTGAAAGCTTCCATTAATAGTCCTTAAACTAGTGAAAGTATTCATTGGGGGATGTGAGTAGAATACAAAAGCACCTGAAACAAAGTCGAACGGAAATCAATCAATTTCACTCAAGTGTCGGAAATTCAATTCGCCTAAGGCTTTCAAGGACTTCGATCAAAATTTCTTAGAATGCACCACAGATCGACACAGGATTTACTTTTACAGGAAATTAAAAAAGCCACATAAACCTGGGAGTATTTGAATGTTGGTTGTTGAGTACAGGAAACATTTCTTAGTGAAAGAAGCAAAAAGAATGAGAGAATTAATCAATCAATCGGCAGAATTTATTAGAGCTGTAGAACTTTTAGAATGAGTCCTTCATAATTCTCAATTTGAAAAAGTATTACATTTCAAGATTTCTGGCTTTTAATATGTTTCAATGAATGTTTGCAAAAATAAATGATGTGTTTCGGAAAATTTTTAAATCATTTTTGCAGTTTGTCATTGTCTGTTTTTGAATTGTGCTCTGCTTGATTAGCTATTGGCAGTGGGTGGAGGAAGTGGTAATTTCACGCTCAATTGTACCTGCATTTATCATTAAATTTGCAATTAAATTATCCTTATATGAAAACTTCTGCCACTAAAAACACTGAACCCTTTTGATAAGCGATTGCCTTGCAGAACGAACGCAATTATTTGGAGAAATATTAGGTGTCCAATATGAAGGCTGTGGAAATAGGACCAGTGGTGGGAATCCTTCTGTCTTCTCGTTGATAATAAACGAGAATTTTGCAATTTGGTTTAATGAAATGTGAAATAACGTTTAAATGCGAGGAGCACCGGGTCGATATGATCCACCCCCAACTCCGGGGAATTCAAGTCGGATGGGCAAGAACGCATATAATGGGTTAGCTAAATTGTTTTAGGACTGTTGGTTTGCCAGTGGATATCCAGGATATGAACGCGATTTTATTCTATGCCAGGCAGCGGCCATCTTCCCTGATTGCTCTCTGTGCGGGTCAAAACCGCGGAATGAAATTTTTCAACGGAAGATAGAAAACCATTCACAATTTTAATCCCTCCGCTGTCACATTTTGATTAAGATAAATTGTTTCCCGGGAAATTGCTTCTTTCTGTTTGACTGTGGCAAACTTTAGATACAACGCCAGCAATTTGAGCGTAAAAGTGCGACTGATCCCAATCGAATTTCAGCGACGACATATTGTTTTTAATCAGGGATTTTGATCATGTTGTAGCCATCCCAAGAGTCAGTTTTGTTGTAGTTTTCAATTTAATAAAACTTTTGTGTTAAATTTTGTAGAAGTTTGACTTTAATCCTGCTAATTTACCCAGACACCATGTTTAAGAAGATTTGTTTTCATTAATGGCATCCAAGCAATAATTCGCAAACAGCAAACTTGAATTTTCTTTTCCCCACCCACCGACCATCAGTGCATATTATAGCAAAATTATTACAAAGATAAAGTTTCAGAGTAATTTGGAAATCATGTTTTGATTTTGATATCTCGAAATTGGTTTGTGGAATTAAATTTTTCTACTGAAAATATGAATTGTAAGTAATCAAATTTTTCTTTTAATATTATAATTTAAGGGGTTGATGCTAGAAAAGTTTCCATAAGACCCCACTGAATAAATACTATTAAAATAATATTGATGTTTTTTTAGAACAATCACATTCCTAAATTGAAACCCTTCCAGGAGAACATATTTTGTTTAAAAATAACTATATAATTTAAAATTTCTATCAATTTCGCTTTTATTAAATTAAATGCTTTCAAATTAACTTAAAAATAAAATTAATTAAGTTTTTATCCTTTTCAAATGTAAATATAAGGATACATATTTTTAAATTAATACGTTATCTTCAAGTAATACTGTACATGATTGTTTAATATTAGATGATTTAATGTTGAGAAAACCGTTTACATACAATTTCAAAGCACGTGTCTAATATCAAAAATATTTGAATACATTACATTTTGTATCCACACACTGAAACAATTCAATTAATTAAACAAATCCCATTCGTTCTGGTTTTGTGGAAGGGAATTATATTCGTCGGTTTGTGATAAATCATTGTCTATTTGTGGCTATGAATTTTAATCAGTAGATGCTCAACTAAACAGAAAGAAAGTCTCAAATTAAAGGAAAGTCCTTGTTCACAGCATTTAATTTATGCCATTTTCTTAATAGAAGCCTTCTGGAAATGTTTACGTCGCGGCAAATACGTGCACTGCATGAATAAGTTGCAGTCACGACGAAAGTTGACCCCAAAATATTTCGCTGTCAAATAATAATCAAAATGTACACAAAATAATATTGAGAGAATGGAATCGTTACTTGCGCTTAGTTGTGAGTTTAATTTGCATTCTAACTTGTTCATCAAATTGAAATTTAGATGTCCTGCTACGTGACGGAAAAACTTAGAATAAACCAACCAAATCCTTTGAACTCGCATGCGAGAACAAGATTCAATTACTGTTCAACAACAGCTTCAAATAAACAATAAGTTTCTAGAACTGTCGTGCGATTACAGAGACAGAGGGGGAGTGTGGAAGGAACGTAAACTCGAATTACCACATAAATCATTTTAAAGTTTTCTTTCAGATCGGTTTTGGAATTCCTAAAATATAAGAGAGAGATGTCGTCAGAGCAACGAAAGAGTTGTTCCTGGGGTGCTTCAGCACTTCACAGGAGATCAGACAATCGCATTTTCCTCTGTTAACAACAATCAACTGAATAATGGCGAGCCCATGGTAGATTTCTCAGTTCTCTACTGACCGTCAGTTAAAATTGTTTTCCTTTGGTGCACTATTTTCCAAATAGAAATGCCTTTCCTAAAAACTTTTCCATTGCATCATATAATTCAGTTAAATAAAGTAAAAGTATTCACAGCATTTCTTAGATGGAATCACCTCTATGGAAAAACATTTGAACATACAGCAAACTTCTTGACATTCCTTGAGTACAGTACAAGAAAATTGCTTCAGGTGGTGTGTGCTTTAAAATCGATGGCTGCCTTAATCCGGGTAGATAAGGAGGGAACTGGGGAGTAAGAGGATTGTGGATATGCAACAACAGCAGTTCTGAAAGAACGTGTCCTATGTCACCGATGAAGAAGGTTTATTGAGTTCAAAGCAACAGCAGAAAGTTCAATGCTTTGGACATTTGAAATCCTAACAACGAGCGAAAAATTTAGGATTAAATTTTTCTTATGTTTTTCAGGTTCTTGTTATATTTCAGTGAGTTAGAAAAAAGTTTTAGTAAAATATCCAGAAAGGTCAAAGGGATTATTATGAAATAGGAAACATAAAATGATATTTAATTCGAAAATAGTATTCCTAATGCTCAAGGCAGCAAACATTTGGGTTGACCAAAATCTTCCAAGTAGTTATAATTCTCTTTGTAGAGTGCCGCCACATCTCATGACCGCAGACGGAAACTCTCCACGTAAATGAGAAATTAAAATATGTACAAGCAAGTTTGTAGAGGACGAAATATTAAACACAACGGAAAGCTTGCATAAACTTCAATTTTGTAGGAAACCATGAATTTGTTTATATGATGTCATCATGAAAAGATTGAAAGTGTAATACGAAAATGGACGGACAGACGAGAATTCTTTCGCTGACTATAATATGTAATCATCAAAAAACATTACGAGATTTTCTAAAATATGTAATATCCACTCCCACACAAATAGCGAGTGTGTTTTTACATAAATTTTTATGGCTTATGTATGTGTATATTTCTAATTTTATTGTTATTTCTGCTTCATACACTTAACATTTCAAAGAGACACTCAAAATATAAATTGACTGAAAAGTCTGCCAGTTTGAAGCTAACATCAATGCAGGATAAAAACTTAATCTTCATAAAAAAGGGAATTGCTGGACGAAAGCCATCATGGGAGGGGAGGAGGTTACATTATCAATTCGTTATCAATCAAAGCGCCATGCACCCTGGAGAAGGGAGCAGGATCGTTAAAATGTGTCAACACTTCTTTGTTTACTCTTGTCGTTGATTGAATTTTGTCTTTGCTCCATCGTCGCACACATCAATGACTCTTGGCTCTCCTTTGAGAGAATTTTTATTGATCGTCATTGAATATCAAGAAACGCAATTAAATGAAGCTTTTAAGCCAATTTGCCACCAAAAGTGAATTACTGGGGTAATTGGGAAGTAGGGACCCCATTTTATATGGAAGTCTGTAGACTTTCACTCACCGAATTGATGCGATTTAAAGCATTTTACACAAAAGATTTCCTGTTTGATAAAGGTTGCTCTTTACGCATGGATATTACATTCTACAAAGAGGAATTCTTACCCATAAATGAATTTGCAACGTTCGGTTTAACTACAATCGGGATTCGGGAAAGGTCTATAATGTCGCTGCACAAATTTTGTATAATACCATTGTGATTCAGAAATGGTTACAACGGAAAATTGGACGAATTATTTGAGGAGGTCGTTTGAACAGAGCAGAACAGAGCGGGGTTTGGTGGGAAAAGTTGCCTCTAACAAATGCTTTAATTAAAATTGTTCTTTGCCATTTCAGCTCGAAGCAGTACCTAAATTTTGATAAATTTCAAAACTGATTTTTGTTTTAGTATTTGCGAGAGGTGAAAAGTTATTCGCTTCGTTTGACTTCCACAACATTGAATTCACTCAATTCTTGTTATATTGTTCGCAAATAAAATACCTACGAGTGTGGCAAAAATACTTTAACAAAAAAGAGGGTAAAAGTCAGAATATTTATTAATATTTAATTTTGTTTAACATTGGTATTGTAAATCACTCGTGAGATTCCGTAATGCTTGGCCAAGATATTTTGTCGGTTCACCCTGGACAGAATACGCGGTTTGTTTATTTATTTTATGTGAGCTCATCCTCACGCCATGCCACCCCGTCCAGTAACTGCTTACAAAAGTGCCAGTATAGCAAGCTCATTTAAACTGTACATACAATAAGTTAACGTTAAATACTGAAAAATAAAATAAAATCCTACCACATCATTATTGCACGATAAACTGTTAATTTTTTTCTCCACTCTCAATTAATTATTTATGCTAAAAGGAAAACACATATTTTCAAGGGAGGTAATTTTTAATTAGAGCAGAAAATATTCACCATTTAATTATTTGATTTTGCTTTAAACATTTTACGCGAGGCGTGAGAGATGGCGTAAAGGCTTCCAGTAATACCGTTGGAAAAATGACCCTACACTTGTGTTAATAGTTCGTTTGAATCGGTTTAACATTTTGACAAATATTAAAAAGACTCGACCGCTGTTCAGGATGCACACAGAATGCTATTTCGTCCTGATAGTAAATAGTGTTGTCACAAAAGTTTCCCATTGCCATGAATCTCATGATTACGTTCTATTCATTGAGCAGGATGGACATTCATGAGCAAAGGAAAGAAATACGAATCCAGCTCGAACAGTAATAACTGCAATAGGATATTGCAAAAACGGGGCGATAAAAGAAAAAAGTATATAAAAACCCCAGAAACCGGGATAACTTTGGGAAAAATCGGGAGCCCTTAATCATTCGGTTTATTGCCAACAGCGATAGATTGCTCGTTGTCTATGTGTGTGTGTCTTCTATAGACCAACAAGTCAACAGGGAAAATCCGATTTTATTTTGTTGCGATTTTTTTTTTCGCAGAGAATGTTTTTCATTTCCAGCTCGTTCACTGTTCGGCCATATCTTCCAGCAATGGCCATACAAAATCATGAACAGAGTTTCGGGCTAGGAAGCTGGAATGTTGCGAACTGCATAATATTCCAGGATGTGCCTGAATAAAGGAGGGTGTTCAGAGTAGTTCGGGGTGCTTTCTGTTATTCTCGATGTAGAACGCACACTTTTAAAGTTGTCCTCTCAACTAATGGTGGTAACACTTATTTGTAACTTTTAAATAGGGAAAACGCCTTTGTCTCTGAACCGACGAGGAAGAAAGTTTTTGCCAATAACAGAAAACCGGAACCCACTGGAAGCAGCCTTGCTATTGTGCTTTCAGTTGAAAGTCAAAAGCAAGACTGGAGGGCTCTCCACTACAAATGAAATAGCGCTGCAGGAATGCAATTCACTCTAGTGATTTTTGGATGCAGTGCTTTAAGAATCTCAGCGTTTTTGATTAGGTACTTTTATTTCTCGAGTCATTCATAAAATCGAAATTCATCACTCCTTTCCACTTTTTGCCCGATCAGTGTTTAATCAGCTCCTTTCCATCTGATGTGGGCAAGTATCAACCTCGAACTCAACCGGCTGAAAGTTTCCGCGGGTGAGCCTCAACCGCATAACGTTTTACACTGGGAATTTTTCTGCGAAAATAATTTGAATTTTTCCCATTAGCGAAATGCATGAAGCTCCTTTTTTCTAGGACATCGGGCTCCGCTATGACAGCATTCATATTTAATTTAGCTTCGCCACCTCGAGCGAGATGTCCTTTCTCTGATTATATTGCGACAAATTCCAACGGAAGCCCCTAATATCCTGGAATAGTTCTGCGAATAGCACTTACGTCCGCTACTTTTCCCTAACGAGAACTTAATTTTCTTTCGCTGCGAATGTATTGGTGAGATAAGTTATTTCTGGGTTAGCAGCTGCGAGTGGAAGCAGTCTAATGTACATTTGTTGCTCGGAGGAGGTAAATAATTTTTCGATTATTCTGTGATGGCAGCCATTTTCATGCCATCCAGAATATTATCCATTGCGAGTAAATAAGAATCACGTCAGGATAAACAAGATTTAGTAAAGAATTTTTTTGTCATCAAAGTTTTTATTCGAAATCAAAAGAGTTATGGCCGAAACTTTTGTTACCATAAAAAGTATAGGCGCATTTTTTATTTGCAACAATTAGACTTAGTTTTGAGTAGAAATGGGTTTAGTATTGTCGATTGAATGTTGTAAGGAACAGTAAATACTTAAATCCAATTTGGGGGTTTCCAAATTGCTTTTAATTTTGAAGATTGGAAATAAACTTAGTCCTGGATTTTTATGGGATTGATTACAGCATTTTACTGTATTTGTATTGAGGCCCATCAGAGAAGAAATTTTCTAATTATGGGAAAGCCTTATAATCATTATTTATGCTGTTCTTAATTAAATTGTTGCAAATGTGGTAAACTGTTCTGAAGAGGAAGTTGCTTATTTTTATTTTACCCTTAATTAACTTTCCCTAACTTTTGGAAATTGGAACAAGTTTGGTTAATGTTTTTGCAGATATCCCATTACAAATAAAAATAACAAAAGTAAAAATAATGAAGAGCATTGAAAGAATAAAAAATGTATTTCCATTTCGTTCAACAATGCTCACGTTTCCCTCAGCTATTCAAATTCAAAGTGTTTAAGTTCGACTAATTATTCAAACAATGAAAATAGATATTCACTACAGAAAATGGTATCCCAAAGTTTGTTATTTTGCCAAAACACGTCTTCTGTGTATTATTAATTCTCGTTCAGCAAATTCTGCCGTTATACGTAACAGTAATTAGTGATAATTAATTATTCACGCCTTCAATTGAGAAAAAAAAAGTCCATTTGTAAAAAGATATTTCCCCAGGGGTGATTCTACAGACACTCCTCTTCCACGGTTGTGCAAAGTAAATTAATTGCGGTTTTTTCGTTGTAAAATTAATTGGAGCATGTCAGGAAAGTCAATGGCAGTCTGTTATCATGTCACGATCACATGAGCACTTCCTTTCTATATGAATATTTCCGCAACAAATTGTTTATAGGTTGTATTTGATTGAAGTATATTGGCTCTCAGTAAAGTGGAAGAAGCAGGGATGGAATTGCTTTCGGGATGAGCAGCCGTGTTGGTGCTTCGTTTGCAGAAAATAAGGAGTACTGGCGTAGTGCGCGATGTGTACGGATCCTCGTTACGTCAAATAATTTTGAAAACGGAGCAAATGTAATTTCAGGATACCAAGGATACTCCCCATTTGGAGATGTCTATCGGAGCAAAACTGGCGGCAGCAAAACATATTGACGAGTCCTGAAGCAAAATTAGAGAACAAATTGGGATCCTACCAAAAATTACGTTTGTGAATGCGACAGGATTTAGTTGAGCGGAGAAGTGAACTCGTTTCGATAAAACTAATTTAGTTGGATACACACGCACGCAACATTGAAAAGGTCCTGAGCATTGCCAGCGAAGGACCCTCTGCTGGTGTCCGATAATCTTTTCAGTGTCCAACAAGTCCACGGTCCATTCGGAAATCCGCCAGCTTCCACAGTTATTTGCTCGGAACCAGCACCAAATGTTATCTGACCAGCCTTGATGTGACTCCTCAGCAACGGAGCTTAGTGTTTCACATCCTGCATCCCAAACAGACCGATATTTATTCACATCAGATCAGAATCGAATGATTATTTATCAGATACAGTGATCCTTTTCCTTTCAGTTCACTACATCCGTTTCATGCATTATTTATTGCCACTTCCGGCCCCAACATCGTTTCCGTACATTCGGGCTCTTTGTAAAGGGATAAATAAACATCAAAACCCTTTATTTGTGGATATTAAAAAATTACTCGAAACGATTCGACTCGATTTGCGTCCCCCGTTTTGCCACAGGATCACTGTTGCTGAAAACTTCACAACGAGATAAAAATAATTCTAATTCGGCGCCTTTGGATTGCGGCGTGGGAATTTCGTGTGCGCAACATAAAAGGAGTGATAAATAACGAATATTGTTTGCCCATGACTCCACAACAATATTGTCCTGTTCAATTGCCAAGTCAGGCTTCATAAATCTTTCAGACTTCAGTTGCTTTGAGATTCGTTCGGCCTGCTCTCGATGCCTTTGAGGAATCGAACAGAATATGAGATTTTCGCGTTAGAAATTTATGTGTTTTGCTTAAAAGGTTATTTGCTGTTGACATCTAAATAAAACTAGTTCCAGGGGAATAGAATCTTCCAAGATGAAAACGGGAACTCTGAGATCGAATTTCAGTTGTAAATCTGAAGTTTTTTGTGATAACTGCTGGTATTACAATTTCCATAAAATCGAACACATAATAAAAGTACAAAAGAGTTCAAAATATATGTATCCACAAATTTGAGAAAAAATCCTGAAATCCTGAAAATCTGTTGTTCTAGCACAAGAATCACAATATTGTATTGAACACTAGTTTTAATAAACAAATTTCTGTACTCACCTTAACATAAAATTAATTCATCTCTTTTATAGTTTTGAAAATTTCCGTAAGTGAAAATAAGACTCATGCAAAATATGTCATTCATTGTCCCAATTATGTCAAATTTCTGCCACTGCAGAACATATCCTTGCATCGAGAGTAGTAAACTCTGCATTCCGCATGAATTTTTCAAACCCGGGACTGTGCAGAAAATGTTCGGGAAACATTAATAATCCATGAATATGGTGTGATGGCGAAATTCGTTCCCGAGAACCAGGACATTTGGCAGGGAATGCCAAGAGGTGGTGAGTGAAATGAGCCCAGCATCCTTGAGATGCAACGGCTTGCGGCCGAGCCAGGAACTGCTCTGAGAGTTTAGTTGTGGGGGAGTTACATTGCCCGATTGTGTGTATCCTTGCTGGCGGCGAAATAAAATTCGTTTGAGGCTGTGCACCAAACACCACAAACATGGTTGGAATTTCAAATTTTGAAAGTTTTAATTTGGAATTGAGTAGCCGCCTTGGCTGAGGTCCTGTTCGGAATTCATGAGGAGAGCTGAGTAAATTTATGAAATTAATGTTGCAGAACAACTCCACCAGAACACCGAGTTAAAAACAAGGGCGGACGTCATGGCCCACTGATGTTTATTAATAAGAACTTCAGGTGGCTTTAAATAGTTGTTTGGTTGAGTGGACTTATAATGTTGGTCCTCCTCAGATTGCTTGAAGGGTTTTGTATGAAGAAATAGGTATTATGGTGGAATTTCAATTTTACTTTGGCTTTGGCTCAATCGAAATCCGAACAACCTTTTCTTAATTTAAGTATGTTTCCGAAATGGTTCTATTCGGAAATGTGTAGTGCAGGCTGATCATAAATCCTCCGGGTCGACACAATTGGGTTACAGAAAGGAGTTCCAAAATATTTGTGCCTGAAAGGTCTTCGTGATGAACAGTTCAGCACTAATTGGGGGAATGTATCTTACAATAGATCTGCTGCTAGAAAGTGGACAGTCTATTTTTTCTGACAGCAAGGTCAATTTTGTATCAATTTTCTTAATTGTGACCGTCCGACATAAATTAAATTGCGTCTTGGGTACAGCTCTATTCTATCTTCTATTGAAAATCTATTAAATAGAAATAAGGTGCCTGACAACTGCCACGAGCAATGGGATTCTTAAACACGCCATGACAAATGTATGAAGCTGAACAAAGCGTAGTGGAAGCGAGCTTGATTTACGGGTATCACCCATATGTGGCATATGACGTGAAAAATTCTCTTTATCTATAAATAGTGAATGTGCACAGTGTTGAGGGTGGAGGTTTTGTTGCTGAAACGACTTCCCTGGAGTTTATCCACTTAAAATTGCTTTCAGCGAAAAAAAGCTGAATAAATAAAAATTGCAAAAAAAGTGGCAGATTCTTGTCGTAAATTTTTAAGCATACGATAAGAGCTTCTTTTTCACAAGTTCTATTAGAGTTTGAATCCTCCATTTTCGTCCTGATGCTCAGCCATTTATTATGGCAATCATTTTAGCCGGATGTTCCTCGTGTTACATTCAATGCTTACATGGAATATTCGGTTGTTCTTGTTCTTACCTAAAAAGAAACAAAAGAAATTTTTTTTAGAAAATTTCGCAAGTCATATATCATCATATTTGGATAATTTAATAATGGCACTAAATCAAGAAATAAACAAGTTAAAAGAAAAACGATGTTGAATATTTATGCTGAGAAATTTTAGGTGAAAATTTTGTTTATGTGTTAGAAAAATGAAAATGAAATTGGATTATTCAATAATTACCGTTATTATTATTAATGATAAAGAGATTACGTATGAATTTTCGTTTTAGCTAAGCAAAACGGATTAAGAGATTAATATTGTTCATACTAACTGAAATTTAAATAATTACTGGAAAAAACTTTTGAAATTTTTTCTGTTCGCAATGAGGCCGGCAGAGTTTTCCTTTTACTTCACATACCTATTACAATACATTTTATTAACAGTTTCATGCATAAAATTCCTTTTGTTATAGTTTCAAATGTTTATAATTAAATTACAAGTTAATTCGAAATTTACTTTAATGTGATTCCAGGGAAATACCATTTTAGCTTTTACATGAAAAACGCAACTTTTCCCAAAACATTAGCGGAAAATGCCATCGGGCGTGTTTAATGTATGCACTGAAGCCATCTGCGAAATCAAATGTTTGCCCTACTTAAGAAACTCCGTCCAAAGTAATCAAGTTTTCTTAAAAGTTGCAGCACTGGAACTCAGGTCGCTCCAGCGGAGCGGGGATCCGGCCCCAAAGTACCATTGATAAGAGCGCCGCAGGATATGAGAGTGTGGGTATTGTCGTTAACTGCGTACAGACGCACGCAGCACTGCTTAATTTGACAGGTTGAAAAATTTATCTCCGCGGAGTGATATGAGTTCGGCACTTTTCCGCGTTCCGCAACAACCTGAGTTATCACTTTTCGCTAATGAGTCTAGTCGACGGGCTCGTGACCGTGGTAAGCGACCTCGAAGTGACCTCATTTGTTCGACCGGGAATCAGGGCGACGGGAATTCCAGAATTATCGCACCTTCCTGTATATTACGGTGATTGATGATCCGGTCTTTTATAATTCAATGATTAACTCTCCGGAACAAATTGCGAATCGTTACACGAAGCTGGTCACACCCATTGGTTGAAGGGGTTTTATAATTTCATCTTTTAGCTTCGTTAGGGCGCCCATATGTGGCTCTTCAAATTAATCCATGCCTGGCATGGTGTCCGGAAATCTTTGGTGGATTTTAATACCGTTGGTGGGTTGGATCAACTTGGGCCAGTAAATTACAAACCCCTAACAATCGTGTCATAGCCACAGAAAAGACACCACTGAGCAACTAAATATACACCCAAATTAGATAAAACACAGCCTTATCCCATGGAACTACAAACGTGACAGTGTAGGCGTCATTTATCTTGTCAACACAGCGCAGGGCTTTGTGTAGTTCTAAGTGATTTATAGTCGTTATGATACACTATGCCCGTCCGGTGGGGAAGGGCGCGTATATTGCGTCCCCAGTTTGCCATTGACAACAATTACGGCTTTCCACCACATCAACAAGAAATTATTTGAGACTTCCTGTTCCTTCTAGGATTTGTTGGGGGCACCCACTTTCGCACAGTCCTGGTTGTTTAAGACGGTTTCGGTCAAGGAATTTAAGACTGTTGTTTCCTTTGTCGAATGGCGGAGGAATCCTGGCCGGGTTTCGGTTGTGCAATCTCAATAATTGAAATTATATCTGATGAGGGAGGATACAGTTGGGATTTCTCTTATATAACACGACGTCCTGACCATACCCGAATTGTGATATACTGTTGGGAGAGGGAGATTACAACAATTTTTCATCTGCATGTGTCAGAGATGTTGTTTTGGTATTTGTTTTTGCAACTGGAACGGCATAGCGGTCGTTTTGTTGGAAAGACTTGGATTTGGTGCCGTTTCATGCCTTAATTTCTGTTCATTGACTTGCAAATATGTACAAATAACACAGAGAGGAATTATTAGATGTCATCCACTATCACTAGAATTTCTGGCATTCTTGTGCTTGTAAAAACAAAATTCAGTATAAGAAAGGATAAGTGATAAATTTATGTTCACTTTCGTTATTTATTTTAACAGCATTGGCAAAACAAAAATTCAATTTAAGAATCTTAATGAAATATTTAAGTGCGTTTTGTTAATGAAATGTTCACGACGATCATCAATTAGCAAATAATTATCGATACAAGTATTCCTCTATATTGAACTTGGTAACCTGAATATCCAGATTTGTACGAATAATTGGAGACAACTTCGGCAAAACATCAAATTAAATCGAGATGTTTCTAGTTATTTTGAAAAACGGCAAATTTTCTGACCCACAGGCATTTACTTAACTAAAAAAACATAATATTGTAGTTTTGAATGTAACACGACTGGAAGATATAAGGTTTCCAATTGATAATATTTACCTATAAATATAGAGTGAAGCGCTTTCGAAACCATCACTCACAGCTGTTAGTTCAAAAACAAAAGCTCGTTGTAAATTAAAATTAAAATTCAAAAATGAAGGTGACGAAGACATTTTATATTTTAATTAAAAAATTAAATTGAAAAATATTTTCATTTCAGTTCGCAATCGTAGCAATTTTGGCTTTGGCTGTCACTGTTCAATCAGGATTCGTTCCAGTTCTCCGTCATCCTTTGGGGTATACCATTGCTGAACACTCGTACCTCCCAACGACATACGCCTTCGCTCATACCCCAATCGTGCACACATACATCCCTACAGTGATCCCTGCCGAGGGAAGTTATACCGCCCAAAACCGCGGAGCCATCCACACAGCTCCCTTGCCAGGACATTCAAACTCTGTTGCGGCCATCAATCTTGAGCCAGCACCAGGAACTGAATAAGGATAATTCCACTTCCGTTTGGCAGGATACTCAAACCAGTCATGTTTTATTGGGGAAAATGTAAAAGCAAATAAATAAAATCAAACAATTGACTTTTTTCTACAATGATAATATTTTCGTTCGATAATAACTGTTCAAATCAAATAAATATTTTATTGAATTAAGCAAAATTATTTTTGCCAAAAATTTCATGAATTCCGCCGGAACAGAATAGATCGATTTCAAATGCTGGAAGGTCAAACATTTCGAATGAAAACATTAAAACGGAATTGACTTATTATATTTTGTCCTTTCAAAGTTCCGACCTCGTGTAATTTATTTAGCAGAACTCGTGTCTTGAAAGGTTATCTCCGTGCGAAATCTACTTCACCAACTTTGTTACTCTACAAATTTCCCTGCCATTTTATATTTTTTCGACTAAATACTTCCAAAGTCGCTGTCCTTTCCGGTTATTTCCCCTTTACTAGGCCAAACTGGCTTAAGGGCAAAACTTTCCAAGTATTCCCAAAAGTTTAGTGGCAAGTTGCACTTTTCGTTATCAGCAAAGTTAAATGTTGCACGAAACAAGAACACAGGATCAATATTGGATTAGAAACTCATTCATGCAAAATACTCGCTTCGAGGTGTTCAAAAAGTGTTTGATTGATATTATTTTATTCTCCTGTGCTATGTTTACAATCCGAGATTTTGTTTTAATAACAATTGAATAACATTTTCTTTTATACTATGTTTCTTGAGTCCGTGCATTTGTAAATTAACCAAGAAGCTCGCAATGAATTACGAATGAGCACTTCCGAATGACAGCATTGACTAACTTCACATGTAATATTGAGAAACAAAGGTATAAATTGTAATAATTAATGTGATCTGAAACAAGCTATTCATACATAAAAATAAAACCATTTGTCGAAGGTGTAATTACATAGTAATTTACAAAGTCATCTGCTTAATGAAATAGTGAAGTGACAGGATGTAATTAACTCAGAAAGTGAATACATCAAAGCCGTGAACTTCCTGCTTCACCAATAATTCATTTATGCCTTCCTCGCGAGCGTTCATCATGTTTGTTCAACAAAAATCTCCCACTTTGGAATGCTGCTTTGAAAGGATTGCGTAATTATATTTCGGCGCAGAGTCTCCTGTGAATTTAATAACCGACCTAACGTTTGGCGGCATTGTGTATGAGTGAAGGGTGTTCACAATATAAAAATTAATTCAGTTGAAGCAAACTTACTTTTTTGATCCCTTTGGCGAGAATTCACTTTGTTCAAAAATTGAAAAAAAAAATTTTTTTAAATTCGCAAATATTGTTAAAAGTGCTGTGTAAATAAAATTATTCATATTGCAACTGGAGTTGTGCGAATTTTATTGTTTCACTTTATGTCTCTTTATGTCTCTTCGGAAACATTCACAACTGACTTTGGTGTCTGGAAGTGTTGAAAAACAAATACAGTCTGCATGTCCCTGGGGAAGTGGATCGGTTTTTCATGTACCTACTATTTGAGTGAAATTTTAGCAAAGTTCTAGGGCATTGTTTTGCTTTTATTTTTGAAAATTATTTAGGCAAGTGGAAAATTGTGTCATGGAAAAATCGGCAAAGACTTCAAAGGGAAGAAAAATCAGACTTTAATCTTTCGGCAAACTCCTTTCTCCATGCGCTCGTCCCGATTCGAACGGAAGTTTTAATTGGAAAGTAACTTAAACGTGTCGATGAACTATAGTCTATAGACAACAAACACTGCCCAGATCTAAAAAGTAAACCATATTTTTTTAGATGGCTATGATACAATAAGCAGATGGGAGCAACAAAAAGCTTTATATTTTGAATATATAGAAATTTTAATGAAAAAGTTCAGAATTCGGGAGAAGTTTGTTCTGTTACTGACAAAGTTGATGTTAAGAAATAATTCACTAACCATGTTTAAAAGAACAGAAATCTGACCAAATAAAAATACAATAATTTTTTAATTCGAATGCAGATGCATACCTAGATTTATAAAAAAAAATTATTCGATATATTTTCCAGCAGTTATAATATTGAAAGACGAGTTGCTAAACCACCAACATGTACAAACATTTGATATAAATCGTATTCTCTTAAACAAAGGATCCAAGTTGTCTGAATCCTTGCAAATATTCACCCTCAAGCTTGAACATCTAAAGCAAGCAGAAATTTGCAAATTGTAAGAGATCCTTCTTGAGGTTCCTACCATATTTATATTTGTTGAACAGTAAAAAGTTTTTAGTTCCAATTTATGCATTTGACTTACGATATTGTTCTGAAGTAGCCCGGGGTAGTTTAAGAACAAATTTCATATAGTATTTATTTATCCTTCCAGAGATCAACGTTTGTCATCAACGCATGGTTCTTTTCTTGTGTGTTTTGGAAAGAAAACCTTCAGCACCGTCAAGAAACCAAATGGGGTTTAATTTAAAAATAACTTTTCCGATTTCTCAAATACCTCAGTATTTGTACTGTTGCATTGTTGCAATTTGCATCGATGCCGACTGACAACTTTCCCTGCACTTCTCACTAATTTTTCCTAAATGATTGCAGTAGGATTAATTAAAAGGTGTGGTGTAAGCAAATTGTCTGCATTTAGTTCGTGTGCATCAAATCAGTGATACTGCATTCTCCGTTTCTATCATTACCGCATAAACACCGCAATAGAGTGCTTGTAAAATAAGTAGGCGCACTTACTCAGCCAAGGGAATCCTGCACCTTGCAGATTTTCTGCCGCAAAGGTGGATTGAATGTTTTGCAATTGTAAAGTTGTTCAAATAATGGGGAATGGAAAATAATATTGCGAGCTGGGAAATTAGCAGGATTCCTGCAATATTAAGAATGAGTTTTGCGGTGGGGAGTAGAGTTAGGAAGTGGTAACACTTCCGATGAAAGAGCATCATGGCCACAAGGAAATTGCTGCAAGTGCATTCGCAGAAAAGGAGCGCTGTTCTTTTGGAAGGGTGATGTGCTATTAATTTCATCCTTCTGGGAAAATTCCACGGCAAACTTTGAGCAAAATATATGGATGAATGCGCTTTAATATTTCAAAGGAGAAGGAGTCTAATTAAACAAGTTTTGCATAGGACGTAAGCCAGCATCCTGCACATGATGACCATCGTTCTTGGCAGTTGTTACTTGACCGCTGAAAGCAATTATGTGGTGAGTAGTTTTTCAATCTTAATGGAGCACAAACCACTTAAAATGTTCGTGGGAAGCACGCCTGGAATTTTTCCCTCCGGTTCGTTCTCCAAATTAATCAAATAAAAAACACCTAATAGCACATAAGTAACTTCATTAAAGATTTCCTTTTACGATTGGGGCAAATTTTCTACAAGTTTTCTTGGAAGTTTGTGTGCTTTTCATTTCCGGTGATTCAATTACACAGTTAAACAAACTTATCCTAGGGACCAGTGACGTTGCAAGCTGAGGATTACAGGCAGCTTAAGTACAAAGAAGCAATTTTTTTTTGATTGAATTACCCTCACCATCTCCAGTAGGTACTCAACGACTTAGTGGAAAAGGTTACTTTGAAATTCTGTATGGCTGTTCACTTAAAACCACTGAGTGCATGCATAATGTGTTTGATGGGTCTGCAAAGATAACCCAAGGATATATTCGCCTTACCTAGATATGTGCTGTTAGTGAGGACCCAAAATATCTTCAGGGGATCCACCATTACTTTACGCAAGACTCCTTCTAAATATAGTCAGCAGCAAAGGATCCACCAGCACCATAAGTGCATAAGGAGCGACAGCTGTTTCCCAAGTGTTAATAATTGAAAAAAGTAAACAAAACCAAAACTTTTCATATTATTTGCTGATGAAGTTCCACCAAACTTGGCAAGCAATTATTCGTACACTTTGTTCTTAGAAGCAGTTTTTCTGCCGACATGTGTTCCTTAGCGATTGTAGAATCCCTCGTTGAGCCCACAACACCAACTGCTCAAAAACATCAACTCGCACATGCATTACAAGCGTTACATCGCTTGCAGCTCATTCACTTGGTCGTAATTAAAAACGAAAAGCGTCGGTGGGCAACGGATAAAAGTCCTTTTAATATTACTTCTTGTATTTTTTCGTGCGCCCAATTTCCCTCCTTTTCTTAGCAGCACTGTATGCTTATTTTATGACCACTAGCGTTAGTACTAAAACACTCAATACAGTTGCACGGCTGAAACAAGAAATGTGTTAGTATGTCATAAGCTCGGCGTGTCCTGCTGGCGAGTCCTGGCCGCACGAGCGATTTTTGTTGGCAATAGTTATGCATCGGCCAGGATGATTTTAATTACACAACGAATGGAGCCCGGGGGACGCCAGGCAGAGCAATATTAAAGGATTGTGGCGTCGCTTTTCATTGTGTAAAGTGTTATGACCCTGCTAATGGGATTAATTTTTTAATTCCTGTTATCGTTTATTTCACCCAACTAAATTGCATTCAGAACCAACACGAGAGAGCGAGCTCGAGAGGCAGGAAAAATTGCCTAAAGTTGCCAGAAATATTGCTTTTTTGGTTATTATTTGCACCGCACTGTTGGTACTTTATTAGCGACCAACAAGAGAGCCGAACCACCACGACAGGGTTTTTTATTATTCCAAACGGGGTCGACTCCTTTTTGAGAAGACAAATTACAAATTGGGCAGATCACTCCTTTTGCAAGAATTTCCATTTCAAAGTTTATGTCACCAACTTTTACTTAAATTGTTTATATGTATATTTCGAATTGTAATTATTATTGTATATGGAGTGGTTTCATATATCCTCATATAATATTCTAAATTGTAGTATGTTAATAAAAACAAGTGGTTTGGACATTGAGTGCAAATTCGGTAACAATAACTAAGAACTGCAATGTTCATGTGAGGCAAAGCAAGGTAAACCAAATATTACAATAAAATTATGGTGTTGTAGTAGTACTTTGTTTGTTTCTATAAAATATAATTACACTGAATTATTGTCATTAAAATGTTATTATTTCGAATTTGTGAATCCAATGTAGTTTAAAGTACTTTAAAGGCCGTATATTTCACAGAAGATTTTGAGGGGTAGATAAGAAAATGAAAACGTAAATTGTCCAAATCTTTGTTTCAAATCTTTTAATATTTTTTTCTTAGAAAATTAATGCAAACTGAAAGTAAAAGTAATGGTTAAAAATAACGAATGGAGTTTTATTTTGTAAGGAGTTTACTTTGGTTTTAAAAAATGTCTACTTATCTTTTTTCAAAGAAAACACAAAAAGATAATGTTTTCAACTAACACGTGACTGTGAAAATCCTATTTAACGAATTCACAGAAAAGTATTTGCTAAGCAACACAAAATAATTTGCCACAAAAGCTGATTGGAATGCAAAGGAATCCGAAGATCGGGATGCTTAAGTAATAATGATGATTTTAAGAATTAACAAAAGCTCGTTTAGTCCGCTTACTTATTAAGGTCTTTGAATTTCATTCTGAATAAAATCTATTATATTTGACTTAACGATACGTAAGTCATTATTTCAACTGCAAATAACCCTCTAAATTTAACTATATTCTACGCTCTAGAATCAGAGGTTGAATTTCGTTCGCTAATAGAGAAGAACAGATTTCCCGGAAAAAATGATTTGTTTCAGTTCAAGTGAAATTTGTTTGTTACAGAGAGATAATTAAAACAATGTCCTTGAAATATATTTTTAAACTTTTGAGTTGTTTAGCTGGGCTTAAATCATAGTAAATGACACTCATTACTCTTTAGGGATGCCATTATAAGGGCAATATATTCAACAACTTTCCCAAATTACCACAATAATGGGCGTTTGGTTTCCGTTAGACGAAAGTATCAGTGCGCAAATTTTTTTGAAATAAAAGAGACAGAAAGAACTTGGACTTGGAGTAGCTCGATAAATTGTTAGGAAAGAATAAATTCAATCCGGATGGAAAAGCAATAAATAATGTAATGCCAGGTTTTCCAAATGGAAATGTAAATTATGTCTTGTTATAAACAATACCTGACTACGCTAGAAATAGATTTAAATTTTGGCATTTTGGAGTTGTTCGTCAGTTCTCACACATCCCCGAGTTGGTTGGTCATGTCCCGCGGTTTCTGAATAATTCAGTAAGATTCTTGTTTCACGAGTGCTTCAACCCTTCAAGGTAATCCTTTCCGAATGTAAACTTTACTAAATGGATTCCGCCTGCTCGGATTTTGTAGGATGTGATCAGATCAGTTACCATACTCCATTACATTGTTGTGTCTGTTAAATTTTATCTCTTCTTGGTCCTGTCATCAGGAATTCGTGTCAACATCTCGTCCTCCACTTCAAGTTTATCTGGGACTCCTTGCTGGAGTGTGGATTTGTGTGCTTACGGTGCCCATTTATGTGAAAAACGCTCAAGGATTCCCCGAAAAAGGTTCAGAAACCCTGGGGCTGTTTAGATTGAAGTTGTTCATGACCTCAGCCGTCAAAGTTTATAAACCATTGATAACTTTGAATATTATCAAATTTTCCAATCGATCCAATCGAAATGGCTTTAGGGTTATACATGAGCCGCCTCAGCAATACTAACGCTCCCCACACCCACCCAACTTGCCCGAAGGGATGTTTTGTGGTATCCTTTGTGTGCTCCATCACACCGTGTGTAAGCGCCTATCGGGTAATTATGGGTATAAGTGTTTACGCTTGGTCGATTTTATTACGAAAATTTCACTTTACGTTTACTTGAGAGGTTATGACCCCCGAAAAGTAGGCAAAACAGGCCATTAGCCAGACAGGAGTGAAGCATCTCCGATGGAAGCTTAGGCACACAGTTATGGTAATAGATTGTGAGCTTAAGGACTTTTATTTTCACAAAAACTTGTCGATTCATTTATTTTTCTGCAAGTGGGGTGAGTTGAAGGAAAGCTCTTTTTACTTTTGTGAATACGAACATTTTGACATAATACCACACCTGTGGTATTTTTCACCGATTTCACACTGAGCAAGACGAATTATTCATAGCGAAGCTTCTGGTTGGATAAAATCCGTGGTTCACTACCCGAAGGCGAAAAATTTTCATAATATTTTGGGAGAAAAAATTGTGTCGAAATATGAGGAAAATGTTTCTACAGGACCCGGATGCACATAAATGTGATGGGATGAGGAAGCTTCTGTTATTTCGTAAAATAAATAACTTGAAAACTGCGGATGCTTTGATTTTATTGGAAAAAGAGAATCATGTTCGAAATTTATGATTAGATTGCGCTCAAGATTTTCTGAAAATTGTGCAAGTTCTTACGAAACTTTCTTTTTGTGGGTCATACGGTCATAGTTTTAGTTTCCAGGTGAACAATGCTGCTCAAACTGTAATGTTTTGGTAAACGTGATGTTTTCTTAGAGCCATTGTTGAATATTTCATAACTTTGCAAAATCATGCAATGATGCTAAAAAAATCTGATTTTGAAACTCTTATAAAATCAGTCAGTTTTAGATTTTATTAAAAATTAAAGTACCTACAACAAATAATATATTTATTTGCCAATTGCATTCTTTATCTTTTAGAAAAAATATGAACAATTTCATACATTAAAAGTTCCATACATTAAAATTTTTGATATTTGTATTAATTTGTAGAATAGAGTGATGTCTATTTTGACCCAAATATCGTTTGAGTGAAACGGACTGAAAATAAAAAAACATTCCACCAGAACGTCAATTTCAAAATGAATCCAGAACTCAAAGTTTATTTCCTGAAGTGCAAGGAAACTTTACCCGTTGTCGTATGTTTAAATTTCTTTGTACAATACTTTGACATCTCAAAGGATCAGTTGCGAACAGAAATGTAGTGTTGCTGATGCTCGAAACAGTTTTGGCACTGTTGTGGTTTTCGCTTAAGTAAATTCGCACAATCTAAAAGTGCAATCTTCACCTAAATGGAAGTTGCTAGAATCTGATGCGGTGGGGTTTCCAAAGACGTGTCAAAGGAACTCTCAAACTAGCTTTGTCAAGCAACAGAATTATGCCCCAGTGCAGTGCAATGTCTATGAATTTGCAACATAATCAAATCGACTTAGTCGACAGAGTTTGTTGGAACTTGAATCGATAACAAGTGACCTGGCATATGTGGGGCTGAAATAGGCATCTGGGCAGGGATGTTAAGTTGAAGTGCTCCTCCTTAACAGCACACGGGCAGGACCAGGTTTCCGAACGGCATGCACGGAGCCCGAAACTTACAAGCACAGGCTCTTGTACTAGTTCAGGGAACACTGCTCTTAAGTCGTTATAATTTCTGGAGTAGGAGGTATTCGCTGCACTAAGCCCTTTTGCGCCCTTTTTTCACTAGTCGTAATTGCCCTAGTCCTGCATCCTGGAGAGCTTACAAAAAAGAATTACCCGAAATTTTTCATCGTGGCTTCTTAAGCTACTAAATAAAGTCATTTTGTAAATAGGGGAACCACTCCAAAGGGGTGGTACGCCATGTATTTTGCAGTGCTGCCAACAGCTGCACATCCTGAAATTTAGGACAGGATTTTACACTTTAAGTGCTATTCATATTCCCCCACAGCGCCAAGTAAAGTTGTTGGTCATATGGGGATGTTTTTTGCACATCTAGCAAAAGTGTTTCGTCGGCACTATTGCTTTGTATAATTGCACAAAAGGGATATAACAACTTAAGCCAAGAACCAGGATAGAGATAAACCGTGTTAATTTTTGAGAGCACCTGAGTTTTGAAGTAATTGAAATTTCCTGCAACTTAGAAAAGAATGCTATAATTGGTTTTGGGTGTTGAGGTGAATTTATTTGGGGAAAAATGACTTTTGTAGTATGATGAGAGCAATTTCCGTTAGTCGGAGATTAAAACATAGTTGCATGCATGTATGTTTTTTATGCTTGCGGGGGTGTGTGGGGGGGGGGGGGTTTAAAAATTGCGAAAGTGGTTTTCAGAGTTGTTTTTGGAGCACTAATGTAAGTGCTGTAGTTAAAAATTTATTCAGTAGAAATAGGCGTTCTATGAAGGTATGAACGGATTTCGAAAGTAGCAGAAAAATCCTAGTTCTTTGAAAACACTTCTAAGTAAAAATTTTTGAAACTCTTTCTTTAATAATAATTATTTTTTATCACTGCATTTTTCATAAAATGTTGTTAAGATAAAAAGCAAGATTAATAAGTTAGCAAATTACTTAGTTACACGTACTTAAGTACCTCTTTGACTAAAAAGAATAACCTTAATTTAAAAGTAAAAATTTCACACAAATATTTAACTTCGCGTTACATTTCTCAAATTATTTAAAAAAAATTTCAGCGTTGTGCAAAAAGAGTCACTTGCGCTTCCCATTAAAGTTTTTCAGATTTCGTTGAAATGAAACAACTTAAAAAAGTTTTGATGGACTTCCGTAATAATTACAAAAATTCCTCCAGAAATGTATATTTTTTTAAATATGTGTTGAAATTAAAACCCTTGTTCAAATTTAAATGAGAAATTCTATTTTGTAGCACTATAAAATAATGCAAAGGACTAGTGAATTTTTCACAGCTCCTCCATTTTGTGTAGTTCTACCAAAATTTTAATTATCCTTACGTTGCAATTTCGCGTACTGAAATCCAGTCTCACAGAATTATTTTTGTCTCTAGGTAAGAGAAAAATATTCAAAATTCGTCTGTATTTTTTTTTTTATGTAGAGAAGAAACCGAAATAAATTCGTACCAAAATTGTAAAAACTTTTGAGAAAAAGTCGCGAGGGAATTTGAAATTCTCATTTCTTCGGATTTAATGCTTAAAGTAAAACTGTGGTTGTTAAGAAACGCTAGTACTTTACTGACTATTTGCAAAGTATCTCTGAATTGTGTGTATGTGAAGCATTCGACTGGAAACGAATTTCCAACTGCTTTCCATTCGTTCGTGAAAATGGAAAAAAGCGGCAAAGAGCCTTTCTTAGTGCACAGAAAACTTTACTTGCTGAACGTGAATCTTCGAACTGCAAAAGAAGCCGAACATTTCCGTTTTTTGAAGGACGTGCGAGTGCATTCAAATCGAGTGGCGGTTCATTCATCCCCGCCTGGGTTCGATTGGGAACCGACTAAAATTCAAATTAATTTGTGTTGCACTTCATTGGAATGTGAAATTTGCAGTAAGCTCCATCTGCATGTTTCATTGCATTTCTCGTGACTGAATGACATCTCCTTCGGGCGGAGTTTACGCTTCTCCTTCTGGGGGACTGCCTTGCAAAATACAGTATGTTCCGTGCCTGTGTTGCTTAGAATTAAACTAATTTTATTGAACAGATGTGCAATTGTGATTTGTGTTACAAATAAATGCGAAACATATTTCCAGAACGTTTCCTGAAAAGGATATTTTGAATTAATTTTGATTCAACTTTTGAAAATGCAAGTTGAATACAACATTCTGAAATGGTTTATTTAAAATATATAGTGGAAGTACGATTGTTTGATTAGTGCTACGAAATTGCACTTCCGTCTAGTCTGAATAGAAAACAGAATTAACTTAAAATTCAAACAAAATAATCACATAGTTTAACATCTTTTTCCTTCAACTCCTCCCACTTGGAGGTTCTTGCACGTGAGCTTTTGTGCATGTGAACAATGGCTTGATGACGCAAATTTGAGAGGCTGAATAATCCGCTAATGAGCACCACATCTTCTGCTATTAAATCTGCAAACCAGGTTAATTACTCTCTCATTTCACCAAGTGATTATTGCTTTGTTCTTCAGGGCACTTCTCAGAGTAGACTAATTTGACTGCGTCACACCTCCTTTTAGTGATCTGCAGCTGAACATTTCAATTGTGCGGACTGAAAATTATTCTCTCTTCCCCACTTTCTGCAGCTTCTTATTCCATATCTACCCAAATTCATCTCTTGTAGTTTTGTGAAGTCATTTATAAACATTTTTTGTAAGCATCATTTTTCATTAGATCCGTATTTTGAAGTAGTCGCATAAATTATATAATTTTTTTTTCATTAGGTGTTTTAGAAGCAAGAAATCGTTGATGTTGCTGCTGCAGGAAGTACTTTCAAGTTTTTGCTTTGCGTTTACATTGTGCAAAACAAGGAAATTGGAAAGTAGATCAGATTATAAAGAACTGCATTAGGGACTATTAATTAGCTGCTCTAAGCTAATGGAGGACTTCATCCGGACGGAGTACAACTAGAACAGAATGCAACAATTCGCGTGAGTATCTTGGAATTGCAAAAGAAATCACTTAGTTAGATAACTTAATGCTGTTTTGCGAATAGTTCAGAGTTGAGCAGGAAGCATCAGCGAAACTGGGAAAAAGAGGATTTCGCTCTGTGCACAGTACATTGATGTTTTGGAATTAATTCACATTTGAGAGATTGCAGAAAAACACATATTTATGCATAGATTCTAATTTCCCGGAATTCAAGTTAGCCGCTTCGTGGTACGAAGTTGGATGAAAAATGTTAAAAAAATGAAATTTTATTACAAGAAAAACTAACATACTATTTGTTACAATTATTGGAAAAGCTTGAAAAAAATTATAGAAATTCCAATAAATTCTCCTTCAAATTGAAATAACTCTTTTATTGCATATTCAAAAGGAAATAACTCAATAATTTCGGTTTTAAATAATATATTGCAGTTAAGATTTGGTTACGAAACTATGTGGAAAAGCAATTTTATGTAAAATATTTAATAAATAAAAAGGTTTTTCATGATAATACAAAGTTTGCCAAACTTTTTAATTTAGAAGATCTTTTGACTCCAAGAAACCTTGTATTGTTTCTGGATGGAGGAATTCTTCGTGTATGGAAACCTATAAAATCAGTTTCGAGAAACAAAACAAAATTTAATAAGAACTTATTTCCCAATTCGGAGAATGTCGTTGAAAGGTTCAAAAATTTTATGAGGTCTCCTCGCACCTGAAATTTTTGTACATTCCAGATTTTCCTAAAGAATGTTCCCCAAAAACGTCCCTTGTCTGGGAAGTATGTTGTCATAACAACGCCAGCCAATTTAGTCGAAATGTGGAGTCATGGAAGAAATTGTCCGATGACTAAAAATTCATTTTCCCAATAATGATCTTTTAGGATTTTTTTCAAAAACACTTTCTTGTGAATTCTCTTGATTTTTAATGTAAATTCAGAATGTTTTCTAATGTTTCCGTCAACAATTCCAGTGTGGGTCAAAGCTGAAGGACTGTGATTAAAGCTTTGAAAATTACACTTCAAATCCTTTTTCACATTTTGAATTCTAAAAAAATGTTTGTTATCTGAAAAATGTGGCTGTTAAAGTTATGAAACTTTTTATTATTTTTGTAACAAAAGAAGAAATTTCATTATTTTTCCTTGATATTTGAACATCGAGTTTGAATTTCTCAAGTTTTAGAAAAACATGTCTCAAGTATTCTCCGCCCACTGGCTGTGTATGAAAGAAATCGTTAATGTTGCTTCGAAGTAAACAAAGGAATTAATGAAGTTAGAAATAAAGAAAGTAAATCAATTAACTCAGAACTAAGGAGTCCACTACACATTAATTACAGTTCTGCTTGTTAGTTTTAGCAGAAGCAAATTGCGACTGACGTGATCTAAAGAGATCAGTGGATTTCGGCAGTGTTATCATGTCTAAACGAAACCGAACTATGTACCTGTCCAGGTAAATCAAGGTGTCAATTAAACACGCAGGGAGGAAGAGGTGCTGCGGTATCAATCTTATTGAAAAGGTTCCGCAGCACTCGAGGCCACGTCGCCATTAAGACGATAATTAAGAGCTTGCGATGAGTTTGATTCAGATGTCGCAGCCACTGGCGTGGGAGGATCTAACCGTAATGTTTCTAGAAGATCGAACACTAATTCATATCAAGTGTTATGAAATGGGGAAACATAACAAGAGAGGAAACATTTGTTCTGTTTATATAACATTTTGATTTATTTTTCGACGATAGCAAAGCATTCAGCATGAGTTCCCTCTAATTGAGGGCTTTTCCTGACAACATTAATGAAAAAGAAAAGAAGTGGATGGATTAGGGATATGAATGTAGGCAGGTATCATGATTCCTGGGAGACGGAAGTTGGATACATAAAAAACCAAATTCCAGTAAATGGGTAGTTCCCCCTATTACAAATCAACGCAGCCCATCCTGTTGAAGCAAAGGAGTAGCATAGTGGGGGCAAATGGAAACTTTTGTTGTCAATTGATGCTCAGAAAAAGATCTCCTATCGACCAGTATTGATACTCCCGGCACCTGGAAGGTCTCCTTTTGTCAATGGTTTCTATTGCAATAAAAGTCTTGTCAAAACCACCTTTCTTTACCAAACATTTTGATGATATCACAAGGACTTTCATAAAGTGTCACAACTCTCCATGAATAGAAACTGATTCGCACACAAAATGGCGATCGGATTGTCGTAGTCCTGTTGTGAATTGTCGCATCAAATGAGAGAATTTACCTTAAGTCCTTTTTAACAGAAATCCCATTCATTTCGAATTCGCAAACGGGGCACACGTTATTAGGAACTAGAAAATAGCTCCAGTTAGGTCTTGAGTTGAAGATTCAAATCCATTTCGTTCGATTGTTTATTTTATATGAACTCAAAACAACCAAGGAATAAGAATTAGAAATCACTGCGTTGATGGTGTAAGGTAACGATTTGGTCGGTTTGAACAGCATTAGAGGCCTTTTAACTGCTATTCGGAAACAATGATTCAAGAGCTGCCTCAGATGCAATATTTCTCTGAATTGTTTTAAGTTTTCTTACTTGTAATTCCAAATTATTCCTCTATTTTAATGAAAAGTGCATTTAGTAAATTGTAATTTGTTAAAATGGGTTCAAAACATTTTTTTTGAGAAGTAATTACCTATTGCAAAACGAAAGAAATTGTTTGACATTAAAATGTTTCAAAAAGCTATTAAATTTGTGAAACCCTTTTCATTTTGCGCAAAATATGAACAATAGCGAGTTGTAATAATGCAAAACACTTTTCGCAAAGCAATTTAGATTTGCTATGAATGAATTTGTTGAGCGGTAAATTCATGATAATATGAAACGAAATTTTGAAGTTGACAACAAAAGTAGAAAGTGCACATCAGAAGAAAATTAATTTAGTTGGAAAGTTGGATATGGATTCGTTGTCATTGGTGATATTACGCTGTCATATCGAGGCGCAGAGACTCGTGATATTTAATTTACCGAAAAAGTACATCATAAAATTTGCTCTTATATCCGACAAAATTTGGGAATCATTGCAGAACTTTTATAAAATAACTGTATACGGAATGTTATGAAACAAATTATTGTTATGCGAAAGAGCAATCGGACTGAAAGCGTTAAAAGCTGTGTAGTGTGTATGTGTGTTTTTTTTCATTGCTTCGATCCAATTATGTAATAGCGATGACATTTAATTGTTGTTATAATATTATTTTACGAGTTGTGTCCAACATTTCTGTTAAAGTTTCTTTCTCGAAAATCAGTCAAATGTAAATTATTGCAAGAACTTGTCGTAAATATTTTATAACTGCTCTGCCAGTAAAACTTTGATTTTATCCTACTTTAAATGAATTTTGTGTCAAACATTATGAAACAATGTAACACCACTGATTCCAGAGCGTTAATCTATTCGGTTAACTCGTTTCATGGTTTGTGAAATGTGCAAATTGGGTTTTGTAGCGTCAACGAATAAGAGTTGCAAAATAGCAACCAACACTTCTGGCATTTTAATAACTTAGCAAATGCATATTTTATAAACATTTCTAAAATTTTCGAGAGTTGCATTTTGGCTCTTTAATGTATTTTTGCAAGTGAGACTCAGATGCATGCTTCATGAATAAAATATTCGTTATTTAAGCTCCTTTGTACGAAAAAATAGTGTGCATAGGTATTTTTTCATTGTATTTATATTTGCAACGGAATGTATTGAATATTAACTTTAGTAACTGAATATTTAGTTATTTACCATGCATTAAGCTAAAATGCACTGAATAAAAACAAATTTTAATGAAATGTGGAGTGGTTACGATTTATGTTAATACTAGAAATATAAAAAAAATAGAAATTTGTTTGCATTGATGTTGATATTATGTACATTTTTTGTTCGGATTATATTTTGGAGTGCATTTTAATTTTAAAAGCAATTTTTGTTGGTTTGTTCTATATGTACAATAAGTACTACATCTACATGTCACAATAACAAATTGTTGTCAGAAAAAATATGAAGTTATTCGTTTTGTAATCTGAGGTCAATGAATTCCAGAATTCCTTCTTGAAAACACACATTTCCGTAAACACAACAAAGCTTAAGAACATCTATTTCTCGTGTATCACTCGGATCTAACCTCCGAACATAATTTACAATGTTGGAAAAAGTAATCCAATTTTGATTTCCAACAAAGGAAAATCTGTTTCCCAAATGGTGCAGATATCATCAGAAATGGAGGAACGGCGCACCAACACATTGCTGGATAATTTATCAAAATGGAGAATCGACAGAAGAATTGTGCTGCAAAAAGATTGATTGCCATTAAATGTGTGGCCGCATGCTCCCGAATATACAAATCCCCAGATTGGATTTATTGGCAATAATGATTATGATACGATTTAAGACCTCTCAGACCGTCTGAGCAGTTGCTTTCAGTGTCGAAATGACGCTCGAGTTTTTTCATTCGCTGAATACGGGGATGAGGGTGGAATCCTGCTTGTTCGGAGAAATGTCATTTTCTCAGCAGTTGAGTGCATTTCACTGTGGAAAAATTCGAATTTTCTTTAAATGGAAAATGCTGGGATCAAAGTAAAATCGCTTAAGAAAAAAATGCTTGAGTGAATTTGTTGATGCAGTAGTTTAAGAAAATAAAATAAAATGGTTCATTTCTGTACTTTCATTGCATGAAAAAATGCAGAAGAATTTAGCATTTCAACTCTCACACAAATCCAGTTCAAATACTACGTCAGAAAACTTCTGATGCACATTTTAAGCCGGCTTAAACAAAACATACTTGTTCCAGGTCTCGCTAACAATATGCAAAGAAGCGACTGGAAAAATATTTTCACTCAGGAATGCTTCCTTAGAGAACCAGGAGTTCATAAGACACCTGGAACGGAAAAAGCAAGGATGGTGTCGTGCTACCAACTGTTACAGGATGTTCAGAAAGCATTAAAATATTGAACGTCGAGAGCTGGTTGCGTTGCAATATTTCCCTTGCAATGAGAGTGCATTGCGGTACTTGTTTTTGTACTTTGAAGCGCGGTAAAATGTTGCACGATTGGTTAAACCGTTATCTGTAAAAAACAAATGGAAATAATGTTGTTGGTGGTAAATGTAAGTGAATGTTGTTTCGTGTGGGAACTGGATTTACTCCCAAGTTCGTATTTCACGAATACAACATGTAAGAGTGTAAACCACGCAGGATGCTTATATATTTTTCTCTCAACCCGAAGAAGATGTGTTCGGCTGCAGATTATTGAATGTCCAAACAAAACCACAACTTGGTATGATTGAAGGTTTTTTGAAAACCTTGGCTGTCATTGTCAGGCAAAGGATTTCCTGAGCTCCCAGGATATTCGAGTGTTAATTGGATTGGCAAGGGAAGTGAAGTGAAGTAAACCACTGGTGAATCAAATTGGAATGCTGTACATGTGTGCACAACGAATTAACCCCTTATTGTGGATGTCAGTTTCCTCTTGAGCTATTACTTCAGAAATAAACCGCAAAAACCATCACAAAGATATCGGAAGTTTGTTTTGTTCTTGTATTGTACCATTTCAAAGCACAAAGATGTCCAGAGAGTTGTATTTTTTCTTACCTTAGAATTTGTGGTATTTGGAGATAACGATATTAAAAGGTTCAATTGAAACTGTACGAAAACAAATTTTTTGTGGTTGTATATTTATCAGCAATAGGTCAATATCTTTGAAGCTGAATAGGAAAAATTATTTCATTAACATTTTCCCAGATAAAATTGAATGGAAGACGAAACAAGTTGGACCATAAACAACCTATTCCCTTCATTGCCACCATACATCCAGGATGAACAGGACACGCGATGTTAGGCTTCAACAAGAGTTCATAAATTTCAATTTGCAGCTTGATGATGAATCCAGGGTTTGATTAAAAATATTGCACCCGATGCTCTGTGACATATTCCGCAGTTAGGTGGCGATAAACTTTCGAATAAATGTGACAAATGTGTGTAGCAATTTTGCGAAATGAAAACTCTTAATAAATTGACTCCATGGACCACGTGCCAAGCTTATGTCTCACTTTTTCCGTGAAAGGAAGAAAGGGGAGACCAGCTTTATTCCACGGACTTTTTTTATTTGCTAAATATAGGTAATGTAGGTTAAGCATTTAAAAATTCTGTTTCCAAGGACTGGTTAGAAGCCCTTTGAAATTATGAGCCGCTGGGACAAATGTGTACTCGGGTTGGTTTAATGGAAACTCTCTTGGAAAGTATTGCCGTGTCCAAAGTGGATTTTACAAAATTGGAGGACAAGTACTCCTCGGAGTGCAGTGAACAACTCCCCGGCAATCTCCAAAGGCACTTAGTAGCGGCGGGGATATGTTGAGTTCTCATTAAGCAGGGTAATGTAGCTTTACCAAAAAAGGCACAATTGATTGCATGTACTACAGCAATTGTACGCCCATGAGAGCACAAATATAAGCAAATGGCGGCCATAAAATATGAAAATTAGCAAGACATTGTTTGCACTGAACACCGTGAGATTGTGGCTGCTTAGATATGGTAAGGATGTAATTTTTCTGTAGAAAATGACAGAAATAGATTCCATTGGGAAATCTATGTGATGTAACTATATTTTTTTTGTAGCGTTCAAAAAATTCATATTGATTTATCGTTGAAACACGGTTATGTAAATAAACGTTGTCAATTTTCCATTGGAAAAATTTATCACGTTCATGAGAAGTAAACTTTAAACTTTTTAATTACCAAAACGGAAGCACAAAAACTAGTGCAGCCAATTTCGATGATAGCTCCCATCCTGCATCGATAGGGACCTATTATTAAGCGTGGATGCATGACTGTTATCGTATAACCTGTACGAACCATAAATCCTTCTCCCAGGAGCTCGCTCAACTTCAGCAATGAGTAGCAGAAATTGCTGTACACACATCCAATAAATCAGCTATCGCATGGGGATGTATTTGTCCAGCCTTGATATCCTTCGGGTATTACCCGAGACGGATGTAATTGAAACTGTGTAGTGCGGCTGGTGTAGTGTGCAATTTTGTGGTGTAGTTTGTCACTATAATAAAGGGAGGAATAAGATGGAAAGCTTGAGAGGTTTCCTTTTGTAAAGGGAGGAAAAAATTGTCCTGAAGATTGCCAGGAGTGATTGTTGCTGCGAAAAGTTTCGTAAATTATTCATGCGGATTTCAATAAAAGTTAGTGAAAAGTTGTCGGAAAACTTGGCGTTGTCGTTATAAATAAAATTTCTTTTGTTGCTATGTTATTTTGCATTATACGAATCGCTGCAGATTTATTGGATTTTCTTCCTTCTTCTCTTTGGCGCCATTTGGAATGTATACTGTATAGCAACAATTGCACAGAAATCACGGAGGTATCACAGGTAGAACAGGAGAAAGCAATTTCTCATCGTCTCAATTGTCGATTGATACAGCGAATCAGTTGTGTGGAATTCAATTTAGATATATATTTCTACATTCGAACGAAAAAGAATTTCGAACAGTGAATTTCGGGATGACACTTCAATTGGAAATCCTTTTTTGAAATTAATAATACACTTGAAGATTTTGAAAATTTCAATAAATTCGCTCACTGAGTTTAATAGTGCTCGTTGAGGGATCTCTTTCAGTGTCCAAGGAGTCATTTTATCCCAGATATTATACTGTTATGAA
Source organism: Leptogaster cylindrica (assembly GCA_963082835.1). NCBI lineage: Eukaryota > Metazoa > Arthropoda > Insecta > Diptera > Asilidae > Leptogaster > Leptogaster cylindrica. The sequence goes on along the minus strand of OY720105.1, from coordinate 21,058,511 downwards.
TAGAAAATTCATTCGTTTTCATTTTCCAGCAGTTGTTAGGCAAATGCGTTCTGCTGTTGTTGTGGAGGAGAAATATTTTAATTTTCATGTTGGAGGGCCCTTTAACGGCTTACAAGGATTGAATTCACGCTAATCATAAAACAAAGCTCTAGTTGTTAAAAGGCGAACCTCCTTAGCGACTGCATTCGTTTATTATAGGCATCAAAAGACCATCAGCTCAGAATATATTGAAGCACACTCATATACAATAAGGACATGTACATGTGAAAGCTAAGAAGCAAATAAAATCATCATAAGGGCGAGAATTTATTGCGCATTTTAATCGTAACTGAATATACTCGTAGCAATAATAATTTATTTCCAACGGTTTTTACAATATAATTTAAGTGTTCGAGTGCAATTTTTTATAAGATGGAATTAAATTCCAATTGACTGATTTTAATAATATTATCTATATGACTATGAATAACTATCGCATTTTAATAAATACCTAATTTGTTTAGACAATAAAATACTTTGATGAGACTAATATGTATGTATATGAATATAGTGTATTGTTCTCATTTCGACATCTTCTAGGATTCAATTATAAGGAAAATTCTTGATCCACCCTTGCCTTGCTATTGTTTCACTTTCATCCCTTGTAATCGGATGTGTAACACTTCGTAATTGTTTGGAACATGCAACAATCGGTATTGCCGGAAATATTTCATAGTCCCCGCTACCAGGATCTCAATTCTTGCTTCCTGCACCATGTAGGCGCGCAGATGTCTTTTCAATTTCTCCGTTTGCTGTGATTGCAGCATGTTCCCTGCGCCTCCTCATGCCATTACGTTTCCTTATCAGGTAATTCTTTTTTCAATGTACATTGTGCACTTAAGCCGATTAAAAGAGGAAATGTGTAATTACATTAAAGCAGCGAATGTGGGTAGAACTTTAGTTTTGCATACGCTCGTTGTGCACGGTTATTTTCATCGTACCCCATTTTCTCGCAATTGTTATTGGAGAACGGACAGAATTTCACTTGGAATCTGTTTTGTGTTGTCTTATCAAAAGACATTTGCAGTATAATTTTCTAGAAGTTGTTTTGGGAAGAATTTTTACTGTTGTTTAACAGATCTGTATTATTTTCCCGTGAATTGAAACATCACAATTAAGAGAAATTATTTTAAAATTATTTACAGATGAATTGAGAAAAATTATTACCTGCAAATTTATCGTAATTAATGTGTTATCACTTAAAGTAAACTATTTTGTACTCCAACTCCCTCATATAAGTCATGATTTTGAAGTTACATTAAATCAAATTGCAAAACCACTTCACAGTATATTTTGGAAAAACCTCAAAAGAGTTTATGAATTTCCATGGATTTTATTTTGATCCTGGTTTCAGGTACCTCACAAGTTAGTGGATGGAACATACCTACAAGGTGCGGAGCAAGGAATTCATGCTCGTGTCCCGATTTATGGTTCTATATCCGCACAAGCACATCCCCAGCACAAGCCCCATGAACGTATAGCCGAGCCCCACTGAATCCTTATATACACAAACAGCGTCCATAGACGAACTGCTTCATTTTGGCAAACAGAGTAAGCACCGCATTTTCATGGGGATATTATATGCTTTATTGGAATTCTATAATAGAAGCACATTTACATTAAATTATCTTTGCGGCCCGAAACGCATTTGGTTATATTTATTAGTTTCAATAAAACATAATATTATGCCAGTTGGATTTTGTGGCGGTTCCTTCACATTTTGCAATCATCGTCTTATATCTGACTTTGTGGGAGAATGTTGTCAGTTTTTTTCCTCCTTTTATATTTTGAACACACATTGAATGTAAAATAAAGACTTCTGTATTTTATGCGTTAACTCAATCTCGGGAGACTGTCTACATTTTTACGGAGTTGTGGGGAAGGAAAAAACCAATTTTCCGCTTCCTTAATTTATTGAATTGAAAATTGAGTATACATTTAATAATTTGGCCCTGATAAGTGAGTAGGGGACGATTACAATGCAAAGGGGTGAATATTGAATAACGTATTAATATAGTGACACAAATTCCAGTTACCACATAATTGTATATAAAATTGATATGAATTAAATTTTTCGATAATTTGTTCTTATTGCTTTTGGATGTGTATTGTTGTTATTTACACACAATAAAGCCAGAATAGTAAATTATATTATGCAAATTTTGGATGCTAATTGGACACAATTATAGTTTATACACTGACAACATTGATTTACTGCAAACTTTTGCTGCGATTGATGAAAATGCCATAAAATCGGACCCTTCGTTCTCATTCTCTCTAGTTTCATTCTTCCACTTCGGAGAAACTATAAGCCAGAATACATCAACAGGATATAGATTATTTAATAAAATATTCTCAAATCCGTACAAGCCCGGTACAATCCATCTACGAAAACATGTTTGCTATCGAAATCCTTTCATTGCTTTAATATTCATAGCAAGGTCCTTTAATTCTTTGAACTAGATATGAAAGTGATTTTGGAAATTTGCCAAATTCGTTCAACACTTTTGTGAATAGTTCAGACGTGTTGCAATGTTCTCTGCAGTGTTCGTTATTAATTGAAAATTTTAATTAATTTGCTTTTGTGTTGTTCAGCAAACTTTCCAAAAGATCAGCTCCCTATGGAATATGAAAATTAACCTCACACGGACATAAATTTATTTTGTAACTTTAAAAATAATGAGGTTAACACAAAAAAAGGACTTACTGTGTGTTATTTAAAATTTTAAATAACAGGCATTCGGTAAAAAGAGCAACCTTATTAAAAAAACCGACCACAAAAAAGGAATGCAATTACAGTGAGAAATTTTTCGACTGCGGTAATTAAATCAAAATAAAGGTCAAAGCGAATTGGTAAAAAATATGAGAAGAAAAGGATGACCCTTGGAATCCTCTTTAAATTTGATTTCCGGAAAGGAAAATGTTTTATTTCATTTCTGTAGAAAAGAACGCCGTTATTGGCGTTTAAGATACCCTTTTATGGCAATATTTTGCGAGGCGGTCAACACTTAGGAGAAGAATTTTGACAAGGAATCCTGTTACCCCTGTTCGAATCCAATATTCTTATAACAATGTTGATAGAACTTAAAGAAACCCTTTTTCAGTAAGGACACGGTTTCTTTCAAGAGTTTTCCTACGCTGAGTGAATCATCCTGGCCAGAGATGCATACAACAATTTTGCTGCTTATCACAGAATTTTTCCAACATCACAAGTCACAAATTACTTTACATTATTTTTCAACCACCAAAAAATAACTTTAGTTAAGCTTCACTGGAATCGACCGCGTTTAATTCGACATTAAAAAACCACGCAGAAAATCCGACATTCCTATCTAATCCATATAAGTTCATCTCTTTACATCATTGTCCTCTTGCAAAAAGGGGGCAACCTTTAAGGTATTCAACGCGTGACTGTGACAAGTGATAAAAAGGACGTGATTCTTCCTAAGAACATCGGATACGCGAGCTATTCGCTGCCGGCGAAACTTTCTATTTCGAATTCGTTTCTTTATTGGTCCGTATCAACGGAAACGTAAAGTACAAATGCTATTCACGGTAGTCTTAACTTTGTTAAATGTTTGCACCCACGAACTGGAAACATTTACGCGCCTTGTTGCCTCGGCATCGTCTGTAGTCGTCTCTAGGGGTAGATCGTGCACGAGCGCGGCAATAGCACAAAACTGACTGAAATCAGACATCCATGTTTTGTGGATGCTGGATGGGGATGTATCCCAGAAGGACACGGAAGAGAACACAGTGCGCAGAGTGGTTTGTGTATATATTGCTGGCAACTCCTATTTGAACGAACAGTGAAGACGTGGAAAACCCTTCCGAATCTCAAATTTAAGGAGTTTAAGAGAAGATGAACGGATTCTCTTTGGTGGTGCCGGAATCCAGAAGATAAATACAGAACTGAGGACATAGTTTAAAAAGTAGCGGCCACTTACGCCATTCATGAATTACGTGGCAGTCGAATGTGGCTGGGATTATTGTGATGAATACAAACATCTTGAGGGAAAGTGTTGAAGTTGTCGCCTTGACAAATATTTGATAAGGGATGACAATGTGTCCATTGCACGATTACATTATCGTAAATGCAAGCAAAAATCTGTTAATATTTCACAGTGCCCACCATAAATCGTTAATTTAAAGAGCCAGGTCCAGCTTGTCGCACGCGTGATTTATCAGAGGATATTTTTCTTGCCTTGTGGAAAGAAGCTCCTATCATTTCAGTCCATTCGGCAAACTCTCCGTAGAGTTGAAAAATTACTTATTACACTGTTGAAAATGATAAAGTTCCAGCCAAAACATTTCCACTTTTCAACAAATTATCATTTTGGCTCATATGTTTCGATGGCATTAATTTAAACAATTTCGGTAATGTTTGTTATCAAGCCTAGATCAATTTTTACTAATTGAAATGTAAAAATGCGATTTAGTTTATGCTGATGTCTTTTTGAATAGTATGATTCAGGACTTAAATTTGTGTTGGAGGACATCATTTGGAAAGCACTGTCAAATTAAGTGAAACTTTTAGTGAAGTGGTCAGCATCATAATTCCAATAAGTTTCTGCGGATATGTAAAAAGTTGAGTAAAGTTCGTGCTGACGTAATGAAAGCATTATGCAGAAATCCCCCTGGGGCGAAGCACGCTTGACAAAGTTTAATTCACGAATTCTTAAATATATATTATATATACCACTAGTCCTTTCTAAAAGTAAAAAATCTTTTCGAGTTTAAAAATGTAGTTTCGTTTTTATTAAAGATTTTCTACCGAAAGATGTATTTGCGGTATAGTTATGTGCAAGGAAATTGTTATTCCAAAATTTTGAAAATATTATTCAAATAAATTTCACATTTCGATTTTTATTTCAGTTTTAACATAAAATCCGAAATCTTTCAATTTTATATTTTATGTTTATTTGTTTTTGTGAAAAAATTTGTGTTTCTCTATATAGGTATATACAAAGAAAATTTTTCGATTGCTCGTACAAATTTTGTTCATAAATTTTGTGAGTTTTATTGACGGAAGAAAATTTCTGAAATTTCCACTTGAGGCAATCTAGAGACGGAAAACAGATGTAATGACGACGGTCGTCTTGGATACATTAATTTAAAGTTCATCATTAGAAGAAATTTGATTTGTAGAACCAATAAGAATGCCGTAATTATCGGTAATTTAGTTTTACTCTTTCACTGAGACAGCCAGGAACCAACGGGATGTTTTCCAGATCATTGAACTCCTTGGCAGCACAAATAAAGCGTAATTAATTGCAATTGCACTCAATTCAAGCTGCAAGGAATTAAATATGCGCGACAATTAAAATACAGTGCAACTAAATTTAAATTATGTTTTACTTAATACTTCTGTGAATGCAATTACTGTTCCGATGGCAGGTTTTTCAATTTATTTTGTTTAGGTGCAATAAATTGATTATTTAAGGAAAATTATTATTTACATTTATTTAAACAAGCCGCCAACAATTTGCAATGAAAATGTTTCGATATTGATTATTTTGTGCAATGTGGAACAGTTATTCACATTTAATTACTTCGAGACGATTCTAATAAATAATTTTATCGAGCAATAATTTGTAGGGAATGGTGTAATTATTTGTTTGAATATTTGTAATTAAAATACGTGTAATTTTCATCAGAAACACGAAGTATTGAAAAATTAATGAAATTTAAAGCGGGGCAAACTTTTTGCAAAGTTGTAAATTTTTGTAGACAATGTTGTATTTTCATTTTTCAATAATGATTTCTGCAGAAGAAGTAAAAAGCGAAACTTTTTCATAAAATCCCAACATTCCCCTTTTAACCTTTAATTAAGTTAGATATTTAATAATGTAATTGCTGATAATGCTTTTTATGTACTTTTTATAACAAAACTGTCTGCCAGAAAATGTTTACTTCAAAATTTGTCAGAGTATTTAATATGTTTAGCAAATAAACCTTTTCGTCCGTATAATTGGTCAGTTGGTGTTGCCAGAATCCTATAGTATAGGTTGAAAAAAACACTATAAATGTAAAACAGTACTACTTAATCATAATTTTAGTATCAACATTTCAACAAAAGTAAAACGCTGTTAAGGAATCCAAAAAATTATTTTTAAAATCTTTTATAATTTATCGACACTGTTTAAGTGAATTTTATTTTTATAAGTGCCTTTGAAGGGAAATTGGGGTGCAGAAGATTCATACTTTTTTGACTAAATCTAAATGTGATTTTGTCATTTGATAAAGCATTTTCGGAGAAAAAGGACTTTCATGCCTTGTCGGTTGTGCTGAGATTGAATAAAAAATGATAATGACTCCTTTCGCAATGTTTGCTCGAACGCTTCAGCAAAAGAATTTTATTTTAAACAACAATTCAGTGTAAGCCACAAAAGCGTGTGTAGAAAAAGGACAAATCGTTGTAGAAAGTTTTGAAGGCTTTGTAGGATTTATGTTATGACACACTCAGGAACGGAGTTTATGCATAGCATGGCACGATTCGGCAAACAAAATTATATTTTCCGCACGATCAATAAGTCATTTATGCTTGGATGATGTGTACCCGTCGCTGCTGACGGGGGCGGGCGGAGCGATATTACACCAAGCGTAAGGTTCTTATCACCTTTTATCAGGATACATCTGCAGAGAGCGGGTATTCAGATACATTGAAGTGTGCAGTTTCTGCTCTTCGCAGAAAGAAGACTATCTTCTGTAAGGGATGAATTTTCTAATGGAACCTCCAGTTACTTTATGATAAAACATCAATTCAATGAAATCAAATTGAATTTCCCGAGTGTAGGAATGGCGACGCTTTTACAAACACCTGAGTTTCCAAGGCACTTGGAAGTAAGGAGAAGCCGCGTTTCTGAACGAAGACGTTCTGTGTTTTGTCATAAATAACGCACTTCATTAGAAGACCGGGGAAAGGTACGACAGATCTGCTTCGGGTGTCTTCTTTGAAGTCTAAATTGGGAATCAAATTTTTGAAATTATGTAAGGATGCGTTTAAAAACAAATATTTGTTTTGGATTTCACATTGAAATTTTTTGTACTAGGAATCAATGTAAATATTCAGGCTTTTTATTCTCGTTAACATTCCGCGAATAATCACAGGAACGCTCAGGGTAAAGGAACAACATGCGGCAGACATGATTGGTTTTTCATACTGCTTGCAGTGTTATCCTAACATAATTGCGAAGGGTCGGCAACACGGGGATGCATGGAAGTAATCGAGGTAATTCCAAATGAATCCAAATTGTCTTCGGTCACAGAAGAATCAATTTCATACCTTCCACAAGTTTCACCCTACTGACTATGGCACCCGTCCTCGATATTTCGTGGGCACTGGGTCACTACTCACCACTATGGGTGGAATGGAACAATTCAGGTTGGTTTATGCTGTTCACTGTCCTTTATCCCCAGACCCCAAACATAACCCTTTCATAAGAACATACAATTTTTTGCAGCTTTATGAAGACCCCTAAAACACCGGAACGAGCTATCAGGATATTAATTTCATTTTAATTAAAATTTTCAGTCATTTCACAAAAGATTACGAGGCCACCAATCCTTCCACCTCTGTTAATTGTAATTTCTGCTGGGGGATGCTCGTCCAAAGCTAATCTATTGGCTCTGTGGCACTTTGAGCACTTTAAATAACTGCCTCACTAGTTAGGAGATCAGTGCGCTTTAACGACTTTCGGGCAATATTAGTGCTCGAAGTTGCCGGTTAGTTCTACAATGTACTCATATTCCTAAGGATCCACTCCTTCACAGCACAAAAACTCCTTGAGCAAATATTGCTTCATGAATAATTTGGCCATGATTCAGTTTTGATGTACTTTTCGTAAGCAGCTTTCGGTCATGATGTGCTATTCTATGAAATAGGATTTTTCTAGTTTGAGGAAACTAATTTGGAATTTGCATTTTCGAATAATTCCCATTCGATTTGAGATCCTTTATGAGTTGCATTCGAACTAGAGAATGTTTAGAGTTTGTGATTTTCCCTCGAACTCTTATACAATTAGTATTTGTTGTTGCAAAGAAAAGTCGATCACTTAACGGAATACAAATGAGTTGTTAGAAGTGAAAATGTTTTAGAGCTAATTGTCGTTGTTGTTTTCATCAATTTATTCATAACAATAGAGTTATTGAAGAAGTTTTGTAGAATTCGTAATTTCCAAGACACAAAAGAAACCAATTTACTTATTGTGTTTTGCTAGGGTTATTTTCACTAAAGACATTTTGTAAAATGTCTCCGGAAAAATCAAAACTTGAAACATAACTTGAACTCACCACTTCGTATAAAACATGGTAATATTTTTACCTGAAAATAAAAAAAAAATTATTAACAAACGAATTAATTGGGATTTAATTAAAAAATGTGAGAGGATATTGTTAAAGAATTTTCTTCAAATTGTTAAATTGACATGGATTTTGCGTCATTTTTCTCTTTTCTTACAAACCGAATTAATTAAAAACCAATTTTCAAAGACTTCAAATATTTAGATGGCAGAAAAACTCATTAATTTTCTCCAGCTAGTCAAAAGGGACACGCCGTCACCGTGACACAGAATTCAATTCGAATCGGGAGAAAGATAGTTTTGCGGACAATCGAATGGAAGCCGTGGACCAACGGAACCAGTTGATTGGACAATATCTGGGATTCAAGGAAGCGAAGTCACGTGCAGAAATTCAGAGAAAACATTTTTAAAATTATTTCGTTGAAGAATTTAAGCAGTGAAACCTTCTCGTCCAGGCGAGGGAAATTCACTTTAGAATGTTCAGCATTTTCATCTTCATCGCTTTATTTTCAGTTTATTTTTTTTTATTTTTTATTAAAAAGACATTTCCTTTTAGATTTTCTAACGTTTTCCTTCTTTGGATGAAGTAGCACTTGTCACAACTAATTTTTGATTAAAAGATTTCTCCAATGGCTGTGCAGGATGCTTGATTATTGCTTTCATCTCGGCAATAACTCACTTTGGGGGTCTTCATTGTTATTATAGTTTGCTATTTGCAAAGTATTTTCTTTTAATAAATTGGAAGAAGAAAATTTCGAGTTATTTTCATACAAATTAAAATTGAAAGTAAACTAATGTGAATTTATTTTTCAAATCAGCTTTATTCTTGCCAGTGCAGTGGCGTAGCAAAGTTATTGCTGAGACTTCTGACTCCCCGTCACCAACCCTTCTAAGGCAATACGGAAAATTAAGTTATTTTGTAATTTATTTAGATGCATTTACATTAACTAGTAATTAACTAATTAATTTGCTGGTCAAATTTGTTAAACCCATTTTAATTATATTGTTTTCCAGACATTTTTTAAAATATTAAGTTTAGCTATCCCCACCCAGATGGGCAGATGGGCTTGCAAACTGTTCGACTCGTGTTGAAAAAATGCTCAGAATTTTTTTTATTTATTTGCTCTGGCAATTAAAATTATTACACATTCTATGCAAATTAAAAACAATTTCATCAAATTCTACAAACAATTTTTTAAACACGTCACAGGAATTTGTACATTTATTAATTATTCTGTTTTGCATCGAAAATATAATGAACTTGTTGAACATCATCCATTATTTCATAACCACTAAAGCAAAGTTTAACACAATTCACGGATGAATTAACAAATTGAGATAACAATCAATTGAACATCATGACCACTTCCATAGAAATCCAAAACAAGCTAAATTGTGAGCATTGATTATAAACAATAAAGGAATAGTAAAACCAATTCGAGAGAAATAATACCAATAACAATCAGATTTGAAACCTTTGTACTAATGCTATTTTAATTAGTTTAATCCTTATTGAGGTATCCTGAAAAAATGTTCAAACAACCAAATTTTCCACATCGCGGCTCTTTTGTTTAGATTAATAAGATGTGTGATTTTGAAGTTTTACGTTAGTTCCCATTACGGAATTTTCAATTTGAAGTAATTTGTTAATTTAAATGCAAAAATCATGCTGCAACTCCATTATGACATAATTTTCCCGTGATGACATGCATGCATTTCAGGACTTACATAAACTTCCATTGGAGCATGGAAGGATTGGAACAATGGCGGAAGCTGGAAGACTCATGTTCTCTTATTTAAAACTAAGCAGTTTTCAGAATTGTATATAAACAGAACTATTTCGATGTATCCATAGAATTGAATAATGAGATTAGAAAACGTGCAGAAACATATTATACAGACAAGTAAGCCGAGGAATAAAAGAAATCCTTCGCATATGCATCCTTTCCATGGCGGTATTGCTGCGGGGCACTCTGTCGAACTGTTACAAGGAATCGATGCATCTCCCGAGGGTTGTTGTGCGGTTTTCATTGTGCTCGGTAGGAGACAGTTCTGCAAGTAATTTTTCATTAATCAGGCAATACATGTACGACATTACAGTTGCGATATCGGACGCGGATCCTTTCTGTCGATGTAATGCACCCATATTTTTTTGCAATATGGAGTTTGATTTTAATAAAAACTCCTTCAAAATATAAGTAATGATTCTTTTTTCATGTTCATGTTTATTGCAAATTTAACGATAGGTACATTCCTAATTAATAACAATAGCATAGTAAAAGTATCACTCCTGTTCGAAATGGGACTGAAAACGATCACGGAAATCATGAAAATTCAAAAGTAATTAAAAGTTTTGTGGCACTCAAAATGAAAACGCTGCAGAATTTTTTAGAGGAGAAACATCACGAATATGTTACTAATGGTGGAAGTCCTTTGGCGATTGAATGGCAATAATGAAATTATAACATCCGAGAACAGGAACCAGTTGCAAAGGACAGTAGTGAAGTGAAATCAATTGCACCGAACTGGACTATTTTCTCGGATTACTTAACAAAAGTGATTGAAAAATAAAAATAAAAATTGTTTAACGAGTTCATATTGTAAATGTTTTTAGAACGGAATTTCGACCAACTTCATGGTTGACTTCATTTTGTTTTCGCAATTTTGAAAAGGTTGAAATGCAGCAATCTGAACTTTTTACATTGTTGTCAATAAAACCATGTTAAATTGTTGTTTTCTTTGATTACAATATGAAAAATGATTTTATTATTTGTTACATCTTAAAAATATACCTATATTTTTTTATATTCAAAATATGTATTTTGTTTTCCATGCAAAAATGATTTCTACTTGACCCAGGACGTTGCTAGAATAATGGAATTAGAAATGCAAGGTCGTCTAAGACGAGGAAAACGCATTTAAATCCGCAGAATCCGTTGGTAAAATTTGTGCAACATTCAAGTGCTGTGTCCCTGCAAGAAAACCTTTTTTTTTCATTTTTCTCTCTGTGGGAATTGTAGACAGTTTTCTTTAGAAAGCATTAATAATGGACACAAGATGTTAGGAAATACTCTAGGAGTGAATAACAAGGATACTCATTACACATTTAAGTACTGCCTTAGTTCGAAAAAACAATTTCCTTTTGTCGCGTCTATTCCAGAACCCATTTTCATTCATGAAGTATCCTTAATCCATTGAAAATGTTCCAAGACTTGTGGTACAAAGTAAAAAAATGTTCGTTTAAATTATGCACAAGGATTCCTAACTTTGCATTTTCTACTTTGTTGGTTGTAAACAAATGTAAGATTTTACACAGTTATGGAAGGCAGGACTACACCCTGAAATACTTAAGTCCCTTTCGTTGTTCTGTGATCCTCATTTGGAAAGGATGTGCGCTCAGTCCATGGTCTGAATCGGATGAGACAACTGGAGTAAATGAAACGAAGGTGTTTTTATTCGAGTGCTTTCAAACTATTCTGCATCATATCCTGCAATATATTCGCTACAATCGAGATAAAACACAATGTTCCAGCTCCCCAGCCTTTAATTTCGCATTTGGCTTCGACTCAGGTTTGATTCCCTCTGTAATTAGGTCATCGTGGCCAGTTGTAAGGCGGAACATTATCTCGCCACTGCATCAGATCCTCCACAATGCTTACCTTGTTCTCGGCTTTATCAATAATTTCTACATTACGCTCCAGGAGCAGGCAAACAGGGACCACCGGAGTCCTCTCCCTATGATTAATCTACAATGGTGTCGCAGCATTTCGAGCACATTGGGGTGCAATAGTTCGGTTCGCATGCTCCTCGGATCACTCCGTGTTCGAAGTTATGTATGTAATGCTCATTGCCAGAAGTTTTGCGGATTTTGATTTAGAAGCAGACGCGTTCTTTCAGCTGTGCACCGAAATATTTAAATACGGCCACGAGGGGGCGGTGCATTGGTGTGTTAATTAAAACTTGACCTGAAGGTAATTAAATACTACATTTAAAATTTCCATGTTTAATCAAAATTGTTGGCTTGAATAATGAGAATGAAAATCTAATTTGTTGTTGGAATGCCGCAATTGCAGAGACCAATCGAAATGCTAGTATTTAATTAAAGGAACAAGGTACAAGAAGTTGATTATTATAAATTGCAATCGAGAGCACTATTTGCTCAATTAATCAACTTCATTCATTACCAGTTTACAAACACAATTCTTTTCCAAATTCAAATAATAATTACTTTAACTTTCATCGTTAATACAATATTGTTCTTGTAAATACAAACTTTGCCAATCAAAGGATTGCCCAAAAACAATTATCAAAACTGGTCATCGCGATGCTGCATCTGCTGCATAAATCTGACTGCACAAAACGAAAGAGAAACTTTTGGAAATTACTTGAAAACTTGATGACGTAATTTTTTAAAGAAAACTTATCCTTCTTATAAATTAATATAACATTTTCTAAGGGTTAAATGCAGCCTGAATGTTTTCAACAATTTTGCAGAAGTTTTCCCTCAAACTTTAAGGATCAGTCGACACTGCTGTCCCTTAAGTGTTCCCTTCTGCTGGGAGCACAGCAGGCGCAAGCGGTGCATCATTTTATCGAAAGGATTCTGACGGCGAATTAATGTCCTCTTTCTGTAAGATATACGAGTATTATTGTTTGTGGCTCTCGCCGGCATTGAATTTAGCTTGTGTGATATATTTCAAATGGAGTCCGTAATTTTGGGCGAGAGCGTTTCAGAGCCTTGTTGGTAGAATTTTGAAATCCCGCAGGACGCAATCTATGGATTGTAATGCGCGCTCAGGATAATTTCCAGAATCAATGATGTTAGCTAACGTAATGGATTCAAACCATATTTCATTGGTGTAGGTGCTCGATTCACAGCTAATTGCTGGCAAGGACTTGGATCTTTCAGAGTTTATTCCTGGTCCAAAAATCCACATATGTGCCGCTCGAGCACGTATCCCTTTCGTGTATTATAGGAATAACAGATCAATTGCGAGCGCATTTAGTGCGGGAGAGGAGAATTAGCTTTTCAGGAAAGAAAATAAACAACTTCCACAGAATTTGTGGAGCTCGGGAGTAACTTAAATGGTTCAATTATGCTATTATGCACACTCGCATTCGCTTAAGGACACCTTTTGGGTCCTTAAACGGAAACCACTCAGACTCAATGCAGGCGAGTAAACAAACTTAGGGAGTGGCAATATGCTTCAACACCTCGATACAATCCCTGAATTCAAGATTCTTCCATGCCAGAGATAGCATCATTGGATTACCCAGTGGATCTAAAATCAGGACTCGTTTGGGTGCACATTGGAGCATCTGGAGCTTACGTTCTAATCTAAATTATGGCGCGAAAGCTTACGGGACCACAGAGAGCCAACAAAGTGCCAACGTGATGCGATTCAATTGAGATAACGAGGCCTTCATTGACTGGCCGCACGGAGCCCGACATGAATTATCGGAATAAAATGCTCTCCGTGATGCCATTAAATTTCAATTTTCCCCATTCGGGACCGCACCCCACTGCCGCAGAATTTGAGATATCGGGATTAAGCCCAACTTTTGTTATGCAGATGCACGGAGCTACTGGCAGAACATTAATATCAAATGATCATTTTGTGTGACTAGGGAAATGCAGTGCGATTTTGTGCATGGCACTCCCTGAACCTATTTTCTTTTCGGAATTTATCAGGAAAATGGGCAATTTTTTATGCTAACAGGTTAATTACTTTGTTTTAGTTTCTTTTGAGGTAGATAATTAGAAGTTATATCAGAAACAAATAGAGTTGTGAAAAAAAAGAATGGATATAATTATTTTCAAAAACAACCACGCTTTTGGTGTATGGACGGTTTTCAAATATTGCTAACGAAAATAATAACAATTGTGAATGTGTTTTGAATTATAGTAACAACCACTGCTTATTGAAACAAATAATAAATTTTTTTTATCAATAATCCGAACACACAAATTTTCAATTGACTTAAAAGTGAATAAAGTTGAATTCGAATTATGATTGCAATTATACTCTTCATGATTTACAATGTATTTCCAATTTTCATATCCTCGATAACAGTAATTTATCATAACTATACGTAACAAAAAATATGTGAGCAAATAAATTAAATGATGTGAAATAAAACATTTCGGGGAGGCACCCCCAGCTTGGAGCTGTGCGCAGATATCGCACATTTCCAAAGACAAAATTTAAAGCAATTTTTGCAAACAGATTGTCAGTGTGTCCTGGAATCCAGAGCTTCGATACACACAAGTGCACAGGAAGATTCCGAAGGATATAAACGTCCCGCACATGATTTAATACTCTCCCCCTTTTTTGTGATCGTTCAAAGTTTTCAAAACAAAATTCAGCAGCATTCTTTTTAAGCATTGGAAAATCCAAATACGGAGGAACGTGCAGAGTTGGTCCTGGTTCGGCTGCAAACACATGCAGAAATAAGAATAAACTAATTCAAGAGCGAGTCGAGCGGAACCGCATTCAGAATTCATCGATAGAGTTCGGCTCAAAAGCTTATCTTCAATAGTTTGGGAAGAAAAAGTCGCTTGAATTCAGACAGACTTTTGAACGATATAAAAAAGGACATTAGTTAAGGAAGATAGTCGTATTTATTCAATATGCGAAACTGCTGCCATTTCGTCTTAGTACGCTTACTTGGTTCTGTGAATAGTTTAGTTGCCACCCACTCTCGGAAGGAGTAGAGGCTGGTGAAAGGGTGTTCATGGAAAAACTTCCTTTCATTAATAATAGGCGAACACTGAGTTCGCCAACTCAAAATAAATTGCTAACCAATGAAGTTTTTTCCTGGTGTTTCTTTGACACGAAGAAAACGCACAAAAGTTTGGGGCAAAATCACATTTTAAAATTTCGCGCAGTGCAGCTTGACGAAACTTTTCTAAAACTAAGTTTTCGAGACTTTGGCCCAAGTTATCGTATATTTTTCAAAATTAATTTAAAAGCCATTTCAGAAATTTTCTCGCTCTTGCTTCGCTTGCAATTTCCGGTTTCAGGCTCTCTTGATAATAACCGGAAAATTAAGTTCTATGTAATTTTAATTGCTGGAAATGGAAGGTATAAAGTTTTTGCTTCTCCATGATGCACAATTTCCTTGAATTTTAATTCCCTCTATTGACTCACAAAGTCATTTGTAACGATTGAGCACTTTTGTGTTAATTATAAAATGTTGCTTCATTAGGCTAAAGTATGACAAGACTTCTTATTTGAAGTTGATGAATAAATTGAGAAGTTCTTTCCTTAGAAAAATAAGTGTTGTCGGTTTTGTTCCTAGAAATTTATGTCAAGAAATAATTTTCCATTTCAATGGTGAGGCACAACAGATTGTCATATTTGTATAAAATATTACATCAGAACCATAATTTTTGCAGAAAATTTAATGGTTTAATTTATGTGAAGCTCTCTGATCAGACCATTAAGCGTGTTTGCGGATTGGTTTTTTATCGTCAGAAACTCACACGAATTAAGCGCAATAATTTCAAAATTAATCAGTTAACAATGAGAGTTTGTTTTTGATGGATATCACCAGATATTTATTTATTTAAATTAAAAAAAATTGCTAAATATTATCATTTAAATTAAATTATGAGATCAAAAATAAACCATAAATATCAACTGCAAATGAAGCTAGGAATTGTTTTTCGAAAATTATGTAAACTATTCAAATTGAAATATTTGAGATATTTTTACCGACGTAAAATTAGTAAATTTTTGATGCTAAATTATATTTAAACAGTCCGTGTGAAGTGTTTCGAATTGTTTTAATATAACTAGAGCACAGTTATATTTTGTTTTTAAATCATTTGAAAAACGGTTCAACAAATCAGAGAAGAAACTTTAATTAGATTTGTCACTGTTTTATTAAACACAACCAAAAAATGAGATTCCTATGAATTTCAATGTTGTTTTCGGAGGAATTTAATTTAATTTCTGATGGAAATTCCAGCATAATAGACATTTAGTATTTAAGTAATATACCCAAATTCGCAATTTGCCTTCAGGATAAGTTGCAACAAGTTCTGTTAAATGTTATTTTCGACATTTTCCCGCGATTAGTGTTTCAATTTTGGGGAATTTGAAAATTACTGCGGCACTTGCTAATGCACTTTTGTGCACTTTGCTATAAAAAAAAAGAAGAAAAACAAAAAAAATTGCTTTCAGCACAATTCGAGGATTTTCATTTCTAGTAAATGGCAGTGTTTCGAATTAGTAATCAAACAGAATTAAAAATATAATTCTAGATTGTGAGCGAAAAAAGTCGTGATAAAAAATGCCCTATTTTTCATCTGCCATCGTTTGCAGCAGATTTATTAAAGCACTGCATAATACGAACGTGATTTCACGATAAATGCGATAAAAAATACAAATAAAATGATTTTTTTTCGATTGCTCTTTCCAATTTTCTCACAGTCATTCAGAATGAATGGCAGAATGGAACTTGATTTGATGATGCTCTCACTTGGGACTCGGCATCTGAAGAAAGCTACGATTCAAATCAGTTCCTTTGTCAGTGTCGTTATTTTAAGGAGCTTAATTTGTTGAGCTGGTCTTGCAAGACGAAATGATCGCACTAACATGAAAGAATTTCACTGTTTAATTTTGCGTCCGTTCGTGACTAAAGACAGTCGTCCTTTCTCAATACAGTTGAGCTCAAGTTATTTCCCAGTTGCAGAATTTTTGCCTTTCTTGAAAACTTCGGACATTTTTCAACTGATAAAATATCCTCTTAGTTTTTCCATACCATAGATTTCTTCGGTGTTTTTGCGAAAGAAAATAAAGTGGGTGACAGGACTGCGACCTTTCGTCTGGGACGTTTTCTTGTGTCTGTTCCTTTAACCCTCGTTGCTCGAACCGACAGGCGACATATAAACATTTTTTATACTAAATCACATTTTGTGGTATAATCCCAGAGATTTGGACTGTTTCAGGACTTCTCTGAAACAAGACTCGGTAAAAGTTACGTTTGGAAAAGATGACAATGGAATAAAATTTTAGGTGTATAATCAACTGAGGGGAAAAGTCCTCAATTTACAACATAACTTTTTTCCACAATATTATTATTATGCTTTGTACACCTGAACACATTCCTATTGTTTTTTTTCCATGTGTTGTACAAATATCACTCGGGCAAATATTGGTAATAACACGAAAGGTGTAAAAGTCGGTAGGGCTTTGCATAACCACTAAATTTGAAGAAGTATTTCTGAACAAAAAAAAAACAGCCAAAACGACATTTGGAAGTCAAGAATTTCGAAAAAGAATCCAGCTTACGCAAATAAAAGATCTGGATCCGTTTATCCGTTGTATTAAAGCAAATAGTGCAAGAGTCTTTCATAATGGCAAGAGGCAAGGAACAATGAACCGAAATAAAAAGTATATAATATGCAATGCATAAAAGAACTTGACAATTCCTCACTATCGGGGGCATTTTTAATAATGCAGGACAGTTTGCACCCCTTGAATTTGCATTATACTAACTCGAAAATACTGCGCACAGGATATTTCTTGCCAAAATCAGAACAACTAAAGTCAACGAACCAAACCGTTGGCTACGAATTTAAATGACATTTAAAATTTGAATAAATACCCTTTTTTTATCTCACTCGAATTTAGTTTGGACCAAAGTAAATAAGGTAAGATTTTCTAAGGACGGATGGTTGTCCACCTCACCGCCCCATATATTCTTTTATAGTGCACATCCTATAAAGGACTATCCAGCAGCAGACCGACAATGCACAATTGGGACCGAAAGTCGGGCAGGATAAAGTCCATTTAGCCGCAATCTTCTTTGGGTAAGATGAGAGCATTGTGAATGCCAGAGGTTCGAAATAATTTCAGCAAATCCCTTTATCCTTTCATTACGCCCATAATTTAGTGTAGAGCAACAAGAACGTAAAAACTTTTATGCAACAATAAAACTTTTGCCAAACTGTAGTGCAAAAGACATCACAATTAAAAACTTTTTATGCAGTGCACTTTGAACTCTCCTCGATTCGGGATAGCATGACTTAACCGGAATTACCGACCACTTGATCTCACCCCTTCGTACATTCTCCAGTCATAATTTAAGTCTGCCGGGAATTTATAAATGAGGACTCAATAAATCCAGCAACGAATTTCCCGAAAGGTGTTTTACGAGAGTTAAAAGGAAATTGAAAGGAACGAAGTACTTACATAAACTCCTCAATATCGCCGCCAACACTCCCCGGAAGGATTTTCATGGTGGGGCTAAAGCGACCATCCACGATTGTTTCACACGAACAAGGACGCTTTTTGTGAAGTTTTAGAGCTTCAACATTTCTCCTTTTTGAAGCAGGTAACAACAAGCCAGTCTGATGTGTGAGAAGTTGACATAAAATACAACCATTTTTCGATAAAGGAAGCTAATCGTTTATGTGATAGAACTCATCCTCATAGAGGGTTTTTCAATCTATTAAAGGATCCTGCTACTCTCAAGATTTCTCTTTCAATATTATTTCTGAGATGTTGTAGGTATTACTTATTAGTAATGAGTTAATGAGAAATCACTTATTAGGGTGAACGACAAACGTAATAGAATAAAAGAATAAAAGCCATCCATTAAGGACATTTAAAAAAAACTAAACGAAACTTCTGTATTCTATCACTTATTACAGATCCTTAACTAATTTTGTTTTCAGTTTTAATTACTTAAAATAAAATTCTGAAACGTCGTTCCTCGATTCTGTGCACTCCTCAGGATCAGAAAAACTGAATTCTGGGTGCATAAAATTGGTGGAATGCATACCAAAAATTTGTTTGTACTTGATGAAGATTGAAAGGAATTTCTTGCATTGCAGATAGCGCAATCTGCAACTATATTACTCCTGCGGATGCCATTGAACCTAAATGGAATTTCGTGGCCCCAATAACGGATAGAGGAGCACTCAAACAGGATTAATGACGGCAGGTTTAAGCGAATGAAGTTTTTAAATAAATTAACCTTTCTGGCATGCACATTGCACATTATGCGATATCCTCGAAGTTCTTCCATCGTCACAACACTGACACATTTTTATTAGGTCCATTGCAATCCTTTCCACTGTACGGAGATGTAAATTTCATGCTCCAGTTAATTCTATAAGAACAGAAGTATGGATGCCATTGCAGTGCGTCCTTTTTCAGTCAATTCAATGCAAACAACGCCAAGGACTCAACCCATCGACACAGATGCAAGGACTCTACTCATTTACGAGTTATTTGGTTGAACAGGAACACATGTTACCGCTGAATCGTCGAGGACAATCTCATCACAAAATAAGTCTTGTCGAGTCCCATTCACATTTTCCTCAAAAGTGCTGTCATCTTGATTAGAACACATCTCTACGTCCACAATTGCTCCTACCTAATGAATCTGGGGGATAATTAAAGGAGGAATCTACACCCAAACGGAGCTTTCACATCTCTCAGATCTGACAAAGTAGGCCATTACTGTTGAATAGGCCCAAATACACCGGCATGCTTTATGGCAACCAGACCAATTTGTCTGACAACATGAAAAAAGAAACATTTTAGAATCCTTTTCAAAAGCAATAGGCCCAATGAAATCGCTTAAACCCTTGGAAGGTGTTGACGTCAGAGCAAAATTAATTGCCATTGGCTAAACAAGGACGGCTTGGATGATTTTACCTTTTTGTTTTCTGGTGTTTCACTTTTAAAAAGACATTTCAAAGTAAATTAATTCAATGATCTCAGTAAATCATATTTCGACAGCAGAGCAAAAGGACTTTAAAGCGCACATTTTATTATGTTGGTGGCTGAAGGTTTTAATTTTAGTTAGATTTACGGAAGGGAGGAGGACCTTTTTGCAGATATAGTATGTTTGTGAACCCTTTTTTCAATACCACTTACCAGAGAATTTTTGTGGTTGAAACTTCGCAAGAGCAATAAATCTTTTATTGACATGTTTTGTGTAGTATAGACTGTCCTCCAGAGAAGAAGGAGAACTTATAAGGAAATCCCTTAATTATTGAGACAATTGTTTTCGTCTTGATACCACTCGAAGGTTTTGTGTTGTGCGGCTGCAAGATCTTAAGCGTACCTCAACGACCTGAAATTAATATTAGATTGCCATCCTTTTGTTTACATCCTTGTAATTTATACTTCTCGCATTCACTCTAAAAGAACCGTCTTGAATGATGGATTCGCACATGAGTTCACATTTCACATTATACGGGTGGGGAAGCGTTAACCAAATGCGAAAAGACGAATTATTTTGTATGGGAGGAGGACGGTGATGCGAGGTTGTCTTGTTGTGTTGTTATGGGAATCATGTGTCAACAACCCGAACCGTTGGTTACCTTTCCCGTACTTTCGTAAATTGGTTTTTGTTGTGAAAAAGCTTCAATTAATGTTCAAATTAGCGTTGTTTGTGATTTAAGTAGGTATCGTCTCTTATTTCGATTTTTCTGATTAAAATGTGTTTAATCCTCTCAAACGTCCTTTTTTACATTCGGTAAGTAATCATTCATAAATGAAAGCTTGTTAAAAATATAAAAGGAATTCACTTTTAATGATCATTCAGAAATTTGGTTTTCTTCGGAATAATTGAACCATTTCAGATGCAATAATTAAAAGCCGAAACTTTATTTACCCACACTTCATGCGAAAGTCATTCGTACACAACACAAGCCTTTTACATAGGAGGAAAAAATGTGCTGTTCTAGTTAGTTGGTTTTTTTTGTGAAGTTTAATTTTGTATTCAGATTTCTTTTAACAAAATTGACGTTGTAGATTGTGGTCACCACAAGCGTTTTAATTTCTCTGTATTTTATCTTATTACTCGGGTTTGAAGTGTAGTAAAATATCAGAAATATCTGAAAATGGCTGAAGGACTAGAAATGTTTTATGAAATACTTATACCCACTCTACAGTTTCAGGTATTCAACTGTTCAAACCACATCTAACTATCGGAAGAAAGTTAATTTTATTTGTGTAGTAAAACTTTTTAAAACTTTTTTTTTTTATTTTTGTGTAACAAGGAAGTAACTCAAAGAAAGTCATTTGTATATTTTCGCATTATATTTGGCGAGAGTTTTCGGTAATGAACTTCTATTAATGAATTCTAATTATCTCTACAATACTATGACAACCAATACAAACGCGTAACCAGCAAACTTTGATAACTGAAAATCGCAAGATTTTTTCTATATTCAAAAACAAAAACTTCAATTTTACCCTAAAACTTCAATTCCTTGTGAAATACGAAAGATCTGTTTAATTAACTTTTCGTCAGAAATTTTTTTTAGACTGTTGCAGGAGAATCAAAGTCAGAAATTATTTTTAAAATTTTCGTGTTTTGCTTGATTCAAACTGTCAGTTTGGTCCTTGTAGTGGTTCCTTTGATTTGATGGGAAATGTAACGAGAAGGAGAATATTACGAATATTTTGGTTGTTGGTACCTAAATAACAAAATACCTACACAATGCTCCTAGGAATTTTATGAAATTTTGAGTTGGCTTTTATGCCTCGAGCAATTGATCAATAATAATAATGATCAAATTTAACTCTTCTCGTGGAAGGACCCCTTTGATGCATGTGAAATTTGATGGCATCCTGTTTTTACTGAAAACTCATTAAAGTGGTTGAAATGAAAAAACAAAAACACTTTGAAGTCCTGTCAATATTTTAAAGCTATTTACTTCTCATAATTCATGATCGAAATTTTTTGAAATTAAATCACAACAGGAAGAACTCGTGCGCATGGATGGCATCAGTTGGAGTCTCATTTTCAATCGACAGTAATTGAATTCCTCCACATATTTATACGATGAACAGGAAGTTGCTTGAAATCCTGCATGGAATATCGGAAATATCGTTCAGCTGAACATAAAAGAGGAAAAATCATATTTTATACGGTGTCAGGGGATATCTCCAGCCAAGCCAATACACGATCACATGTGGAATTGAACTTAAGGATTTCAATCGGTGAAAATCATTTATTCTTAAGAAATATTGAGGACATTGCAATCACCTGAAAGTCATGTTTTTTTAAAAGAAGAGGAAATGAAAGCTGTGACGAAATTCGCAACTATTACACTTGAACATTTTAAAGTCGCGTGCTTTTTGCTCAAGAGCAGGAAACGAAAATTCCCAGTGACCGGAAAATGTCTAACATTGAAAATTGTCTGCAATTTAACTTCAACTGTATTTACCTGTCGCTCCTGTCGCGGTAGAATCTCGGTAATGCATTTCCACGTGAAGTCTCCTTCGACAGGAAGCAGGAAAAACTAAGTTTGCGGTTCAATTCCGGCTAGTTGAATGGATTTCTGTTGGGGTAGGATAGAAATAGCATTTGTTAATAAATTCTCGCCCACTGAGCTTTGACTGCATCTGGCTGAACTTGCAGGATATGTGAAGCGAACGCCAGGGATAACTATGGTCCTGGGACACTGGCTGTACTGCGCCCGTAAATCAAAGGACAACTGATTGCTGGTGCCGCTATTGTTAGGTGAACGATTACATTAGCTGGTGGCAATCATAAAGTTTTAATGTTGTCCCTCCGAACAGGAGTAGACTCCGCTGGTTGGGGTTGAAATGGACGCATTCGACCCCGAAGGGTCTCGATATCAGATACATTGTGGTTAATGAGTCTCCTGCGGAACAGAAATCGAAGATTATGGCTAATTTTTCTCTGGGGACACCGTCGCTTGCAATTTAAATTAGGTATCATTATCACCTGCGCTTATTTCCAGCGGACGTGATCAGAAGGGATAACGTAATCAGGATGGTGTGCAGAGTTAGTTATGTGATTTATTGATTTCGCATACGATTTCTTTCGATATGCCAGAAAAAACAAATCAGTCTGAAACCAAACTCTCAGTGAACACAGAATTTTCATCTCAGTTCCTAGAAAACTTTAAAAAACAAGCAGCATTTTTGTGATGAAAGTTTTTTAGTTGCATCGACTTTGAAACATTCTAATTATTCGCCGTTCGTTGAGCGATTTATATTAGATTGAGTCCCAAGTTGCCGCTGCGTCCTCCAGTTTGTGCATCGTTCGTTCACAGAGGTTTTCAAAGTTTACTTGTTATTAGGTTTAGCTGAGTTTCAAAAGGATTCCAAATGAGACCAACAATAGTTCCGGGACAAATTTTAGAATTCACATTCAGCACAAACTAACAAAATAAGCATTATATCTGTTTCAGGTATGACACGGATCCGTGCATCTATTCGAGGCTCTGGGCCGGCAATCAATCAGGGAAAGTTCGAACCCCATGATGAATGTTTCCTGTTTTGTAGAACATATCCTTGTCTGCAGCGCGATTGAGCCTTCTGTGGAGCGAATCGCACGTACGCAAAGATACACTTTATCTTGTTGTCTGTACTACGGATATTTCAAACAGAAAAAGGAAGAGAAGCGAACGATGAATTTTTCACTTCGGTTCAGTCATTTTTCACATTCACATTTGTACTGGTGGCAGGATGTTTTTCATTGCCATCATCTTTAAGCAACTTTTACTGACACGAAATGTACAGGCAAATGAAATGCACCTCAGTAACGGTGATCTCTCCCGGAGGCATCGTTTCAACTCCACCGGGAGATTCCTCGGCATAATTTAATGGTTGCCGCAACGCTCAGTGTGGGAGAATCTAAATTAAAAATTGTAAAGTTTCACCCGTTCCAAGGATTTCAATTATTCTTCGGGGGAAGTTAAAATGGGAGCTGGCGGCGCCCTCGAAAAGAGCCGTTTATATCAAGGAGCATAAACTTGCAGTTTCTTACATAATCAATCTCGAAGTATTCTTCTTTAAGTGTACTCTTAACGGAATTATCTTAAAAAGTAGTTTGGCTAGAAAAAAATTCTTTCTGGCTTGAGCGTTTAGGACTAAACGATGTGGACCCGCTCTGATAACATCCTTCGTTATCTTTTTGTTTCTCGCTGGGCATTGTTGTGTGAAAATGCTCACATTGTTTTGGGAGCCGTGATATCCCTCATTCCTTAACGTGCCTGCTTAAACACGGATTATATAAGGCATTTCTTGTAATTAAAATTCTGTCTGGGTCCGCTGTTGGCACTGTCAGTGCACAAAACGATGCAGTAAAATGCAGCACACAAAAGCGCAACGAGGAATATACTACCCAGAATGGAAATGATGAAATGTGCATCCAGTGGACTCTTGTAAATTTTTTCCTCGTGTTTGAGATAATGGAGAAGTAATGGCAAAAAGGACTCAACAGATCGTGGTCAGATATGTACTTTACTAACCCCATTTGGAAATTTGTTTTCTGAACAGAATAGCTGCAGTGGATTTAATGCGGAAATATCGATATTTATTCAGTGTGTTTTGTTTTTTTTTTTTAGGTTTTTCGTATAGTTTAAATTTCTACAAGAAGTTTAAAAATCTATTTAAATTTTAATTAAGGCCAATTTAATTAAATCGCAAGGAAGATTGCATAAAAATATTTTACATCTTTAATTTATACATTTTACATCAGCAATTTGTGGAATTGAAACTAAGCGCAACCACTCGCCCCTCATTTGCCAATTTTCCAGCATTCGCAGTTGAAGTGGTGCAGTTAGTTCCTCTGTAAGGTCCTTGAAACGACAACCCCATTCCGACTCCGTTCAGGACAACTCTTTTTTAGTCTGTAACAAAAAACCACAGTCTCTGGCAATTGAATTCCAATTTTTCCAATTGATTGTGTCGATAACTGCAACACTGCAACAGGGAACATATTTAAAGTTAAAAAATATCAGAGGATTTTAGTTTCGCATTTGAATATCCTCATCGGATGTTTTTTGTCAACTGTGTTTTAAATTTTGCGTAATTTAAGTTTTGGGCAATTCGAATAATATCATAAAATATATATTTATATTTATTCCCTTATAGGTACTAGTAAATACGTTTTCGAAAATATCCCTTTTTGAAATATAAACCAATTTATATCTTAAACAAAACTCTTTTTTGCGGGCAGAAAGCTTTTTTTTAAAATTCCTTAAGAGTTAGTCCTGTGCTAATACCGCTATGGACATTTTCTACAAGCATCTACGTCAAGCAAGAGTAAAATCAAGGATACAGAAAGTGCTTTGGCTTAAAACGGTTTTTGTCCTTGCTCTAAAAAGGAAATTTCAACAAATAGATTTGAGGAAGATGGTGCTATAATTAGAAATTTAAAGCTTCGTTCAGTTTTGGTGGCATGGATTTTATCGTACGTTCTTGCCTACGATGAAACCGATCCTATAAAGCTTTTCTCCAAGAGGAAATTCTGCGCTTTCATTCCTGGAAAGTAAATTTAACGAAGGAAGTTTATAAATTGGAAAGAAAATTCTTTTCACTTTTGAAATTTCTCTAACTTTAAGAGCTTTTCGAAGTGCAAATTTTCCGAGGATTTTTTTGAAAATTCAAAATAAAAAGTAGTATAGAAAGCAAAATTTATCAGAAAAACAAGTGTAATTTTAAAATAGAAAATTAATACTAAATACATAAGAGCAATAATTTTAGTATTTTGAAGGGATCCAGAGATTCAATGGTAGACACTTTAAAACATCAATCAAAAATGAAACCAAAATACAGTCTCGGATTTGTAATGTAAGTAAACAAATTCCAAAAGTTCCACCTACTATAATAAAAACTCTCAAAGAATTTAGAATCGCAGCATTTCAACTTCAGCGGCTTACCCCGGATTTGTACACTGTAAACTTTTCTTGTAATAACATTGAAATATTAAGGAATTACTTTTGCAGTTCTAATTCCTTTAATTCAGTCACCTCCAATACCTTGAGCAGTGCATACCTAAGGAAAGTGGTTATTGGCGCGAATTTCGCAAACTTATTCTATGTGCAAACGGCATTTTAATGCAAATCGAAATTCGGTTGAAACAACTTCACAAATTCAAAAGGGTTGAAAACTTGCTCACCTAATACTACTAGTTGTCTAGTTTCTAGTTAGAAAGACATTTTCTCACCAACTTCCGGAATTTATTTGAAGCTTAAAGGTCCATGGGGATTAGTAGAATGCTCCCCAGACAACTTGGCGCTATTTGAACATGCAAATTAACTTTCGTATTTGGTCGCATGCGAATGGAACAAGAGGAATTGGAATGTTTTACTTGATTGAGAACGAGCTGATTGTGCGTCAAGCATAAATTTCTTATTGGCAATTCCTTTAATCTTTTGGAAGGAACTTCCAGAACACTTAATGGATGTTCAAATGCAAAAGCAAATGTTTATTGTTATTCAAATTTTCTTTCACTTACATTTGTTTCACATGAACTGAACTGAATCGTATTTGTTCTATTCGACTTCGGATTAAGGAGCTCAAATAACCTATTTGAGTGTAAATGCTTTTATTGTGTCCTGAGGCTGATTTCAATATTTGTTCGTATTTAGAAAATTTTGTTTAGCCATTCTCGGTTTGAGTCATGTTTTTTGTGTTCCTCTTTCAATTTTGATTCAGAATAATCTTAGTTCAAGTAACTGCAATTGTTAAATTGCAATAATTAATAAGTGAATACTGTACTAACGATTGTATTTTTTATTACATGCTTTTATTTAGCTTGACCTGTATGTACGTAACTAATGTTACAATTATGTTTCACCCACTTCCAATAATTTGAAATTTTGTACATTTTCTAACATTGACGTTATATCCTGTCCACTACCATCAGGATAAAAAAAGCTTAATTATAAAGTTCATACATATGTCGTAGAGGTAAAATATTGTTCTCTATCAAAATAAAATTGATTAGTTTCAAACAAACATAACCATCAAGCTCTGCTGATTATTTTGACGTGTTTTTGCCAATTCAATGAAACACTTCTGCATAGTTTTTGTATAATATTTGTTTACAATTTCTCCGCTAACATTTTTCCTACTAAAAGTGAAGAGTACGGAATTCCGGGTATATGCATTTTTTGTCTGCAAAATAAAAAGTAGACAATTGCTTTTTTCTAAAAATCATTTGACGTGATCTGTACGTTAGCAACTAAAACGTTAAAAGATGTACAGAGATATTTCGATTAAATTAAGGGGTTGAGGCATGGGCGCCCATATGATAATTTGTAGAGGGTGGCCAAAACGGTGGTCTGGGGTATAGAATTCTTCTATGGAAGTTGGCGGTCCGAGGGTCTTCCCCAGTTAAATTTTCAAGAATTTAGATGCCAAATGGTGCGTTCAAAAGCTGTTCAGTTCAGGTTAAAAATTAATCTTTCATATTCCCATCATCCCCTTATATAAGTCATCAACTACTTTATACGACATCAACACTGTGCTGACATTTTTTTCTTAAATATATTATTTAAAAAAAAAAATTAAATCGTGTTGGGGGACTTCTCATTGCTGTTGGACAAAATCTTGATATTTAAAAATTATTTTTTACTTTTTAGTTCACATTGTTACAAAAGCGTCTTTTTTTGCTTTTTCTTAAAACTATAATTTTATTGTTTTAAAGCAGACCGATTTTACTGCCAAAGCGTAAAGTTGCTCCTAAACTATGAAAATATTTTCGGTCTGCAAACTTTGAATTTGATTTTGAACAATTACAATGAAGCATTTCCACAATTTCATGCCTTTTCAATATTAATTCGTTTGAAAAATGTTTCCCTCTAAATTAAACCGGATCAAAAAAGAACGTAAACTTGTTTAACCTCTTACAGAAATTACATCGTTTTGCACTACACTTTTGCTAATTAAATAAAAAAAAGAAAAAATTGAGGCATTCAAAAATTAATTTCTCGAAATTATACAGCAATTTTACCGCTCAATAACACTTTCATATGAATGTTCTCATTACACCAAAATTCATGAGAAGTACGAAATTTACCATTTCCGTGGAGTAATTAAAAACAAATTTCCGCGGAAAAATGCTGAAAAACCAAATAGTCATCAAATAGAAAGGATGCCTAATTTGTTTACCAATGTTCTGAGCCCCGCCGAAAGTGGGTTAGTTTAGTGCACATATCTCAGCTGGAAGGAGTGCAGAGTCAGATATTAATAATTGAAGCAATTTTTTACAAAGGTGTTTTAGTTCGTTTGATATACGAAAAACAACACAACAAAATGGAAATATAAAAAACTTTAGGCATTCAAGAGGAATGTAAATAAAATTTAGAAACTCAACAAGGATTCGTTAGGTTAAGTCTGTTTTTTTTCAGCGCATTGGATTTGGGAGAGGATATGCGAAGATCTTGACAAAATAAACGTGAAGCTTGAAGATGACTTTCACAAAAACTGGGTCAAAAAAACGAAAAGAAAGTGAACGTATTCCAAAAGAAGAGATTCTGACCAAACATTAGGGGTTTCGCAATTTATTCATAGGTTAAAAGTAGAGGATGCTTCCATCTTTTTAAGGACTTGCACAGTGCCTTGTGGGGAATTTTATACGAATATATTTAAATTTCTGGGAATTCTGACGAGATATTCTTAGGTCTTGAAAATTATTTTATTGATTGTATTTAAATATTGCAGGTATTTTTTTATAAGTCTTCGTTTGATTTGAAGGTCTTTAATCATTTTCACCCTCGCAGATCACTCATCAAAACTGGTCGTCCTCCTTCAAGCAAGAAGTATTGAGGAAATTTCATTCCAACAACAAAATTAAATTCAGGTGGCACTGATTCAGTTTAGAAAGTCGCCCAAAGGTACACTTGAAATGACCTTAAAATTGAATTAACGACAAGATTTTAAGACAAAGGCGTTTCTACAACAGAATATTGGTAACCATAGAGAAAATCGTTGTCAATATATAATTTGTAATGAAGCGTCATTAAAACTGATAATGTAATAAGAGCTGAGCATCTGCTGATACTAATTTGACGGTGGAGCACGAGGACGGAACACCAGCACATTCCCCTCGAATTATGACGTAATTAAATCACACAATCGCAAAAATCCATCAGCTCCAGTCGTTCATACTTTTATTGATGTTTTACAAGGGATCTTTTATCGTTGGGACATTAAACGAATTCATAAGGGAAGCAAAACTCACATGAGCATCACCTCGATTACAATCTTCTATTTCGTCATGAAGATCGACTTGTCGTTCATATTTATGATTTCTGGCTTTATTGCCATTATCTTTACCATACCGGATAAATAAAAAGGCGCAGAGCAGAGAGAAGAGTTTCCTGTTTAATTAAGATAAAGGCCGTAAGGCTACTGTTAATCTACAGATAAGACTCCCACGTAATTAGCAGCAATCCAACAAATTAGAACGAAATCATCCACTCAGCAATTTCTCTGCCTGTAATCTGTCTTCTTTGCCGACGAACTTCTGCGGACCATCTTGGTCCAAGGCAACTTATGGAATTTGTGTCAAAATTTAGGCTAACATATGTTGGCTGAAAAGGATACTAAATAATTCCCCCGGACTTAACGGTATCAGGATGCTGTTGGGTGAGGTGTTTCAATATGATAAGAATCGTTCGTTTTCGGAATACTGTTGGTTAATTAAGTGGAAAATAAAATCTTTTTGCCACTTTGATGTTGTGGTTTCAAGGATTTTGAAATGAAGTTGTCCACAGTATGGATACGAAACGACTTGGACTCGAACATGAATTCACAGATCTGCTACTCCAGTTGTGTTCCTGAAGAGATTTAAGAAAACACGAGTCGGGTTTTTCAGCAAATGTTTTATCTTACAGAAGACAGAATTAATGATTCACGATCTGAAACGGGTCGAAGAAAGGTCGCGAAAGGAATTGTTTGGGGACCAATTCAGTAAGTACATTTTTGGAGTTATTTGGTTTCGTTTCTTTTTTCTTTTACACTGTTTTAAAGCTTTGCTGTGGATTGGGTAAGACAATATGGTGAAATAAAAAATTTTGTTGAGACCTATTCCATTTCATTGGAATATAATGACAGTCCTTCTAATTAAATTACATGGATTCAACAATTTTAAAATGAATAGCAAATCAAATTCAAACAAACATTGAGAAGAATGGAGAACGACATTTTTCTTTATTCTTAGAAGTCATGCTTCAGCTTTTGAACAACAACTACACCAGATGTGAGTGAAATTTTTTGAACGAAATCATCTATAAAATTTAAACAGAGGTTGTCATTTATAAATTATCTCATTTAGTTCATGCATTCCCGAAAAGCGGGTGACCCACAAATTTTAAAAGGGATAACTTTTAATGAACAAAAACGAAACAAAGGAAAAAGGAGATATATCCGTAATTACAATGCAATAATTTCATGACCTACTGCTCTGCAATAACCATTCAGACTAACTACTTTCCAACTAGTGCTGGAATTAACTTTTTTCAGAATTAGTTGTGATTTAATGTTTCCAAGCCGAATAATATAGGATCGTTTTGTTACATTATTTTAATGCCACGTATACATTTGGTTTTGAGTTATCGATTTCAGCTGCCGGAAATACTTATAGCCACCGGGTTGTTTTCGATGTAACTCAGGCGAACGGAGTGAAATGAGAGCCAATAAAACACTTACCTATAAGGATGAGTTTCCAAACATGCATCTGAATTTCCAGGTATGCTCCCATTCAAACGCGGCTGTCCTTTGTCAGTTGTAAGCAACTGTGATGGGGAAAACTGAATGTTAACGGTGGCATATTTTCGAAACTGATTCGGTATTCAGTTGAAGTCACATAATTTATAATCAGATTCGATTGTTCACTTCCACTACTTCCACTTCCGTTCACTGTCAAATGGCAGCGTCTGATAGCATCATTTACTATATGCCTCGCCAAGGACGACTCAAACACTTACACGAGCTGCCTAACGAGTAAAAGAAAATGTCTTTCTTGGCACAATTTCGAGAAAATGCCGACAAATAACGAGGGACGTGCCGAAGATTCCTTCTTATCCAGGCATTGGCAGGAGTCTTATCAACGCTTACCAGTTTTCGTGGATGATAAAATTTTGCAACTTTTGCTTTTGCCCGCTTTAACATTTTCTAGCCCATTAGGAACAAAATTGATTTAAAGTTTCCACTTTCCTTCAGTTAACTTGACTATTCGAAAATATCCGCCGCAGTGAATTACTTGCGGTGAACTCGTAGCAGGAAGTGTGGTAAGGACTTGCGAGGTGAACTCAGGATCCGATAGTTTACAACGTCTATAGGGTTCACATTTGAGTCGCAGGGGTGACACACATCGGGAAAATTAATACCAAATTCAGGTAAGAGGATTTGAAAGGATACTAACGTGATACAATTTATTTTGAGAAAGTTTGCGTTATAACGTGGGGGCGAATATATTAATGAGAGTTACTCCGGCCTGGGCGGAATGTGCCAACCCCACTCGCTCACGATGGTGCACGAGGGGCACGGACTTATTGTTCGTGATTACTTCGTGTCTTTACACAGGTCTTAACGGGAAAATTGGAAAACGTAACGAAATAGTTCACCGTTAAGAACGTAGGTAGAAAATGGTGGAGAAAAGCGAGGGCGCTCGAAAGGTCTTGTTTACCTAAACAATCCTCTTAAATGAAATCCTTGGAGGCAGTCATGGAAAATAAGCTGGAGCAGTTTGCCAAGAGACTGTTTTTTTTTTTGCTTTCCGAGTGTTTACAATCTGTGTCACGTTTTAAACATTGAAATCAGGATGGCAGGTACAGGGATCGTCTGGTCCTGGGACCAGTCACCATGACACGAGCACGCTCAGAAGAAAACATTTGCCAGACTAATCATCGCACTAACTTATAATAATGCCTCTGCACAGATTCCGAAGGATTTGACTAATTACTTGGAGAACGTTTCGAGCGAAGTCCTGTCTATTGAGTCATTCAAAAATTTTGTGGAATCTTCTGACCAGGCAATTTGGCTAATAACTCTGTTATCCTTGTGTTTTATGATAATGACTACTATAATAGGAATTTTCGCGATTAGTTTGATTCCTTCCAAAGTAGTCTTAGACTCTGGTGCTTAAGAACGCTCCATTTCTCTAGCACAATCAGGATGTGGAGGATGCGATAACAGTCGAGGATTATCTATACGATGTTGAGAGGAGAGGTCATGATTTGATCTTGACAAATGTCGTGTTTTCTGGAAATAACACTCAAAAGAAATTTGGAAGCTAAATGTACATAAGTATTTTCTAGAAATACAAAGCAAGAAAGTAATTTCCATGACTACAAATTTAATTTTACGAATTTTTGCTTCTTTTATTTATGTCAATAGTCTTATGGTATTAAATTAAAGACGAATTGAAAACAAGTTCTTATAAAATGATTTCTAGGACGATTTAGATCTCTTATAGAAATAGAACCTTGCCAAAGTTCATTTTCGAACCTTACTAATATGAAGGTAGCCTTTCTTGATGGATATTACAAAATACGGCTGCAGCTAAGTCTATTAGGAAAACTCTAGATTATTGTGAAAGTAGGTACATTTAAGCTGAAGGATGGTTTTATATTTACTTGAAAAAAGTCAGCTTCAAGACTTTCATAAGCAAATACCGAACTGCTTTGCAGATATCGAGGTCTATTAACTCAGAAAGAGCACCTTGAGAGCTCGAAGGAAGGCGGTTGTAATCCTGGAATGGTGTGCTGCTCTTAACAGCGTTATTCAGTTGCAAGGATGTGGAAACTTTCCACTGAATTAAAAAATTTGTTGTATGAAATCCTCATGTTTGAAGTATTAGAAAAGTGCACCCCTTTCCTCCAGCCTTGACTTATCTGAATCGAAAGCCTCACAACAGTCGAGGCAAAGTAAGGGTGCATTCAGATAGTCCCTCCTACAAACCCTTTGCTGATGTAACAACAAGTGTTTTTCCCGTCTCATATATTGTTTTTAATTCTTAAGCTGAATTTGGTTAAATTCAGGTCAAAAGTTGTTCATTGTTTCAAAATAACGCGGCTTTTGTCAAAAACGAATAAGATTTTTTATTTTGGTTCTCATCAACTCTAAAAAAACGCCTTTAAGACATTTTCTTTTATTTAGTTTAGTTTTACATAAATTCTTGATTGCTTTTTGGAAAAATATTTCTCGTGTTATTTGGTTCCATCCATTTGCCTTCTTGTTTAATTTTAAAAAGAGCTACTTTGTTTGAAAACAGAAAACTGAGGCGATTGCATGCCACATGAGTTTGCATTAAGGGATGATTTTAAATATAAATAAGTAGCTTGCAGTCAAAGTACACAAGGACACTCGCCGCACGTACTGCTCTTCGTGTAGCGCAATAAGCAGTTGGTACAGCGTCCGTTCGTTGCTCCAATTTGTTGCAACAAATGCTGTGACCGATGCTTTCATGTTTAGTCCCAGGTAGCATGGCTTCGAGACACTGGTCAAGGCAAAGGTCTGGAAGGGTTTTATGTGCATACTTGAGTATTTATTTCACCCCCAAAAGGGATTTTCTTAAATACAAGGATAAAATTTTTTAAATGGAAAAGACAGAATGCAAGCAAAGGGTTACATTCCTCAATGACCTCGGATTACTGTTATGGAGTTCTAACATTTCAGAGTTGAGTACAGAACTCAGTTGAGGTTGCATTTTCTATTAGGTGTTCTGAAACAGTGACCGAATTTTTCGTCAGAAAAGAATTAAAAGATAGTTGCATCAAACTTTTACAACCGCTTCTGAGTGCCGGTGCAGTTCACCAATTAGCCAGTAATACTGATTTAATTCCTTGGTGGGCAGATATATTGCTGCCAATATTAATTGCAATATAAATCTGCTCCGAAAAGTCCTCCTCATGGATATGCTCGAATGCCTCTTAACATTAAAAATCAAATTGAGCAGCATGCACTTACACTTACAGCATTCGTGAAATACACTTAAACATCTCCTCTTATCAGGACATCGGAATTAAGTTTCCGCGGTAAAAAATATTTTCCCCAGCAGCAACTCATTTGATTGGATGAAATATTTTGCCTTAATAAGTGATCCTGCGTGAAGCAGATACACGTAATGCTTCATTTCAGATTAATTCATGGCGAGTTTCGGTACTTGTTCTGTCTTCAATTCAAAATTTCCGTTCGATAAATCCTGAGCTTTACCACGACTGCATTTGGATTCATCGGGGGTCGGAGATTGTTAATTGAATCATTTCCAGCTGTGGGAGGTAATCTTCCAGCTAATAACTCTTCAAACCTATCTCACTGAACACTTTAAATCAATGAAAGTCGTCGATTGGGTAAAACTGTGCATTTGTGCCAAGTTGGCGAGGTAAGGATGTGGTTTGATTAGTTGTGCGCTGGAATAGATTTTATGCAAATCATTTCTTAGACTCGTGTTGGTACTTGTGAGTGAGAAGAACCAACACGAGCAACATTTTGTGTCGGGCAACATGATTCGTCCTCAGAGATCAGGAACTCAAGTGAAAATAGTCAGCGATGCGTATCAG
Organism: Leptogaster cylindrica; assembly: GCA_963082835.1. NCBI lineage: Eukaryota > Metazoa > Arthropoda > Insecta > Diptera > Asilidae > Leptogaster > Leptogaster cylindrica. The sequence goes on along the minus strand of OY720105.1, from coordinate 21,023,873 downwards.
TTCTGTTAACTGTAAAATTTATCTATTCAATAAGCCTGACACGTGGAACCTTTTAGGTCTAAGCTGTTCGCTAAATCGTTAATCTTGTGGTGTCATGTGGGGATTCAGTTCGCATCAAGGCATTTATCCCGATCCTTTCTAACCGAAATGGGTCACGATTTGAGAAATAATTTAACGTGAAAATGGCTGCTGATGTGGTTAACAGGTAAACACCGTAAATTAGAATAACACTATTTGCAAAAGAACATCACCAGCGAGCCAATCAGGAAGACGTTTGAATAAGGTCCGAACAACATTCGATGACAAGAAATAAGAAAAATTTATCCTATCAATGAGGAATAGAAGGTCACTAAAAAGGGTTTATCTGGGTCTATAGTTATCTTGGGAAACCAAAAAATCCCTTCACATGGACCGCATTTCTATGAATTGTTTATTCTTCCGAAATTCACCAAAAGTTAAACCAAATGACTCCATGAAAAAAAGGTTGAACTGCTGAAAGGTTATTTATCTGATAAATATAAATAGGAGTTGGAAAGTTTTCTGATTCGGAGTTCTCAAAATTCTGTGGTTCTTCACAACTTTCCACTTACATAATCCACATTTCGTATGGAAAAGTACAGCCAAAGGTGAAACAGGACACAACTATCAATCCTCTTGACAATTGAGGATGACGAAGACTTCATTGTGAATTTATTTATTCAAACGAGGTCTATAGTATTTGCAACATATATGTTTAATAATTTTATTCTAAAGAAGGATGAACTGTGAGTTATACATTTTACCCATCCGTCTGATATTCAGAACGGGGATAGATGAGTTTTCCTTCTATTTTAGATATGGTAAAATTTTCAACACGAAATTCCAGATTACGGTTATCATTCACCCTAATCTAAAGATTACCGATAAAGGATTACCAAGCAATACGAAAAATAATTACTGAGGAAGTAGAAAACAAAAACAAAAATGAATTGTCACTTGCTATAATCCTTTCGATTTTCCTTGAAACAAAATCCTGAGTTTGCTTTGATATGTACCCCTAAAAGCTTCAACAGAGAGTTAACGGATTAAATGTATCCTTCAATAACACGAATGTTAAGGGATGATAAATATCGATTTGTGTCATTTTGAATTCGTTCGGCCCAGATAAAAGAAATAAAGTACAGTCATCTTGCCATTTGTACACGTTTTGCGACACTGATTGGAGTCCTTTGTGAAGTGCCACCTAACGGTATGAATAAGAAAACGTTTATGTCCATACCTGAAATAAAAAGAAAAGAAATTAATTAGTATTGGTAAATAATTATATAATACTTTTTTTGGGGTTTTGTAGCAAATTGGGTTTGATTAAGTTGTGAACATTAGTAAACATTTTAGTTTGCTGGTAATGAATGAATTAAAAGGTAAAGTTTAATTATTTCAAAATTTCCCATTAAAGAGGAAGTGCACTTTTGTATTGTTTTGTATCATAAATGAAGCGGCTATAAAAACTATCAATTTATTCTGTGGCTTACATAAAATATATTTTATTCACAAAATATGCAAAGCCAAGAGTGAATTCATTCAAACAAATAAAAATATGAAAATAGAAATATGATTTTCATTGTTTTTGGTTTTTTTCGTTTCTCATAAAAGTTAGTCACAATTTCCTGGATAACATGGATAAATGGAAGCTTCAGATACTACGCATTTATTTGTTAGTGAGAACGATGCATTTCAAATTTATAAAAATAGCATTTGGTTCTTGTTTCGACGATAAACGAGAGTACTGAATTTCGCGGAATTAATACACAAAAAAACATATACTGTACTTGACTGTTGAATTTCCATTTGTATCTGGACTTAAATTCTATTCAAAAGCAGAAGTCGGTTTGAAATACAAACATTGAAATTGTGTCCGAGCCAATGCTTTTGGGGAATGCAAATACTTTTTTACAAATGTAAAAATTAATTATTAACAAATTTCGTATTTAACTTTACTTTGTGTTGTCGTTTAATCCATTTTCAGTTGTTTGATCAGAGAAACAGTTCTCTACTTGAATTAATAAATGTCCGCTGTTCAATATTTACTTTTATTTTTAATATAACTTTGATACGAATGACGAGAATTAAATTGAGCGAATGTTCACCAATAAAACAAATCAATATGCATTACATTTTTATATTAAACTTATAAAAATAGTGTTCCTCAGGTATATCACATCCGCCGGAGGTGCAATAAAAGTAAACCAGAATTTTTAAAAATTATTCTGCTCGCCACGTATTCAAAAATAAATTTTTCGAAAAGTTAATCCTGTGAAGTTGATAGTGCGCAAAATGGCAAGATTGCATGGGAAACGAGAGTCGCACAAAGACGCCCCAGACGACTATTAAACGGAATTGAAGTTCCTTACTACCCTCAGGAAGATGAACGGCTTGTTTCACACTTGGGAAAAGCACTCTTGAAAAACAAAGTAAAGGTTAAAATTTTATGGTCGTTTTTTCGGGGATAGCAAATTACCCTAATAAAGGATGCTTAGTGGGAACTTTTCCTTTCCTATTCTACATTATGCTTAAATATTTCCGTGTTCGATATTCCAATAAAAACAAAAGTAAAATCTTATGCACTCTGACCATTTTCTTTGGAAGGAATTTTAAGGAGCTGCGAGGGCGACTTCCTCCACAGTTCCTGATCCTCCAGAAAACAGATTTCGGCAGTCATTTTTGATCACCAACCCAGACGGGTTGCTATAAAGCGATTTAGACTTTTAAAAATGTAACAAAATGCGGTAAGGGTCTTCTTAGGTTCCGGGGTAGCGTTCTTTTACCACATGTACATTACTTCCGGCATGTCGTCGGCCTTCAACCAAGTGAATTTCATTACTTTTCAATTTTTGGGTTGTCACTCAAATTCCCTTAATGGTGTAATGAAGTAATAGTGATTCTGGGCAGATCTCTGCGCATTATCGATCAGATGGGCATGGGAGTATGTGACACATCCTGCAAACAGCACAATACTTTCTTTGTACAGTTCCACTAGCTCCTGAGGCAAATTATTATTTAAAATATTGGCTTTACGAGACTCAACGAACTTTATCAATGTTCATTGAAAATACATATAAAAGAACTGACAGTGTTCAATATTAACAGAGAGATTGGTTGGATCCCTAGGCAAGAATGACTTCAATTAATTTTTCACATTTTTAGGAGTGTGAAGGAATATTTCGGGAGAATGTTGAATTTTTTCATCACATTTCTACTCAGGCAAAAAAACCTGACTTGAATATTTAATTTGTTGCAATAGCCGTATCTACCAGTTCCGGACGAAACTTCAATTATGAACTTGTGCACAGCATTTAGGGATTATTTTGTAAGCAGGCGAAAAAAGCTTTTTTTAGATATCACTTTTTAATGAAAGAGAAGTCATTTTCGGGACATGTGAAGGATAAATGTAGATTTTTATATTGCAACTATTATTAATATTTTTTTATCAAGATAGAACAGCAAAGTTAATAAAAAAATGACTGTTTTCTTTAGGACCATTTTTCATACATCCTTGAATCGATTATTTTGTGTAAATTTTTCGCCTACCGATTAGTAGGGTAGGATAAACTATGTGTACTGCGAAAAAGCTTTGCGAAGATTCTACTCTAATGGAAAACTGTTCAGTTCAATAATACTTTGTATATTGTATAAGAACCCTTTCTTTGCCAGAAGAATAACCTTGTCCACAATCAATCACGATGTGATAAATGTAATCGAATTGGGCTCATATTTTTTGTTGCAAATGGGAGTGACTACATTTTCTTGGCAGTAGTTTAAAAAATGTACTTCATAACCTCAAATCCAGGGTAATCTTGGTGGAAAGTTAACGTCAGCTTTTATCCCAAGATTCGACCTCATCTGCTAACTTCTTTACGTTGGAAACCATTCTCTGGTGCGCCGGCAGAAAGTAAGGATATTAAATAAAATAGCCATCAGACTGAAAACTCGTCCTTGTCTGAGAAGTAGGTGGCGCTTAGTCTAATCTGAGGATTATTTATTTATGTAGTTCTCCTTAATTCTGAGCAGTTTATACCTTTATAGCATATCGAGCTTTAAAAATTGGTGGCACTGCCAGCCATTCTGATGCAACAGGATCATTTTTGTTTTGTTTTTGCGTCTATAAAAGGAGGAACTGACTACTGAGGTTCACCGGAAGCATCTTCTGGATTTATTCCATTAAAAATACTTTCTGATTTTACAGCAGAGAGTACTTCGAGTAAAAATGCTCCTAAAAACAACACTGCGTATATACCTTTAGTCTGGCGCACTCTGCTCGTCAAATATTTAATGAGCTCGAGTTTTTACACGTTCTTCAAATTCCTCCCTACACAAAAAATACTATATTCTTAAACTGAACCGGAAGCTTTTTATTTTACCCTACCAACAACTACAATTTCCTTCCTTCCACCGGCAAAAACAACCAAATGCAGAAATAGCGTTCTGCTTTCGTTTTAAGCGAAGACAGTCTTGTTTACCGATGTCGGGCGTATGAACCCTAAGTGTCTGCTCCTTAAATGGATTTCATTATTTCAGGTTGTCTCCCAGTGCAGCAGGGAAGTTATGCGCCTCACCGGAAGTTAATCTACCTATGGAACACAACAACTTCGAAAAAGTCACCCTGCAACGATGTAATTCATCTTTGGAGGGTTGGCCTTTCTGCGACAGATTAAACTTGTTCTGCTGCGAAGGACTGCACTTCCTTGGGAGTTTTGCATCTTCTTCATAATGAAGCTTGCAACAAAATTTAAGCATTGTGCTCGTCTCCCAGCATCACTGCAGTTCTCCAGCTTTGGCACTTAAATTACTTTAATAAGATTAATCTGCTGCTTGTGTAAGGAAGGGACGGGAATTACTCCTGCAAGTGCCTGCGAAGCTCCGGACTAATGGTTCTTATTTGGAACAGAAAGAATAGCATAAATTTTCTTACCATTCCGAGGAAATGCATTCATGTTAGCTGTAATTTGTCGCAGATGCTGGTTCCCACGGTCGCGAAGATTTGTAGCCATTCTATTAAGGCGAAGACGCATGTTCGTGTACTCTTCGGACAAAGACGCCTCCGACTTTCTGTCTCCAGCAAAACAGCCAACTTCTTCCCGGAAATATTTCTACAAGTTCTCCATTATTTATCTAATTTTAGACTTAACACCCTGCCAAACCGTAGTCAAGAGATTGTTCTGATTTGAATGCTTTTTTACTATTCTTCCAGTAGATCAGTGATGGGCAGGCCTATGCCCGCGGGCACTCCAGCTTTTAGAGCTTTGAATATGTACACGAGCAGCTCGCAAGTCGAGAGCGCATCATTCGGCCGCCGGCCGTCATGCGAGCAGGACTATGCTTCTTTTCGCTTTGCTTTCGGTACACTGTAAATTTGAAGTCATTTTGCCATGTGGCTTCACTTTTACATGACCGGTGACGTCACCAAAATTAACAGTGTAAAAAAGGCCGGAGAGAGCTTTGAAGAGCTTTTACACAATCACATTTTGAGACTGTGGTTGCATGCCCATCCCTGCAGTAGATACACTTTACCAGACGATTTACTCCCCTCACCTTCCCTCGAGTATTTAGTATTCAACGTCACCAGCAGAAATCCCCAAGAAAAACAGAAAAAGTTTTGATGTGAAATGGTTTCTCATTTTCCATTATTTCCCATGTTTGTGTTCAATTTTAAGCCACTTAGGAAATTATTATAAATCGAGGGAAAATTTCTGGTAAGAAATCGTCCTGCCATTTGAAAATTTTGAACAACTAATATCCTCGAAATCACTCTTCGGCAACTTCCTACAAGTCCTTCACAGTTTGGATGTCCTTTAAAAATAAAATATGTAGACATTTTCTCATAGTATGATTTTGGAGTTTGTCTTCTTTTGAAATATTGTTTAAGTTTTTCAGCTTAATGAGCGACTTTCATCACTGTTTCGTGATTAAGGAACTTCCTTCAGGAGTTGTTACTCCAGCTTTCCGTCTTTTGGCGTAGGTATTTATGTAGAGAATTCTCCAGTTTCGTTCGCGATTTTGAATTGCACCTCTCATAAAAACCTGATACTTTCCTAATAATGAAAATAGACGCTGAATTTTCATCGTAATCGTTTTTAAATATTTAAAATATCTCTGATATTAAAATTACTCAATCTGTTCTTTGGGCCAGATGACGACTCCACTAGAGTTTTGTGCTAATATAGCCCGGATAGAATTTAGCTGTCCATAAAACGCTTCCCAAGAGTAAATTCCTTTCACGTAATTCGAAGAATGTTCTTTATTAATTAAAGTCGAGCAGAAAAAGTGATCTTCATGGAAAATTCATGAGAGCTGCTTGAAATCAATTGCAGCAGTTTTTGCACAGAGAATCAGAATGATATTTCCATTTCCATCGAAGTCAAAGAAAATAGTTAAGTATAATGTTTCGAACATTGTGGAAGCCATGAATTTATAAATCGGTGGCCTGTATCTTTCCGGGAACCGTATAAATAATACAATTCTTGAGGTTCCTGCATCGCAGCTGTGAGCGGCTTACACGGGAGCTCAGGTAGGTAGGTATGTAAAGGTCCTGTAAAACAAGCGGAAAAGTTATCGAAAACTATTTCCGAGTCTCAGGAATTTAATTTGAAAGTTTAACTACTTCTTGCAACACTATGAAAACAAGTAATTCTTATCCTGTCACTAAGCCAAACAGCACAGTGAGTTTGCGAGGCGACTTAAGGCGTTCTTATAGGTGCATTTCCAGAGAAGCCGAAAATGCGGGGTAGGATGCGGGACGGGCCGAGGTTTTAGCATATATGAAAGCATGCCTAAGTGATGACTTTCGAACATCTGTTCATGTCGTTCTCGTTCTTTAAAACTTATTAAAATTCTGGAAGGGTAAACCTGAGCGAAATGGATCGGAAAATTATTCCCTTCCTTCGTTGCCAGTTCCAATTTTCAAGAATATAACGAATGAGATTATTGGAAAACTTCGGTTGGATTCATTTTGTGTTTTCAGTTTGCTTCCGTTTCAAACTCATTCTTCAACTAATATCGGCTTATTATCCACTGTATGCCATTACGACCCATGAACACAGACTTCCAGTCTCTTATTAATTTTGGATTTACAAATCTGTATCAAGGGATTTAGTACCTGCACGGGGAAAGGAATTTCAGTTGAATACTCTTCTAAAGCTTATCTCGATTTTGCATTGGGTGAAACTTTGTCAGACTTTCTGTTTTCTTAGTCGAGATGAGTTCGTCTTCGTGCCATAAATACGAAGGGAGTAGGTTTTTGGGAAAGATATCACAAGCCTTCGATAATTTTCATCCGGTAAATGGTATTGAAAACGATAATCGGAAACTATAAATGAAGTAAGCGAAAACAACTTTGACATCCTTTCGATCAGAAATTATAAGTGGTTCTATGTCGCCTAAAACTTACAATGATGTCCTTATCTGTTATGTTTAAATTGCAGCAACAGATTTTATCTGTTAGTAAATGTTTCTGTTTACTTTGACGGCAAAATGGCAATTATTATTGGTGACCAAGACTAATTTATCTGATCTAAGAATATAGTTTTTAACAAAATAGTTATTAATAGTTTGAGCATGTTTTTTATTTGTTTTACTTATATATGAGTAAAAATATTTTTCTGTATGGCTTGGGACAGTGATATACTTCTAGAGTAGTTGCAGGAAGTTCTTTACTGATAAATGCACAATAAATTTAGCTGGACAGGATTTCGAAGTAAATCTCCATTAAATTAGCATTTTAATCTGCTCTTTTGATCGACCACAATTAAAATATATTTAGTTCACTTAAATTCCAATTTTACTTTTGTTGAAGCTTGTGAATTAAATCCTTTTACCGTTGGAAAATATATTTCTCCAATTGTATTCGTATTTATTGTATGAATGTTTGAAGCACCAGAAGTCCACATCTGCCGCAAGAAACTCCTTTAAACCAAACAACACCAATTAAAAACAACACATGCACAATTATTCCATAGCCATTGCGTTCAATAATTCTTAGTGGTATGAATAATTGATGTTGAATTTGTGAATTCCTCCGATCACCTTATTGTGGAACAGCCTCAAGCGTTTGCAGATGCATTTCAAATATTTGCTATTTGAATATTAATGTAAATTACTTATTACTCAATGCTTCAAAGTATCTAAATTGTGCAATATTGGTTTACATTACAAAACGTTTATAAAAATATTTTGATCTGAGAATATTGGGACATGAATAGAAACACGAGACTTCCAATACCGTTCGAAGATATCCTTTCTGAAAAGGTAATACACTTGTACAGCTTACAAGCAAGTACAAACCTTTAGTGCAAGTTTTTGAACTCTAATGAGACCGAGATGTCTAATGTACCATATAATTCTGTTGAATCGTCATCCTTATTTAATTGCGTTAATTTGACGAAGAAGTTATAATGCCTAAATAAGACCAAATGAAGTTCAAATGAGTTTTAGATGGTAATAATTAGCGCTCCGCATTCAAAAGCCCTCGCAACTGAACAAGATAGAAAATAGAACGTATTTAAGGCGTTTGTAGAGCTGACAAGTGGTCTTTAAATTCATACTAACCCCTTTCCCACTTAATCCTTGGGTTTAGGGAATGTCAAATCGGAGACAACTTAACTTGAAGTTTGTAGATGTTTTCGTCCTTTAAATCACTTTCCCTTAACATGTACCCGCAGCGTAAACATAAATTAAAGTCAACAAAGTGCCGAAGGGGCGGCTGTATAGAAATTAGGAAGGGATGTATTTGTTTCGTGTGCATGTGGTAGACGTTTCGCAGATACGTACATTTAGGAAATGCTAACATTTACGGCGACATCAACGGCAATGGGGAAGCTTTCTCGTGTAATGAGCAAATCTCAAACATTTTGGATTGAGTGAATTATCAACAAATGCGAAGTTATTGCAAATATTTTACGTAATGAATTAACAAGTTCCACAGAAGCGCGAAAGCTCGAGCATGTTTGAAAACCGTTCTCAGTTGATTGACAAGGATTTCTGCTTGACAAGGGTTGATTATGATATCCTCACATTTGAGCTCTGTGGGTGATGCTGATGATCCTATAGGCTTCGATAACATATATCCCGAACCGCTGTAAGTCTCTACATGCTCGGAGAGCATACTGTATCTGCAAATTATCTATTTATCCTGGACATGGACGCAGCCAACGATGCCGCTCCAAGTTTAATAAAGTGTCGCGTTTGTGTGGACGGTTGATGCGACGTCTAAGTTTAGCGCAGATACATGCACATATTTTGCAGAACTTTGTTGGACAGATATAAGGCGAACGTTTATAAAACTCTGCGGAAAGTTCGTCGATTTTCCGTTGGCAAAGTTAAATGAACACCGAGAATAAACTTTCGAGCTAGTATGACGTTTCCTTCCTTGCAATGAGTTGCCAATGCACGAGAAGACAGGTATTGTACATTTGCAAGGATTCTTGTTTTTTTTTTTTTTTTTTTACAATTTACAATTATATATATTGTGCGAAAAGTTCGTTTTTCCGTTGCTAGAAAAAGCACGATCGGAAGTTAGGAAATATGTTCGAACTTAAGTTGATAGAATACGTTGCATTTAACAGTCACAGGACATGCAATAACTAAAGCTTTCCTTTTTTGCTTCCTGTTAAAAAAAGTATCTGCATTATACAGACAAAAGCTGTTCGTGGTGTTTTGACTATCAACCAAATTCTGAGTAAAAAATGTAATGCTTTACATGAATAGCAATATCCGGAGGAAGGATGTTTTAATTAACCGAAGAAAATTACTAAAACCGTTTAAAATCTCAATCAATCGCTGTTCGTTCCAAGATAAAATAGCCTTGGTTGATATTTGCAGAGGTCAGTAGGTAATTAAAGAACAGCTCTCTATTTAATAAGCTCGCACCGCTGGATATACCTCAATGAATTCAGATCCTGCCATGTGCCGTGACAGCAAGGTTAAATTCCATTTTCAGAACGTCAAAACAATTTGCAATTTGTGGCATTGCATAAGTCTCTGTTATCGGTAAATCGCCCTTTTAGTTGGCCGGAGATAGTTAGAATTTTACACTGAAATTAATTTGGAGAAGAATCCAAGTTTCGCATTAAATTTAAATGGCAGTATCCGAATTTGGTAGCACGAGGTCAAACGGTCTAACTTTTCCCATTCCGAAACAGAAAAGTGATTTTATCGGAGAACAACGTGAAAGAAACAAATAATAAGAACTGAAAAACACGAAACTCTGGATGGGGTGTGTGGGAGTACGATTTCATAAATTGAACTCGGGGTGATTGATTGCTACGCAAAATTACACGCCAGCTGTTTTAACAAAGGCTTCAACGCGGAAGAGCGGAAAATGAAAAACGGGCCAAGTTGTGGGCCTTGTTGTTTATCAGATGTTGATTTTTGTCTTTGAAACCAGAAGAGCAACGATGGGGATTGAAATTTCAATAAACTGGATATGAACTCCTTGCAGAAGGCGACTACCAACTTCGTGCTTTGACGGTGATATCCGGAAATGCGGGCATGAATGGCGGAAATTAATGAATTAATTAAATTCCTGCCAGCCGAATGTGGAGTTCCGGTTTCTTCCTCCATCTGCCTTTGATCTCTGACATTAGCTCAGCAAGGCATTTAAATACGTTCATTGTTCTGCCTGGACAGAGAGGATAGATGTGCTCGGGTCGCCAGGAGTTAAAAAGCTATCGAAAAAAAAATAGAGTTTCGCGCTTAGATGTACGGCACTGCGGCAAAGGTTCCGACCAAGGTACATTATTCAGTATCTCCCAGTGGAGTACCGGAAAAAAGATTACTTATTTTTGTGTCCTGATAAAGACAACTGGAAAATTTTCCCCAGTCGGGAATTCAGAGTTTTTACTCTGGCTTGAAAGCCACTAGCTGGATGCCAGCCGAATTATTTACGGCTCCCTCTAATTGCCCACTATCCTTCAGCAAAAAAGTAATCGGGAGAGTTTGTTTTCCTACTGCAACATTACACAAACGCAAATTGTTCGTACGGAGGGTTTTAATTGCTGAAATTATTCTCAGTCAAACAATCCAAAAATCGCTAAAAAGTGGTAAAGAGGAGCAAACAGACACGATATCTTTAATTGCCCGTTGCGAGGAATTAACTCCTTCGTAAATGCGGTGGCTGCAGCATTATTGACAATGGAAAGCAGATCTTTGTCGGAATCGATAAGTACTTTTGTTCATTGCGCTAAAAAGAATGACTGGCATATTTGGATTACTGCTGAGGTCAGCTCGAGTAAAAAAATTGTTTCCGTTTTTTGCGTTATTTAAGCTGTTTCCATGAATTTTCAAGAGGACGACTGTCATTTGTCTAACCCAGGAATGGTATGACCACAGAATGAATTTCATTAGAGTCATTGGAAAATGAATGTCAGCAGAGAAGTTTTGCGCCAGAAGTGGAATTGAAAAATTCTAACTGCAGAAAATGTGTTAAAATTCTCCGGACGCAAAAACCCTCCAACAAGAACAATTGCTATAATCAAAACGTACTGGAAAAGGATATAATTACATGAAACTGTCTGTACAGGAGCCGACATCAGTCGTGTACCTTGTAGGTGCCTGTCGTCCCTGCTTTCTGCATTATCCATCATTCGCTAAACCAGAAACAAAATCAGAAAAGGTGTCAGTTCTGTAATCTGTTGTCCTGAAGTCAAAATAACACAGCCGTTCCCATAAAGACAATAGTTTCCCCACACCTGGATTGTGTCACAGTGACACGTGCCATCATTCACAGGAGGTAGGCGCATTAATCCACGCATGCAAGCCCCCAGTTGAAGAATCTACAATTTTGAATTCGGGATAGATTTATGAGGATACTTCAGGCAAACAATGCGCATAAATGGAGTACACTGTACACCGCGCGGCGGCGACCTTTTCAGTTTTGATATGTTGTCGTTAGGGAATCGTGAGGGCGTGTAACTGGGATGTAAGGACAAAATAAATGATAATCCGTGACACGCATAAAATATATATTATAATTATATAGCCAGCTTCCCACATTTTCCATTAAATCAGTGTTCCACTTTAACTATACGTTGTTTTGTTGTTATTGTTGTTTTCCTTTCCAAATTAAAAAGAAAATTTGTTTGAGAACTTTTTCTCTACTTTTTTAAAATTCATCTGTTTACCGAATGCTTTTATCACATTCAATAAATGTTTTCATGGTATTTCCGTCAGCCAACAATGAGAGGGTGTGGGGTGGAAAAATTATCAAGCAGTGCCACTAAATTGAAAACAAAAATGAGTAGAAGAGAAAAAGAGGAAATTACTGCACTTGCAATCCGTAAAGAAAAACGCAAACTGCCGTGGGGAATTCGTACCAAAAGGAGTTATGTCATTAGAAAATATTTTTCTGGTCCGCCAGAATGATTAAGGTTTGCGTTTAGAGGAAATTTTCAGAGCCGGGACGTGGAAGTGCAAAGGCGGTTGTTTAATTACGATTTACGACGGGCAGTGTTCTGGAAACCTTTGGTGAACTGTGATTTTAGTAATGGTCGTTTTTGCACCTTTGTTCTGCACTTCCTTGTAATTATTGAAAAACGGTCATGACGATGACGATCTTTGTCTCATTGCTCCGAGGAATAAGAAATAGTTCAGTATAGACATCGGCTTCTTCTCTTTAATAATTAATTAATTAGTTACTGTACACATTTCGTTAAAAAAAAAAAGACATGACAAATTGTGATGCTTTTGCTAATTGGGAATTTCGTTAAGTTGCCTTAATTGAAATGTTTGAAACTAGCAGTCAGAAGCAATTCTGACCTGTATTGTTCTATTCCGGAAACCATGAAAACCGCGGGGAAGCATTCCTTGTTATACTGAGTCCTTTGCAACTCTCATCTGATGTTGTGGAACCTTGCAATGCCATGCAAACCTCATCAAGGACGCATTCCATGAAGTACAACTTGTGCTTGTATCCAGTCAAGTGTACCGGGAAGATACCACTGCTAACCGGAAGTATCTAGTTATCGCGGTGTTCGCAATACAATGTCGGAGTGACCACCCTGAAAATTAATTATATACCAATAGGCGCGATAACACCGAGTGCTTTTGTGAGAGATTCCAAATCATGTACGTGTGTCGACCCAACGGGATGCGGAACTAATGCCCAGACTGAATTTACATGCATGTGCGAACATATCAGGCTCATCATTTGCAAGCACTGGACACAAGCAAATCGAATTCTCTAAATGGATTTCATTGGCTTTAAAAACAAAGGGTTCTGCTGACCACTGTGGAGCATTAATAAATATCATTAAACGATTAGCGGCGGTCCACGGCACTCCCCCGAGGATTCATTCACGAATTTTAGAACGAGGTGTTCTGGTCGGGCAGTCAAGCCCAGACCTGCATCAGGAATCTATGTAAAATATTGTTCATGCCGCGCAAATAATTAATTCTAACAATTGATTTCGCCCGAATTAACAATCAATTGTGCGTAAAATGCCCAAATTTCATACAGAATCTAGCACAATCCGAATGCAGAGCTCTGCGGATTTACGTGGTGTCGTTATTTCAACTATTTTTTGTCCCTGCAGTAGAACAATAAATTTATGGATTTTGATGGACGTGGCATTCAGAGAAATAACAACAAATTGTCAATCCGCAATTTCCACAACCAAGTTACTGAGTTTAAGTGAGAAATTTTGAGTCTAATGCAGATCATTCCCGTTTTCATACAGATAAGGACTTGTTGTAAAGTGGTAAAATAGTTGCTTACTTTTAACAAGTTTAAATGAAAAATGTAAAACAATACAATTTTATTTTCATTTCTTTAAGTGGATTTTTATTATTAATTTTTAATGTATCATTTCGAACAAGTCGTTTTTCCAATCAATTTCTTTTGATAAGTAACAAATTGATAAAATTTTTCAAATTCTCCTTCAGATATTTTACACTTCAATGAATTTACTATGCAAAGTTTCTTTTATGTGCGACAATATTAGAAAATTTATTCTTATTGCGAAACTTATTTCCCGCTTCACTGGATATTTCTACTTTTTTGTAAATATGACAACAATTTTATTTTCTAATAAATATGAGGAGATTTGATTCAAAAGTATTTCACTGTATTGTATAAAGATTTAAAAGATAATTTCCATTTACAGTTATTTTGTCAATAACAGATAAAAGGAATTTAGTAAAAGTAAACGAAATGCTTTTGCGTCCATAGTTTTCAACGAATAATTTATAATTTTTTTATTAAACTCCTGAACTCAAGGAAAAGTCGTGTACTCATTTTTGCATAGGTACGAAGATTTTTCGAAGACCAGTTACTTGTAATCCAGAATTGCACTGAATTTTCGACAGATATTGTTAAAAGTTTTGTTCTTCGTGTTAGACGCAGAAAACAGCTAAATTAGTTTTTTGTGCAATTTTTTAATTTTTCAACGAAATGGAAATTACCTCGAAATAGACAAGAAATTAATCCTGGAGTAAGTCGAGTTCATTTTGAAAATCATTCTACATCTCAACTGCCGTAATTATGCATAAAAATTGAGAACAAAAAATCTAACACGTTCTCTATTGTAGAGCCACATCACTTGCCTATAGAGTCCTACATCCTGGTCCTTTGATTGTATTGGTTCGGAAAGCGTCGCAAGCTGAATTCTGCTGCATAATCTTCGCACATACTGACTGCATGAAGAGCAGCCCTACAATGATTCCCCGAACGGAACAACGCGCCATTGTCTTCTGGAGTATTGTTCCCGGCATCTGGTGCAATCCTTGTAAATCTAATGCCATGAAAGCCCTCGATGGTTGTTTGGAGCTCTTTTTGCCATCCTCCTGCACGGATTGCAGCCGCCCCTCATGTCGTACAAATAGGATATGACACTTGACACTCGTGCATGGATCTTTTGACTGATTTAACATAGTCCTGACGATTTCAATACACCGCTGTGCTGGAATTGCGGCAAATGTAAACTTCGGCTTAAAGCGTTGTTATGTAGTAATTTTTGAAATGCCTCACAGAAAAATAAAACCGACATTAAACGACACGATTCCGATGTCTGACCGAATAAAATTCCAACCGATCCTGTGCTGTTGCTGTACAGTGTATAAAAGTTGTCCAGCTCGGGAAATGTCTCCTTTATCGGTTCGATGAACACTGATTGATACATTTACGATAATGGCCGACTCTCGAATCCTTGTCTTATTATTTCCCATCTTCAATTTTATTTTTCATCCATTCATTTTGTACGTGAAGCAATATAAATTGTCTGCTTTGACTGTTCTGAATTCCAAAATGAAACGAATTCACCAACAGGCAGCGTAATGTCAACTGCTGCCGTATAAAAGGCCATTCCAGGACTTTCAGATCGGATGCCGGAGATGTCTCGTCAGTGGAAGCTATTTAGTTTGTTTTTCGGTGTGCACATAATTTGTAATAGTAATGTTCAGGATATTTTAAAAAGGATATAGCTGTAATCGTTTTTCTTCAATAACCATCGTTAATAACAACAGAAAATTTGTAGTTCAACTTCTGATAATAATGAAAGTGCATGTTGTAAGAAATTTTTCATTTAATCTGGGACAATACAGGATCATTTTAGATCACAAGATTACTCCGGAAAGCATCCTTCATGTTCTTAAAAACGAATTTGCATTTTTCCAGTGATGATGGGTGGAACATTAGTATGTGTCCTTGCAACTCATTTACATTTTAAATGAGAGAAAGATCCAAAGTGAACCTAAATATTCAAACTAAATCTGAAGTCTGTCTTGTAGCGACAGTTCCTAAGGATATTTTGTATTCCCTTTTTTGCGAAAATGGCAGTAATTAATTGTTTTTTATTATTCTCATTTTAAATTTCTAGAGAATGGAATTTTTATGGTGCGTTAAATCTAACAAAGCATACAATAAATTTCTAGATCTTCTTTGGATGTGTTTTTCTAATATTTTTCGTGTTTTTGTATTTTTTTTTTTATCTAGCTGTTGTGTGAACATTTTCCTAGAAATTCGTTTAGCATTGATATCTAGATAAGAATGCTAAATTAATTTATGACACATTAATTTTATCACACGAAGCCGTCAGGATTGCGTAAGGAGACCAATCGATAACTTCAAAATGTCAAGATGGCTTCGTCGCATAATTTCATTAAAACCATTGCCTCAGATGCGTTTGGATGGTTGTTCAGAATTAATGTCATTCCAAAGGATTAAGTGACAGAATAGGACAATTTCGAAATTGATTCCAGGATTGCAAGTTGCAACTTTATGTATTTTGTACTTACAAATTTGATTTACTATCAAAGAGCTTCCATTGTACAAGTTCAAAAGAAAAAAACAGACAACCGAATGTTAGAAATACATTTAATAGAAGTTGTCCTTAGCACTTCATTCGAATTTAATGAGATTCTAAATTGTTAGTTTTGAAATTAATTTTATTTTTAACGCCGAAATTCAGTTGCAAACTTTGCAGAATTCATTCTGGGTAGAGAGAAATAAACTGTTGAAATTTACCTATTTGGATAGGATTACCCACAAGGATGTTATGGAGATGAATTCTCCGCTTTCGGAGATGGATTAAACTGTTTATGTTTGCTTATGATTTGTCTCTAAATAAATTACTTAGGTACATAAATTGAAGTTGATGAATGTGAAACGTTGTGAAACATTTTAATTAACAAGTCGCAATATAACGAATTTCCATGGCGTCGTAAATGTCAGTTGCATTCGAAGGAATCCAAATTGAATGAAGTTATATTACCCTGTAAAGGTTTTTTTGTTTTATTGAAAAGTTTTTAATGTGTAGCAGTTTGAAAAGGAAACTTTTGTACATTTGCCTTTTTGTCAGTATGTATGGAAAGAGAAAAAAGTAAATAAAATCTTTACACTAAATAGGAAATACTGTATAAAAAAAACGCTTTTTTGTGGAGGATGTATTTCACTAAATTTTATTAAACAGTGTTTCACTGTCAAACAACTTAGGTACATCTTCAGCTTCAAAATTCGTTAAAATATTATGAAAAAGTGTGAAAACTAATCAATATTATCCAGAAAAGGTTGATTCCCACACATAATTACTAACCAGTTTACGAAAAATCATATTGTTGTATTTAAAATGTTGACATTGTGGTTTTGTGGTTGCCCCATTAAATTTCAGTTATTTTCCACCGCCAATTATGTATTTTTTTTTTTTTCAGTTAATATCTCAAAAGCATAAATTCCATAACCAAACACACAATCAGCAACCGACACTTTGGAAGCGATTTAATTGTTAAACAGAACGTTCAACAACAACATTTTAATAACGCAATCATTAATAGTAGGTATATTATTCACGATTCACTGGCTCCCTAATTAGTGAGATCCAATTATTTCACGGCAGTAGGTACGTGACTTGATAACTTTTGTTAACTTAAATATAACAAAATTAATGTGCCGGAAAACAATTTGATTTATACACACATTCGATCACAAAAAGCTAATTTTTAGATACATTTGTGTCGAAGGAAACTATAAATGTCCGAACAGTTTTTTTATTGGATTTTATTTTGTCGAGAATTTTGATATATTGAATGGATTGGACACCATTGTTTTAGTAGCAATAGCATGAATTGATTCAAATAATTTAGAGGGAATAAATGTTGTGAATGAAGGAATTTCATTGCTCTGCAACGAATCCTCGAATCGATTTCCATCGATTTGTATATAGTTGAAAATTATTTCAATGTTTTTGTATTGCTGAAAACAACAAAATGTTTAGAAATGTAATTTTTCGAATGGAAAATTAGTCAAAATGAATTTAATTACAGCACAAAGTAATTGAATCAATGCACCATGATTGGTGAAATCCATTACAATGCTTCACATTGAAATAATATTTTTGTGCAATAAATAAGGCAAATATCATGTTGACAGGGATAATTATTTTAAATCTACTTATTCCTTTATGAAGCGCAAGCGTCCATCAGTATTCCAGTTGACAAAATATTGTTTGAAAACACTGAACATGTTGAACAAAATTGATTTAAAAGTAAAATAAATCTGACACATTGATGCTGAATGCCAAGGAGTGATACGCATTCAATTTCTGATCCATTCCATTTGACGTTAACTGATTTTGTTGAAGGCTACAAATGCAAGTAGTCATCTTTTCCAAATAAATGTTTCAACAAACTCCGTGGGATATTGCGGCATTAAGGACGATTTTGCGTGGGTGAATTATTGGAAAACCGTCACAGAAAAGCAAGAGTAATTCCATCCATACGTCTGTTTTCAGTCAATCTACTTGAATATTCGCAGCCATTGTACACAAAGCTTTTGTGTCAGATAATATTCGCATATATTTAAATTCTGTCATCCATAAAACTGTCGGACAAATTTTAAGCAACAAACACAATGAAATATGTGACGCGATGGAGGAACACAATTGCAACACACGTTGGAACAATGATTCGCCATCCTGGTCGACTGAATTTCATCAGATTGTCGTAGCCATATGCAACTCCGGCCAGGAGTAATTGGATCCTTTTTGGTATGAGCCCACTGATCTGCATGTTAAGTGCGATTTTAGGTACAGCACTCGTTCGGATGCTGCGGACACCGCGATTCCGAATGCACTGCACCAGAAAATATCTCGTTTCCGAATAGTCATTTTGTAATAAAAGTCATAAATGATTTTTAATGAATAATATTTAGGGGGACCAAAATATGTGACAACAGACTCTAGCGGGGGGTGAGTGATGGTCGGTGAGTCAGGAAAAAAATTTGTCATGAAATGGGTTCCGCGGCGATTTATTACTGTTCGGTTGATTCCCGAAATTTGTGGATGCAGCATAATGGACAGACAATTTCAAGGGACCAATTCTTGTTACTGGGAGAAATATATTTTTATGAAATTGCAGTGTTTTCGCTATTTAGTGCAGCAACGCGTAATTTTTGGCTGGAGATTCCGTAGCTAATTTAGTTGAAAAATTTTACTAAATTTTATTTACAGGTCCTCGTAAGTAATTGAGCAGTGATCACAGAGGTGCCATAGAGGTGGATACTCGGCTCTCGTGGACACTTATTTCTCAGGTACTTTAAAAATATGTTTGGAATAAAAAGGAGTTATTGGAGATTTTATTACAGTTATTAAATGGAATCGAATATTTGGATATTGAGCTGCATCAAAAACTCGGTGTTATTTATTTATTTTTTACCTATCAATCCTAAATTCATACCAATACGTGCACCATTTGGTAACGCCAACGAGTGCATGCTAGCACAAGCCCAATCCGCTATGAATTCCGTCCATGGTTCGACTTTCAAACAGACATTTATAATTTTGTATGTGGAGAATACTTGGAGTAATTAAGCTCCTTGTACTTATTGGTTCCGGAAACCATGGAAACCAGGCCTTTCGGGAGGGTACATAAAATATATGATTTCATTTTCCCTTCATTATATAATACAAAAAGATATATGAGGAGCTGGCGTTCAAATCGTTACATGTCCAAAAATTTACTTAATGAGTTACCATCGGATTTGGATTCTCCCCAGTTATTTCTATGAGGCAGTGATCAGGTTTTCTACAAAAAAAGGTTATTTCACCTATAATTTGGACGTCAAAATCTACGTTTTCAGTCAATGAGATACATGCGAGACTGTTTTTACTGTTTTCTCGACAATTTTTATCGTGGACATGTTACGATTTGAACGCCCGCTCCTCATGTATTAAAATTTAACATTCAAACATGCAGCATGGAACTATAACAAAAACACCAGTTCAACATAGAAATAATAAAAATATGAAATTTATTCTGATTTAACCAAAAAATGTTATTCCCAATTCAATATAATCCAGTTTATAACACCCTTCTTAACATTCTCTATGTTAACTGATTTACGAATTTCGTCTGGATTTGAGTTCCAAAAAATACTGTACAGTACCTCAATACGCTCATATCAAATGTACTACGAGTCCTAATTTGCTTCTAACTTTCCATTTGATCTACTAATTGATAACTAATATGAACTACAAATAAATCACTCAAATAAGCTGGTTAGTCCCTTAACAATGCTTGTATATGATACTAGCAGTATTAACCTTTTCTAGTTCATAGGGTGCTAACGCATTCTATCTATTAAAATATTCAGTTATGTGATCATTCCTTTTTAAACCGAACACATAGCGAATTTTATCATTGTCTAAAACCTTAATTCTACTTTCGTCTCTAATTGTTCCGTGTACATATAACATACCACCCATATGAAGTAATGTTTGCGTAATCTACTAGGTACTATTACTAATGGATCTAAAAATGTAGTAACAATATCCTCTTGACATAATTTGGAATTGTTTTCCTTGTATGCTTTATTCTATTTAATATGCCATATGATTTATGAATTTTGGCGTTGTCTTGTGCTTGAAAAGAAAGATTTTCATCTAATATAATACCAAGATTTTTTTTATTGTTTTACAATATTCTAGTTTTTCCCCTGCAATATGTATTTTATCAATAAAATCACAATTTACCATTTATTTATTTTATTACCCATTCATTTTATATATTTTTGATAGGCCCGATTTTGGTTTAACATAACACGAATTAGGAAAACTCTTTGTCGAAACATTATTTTCGCGGCAATTGCTCATGCATGTTGTTTACGAGATCAAGGGTTGTGGCCTTACGGAGCATTTTCACTAAAGATGATATTGCCTTTTGATGAAATTACCCGTAAACGGAAGATTAATCAGCACAGATTCGCAATCAAAAGGCGACCGTGCAGAACTGCTTGTTGCCATGTTTTCCTGTTGCTGTATGTGTTGCAGATATAAGGAAAGGAGCTTATCAAAAACTAAAGCTCGGCTATCAAGCTTACCTGGAAAATTCACGGCTCGTTTAACATAACCAAAGTGATGCCATCTCCTTGGCAGGCATGTGCATGCTGTTCAAAGGACTTCAGGCAAAAATGGCTCTATGGCAGTTCGCTTCACCTTCGTTTTGGGTCAAATATAAACTTATTGATTAGAGAGAAATTCACCGAGCAGGAAGTACTAAGTACTTTGCTCCCGGAAACGTGAACCCTTTTGCTGGAATCTCACCATAAATGCGAATTTCTCTGATTTAAATGCTCGTAGAACTTATTTGATAGCGGAAAATACTACATATAAACTGAATCGATATGCTATAATTGATGCTGGCAATGGAGCTCTGCTCGAATACCAGATCCGTTGGTTATGCCGGCTATGTAACTCGGGTACAGTACCCGGTGCTCATTCACGACTTTCACCTCCCGTAATATTTGTGCCTGCATAAGGATATGAGGTCGAAAGGCAGAACCATGTTCACCTGCTCATTCCATCTGACTTTGGAATGTTTTAAATATTCTGGAACCCTCCGCGTGGTTAGACATGACCATCAAGGCAGAAAGTTCTACAATCCTGATTTTTTTTACAGTAAAAACACTGAACTGCAAATTTTTCTTGGTTGTAGATTTTCCCCGAAATACTCAACTTGAGTTATCCCGATCAACTCTGTCAGAAACCGTTTTCCTGGTACCCATCAACCTTCCATTCCCCGAAGACTTGATGAAGAGACTTTTAATTAAAACTTTCATTCAAGTCATTCACACCTCCGGAAGTCTCAGCAGTCCTGAAAGGTGTTCGTGTGCAGAGATGAGTGCCGCATGTGTAGAAGAAGTTATAATTAGTGGGGTATCACAAAATCAACAGGAGCCAGATCGCTTTTACTTAATTACATAATCCTCTTCTTTGGAATTCTTGAGCGTGAATGATACTTTTTGTCATAGAGTACCGCCAGGAAGAAGGACTTTCACGAAGGAATTTATTCATACTTTTTCGTCGGTCGGGTTTTAGACGTACGCGGGACTTGGTGGTGATTAATAGTTTTCATAATCGCTAGCAATTTAACCGCCCCAGCCGCTCTTGAGCCACAGGCGGTAGATAAGCCGTGTAAAATGGCTGCCACCGCAGAAATGGCACTTCAGTCAATTTAGCTCGATTTGTTGAAGAGTTCTGGTTGGCTATCCTATTTCCGGAAGAGATGTGCCCACAAGTGCCGCGGGTGATTTAAAGTGGGATTTAAAACGAACATTAATCTTAATTTTTCTTACTTCCTGGCTACGATTTTAAATTATAAGTTGTTACATTATTTAGGCTTCGGCAGATGTTTTCAAGGAGATATAAAAGATTTGCACAAATCTTCTTAATTAATCATGAACCAATATTTAACAATGAACGATATTTTCATTAATATTTACACTTATTCCTTGAAAATGGTCTTTAGAATTAGATGGAATAGTTTCATTAACCAATCCCCACTATTAATTACATGTAAAGGGTTGAACTAACATCTTAGAAATTATCTGAATCCACACAATTTTCAGACTAAGCAATCCTTTGTTAATTTGAACATCATTAAAATTAAGGACATTGTCGCAAAATGTGAAAACGAGTTGTAATTAAATCCGTTGATTAGTTAAGGGGGAGGCTGGTAGTATTCCCAAACAAGTGGCCACATGCTCCAAAACGAGCAATGAAGGGATTGTATTTCGTTTAAAAGGCAAATTATAAAAAGCCAGGCTTTCCGTTACATGCCGCAACTGGTCGACACAATATCCTGGCAGGATTTCGAGCACCATGACCAAGCCCCAAGAAGGTCCAATGCTCAAAAACCATAAATACCTACCGTTCCCCGGTTCGTGCCTAGCATGTGAGGACAGTTGTCTGCACACAATCACAGAGTCGTTTGGAGTTCGTTTTCTCGTCCTCAAGTGAAACTTGAAAGGAATTCAGTTGATCCCCATCGCTCTCCATGTAAATGGTGTTCACAAATTTGGCTGCTTCCTATGTAGTTTGTTTTTATGATTCCATTTATGATCCCGCTGCCCCGCAGCCGTGCATTCAAACTTGTGTCAGCTGTGTTCGGTCATGTAAGTACATACATCGCCGCCATAATTCTAAAGTGGAAGCAATTTCGCCCAGGAATGCTGAAAAATAATAATATCGTAAAAGCGGAGTGCGCGAGAAGTTTATTAGGACAATGTTACAGGAACGCGGGAGATTACCGCCAGCCGTCGGGGCCCGGAAAGGAATCGCGTTCGTACCCGACTTCCTCGCATTCTTGAAAATAATCCAGAACCATCCGACTTTAAGCATTTGAATGCAGAGCATCTACTCAGTTATCTTATACGGCCGCATAGAAATCCTCCCCTGTTTTCAGATTTTTTAAATAAAATTAGGAAAGGATGCTATTATCACTTCCATTCTAGCTTCTGGGAAATGTTTGGGAACGAAA
The DNA here is from genome assembly GCA_963082835.1 of Leptogaster cylindrica. Classification (NCBI taxonomy): domain Eukaryota; kingdom Metazoa; phylum Arthropoda; class Insecta; order Diptera; family Asilidae; genus Leptogaster; species Leptogaster cylindrica. The sequence goes on along the minus strand of OY720105.1, from coordinate 21,000,599 downwards.
ACGACTTGTGCATTCTGCACGAAGATTCAGTTAAGATTCGTAACCGCAAAATAAAACTGCAAACTTATTAGCTTCGTCCTTGGCAGCGATCTCCCGCTTTTGACGTTGGGCATGCTTTAATTATTTCGCTTGCGGCCGTCCTTTAATAACAAAGGAAAGAAGTCAGTGCAGCGATGTCCTTTTACGTGTCTGTGGCTTTGATTTTGTTTGTTTTTATTTTTACAAAAGACATTTATTAAGTTCTGCAAAGTTGGATGGATCCGAATTCTGATATGTAGAGCACTTCCAAAAAATTTTCAATTTCATATAATGTTGTACCTTTTTTAAATGTACATACTCCGCTCAGGATCTATTGTTAAAGTGCGGAGGATTTTCTTTTTGTTGTTGTTAATTCTTGGTTGCAAATGTATGCACTATTTTGGCTCTCATTCAAGGCCTTGTACATCAACATTTAACAATATTTCTTTCAAAGAAATTATTTTATGACGAAATATTATAACATTAAAAGTGCAACATTTTCAGGAAATTGTTTTGGATGAAAGTCGTTAGTTGAGAATACTGAGTATCATAACGACTCCCAGTTTTTACCGGCAAAGGTCTGATATTATTTCATTGCATTGCAGCATTTCGACTTCATGCAGCTGAGAATTGCAATTAGGAATATTAAAAGAGTTTGAATGCAGTTCACGTATCGTTGTGTGGCTGTCTGACTTTGTGTACAAAGACGTACTTGCGCATTTCCAGTATGTTCATTCACATCTGTGCACCTGTAAAAGTCCTGTCACACTTTTCTACCTGACATCAAGCTGATATTTATGAGATTCAGCTTTGCGGAGTTTGTAAACGGAAAAAAGATGCTCAAAGGGAACAGACGCTTGTATTAGATAGTGGAGCAGTCTGAACAATGATGCTGTTGTACGCTGAGAAGTTTGAATGCATTCGTGGCATTATACTGGTTCAGTGTGACAAAAAGCCAGTTGCTATTATTTCTTGGAGTTTGGCAATGTAATTACTAGTATTATATTGTCTGATGCTTATCGAAGATTGAACAGAAATAACGCAAGACACTCAGATGACTTGGTTTCAAGGAGTGATTTGGCATTGATTAGTTTTGTATGTTGGTCGTTGTTGATATCTGAAAAAAAATATGCCAGGAAACAAAACGGATTTTCACCGATTTGGCCCATTCTTTTTTGCTTACAATTCACACGTAAACTAACTTCAAGGATGACACTGACAAAAACGCGGATACTCATCGGACGATGACGTTCGCATACGAATGTATGTAAAATTTAGTTACTCCAATTTCAACATTCTCCCAACTCTCAACAAAAACTGACGAAATGTATTCACTCGGTAAAAGCGACTTACTTTCACTTCCAATAGCAACGAGAAAAACTCCTTTCATCCAATGACGAACATTCTTTTTGTGTCTCATTAATTCCCAGGTAGAGCTTCAAAGGGGGAGTTTTTCTAGAAAGTTACAGGGAAAATTCATTTTCGTAGTACTCAGTCCGCAACCAGTGATCTGGAAATTAAAAAAATGAAAAAAACAAAAAAAAAAACGGAAGGAGCATCAAAATGCGAACGTAATTGATTGAGCAATTTTCAGATGAGTGCCGCAAGGACACCGTTTCCGGCCTCATGGAAATTCCTCCCAATCAGGTCCGCAGGTGTGTGCATACCTTTGCGGTCGGATGTTTAAGCGGGCGAACATGACGCCCAACCCCATGTATACCCAATACGACGGGATTTGCCCAAATGTGGTCAGCACTAACTCCTCCACTTGGTCGGAGTCCTTCGGTCCGTTCCTTGCGTGCGTTGCCGTTTGTAAAGATGGCTTAGTGTCCACTTTATTTCGCATTAATCTAAGAATAAGATTTTACTGAGGCTCCTAAGAGTTTTCCCACAGAGAGTTGGAAAATTAGCTTTTATGGCTTCGCTACATACACCATAAATAAGCTTTGACAGTGTTTCGAGTCAAGGACGAAAATCACCTTCGCAGTTGGGCTAACTTAAATTGTACTTTCTCAGCGGAATGGGGTAGGTGCTTACGGGAAGTGATTATGCTCCTGCAACACGAGAGAGGACTTACTAAAAGCACTGATAGCAATGATGATCGACATAGAACGACAGGTGTACTGAAATATCTTCAGGTTACTCTGAAACTCTTCGGGTTTTATCCCGCAAATTTTCTTAAATATTGCCGCCAGGAATGGCGTCATTTAAAATTGAACTTTTGTAATTTTTCAAACTTATAACTCCTTTAACATTATCCTGCTGAGAGCTTCAGGGTGCAGAATATTAGAATAGATGACTCCTCTCCACAGGCGAGATAAGCGGTTAGTGCCTGCACGTAGAATCCAAATTTAATTCTTATCTATCTTTTCTAGAAAAGAGGAAAAAATTAAGCGACATTTTCAGCCGTTTGTTCAAGACCAGCATCATGAAAAGTCACTCCATCAATTTCCTCAGTGTTAGTTTCATAATTTTCGAATCTCTTGTCTCGCTTTTATTCCTCAGAGATAAATACTGACAAGGAACTGTATTAATCCAGCTCGCAGGCTAATCGACTCCTGGCCAATACTTGGATAGCGCTCAAACTCTCAATATGGGAAATTATTGATGAGATAATAATTACGGAAGGATTTCAGGCAGCTCCTGACCTCCTGTAATTATGCAGCGAATGACCACTTTACATTCTCGTTATTGTCACTTTCAAATTGCAAAGTAACTGTTAATTAACATTGTACGAAATTAAAGTGTAATTACATTTTGTGTCTGTGAACACTGGAGACGCTTTGACATTGTGCATTAAATTTTTCTGAATTATGAAATGAAGGTACGTTGTGTAAAGTATGGTATGGTTTGGTAAAGTATGGTTCTGTACCTACTACTATTATTTCTCATTATTTGCTTCATCAGAATGTAAATTGTTTTCAAGAATTTTTCTCAATTTAGTTTAAAAATAAAATTAATTTGTGGAAAATATGTTCTCAAATTTGTATAAAGTTTACAACCTCATTTGAAATTTTGTCATGTTGAGAGTTTTGATCAAAGGTACGCCGAAGGACCAACGTAATCGCCATCAAAAGGGATTGAAAGTAATAAGTAAACACCACAGGAACTTATGTCATTACAAAAAGAAGCATTAGCCCGTGAAATTAAAAGAACTTCATAGCATACTTGTGGCCTCTACGATTGCTATTAAAGATTTATGGGTAGAAATCAAAGCCAGGCAACTGTGAAGACATCGGGAGTCCTAAATTTAGGCAGTTCTTTGAATATCAAGAAAATTTTATTTCCCAGGCTATTTTTTGCAAAGTAATTCCCGTGCTGTGGTCTTGGAAGATATTGTCAGAAGTAATTACATGTCTTTATGCAATATTTACCCAAAACTTTTACGGAGATTTCGAAAAAGCATCTAAAAATAAAAAAAAACGTATTTTTTAAAAACATATTTCTGTCACATAAATTTTCCAAGACAATTTCACTGATTGAATTTTTTTTATAAAACAAAATGTACAACATGACGAAGCAAATTTACGAAAAGTTTATTTTTAATTTAATCAAGGCCTTGTAATTAATGAAAATCAATTTGAACCACGTGAACTAAATTATTTCAGTTACTGGCGCACGGACTCCATATTGTGGTACAAATGGCATTATTCTAACAAAACCATGAGATGAGAATAAATTACACAAAAATAAATACCCCTAATCGATGTTCCTTTCAGATAATTAGGGATGTTATTTATATTTCTTCTCCTATTTTGAAGAGAGTTGTCTTTTTATCATCCTAATTAATATTGTTTTAGAATTGTATGCTGTTCATCCCAATTAAAATCAGCAGTTTAATGACATTTTATAAATAATGTCAGTTCAAAGTTATTCAACAAAATTTGCCCTCTGGGACTTTTCAAAATCCACATATAATGTATTTGTTGTGTAGGGCAGAAGATTCAATAGAAAATTCTGCATTTTAAAATTCTTTAAATCTTTTCATAATAATAATTTAGTATAATTCATTCGTTCTCTCAGAATTCCACAGCAAAAGTTCACTTTAACAAATTCCAATAGGCTCATCTTTTTTGAAGAAACTTTTCAAGAAAACTGGATAAAGTTGGTGAACTACTTTTCAAATCGGCATCTGGGAAAATCATTTTTCATCCTTTCGTTGGTGGTGGCGGAGATTATATTTTCTAAGATGATTTTAAGTAGAATAAGATACCGAATGGTGGTTTAATTTTTTGATTTTATCTTTGCAAGTTTATAGAGCAGATACTCACACTAATATATGGATGGACGTTTTATGGTTTGCTACCCCATTTTCTTTCTTTAATGTGGCACCTTCAGCTCTTTAAATTTATTGTGAAGTGGGTCATGATAAAACCGTACATACTTAAAATCTTCGACCATATACCAAGGATTTCATTTCCTCTTCTAATAGGAAATGGAAGGAAAATGTATAAATTTTGGAAGAAGTTTGCTCCGTCTGACTCGGAGTTGTCCCAACAAAGTGCCTCTGTATGCAGCTGGATAATTAATTTCAACTTTCAATTTTGGTAATGGCTTTCTTCACGCAATTTTGGCTGGAATTTAGTAAAACTACTCGACACCCTAAGAAATCACTTTGCACTTAAAATGCATTGGGCAGGAGTGCGCATTCAAACGACTACATATGTATGTATATGCGGTTGTGGGAATGTTGAAGATTGTGCAGTCGTTGCAGGGAGCACCATGAATGTGTTACAAGCCCAAGGATAATAGTGCATATTTATTATGGGAACAAAGCACTGTGTGGACTGTTCTCTTTATCATGACTTTGTATTCGGCCTTTGTTCGTGAGCTTTGGTAGAAGACTAGGAGACTCAATTTTCCCTGACCCGGTACACTTGAATGAGTTTTTCGAGTATCCTTGGCGCTGTCTCAATGGTTTTTAAGCTGAAATTTTACCATTATTGGACATTTGGGCAATCATGTCACCATTTTCTCCTTTCTAAAAGCAAAACTTTAAACGATTATGCACATATATTACTATTAGATAAAAAATAGAATCAAGCGTGTTCCTTCAAGACTTCCAGATTGAACCATGTCATTCCATCTACACGAAGAGAAGGAGTATTCAAATTTACATTGTTCAAATCCCCTGAAAAATTATCGTTCTTGTTATTGTGAGCAAATGTCGTCGTTTATCTTTTGCGCAACAGTGATAAGTCTGCATAAAACCGGTGCGAATTTTTCATTGTTTGCCTACAGATGGCACCAGCAGTCAGCACGTTCTGTTGAATTGGCAGCAAAAATCTTCGAACCATTTCGAACACACATGGCACTGAAGCACGAAAAAAAATGGAGAATACCCTTTTGAGCCGATTTCTGATTATCAGTCGAATACTCACGTATCCTTTTGGGTGTCGGAAAACTGAAAAGAGATCAATTTGTTTTCGCTGCGAGGATGTGAGCTGCTTTCGGGAGAAGGACTCGTTGTTCATTGGATATCATCATTTTTGGATATGGAATTTTAGAAACGCACTTCCACTGCGAGGATTCAGTCTGGGAATATTGAAGGAGTGCCTTGGCAGAATTTTAACAGGAAACTTTGCGGCAAGATTCAAATTGCCACACCTAAATTTAGTTGCCCCGCATGGCGACCTTCTGCATCACCGTATCCTAGGGGGCCCACTTCCGAAAAACTGCAGGAAGTGAGCATCCTTTGTGTTTTCGACACGCGGCTGACTTAATTATTCCCCCTCCTAGCCCTTTTGACAATGTTTGCTCCAGCATGCATGTTAGCGGGCGTTTCTTGTTTTATTTAGGCATTGTCGAGTTAAGAGGTTCGCGCGAACTATTTTCTAGCATATTTCGTGGTGGTATTGTGTTCGAGACCTACTTCCGTCTATTTTGCGCCATTGCTTGGAAGGAATGCGTGCCGGATAACCTGCGCACCTCATTTTCCTCCGGAGTGCGATAAAACCGTTGTTTTCCATATTTTCGCAGTATGTGGGCCGTGGGGCGCACAAGGATATGTTCGCCTTTATCTAGTAAGTGTGCCAGCATAGCCTCAATATTAAGCAAAATCGGCATCTTTAAGAGTATTGCATGTTTGCTTAAAACGACGTTTTAAATTGCTGCTTTTGCTGCATTTCGTTATTTGAGGAAATGCCGTGGAACTCCCGTAAGGGGCGGGAATAGAGCAGGGTGGCTGGGTAGCTCAGGTTAAGCAGCAAAAACGTTTTAACTCAGCCTAGTGAACAATAAGGTTACGTAGAAGTATATCACTCGATTTTTGTATTGTTCGTTTTGTATTTGCATTGAGTTTTGGGGTTACTTTCCAGATTTTTATATCTTAGTACTTTTTACTGTGGCAATTCTTTTCTAGTTGAAATAAATACGAAAACGGTCGATATTTTTCTCTTTTGTGAATATTCTTTTGAATTTAATCCAACAACAGTGCTTGCACATAATTGTTGTACTCAGGAAATAAAGTGTATTTTGCCGGAAAAATGTCTCTATGGAAAGAAAAGTATTTCTGAAAAGAATTCTTATAAAATATACAAGAAATTTATTTGTTCATTTACAATTTATATATTCATAGTTGAATTATTTCTTTAGGCTTCACCTACGTTTACCATAATAAATGGTATCGAATTCAGTATTGAAATGGTAATCGAATTTATTCCTTAATTATTTCAGTCTTTTATCCAATTTCATAATAATATTTTTCAATGCAAATTCATTCAGTTCAAAATTAAAAAATTTAAAATGAGCGAAACTTTATCTACTTGACTTAATTTAATTGTTTATAGGGTCGGGTGACGCAAATCGTGCAAAAGGTGGCAAAGTTGCTCACAATCCACAATCAGATAAAGCTCAACGAAACCATTAAAACGATTTTATTTTGTGCAAACGTACTGCATAAAAAATTCCATCAAGGATATTAACTTTTCCAATTAACAGTTTCAGCTTACAACAAGAAGTAAAAACTTGCGGAAAAAATAAAACTTTCGGGCAATGTGGTAAATAGGTCAGATAGTTTTGGCTTGTTATGCCAACATTGCTCTTGCAGGGAATTCGGAGGATACTTTAAACAGATTTCAAGAAGTACAAGTTGGAAGGAAAATATTTGTTTTGTATATTTCCGAAGTAGTTCAAAAATTTGCTCACAAAGTTCGTCGATAGGTCCCTCTGCAATTTTATAAGCGAATTCAAAAAATATTGTCTAACAATGCTCTTCCATTAACAACAGGACAGAGAACTTTTAATGTTTTTCATCTTGCAAATTTTAATTTCAATAACAATTTTTTTTTAATAATATGGTCAGACGTACTTCGCGCTTGTCAGAGTTTGGTTTGAGAGTCCTTAATTGGTGCACATCTCGTTATCAATCTCCCCGCAGAGTCAGCAATACGTCATAAATGTCATCGAGTAACATAAGGGCAAATTCAACTATTAGTTCCGTGTCCATCAATCAGGATTCTCGTGATTCCGGCCATTAATTCGCCCCAACGACCAGCGAGAATCAATCATTCGTCCAACTACCCCAACTTATCACCTGCAACAGCTTCACAGAATCCTTGATACATATCTCCGGTGAGAGTTATTACCAGAACCTACCACAATTATTTTGAAATATATGTTCAGCTTTTAAGCATTTTGGACCGAGAACACCGACGAACTTCTGCTTCTTCCAAAACAAACGATGCTCTTCCAAATGTCTGAAAGCAGAAATTTTGGAAATTTGTTGAATTTTTGGGCGAAAAATTCTTCGTGCGTAGTGTTCAATTTGCTGCCACAAGAATCCGAACTCAATGGAAAGTTTGGTGGCGTGGAATGTAATTTTTCAGATAATTTCGCAATAATGGTAAATGGATTGAAGCCAATGGCGTTCCGGATTTTACTTGCTCAAATTGTTTATGAGCATGCTTAAAAATGTAATTTAATTGAATTATTGAACGACTTATTGACTCAGATACGGGACAACGGTAATTTTTCTAATTTTATAAATAAACTATTTTTAGTGCTTCCGTGAATGGTAATAGTAAAGTGCCCGGAATTTGTTATAAGAAATCCGTTTCGGCAGGCCTACAGGCTGATGTAGATTTCAAAGTGTTTTCGATTGCATTTATCGAAGTAAGTTATTTCAAAATCGAGAAAATAGTTATTGAATTAAAAATTACTTATCAAGAGCTTTCCAACGATACCACAAAATACGTGATTTAAAAAATTTCGAATTTCCGCCCCCACCCCATTCGTATCTCCACTGTATCGTTGGTGTCATGGTAAACTTCATAGGGAGTACTCTAATTTTTTCAAATAAAGTTTCTCTTTAAACTCCATAGGGGCCATGATACAATTTTTCTTTTAAATTTCAGATTTCGAAAGTACCGATTTCAATATGTTGATTTTCCTTCGAAATCTACCTAAAAACGCCAATCAATAGTCAATACTCACTCACCTTAGTGCTTCAATGTGTTTTTAAACGAAGAATATGTTAGGTACTTTTATTTTGAAAATGGTTTGAAATTTTATTTCCAATTACTTCACTGAACTAGTTTGTATAAAAAAGCATTTTCTTTTTTGATAAAGTTTTACATTTTTCGAACTGAAAGTTGAAAAGAAAATTTGATATTTATGTTCAAAGGAAAAAAAATTTAAGCATCACAAAGGAAAAAAATTACAGTAGAGCACAAGAAAACCGTTTCTAAGGTCAGTTTAACTGGGGCACAACAGAATTATAAAGGTAACAATTTCCAAAAATTATAAAAAAGTATTTTAAGAAATTAATAAATTATTAAAATTTTGAATTTTTTGAAAAGCTATAATAAAGAAAAAAATTTATTCTTACAATTAAATTTGTTAACTATTTAAAACGTTAAACAAATTTTGTTATATTTTAGTTTTTAACAAAGTTTTAAAGATATCTTTAATGATATTTTCCGTCTTTAAAGTAATACCTACAGAAACAAAGCATTCATTGAGGACTTTCACAAAACTTGAAAGAAGAAAATTTAATTTCAGCTTCTTTTTGTTAAACTGTGAAGCAATCAAGCGGCTTTATTTACCAAAATCCAATTCAAACGTATATGTCCGAATGTACAGTTATACAGCTGAGAAATCGTTTCTTTAATCGATCTAGAATCTCAGAGTCTACATCTAACTTGGGCGAAGTTTTGAAACAAACACATCAAAGTTTGAACAACAACCATTCTATTTGCTAGTACTTCAGCTACTTCCTGATGTTCAGCTTCCGGAAATGAAAACGCCAGCATCATCAGTGACCAAAACACAATTTTTCGGAAACATTCAAACAAGAACGATGATGGAAATGGCATCCGTTCAAAACAATTGCACTTCACGGAAACATTGAAACTTCGAAAAAAGGAACACTTTCCTAAATCAGTTTGGCAATTTTATAGGATAAAATTTCGCACCATGTGCAAGGAGAAATAATCACATAAATACAACAATAATTCCATGAATCACACTAGTATGGAGTATCAATAGTATCCACGTTTTAGGTTCTTGCTTTAAGAAGGATAACAATAAAAACAGTTTTGAATTGCTCCCACCACAAAACATTATCCTGCCGAAGATGTTTCTGTTTCCATTTACAAACCACAAACGTTTGTAATGTTGCGAGTATTACGCACTTACGCAGATATTACAAATGTACCATAATTACAAGCAGGATTAAGTGTCTGAAATGTAATTCTGTTAACTTTCATTAACTAATAGTGACATCCGACACAAACATATACTCATTTCAAATTCAAATACGATCCCCGCTCATCAAATCACTGCTAAGCTTTAAAACTCACAAAGCAAGTAATTGGATGCCCACGGCGGCCGTGGCGTTCAACGAAGTGACTTAATAGTTTAATGTAGTACACTTGTGCCGGATTAGAAATGCTCTCCGGGGACTGTCTTAACCAGGACGAATCAAGGATGTCAACGTGTACATCTAATAAGCACGGATCTAATGTCTGCGTTGACGGTTGATTATGGGTAATGAAGTATATGAATGCAAATGATTTGTAGAGTAATTGTCAATAAACGGAATATTTAGTTTTAAATCTCCATTTGATTCTGTTCTTGATCGTTGCCAAAATGTCGCCGAGAACGTTGCCAGAAGTTATAATTTTATGAATTCATTTGCAGAGCAAAGTTTTTTTTATGCATAAATCACGCACTGCTTGGATAAGAATAATGCATTTAGAGTGCTGCAGACAAAATGAATTCATGAATCAAAATGCTTGATTTGAAGTTTCATTTGTGGTTTTCTTCTGCAAATTATACGCGTTCTATTTATGGAAATGCATTGTAGTGGTTTGTCTGTATGAAATTATTTTGGCATAAGAAATAATTACAGTTGGGATTTAAAGATATTATTCCAGAAATACAAGAAAGGAGATATATTTGTGCTTAGCAATCTCAAAACTTAATTTTCTACTTCATCACCCGGGGACCGAATTCTAGGAAACGGAAAATAAGATTAAGCGAACAATGGCAACTGAAAGCGAACCAGGATCGAGTGCCGCCATGTGTCCTCCCAATAAATTTTACACCTCTTCAACTTTTCCCCAAAGTTGATGGGAAGTTCCTAAGTGAGATATAATGTGGATACAAACACGAAATTAATGCCGAACACTCAATTCTACGGATGTTCTCCCCCAAGGTAGGATATGCATTCCTGCACAGTCCTCCCACACCCACTTATTCCCAGTTCCCAGCCCCATCCATGCTTTGTATTGCATGCGAGCTAAGTGAACCCTGCCAACTTTTTAAATGCGAGTTTTGGTAACATCCTTCGTATCTAGAAAGGAATCCGAGTTGATTTAGAATTTTATTTTGAAACTCAATTTCGACATGCCATCACAAAGTATAAGTGTTTTCAAAAAGGGACATTGAAGGGGGTGGTTGCATTAAATGAATCCGACAACATAAAAAGTAATTTCGTAAAGTTTTTTTGACTCTAATATGTCCTGGCCGAGGGTTGAGGGCGGGGTGGATATGCGAAGGCTCTACTTTTGCCCGTCTTTGATAGTTCCACCGTTGAAATCCTCCGTGACGTTGCTCATGAGCCATTTTGAATTTGGGTAGACGCGCAGCAAAACCCATCGGAAGCCTTTTCCGGAACAAAATCAAAGCAGTCCACTTCGCCGCAGTTCAAAGCAAACAATTTCAAATTCTGCATTACAGTTGCTGATTGGATTTTAATTTCAACTGATTGCAACGGGAGAGCACTCCTTATCAAAAGGATATTGCGATTCTTTGGGACTTCCGTTGACAGAGAGAGCAAAGGCGAACTTCGTATTGACTCTCAAACATAACCAATTGTCCACTCCAAACTGTTATACTCCAAACCTAAGAAAACGTAAAGTATTTCTTTCGAGCAGTCCATTCAATTCCATTCAGTTGTGGTCCGGAAATTACCTCACATTCCGGACCACAACGTTATTTGGTCTACCTGTTTCATCGGACGTAAAATTTTGCAATCACTAAAAGTATTAAACAAACTCATAGAATTGTTTTGTGTTTTTGTTGTTGCTTTTTAATTGCATCATTACCTTTATAAATTGTGCAATGAGTGCCATTTTCTGTTGTATAGTTTTGTTAAAATGCAATTAATTTTGGAAATTGAACAACTTTTGATATTTGTCACTTTTAACAAGAAAATGAAAGTTGCGCAAGCAAAACGTCCATTTTTAAAGGGATAGCAGAAATAGAAAACAACAAGTTCTGAATACATGAAATTAGATTCATATTTAAGACAAACTTACGTGAATTTGTTTTGATAAGGTTTAATTTGAGTCACTCACCTGAAAAGATAAAGAAAACAACGATTAGATATTTATTTTTGTGAAAGCGAAATCTAAAAATCTTAAAAGGTACTGTTAATTTAACTTTATATAAGACATAATATTTGTATGTAACACATATTGACGATTCGCAGTCCTTATCTTTATATGTGTAAAAGATTACTCAACCCTCTCCCTTTATGAGAACACATATACTGATGAAGGACATCAACTCGAAATTAAATTAAATGTCATGCAAGATATCTTTTGAAAGATGTTTAAAAATGATTTTATTTGGCATCAAGCTAAAGAAACTTCAGGAAGAACTTTTAATCTTACAACAGAATTGTCCCGGTTCATAATTTCTACAACTGGGAAACAACTTTGTCCCTACTCGAAATAATGCAAAGATGAACACATTCTGCCTCAGATTCCCAAGTTGGTTCCACTGAGCTGAATTATGGCAATTAATTATTCATTGGAAAATTTCAAATTCAATGTTTTTTTAACGTGAGACGCTCATTAAAAGCTTTGCACAGTTATTGCAATTTATTCTTTATATGCGTTAACACGACTTTGTTTGGCAAACAGTTTCTAGTCGGAATATTTTCCAGATTCTATTCACATGATTTATTAAGGACTCCCTGAGCGTGCATTAGGCGTGCACAGATGCACTCTTATTCTAATTATCCTAGGCCCGTGCTGTGTGCAAAATCGTTGACCTAAATGAAAAATGAATCCCGAAAGAAACGTTTTTGATTCACAGTTAAACACGATTCAATACAGTGAGTAGTAGCTAGTCTGCCTCTGGGCCGATCAGAAATGGTGGAAGTCGTCCACCTGAGATAAATCAGTGAGTTCCGATATTATATAGAGTAAAGGGTTGAGGCACCAATATCACATCGTTTAATGGGAAAATCAATAGACAACAGCACTTTGCGGAAAAATGCTTCCTCCATGTTGTGGTTTTCTTTGCTCATGAAGGCTACTTCGAGTTGTGGGTGGAAAGACTTAATGCATCGTACAGTGCAAGGTTGTTATGGGAGAGATAGGCGCATTCGGAGATAGATATTATGTTGCACTGCAAATGCCGTGATTGCGAAGGAGTTAAAAGGATCACGAGTCTGGGAAGTGAAGTTCACCACTTTCACAACTAAAAGTGTTCATTTCTCACACTTTACCTCAAAATCAGCCTTCGTTTCAAACTGCATTAAAAATGGTATTGCACTGAGAGCTTCCAAAGGACGCTTTTATACATAAGTTTAAATATTCCACAAAAAATTACGGTCTCTTAATGACAGATTTTTGTATAAAAAATCCGCTTAAATAATAATTGCATTTCTCTCGCAATAAATTCGAATTGAAGTTTCCCCCAAACGAGTACATTACATCAATCCATTATTCTTTACGCAAAAATTATGCCACACTTTGCAGTGAACTTTTATGTTGACGTACCCTCATTGCGTGTAATATTGATTAATTTAACGAATGATGAGGAGTGTCAGGTAATTTTCATTAATTTGCTTCTAGGAAAATTCATTCCCCATTCCACAATCTGGAGAGTGCAAAAATTAACGGAAACAGGTGCACCAAGTGAAGTCATTTTGCGTGCGAGCCTTTATTAATTTTCAACTTAAAATTAAAACACCCAGTTAAATCGCAGATATCAAAACTAGACAGAAAAATTTATATTAAATCGAGTAGGAATTGTATGCAAATTTCTGCGAGTCCTGAATGACATGTGGATAGCACCTGGAGCACTTGAGCCGCACGATTTATTCGCAAAGTGGAATTAATGAAACTTTTTCATTTATGCACTTCATTTTAAGCAGGTACTTGATGCATTATTGCAGTTCAACGCACGAGTGTAGTGGAGCGGGAACGCGTGGGACGGCGTTCCCACACTGCTTTTTCCACAATTTAATAAAAGATAAACTATATTTTACATGCACTTGTAGACTTAGTTGATGTTCTTAAAAAGTAATCAATCCGTTTCTAAAGGGAAGTGCTGGTATTGTACAAAATAGGCCGGTCATTAACGGTGTCTGACTGTCTGCGTTCCCCTGATTTTGACGAACTTGATGCAAACAAATCCGTAGGCTACGAACTTAAGGTGAGCCTGAAATCGAGAAGCTATGCGCGAGATTTAGATTGAATTCAACCAAAATAAAAAGCAGCTTCAGAGATTATCTTGAGAACAACATAGTTATTCCAAAAGACTTAAAGTCACTAATGAATTGCTCCAACCTCATACCATGCAGTTCTTCGGAGTGTGAGCGAGGTTTCAGCCACATGAACATTATAATGTCACCAACAAGAGCAAAGCAAAACTATCCATCCGGGCATCCGCCATGCTTCGGATATAATGTTTATTAAATTGAATGGTCCAAATATCAGGACATGGAATCCAGAACCTTACGACAGGACATGGCTGCGACAACACCGTACAATTGATGACATAAGAACTCGACGAGCTAACCCTCATGATGATGACTTTAATATTCTGATATGAAAGACGAAAGCACATTTGCAAATTTTTTGTAAATTTGTGATTTATTTTTACAAAGGACAATGCAACTCATTGGGCTCAAAAAAATGTGAGCGCCCAAAGACAAAAGTTACTTCATTTTATAGATCTAATCTCCTTAACTATTTTTTACTATGGGGGCAACAAAATCTATTCCGCGAATAAAAAGAATTCTTAAAGTAAGTTTTTGACCTCTGTAACACTATTTTTACGACTACTGATAGCTAGACGTGTTTATTAGGTACATGTTATATAAATCCATGTTATATAGCCGCGCCGGCTACCTGCGCATGCGCACGAAGTGAGTAAAATAGCATAAGTTAGCTGCTGTTCTTTCCTAAGAATCTGCAAAAAGTAAAGACAAAAGCGGGTTTCTACCAAGCACGTTGAAGTTATCATAACTTTTTTTTTCGCGGGACGAAATCATTTGATCTCATATCTCATCTCATATAATATTTTGTTACGGGTTATAAGACTTGCAATTAGATACCATTTTTAATCGTGGGCGCTGGATTTTATTTTTTGGGCCCAGAGCTCAAGGGCGGAGTTGCATTGTCCTTTTTGATTTGTTTTAAAACTCAAAGATAGTATGCAGTAGATTTATTGTGTATTAAATGAATAAATATATTATTATTATTACTATTGATTGATCCAGATTACATGAATACGTTAATAATTTAAATTATGATGGTTTAAAATAAATAAATAAAATTATGGCGGGTACTATTACTTTATTTTTTTCCTTTTTTTAGTACTATGCATTATTTTATAAATTATAGTAGACTCGTAGTTCATCGAGCTCATAGGAAATCATAGAGATAGAACTATATTTAATTGTCAATAATACAAAAATTTTTCGCGTTCCCACGCTGGAAAATTTAGCACTACAGCACTGGTTCAACGCAGGCAAAGCTGAGTCTCCAAGCCTCATGTATTTCGAATATTACTTTCGGGAGAATTATTATCGCACTTACTGTCAAGCATCCTTCGAGATCTGTTACACGGATAGTGGAGAAGTTCCAATTACATCCATTAATGTTTGATAAACAAACATGATCATATGGCAAAATCAAACCTCTGTGCATAAACTAAATAAATACTTCCGTCCAATATCACTCGGAAAAATACTATTTGACTGTTTTTTATAAAGTTAGAATTATAGTAGAATATTCCATAGCTCTGATTACTTTTTGCAAGCTATAGGATTAATAAACATGGACACGCCAGGCAGCTCAATTGGTGTCAATAGTATAAAGTTAAACATTCAATAAAACTGAAGCCTTATGAAATTTTATCTGGAATGGGGAATTTTGTGCAGGATCTTTCAGTCCGCTCCTATTCAGAAGTATGCAAAGACAGTGTTTCAATGATTTGCACACAAAAAAAATTGCCCCAAAAAGCCGTTTTAAGGACTGTACGAAATTTCTATATACATATTTCCAATCTCGAAAAAACTTCTATCTCTTACTCATTAAAATCGCTGGAATGAGTTGCAATTTATAAAAAGTTTCTTCCACGCGAATTTCCCTTTTTCTGTGACCAAAATGATTTCAATTAATTTATCCGAAAATTTCCGAGAGTATAAAATGAAGTAATTTCTGCCAACTTAATATACATATAATTCAATCAAATAATAATTTTGGGTTCACACAATTCTCAAATGCTGAGAAATTGCATCACCGAGGTTAACTAGCTCAGGACAGTAGAGTTATTTGAATGAGACCGCATATTGTTTAATGCATCGCGGTTAAACAATGGATAAATAATATGAGTTCGCAGTAGAACGATTTGTCGAAAACATTTCTCATTTTTGATTTAGTGGTGATCATAAATCAAATATAATTAAGTATTAATGGAAAAACCTTTCACCTTTATTAAGGAACAGAAAAACATCCATCTTATTCCAAGAATAAACAAAAAAATACCTCATTATAAATATCAAATCTTCAAAAAAGATAAATACAAGAAAATTTATCCGTCAATTCTTTCCTCAAATATAGAAGGGTGCGCCAGACCACAAAATTTTTGCAGAGATTACTCAGTGTTTTCCACATAATTAGAAAAGTAATCTCCCCTCTAATCGTCAGATATTTTGCATAATTCCCATTCACCATTTCCTGTGTACCTTTCGTACCTCATTGGCATTACATTGCCCTTTATCAACCAAAGATAATTTCGTACAAAGCATACAACGCGAAAGCCAAAATCAACTGAAGATCGCAAAGGAATTTACATGGTTTCATATTTAGACGAAATGAACTCCCGGAAGGCATAATTTGAACACTGAAGAGAAAAGACGAGGGAGACTTTGAAGCGATGCTTTTCGTATTTCACCGTTGAGCTTATAAAAGGAGAATAATACTTTATCAAAAACTTTTGGGTAACGACTATTATAATTCACTGTTTTCGCTTACTGACTTCCTGAAATAGGACACGTGAATACTGCGCGAAGTCCTTTAAGTGACTGAGCTCTCGGAACAGGTGCAAATCTAGTCTTAACAAAACAGAAAACTTTGAATGAATCTCCAATTATTTCTATAGAGCTTGCAAATTTATTATAAATTTGCTGAACTGTTTAGTCAAACACAAGAACAAAGTCCTTTGTCCATAGTCCATACGAATGACTCAGCTCAGACGAATTGTTTGCAAAATTGGAGAGTTTTTAGAAAATGTACTTAAACGAAAACAACACAAAAATCTTATTGTTATTGTAGTTCTGTACAAAGGACAATTGGAAATGTAGAGAATATTTTTCACACAGACAAAATGGAGAAACAGCAAAGTTCATGTTACCAAAATCCATATTTTCAGTGCTTATTGGGATTTTTACGGCAATGCAGATTTAATTACAACAATTAACAGAAAACAAATATCAAAATACTTGTTTACACATATATACGAAAAAATATCCTTTCAATTCCTTTTCCTGTCAGATTTCATCCACTGGATCCATTTACAATGTTGACGTTCGCTAATAGAATTCAGCACTTGAATCTAGAAATTCTCGAAACTCTTACATATTTCACAAATTGTTAATGTATCCCAGAAATTATTCATCCACTGTGGCTAAATTGGATGCAAGGATTACTGTACTGTACACTGAGTATTTGGGGTATACTGGAAACTCAAATCCCCAGTAAGTGAGGTCGCAATGGTCAGATGCACGAGTATCCTATTTTCAAATTAATTTTGGCAACAAAAATTCATTAAAAGTTAGGCGCGAATTCCGGCGTTTCCGATATTCAGGAATACATGCAAATTTCTATAAACTTTTATGTTGATTCGCATTTAGTGCCAGCAGATTCAGACGATCCTGGGCCAACATCCCTTGTCAAGTTCAAGAACTTTTGGACGCTCGACTTGCACGTGTCCGACCGACGACGATGTACAAACTGGAATGGTATTCGGTAATAGAATAAAAAGTTCGTCTTTTGTGTTTGCTGTTGTAAAAATTAAGGGGATACCGGTGCCCGAATCAAATTAGAGGTCCTTATGCTGCTATTGACTTTTATATCCGTCATGAAACAGGCAAATCTAGTGCGACAGCTGTTGACCTTCAATTGATAAACTGAATAAATGTTGGGCAAGCAACAGAAATGCGCTTAATGTGACCTCATTGGCGTTCCAAAACAGAAAGAAAAACAGACATGGCGAAGTGATTGTTTCAGTTGGTATCCTTTTGACCCAGAAATTCGACTCCATTTCACTCCACTGTGCACACATTATAGCAACCACATTCCACATGCCGTATGGAGATGGACACTTTAATGGCATTAAACTAGTCGCACTCGTATTGGGCAAGGACTATGAAAAATGATTTTACTGCCGCACTATTTCCGACCTTTTTCAGTTCTCCAAAGTATCCTTGTTCCGAATGAAATTCTTGCCAGTTCTAATAAAATATTTTAGAACAAAAGAATTTTTTTTTGAGTTTCTGCGGTTTCCCAAATATTTTCTCTACACAAGAAAATCAAAAAGAAATCTTTGTCGATGCGAGCAAGACGCGTCCCTATGAGAATCCACAAATCCATCATTACGACGAATGAAGGCGTCCAATGACAAGTCTCGGGTATGGCAAAGTAATAAATCTTATATTCAAAATTAATAATTGAATTTTCCAGTAAGGAGGAGAGTTGAATTCTAGAATTTTTATCAATGCCGGCGGAATTGTGAGAGGCCTTTGCAGATAAGAGAAGTAATGTTATAATGACATCGCTATAAATCAATTCCAACAGGATCTCCATTCGGTCTTTGTGCAAAAATTATTTATGGACCCTACAAAGACGACTTTTTCAGAGCATTAATCAAGATTTTAATTGTTCTGGAAGGAAACCGAAGAATACTCCTTTTTTTATTATTTTTAAGTAATAAATAATTTTTACCGGATTTGAAAGTTTCATCAAACCGAAATATTTGGGGAAATTTATAATTTAGGACTATAGAAATTGCCTACTAAACTCCTTGAATATGGGAATATTTCATACAAGAACACACTTTTCCGAATTACCATGAAAATTCAAAAGTGTTTGAATAAGTTTTTAGTGCTTGCTGCAGATGAAATGATTTTGGTGATGATAATTCTTAAATGTTAATACGTAATCACGATAATGTTAAGTGTTTATGCATAATTATAATTAAATATAATTAGTAGTTTAGAATGTACCTAATACTATTGTACAAAGCTATATTTGTTAATACTTCACTATATATCTAGAAAATGTTTATACATACCAAGGACATTGGACACAATTTTCGATTTCCAAACGTTGACTCAGCGATAGTTACATAATATGTATATCAAACGGTTGATGTTATTCTTCAAAAATTCGTATTAAATTGATTATAACAAATTTTTGTTACGATTGTTATTATTGATATATAACATAGAACAAAAATTCAGTTTAATAGGTTTTATTTTTAAAAATGTCTTTAAACTTTTAAATCATGTCTATAAAAAATGGTCCTTCGAATTTCATTGCAATTTGATTTCTAATAATATCAATGTCTGACATAAAGACGGCTTAAACACAAACATGACGCTTGTTGGTTCCGAGGAGCACCCTCCAGGAATGGAACTGCGCTCAAGAAGCCGTCATTTGCAGAAAAGGCCTTCGGAAGCAGAACAACACCGACACTGAATGCAGGTGCATTTGATGTTGGTTGAAGTATACTAGAGTGCAATTCGTTATTGTTGGTGAAATTAATTGTATATGCAATCCCCTACAGAATAACTGCGCGATGAATTCAACATATTCACCGCAATCTTTCACATAAGGCAAATGTAAATGTGAAGCCCAAAGCATGCTTGGGAATAATTAAATGCGCTAAAAGACATGTCCTTTCACTTAGCTCTTGCTTGAATGTGGTTTCTGTGTGCCAGAATTAGTATAACAAATAGAGTGAAATATGATAATTCAATTTTGTAGAGGAAGTTGAGTGTGTGGATTAATTTTCAAAGACACATTCCTCAACACAAATCGTAACATACACATTTTTTAAGCACTTTTTATTGTTTTATTGCTTTTAGGTGTGTCACTAATAATTTGTTCACTATCAAAGGTTTTTTTTTTAAAAAAAAAAAATTATCCCACACACCTGTACCTATTTCAGATATTTTGAGAATAAGAGGAACACTTGAAAGCACTTCATGTTTATTCTTTAATTCCGCTTTCAAAACCACGAAGAAATAACATTATCAATTAGGTATATTCCCAAGTCGACTTGCATAATGCATATCGATGCACACTACTATACTATATTAATAGTAAACAGATGTTCGAAAATCAACTAAATTAAATTTGGCCATTATTTATATAAACATACTTCTTAGTGGAGAGATAAAATAGTTCTCATCTCAATGAAAAGATCTAAGGATTGGAGTGTTATACAATTTGAATTACATCCCAAAAAAAATATACGAACAAGTTGATAACATTTAACAACACTTCCAGTCAAAAAGTTACAGACCATCACAAGTCTTGTTCTGAAAGCTGGTCAAGATTCAACAAACATTGAACAGTAAATTGAGAGAAAAACAGCAGAAAAGAAAAACCTATGAATACACAACAAACAGCAAACGAACAACATGGTTAACCACGTAAATCAGAAGTTTGCTGTTCAATCACGAACATCAACACTTCTCTAGGAGGTTTGCTCTGCCTTTCCAAACAGAATCGCAATGGTCAAGGTATCTGTCATCAACACAATGTTCTCGATAAAATGCATCGACATGCCGCAACCCTTTCATTTACTCGACGGAATCAATTCGAATCGTAGGCTCTCCCACTGCAGTGAATTAAAAATCCAACAAAAGAATTTCATTTCCGCTCTAATTCCTCACGAGGGTTTAAGCACTTGTAATTATTACGACAATACCAGGAGAGTTCAATTGCAGTGGAAAGAACAACGACGAGAACAGAAGTGACTAAATACAGTCGGTTTAGTTAATAAACTTTTTTCTGGAAGATTTGTTTTGGAAGGAGTTCGAAATTGTACTTCTGTAGTCATGAAAAGGGTTGATCAAAATCGTTCGCGTTGTTTTTGTGCTGTTTCAAGGGGATTCATTGGCTTGGAATTGTTGAAAACGGTTTGGGAGATTTTTTCTTCGAAATGGCTTTTTGTTGTTTGTTTAGATATCAACTGTAATTAAACATTTGTATCTGATTTGATTTGTTATTGATAAGCGAAATAGCATGAAAGAAAATTGTTTTTTATTACCTTGTTAAAAATAAAAAAATTAATGTATTATTTTCAATCCTAATGGGTTCAAAGATTTAATTATTATTATTTGTTTATGTTTATGATGTGAAAAAAGTAGTAAAGTTTGCTAATTGCTGTAAAACCAAGAGTGGTGATCTCCTTAAAATGGTAAAGTTCCAAATCCCTTTCATAGTCTACGAGAACTGCTATACCGTAAAAGTTTAAATGTCCTAATCCAAACTAGGGACGTAAACATCTTAAAACTTTTCTACTCTTTCAATTCAGATATTCGAGCACTAGAGAAAATTGCAGTGATTTACCAAACGTAAAACATTGTCCAAAATAGCAAATGTACATTTTGTAAACAGCTTAAATTGTGGCAGTAAACTTTGGTCTCTTGACTGAATGCCAAAATGTTACTATCCTACTTAAGGATGAATTCAGCGAAAATGTCTGAATTTATTCCAACCAAAATGATCGGTGAACAAGTATCGAATTTGAATAGTGAACTGTGCACTGTGAAAATGATTGCTGCCGATTCGAAGGACACTTCTGTACATAATTTTAAGCAGGATTCATATAGTTTGAACTGAAAGTTCAAAAGCAGCATTTTTGTGCTACAAAAGAACTAAAAATACGCAAATTGCGAGGAGAAAGGAAAGAAGGGAATAAAATATGTAGAATCTTATATGAGATGAGATCGAAGCAAAAATTCTGGCACACGTTCGCATGTTACGACAGACAAGAGGGTGAAAAAGTGCATCTTGAAGTGGAACCAGAACTTCTAGAGTCTGCAAACATAGAAAGGAAAGGAAAGGAGATACAGTTTTTGCAGGACAAAGAGACAATATCTGAAGGGATGAAAGCAGGATATATTCTTTTTGCTCAATCCGCATTCACACATCTGAGTGCGTTTACGATATCGTATGGCGTAAACCAGAACAGTCCATGGTATTCCCTATTAGTTATTAGCTTAGTTCCTATTTAGCTGTCTCCTAGATACCCGAGTCCTGATCAGGGGAATAACTCATTTGTACGGGCGGATTTGTACTGAAGGAAATTAAGTCTTGATCTGCACAATTGCTTGTAATATGGGTCGGATTAAGAATTGGTTTTGATATCGATAATGCGATGGAAAACGCAACCGTTTACCAGACAGCAACGAATCCTCCGGCCAAAGCCGATGCATTTGTAATCAAGTTGATTCCCCTCAAGGGTATTGAGTTCTAGATGAAAGACTCCGCCAGTGCTGGTGTGCACAAAGGATCCACAGTTGATGCACATTCACTGGATACTTTGTTTTCCGAACTATTCCCCGACTGCATTTGCCTACTCCGGGGAATTGCAGCCGTTGCACCCTCGCCTCACGTCGGAGGTTGGCTTTTAAAGAAATGCGATAATGACTATAAGGAACGTGAAATTGAACCATTAAAGATGAATTTAAATGAGCCTATCGCAGTGACTCAGATGACGTAAGCACAACATTCCAAGAAGGAAATGGTCAACCGATGAAAGGATTCCCTCCGGAAATACCATCACGAATGCGAACGATTTTGATTGAATTGAAACCAGATCCATCCGACCGATATGATTTAGGGTCGAGATATGAGCATCCTTCCACGTTCTCAATATTTTTCATTATCATTGTAATTAGAACAGAGTATTATGAAAGTCTTGATTGCAATTCCATACTATCCTTAATTATGGGAATGGAAAATATATTAAGACGTCTCTCGTTTCCAAGAAAATATGAAATGCCAGGTCTAAGAAGGAATCACACAAATAATCAAAGTGGCTTGAAGCAGGTGAGGGTGGCGAAGTAACGCATTAATTACTTTTTACGAAAAGGCAAATGTAAGAAACGCAAATAATTAATGCGACAGCAATTTTCTGCGTTACGAATTATTACTACACACAAATTCACTTAATCCTTTTGCAGGGCATCAGTCTCACAGCCCAGCTTTAATTAATTAAATCATTTCAGACGTCTCGACAACGTAATATTTTTCACACTAGATCGCACCAAGTTATTGTTACTGTGGCAGCATGCTTCCAAGCGAGGATACCGCTACTTTTCGTCGGAGAGTTGCCACACGTAAAGATCCACAGAAGGTACTGAGCCTGCGAAACAGATTCCTACCGCGATGTAATCGTCTTCAACTGCGACGGCTTACTGGATGCTGTTTCAAAACACATCACGAAATCATCCTGCTCGTAGTATTGAAATTTTAAGGCGCGAAATTCTGTTCCACATCCTTTGAAGAGCGCAATCCACAAATCATTGGAAGGTGGCTCCAGTGAATGTGGTGCTCCCCAGTCAAGATGCCCTTCAGTGTGGATGCTGCGGACTGTGAAGCTTTGGAATAACAGGATGTTTTCCAGAGCACATCTTGCAGCAGAATAAAAATCATTCAGGCTGAAAGCTTTCTGGGGAAATTTATTTCTCCTCGATGTGCTGCTATTCCAGTCCAAGAGTCATATTTCCATGAACCATTGGAAACTGCTCGCACTCCACATCCACATTTACTCTAGCAGCACTGGGGTAATTCCAGTGCCCGCTTCATCTGCAGCCACAGATCAAGTTTGTGGTGAACGCGATCCACTCGCACGATATAATTTTTTAAAATTTCCATAGCGCATTCTTCGTCCTGGTTTGAAAAATTTAGCACAATCTTATGCTGTCCCATTAGGCAAATCTCACCGTGAATTGTTGTCTTTAGTTTACTTCTGCCAGAACTAAATTCAATCCATTTATGCAGTTGTGTCTCCTTGGCTCCGGTTTTACTGTTTCCTTGAACGGACGCAGTCAACCCGAACAACCGACCATTTATCTAAAGGATAAGCATCAGCCCGTAATAGACTGCGAAAATACGAACACTCATTTATTTAAAATTATCCAGATAAATAACATTGCAAAGAGGAAGGCGTGGACAAATCGTACAAATTGTGCAGAGATGCAGCGCTTTTCCTTGGAAAGACTTGTTAATGAAAGGAATTCACAGTGCTCCAAGGTGAGCAAAACATTTAAAATCAGAACTACTTTTCTGATTGAAGTGTGTACTTAAAAGGATAGTCTTGCGGCATTGAAGTACTTATACAAATTAAATAGAATTTAGTTCAAGTTATGCAAAGAACATCGTATTGTGGAAATGGAAAGTTATTACCGAATTAAAAGAATCTTTTAATCAACACCTCCAAGAATTAAACATAAAATATTAAAACGTAAAAGCTCCGATTATACGTCTTATACATTGAGTCTTGTCTTAGAGTTATAATGTAAGACAGTAAGTAAATTTTCTGTTATTGTTTGCTTTTGAAAATTTCATCTAAGAAAACCAAAATTTCCTTAAATATTATGCAAATTGAACGAAATTAAAGCGAAAAGCAAAGGATAAAAGTGATTGACGGAAGTCGTACCTTTAAAAACATTCTCCAACGAAAAAAAAATTCAAAACTTCACAAAATAAAATACTGTTTGCATTGAAAATTTTGCCATCTTTGGAAAACATGTTGGAGAAGTACAAATGAAAAAGATTATTTCATGGCACGTGGGAAAATTGCATTCGAAACTAAACTCAGGTGCTAAACAGGACCTGTGACAGTGATAAACTGATGCAAGCTGATCCGATATCCAGCGAATTCCAAAGGACGAAACTTATAAACGTTTTGTCATTCAAAATGATTTATCATTCACATTTTGAAATAAGGAAACACTCATTCGGAATGATGTGAAACGGAACAATCTAATGATTTCATTTAAATCCACTTTAAGGAGACTGCGATTTAAAGTTCGTTATCAAATCGAATGTATTTCGGACTGACTTCTGTCGAGGAAGTCATGCATTCATTATTTCATCAAATGTTTAACAAATAGAAATAATATTTTCACATAATATACACAATAAAACATTCGATGGTATTTATTTTAAATTATCAAATATTGCAAATATTTATTCATCCGTTTTGGTTTCTGGAGTTTGTTGCTTATTTTAATGGTTTAAAATTTTACTTTGAAATTTTATTGGGAATTACGAACTTCATTCTTACCAAATTATATTGATTTCGGCAATTTAGTACTTGAATGAAATGTTTCAAAATCCAGATTGTATAACATGGCCTACGGCGCGAAGCTCGGCTGCGCATTAAAATTCTATTATATTTTTATGGCGGCACGTGTAATTAAACAAAGTAAAGAGGGCGTTAACTCATATCGATCGCTCTCGGATCCCATCGGCTGGGAACACCAAAAACCCATGTATGTTGAAAATAAGCCTCATGTTGTCTCTGTGTCCATAAAACGCTTACAATGCAACGCGGGAAAAATAAACAAGTGCACAATATTTTGCTTAAAATCAAATTCCATCACAGATTCCGAGTGCATTATCCCTAAAGCATGACGGACTTGCAAACAAAGGATTCCGGTCGGAGGCGCGCACACGAACGCGAGTCCGTGCATCTGCGAAGAGGAATGCATGGCAGGTGTAGGACAGTTTTCATTCCAAGCCATGATTCGGGGGATTGCGAGCATATTTGCTGCGAGGATACTCGTATCAAGTGCTTTGTTGAATTTCAATCACCGCGCGGCGCGTTTGAAATTTCCCGCTGTTTGCAAAGCGAGGCTTCCTTTACAGTTCTCCAACTTTTTCCCACAAAAATCCCGTTCGAAAGGAAATGGTCAATTGCTCACTAAAACGGCGGCAGTGTACGGACGGTTTTCGATTTTAAAGCCAAATTTAGTAAACCGTGGGTTTAATCAGCTAAGTTCCGTGCTCAGGCGATTAATCGGATCCTGCAAATACGACATGTGTGTAGGTATACCCACGTCCTACGTCAACGTGTTCGACGGATAATTCTGGGAAAACTGGCATTTGTTTTTAACAATAAGGAAATTGTTTCCTTTCTTTTGTAGAAGACCTAGCTGCCCTTATCATTGTAAAGTAAATAAGCAAATATTTCAAAACCTTACTCAAATTCAGACAAGAATCGTTTCCCTTCTATCCTTAAAATATTGTTTGAAAAAATTCCTTGAAAAGTACACCAAATTTTGTAATAAAGGCTGAAGTGGAATGAGGTGGGATTAAGTAACCTCCTTTTCTAAATACCGTTTTTCTTCGTTGAGGGATCTCATTCTGTTCAAAAATAAAATACAACAGTGAAATGTGATGTTTTCCCAAAAGACCAACGAGAACTTTTTAGCTTGCATTTTGGGTATTCGAGTTGCCCGTTTCGTCCTGTAAGCAGATGCACTTGCAGAATCAAGAGGAGGCGCTCTGTTCGCAGGAGATGAGATTTCAGCTCCATATCCTGCTGCAGCTCTTTGTACTAAGTTTGCGAAATTATTGTAGCACATGATAGGGAAAAGAATTTAATCTCCGACTCTCGACTTGTCTACACGGGAGGAGTAACGATGTGGAGGGGCTCCTTGGCACAATAATATCGAAGGAGATGCGCTCTCCTGGCTTTGCTGAATTTCCCGATGACATTAAATTTACTAACTTAAATGAGAAAGATGAAGCCGTATTTTCTAATACACATATATCCTTCCTTGCCAAATGCATGCGGTGCAATTTACTGTTTCGCGATCTGCAAGGAATCTCTGTTGTGTTTTGTAATTGGTTCGCTGTCTGCGAGGCAACATTTTTGAAAGATGGAAAAAGTCACCTCAAATGTTAGCAAATTAAATATTGGATAGAATATACAATACAAGTTCTAAAATTGTTTGTATTTTATTTGCAAATAAAATTACCCTTCATGTTGTCAAGGAGTGACAGGACTTTCATTTGATATCAGTTCATCTTTAAACTCGCAACAATCTTCGATCGATTCATTAAAATGAAATTCCCTGTTTATTCTAGTTTTGTCATTGACTGATTTGGAGCGATTCGGAGAAGAGAAGAACTTCCGAAAAATGATGAACTGCATTTTTGTTTTATAAAAAAAAAAAAACCTTTGTAATAAGACCATCGTCGAACACTAACAGAGCAAACGAAATAGAAATCGGAAAATATGTATTTTAGAATTTAGTTTTCAAATAAGAATAAAATCTTAAAGTTTGTATTTTAAATTTGCATCAAACTTGTATTGGTGGTTTATTAAAAATAAATGTAAAGCGATAAATTTATTACGTTTGAATTCGAAATTTTTCACAACCCGCTGTAGAATAAAATGAAGATTCTTGCATAAATTTCATTCGCACCCCTTTTACGATTTTATGATATTGTTGGAAAAAGGGTTTCACAGGAAAAACATTTTACCCATTTCCAAGGACACCATAATAACTTTATGTCTTCAGCATAAATTTCGAACAAACAGTGCGAATTCAGTGGAAGCGGATTTTAATGGAGCCACAAAATAAGCGGAAATTACATCTTTGCTTACGCGTGGTCCTGCGAAAGATGAGTTAAGCATTTTTTCATAGGAGCGGGCCTGACGTAAGTTCGTTTATTAAAATGTGCCAAAGAGTTGAAGCAATGTTGAGGGAGCTGTGGGACCCCGAATAGTGATAAATATGAATGGTTAAATGGGGGCATAATCCACCGCTTCCATAAACCAGGATATTTGTAAGTCTGAGCAGAGGGCAACTCAGGCTCCAGTTCATTCTCAACGAGTCAACGCCACAGAGAGAAGCAATTTATTGCCTGATTGGTATGCATCACATCCTCCCATCAGGCGAAATCAACCCATAAATATATAAGTAGTTCGCTTCAAGCAAATGCCAAGCCTTAACAAGAACAAAAGGCGAGAATCCAGGCGGGGGGACGAGAACGAAGAAGTCCACACTCCACCCACCCGCAACTGTGCATGTCAGAAAAACACACACACAAGAAAGGAAACAATGCCATATGTGCCTACAGGCGGACGAAAAGGGAGTTCGCTGAAATCATTCGTTCATTGAATGATATGAATGTCAAGATCGTCGTGTTCTTTGCAGGAGCCAAATATCTGAGAACGAGTCCTTAACTAGGACTTAAGCAGCGACATGTTCCTTTGAAATATCAGATTGGTACCAATGGCATTCGGCACATTGATTCCTCGATTTACTTGCAAACTCAGGTACAAGCTCATAATTTTCGTAATCAATAAGATCCAGCGGGTGAAAAAATCTCCCAGGACAACAATTCCCGGTTTTAGATGCCTGAGCCAGCGAGTGCAAGGAGGAGGAAGGATATACTTGGATTTTGACGACCGACTGCAGGAAAAGTGTGAAATTGAATTTCATTGACTTGCGAAAACCTTTTCGTTTCCTTTTTTTGTGCGCGTGGGACGTGGGGGTAGCGTGCCTGGAAATTGACATCGTAACTTCAAAAAGTATTATGTCTGCCGTGAGCCATTGTCACTGGCGTAAATACTTCCGTTCAGTTAGTGCATGGCACTTGGTATGTCGCTCATATCTTGTCAATTTCAGGGACGAACAGATTTACTCTTTTCGATTTTCACATCTCACTGCGAATATCGCAATCGCTAGAAGCGGCTACATTTTCTACTGTAATAAATCCAAAGTATACATCGAATAGCAATTTTGAATTTTTGTTTTTGGTGAGAGTAAAAAAATCTGCCAAGTGCTCAATCCCAGGTGCTATCGATTTTTCTTTCAAATTCTACAGAAATCTTGAAATTGAATAGCAACATTAATCCCGGAAACACGGCATACACAAAAAGTGACAGAGAGACGAGGGAACGGACCCCTGGCCTTAATACAATTTTGGAACCTACTTATGGGAGTGAAACGTTGACAAAATTGAAAATTAAGGAGTAGTGAGGAAGAGCAAACGTCGATGCCAAGCACGCACTGGATCTGGTAATAGTTCTATTTGTGATTGATGGCACAAATTTGTAGATTGTGGCTTAGTTGAACGGAAAATGTTCAGCCATAGAGACTAAATGCCTTTATAGTTTTTTCGTTGAGGTTCGCCTGGGAAGGAGGGAGGAACTGTTTACCTGTTGCTCTCATTGCCACAGAAACATTAAATTTATACGGCATTGTGATCACGACTATGTTTCGATAAAGGTGTACAATAAATACAATAAATCGTGCTTTGTGATTCGTGGCAGACTTATTAAAAAAAAAAAAAATAATAATGAACAGTTTTTTTTTATTTAATGAAATATTTTAGCAAACAACGTTTGATTTTAAACAATTTTAAAACGGAAAAACTTATCTATACTAAAATTATAAAATATGGTTGTTAAATATAAGATTGGGAAATGGACTCAGTAAAGTTTTTCGTTTTTGATACATGAAAATATCCTAGAAACCGCGTTTGAAAAATAATTTAGTTTATTCCTTATCTCAGTTTTTATGTTTTTATATAATTCTTCCTAAGAAAATGTTGAAAATATTTTCGAAAAGTTTCTAATAACTTTTTAATTCATTTTTGTCGGAAATTGCCAACATTAAAATACCTCAGATATATTTCTGATTGTTGTTTTAAACAAAAATCGAATATTTTTCTTTCCAGTAGTTATTTCTCACAAATGTAAAGTTGTTTTTCCCTGGACTGAGTTGATGAAAGTTGTAGCTTTGACTATTCGTTGCACTCTGATGACATAATTTGTACATTTGTTGGCCTTCATTGAACGCTTCCATACGCCGCTCCTTGAATTACTTTGTTTGGTTCACAGAGCCAAAGGGAAAATATTTTTAATCTTGGAACTTTGTCGTGCACTCGTGCAACCTCTAAAGAGTTAATAAACAACCATGAAAAAGGTGCAGAGAACTTCATCCTCAGCCATAAATCCGTCGTTGGCAATGATTTTCTAATTTGCGTCTAACAGTTGCGTTACGAACAGTTAAATTACTGTAATATAATACATTTCACCATTTAGTCCAGCCATGAAAAATATCGCAATTTAAATTAACTCTCTTGCTTTGGTTTATTGCTGAATATTAGTCGAGTGAGAAACTACATTTAACCGGCGCCAGGATAAGAGGACATTTTCAACTGATTGACCTTATAATCACGTCTGATTCGATTGCTTTATTGCACAAGAAAGTCGACAAAACTTTCAACAAAATTTCTCGAAAGATTCATTAACCCTTTTGGTTAATGCGACAACAGCAAAAGGGAAAAACTTTTCAGGTTCTGTGCCGCAACTTCAACATTCTGAATGCGAAAGCTTTTTCAAATGATTATATATTTTAGTCAATTTCGAAATTGTGCTAGCATTCATTTTGGCAAAACTTCTTCAGGACGCAAATAGTTCCTCGCAGCCAGGGAAATCAAAGAAGAATAAGTGCAGTTCGTCGTTCGCTTGATTCCTCCAGTCGTCAACACTTCCGATAAAGTACTTTTCTTTTGTTATTGCTGAATGCTTGAGATATATGAATGCAGCTAGTTTCACTCCGCAAACATGCAAAAGTTTCCATCAATTGAAAAGAAAATAATAACATCTTCCGATCAAAATGCATTATTCTCTCACAGATATGAAATCGAAAACAGCGAAAAATTACAATTTGAATGAAAACAAAAATAATAGAAGATTAACATATAGATATCTTTTTATTTGTATTACAATAAGAAGGAAGCATTATGCCTCCTGTACGACATTAACTTGGCAAAAATGAACTCTATAACGAGAAAAATCTCGGGAGAAATTCATGAACAAAATCTTGCGTGACATCTGAATAAGGGAAATCGATTTATTACTGGAGCACAATGGGAAAATTGGTGAAGGAAAATATCCTTGCCATCACAGATAGAGCAATTCGAGAAAAACGAACAAAAATAGTTCCGAGTTGCAAAATTTAATTAAATACATATTGCTGGAATGCAACAATAAGTGATAAACTGGACACGAAGTATCGGAAAACGGAAAGTCCGGCATGTTTTAAATTCGAAACTTTTCGATCTCGCACTTTTTATTTATTGTAACAATTCGGAGATATATGGCATCGACTCGTACTTCGGAAAGAGATTAAAATGTGTTTTGCGCATATATCATCATCTCAACCTTTAAAACAACGCATCAAAGTACTTATGTTTTAAATTAATTATTATGGAATGACAACCCTTTTATTTCAGTCATCTAAATAACAAATATTTGCAAAACACGTTGTTTGTTGAAACACGACTTTAACGATAAATAATTAAAATTCGTATAAAGGAGAAAAAATATTTAATGTATGCCCAAGATAAATTTCCTCAAAGTACGATATTGTTGGTAACTCCATTAAGCGAGGTGCATTAATTGATTTCAGCACTTTTATTTGACCGGATTATTTTAATTTAAAACAACGATAACGACAACAACGATGATTAATATGCTTTTTAGTAAATGTGTTAATATTAAACCGCCATCCGAACACATCGTTTAGTGAGCTATTTTTTATGGTGTCCATTCTCTAAATCACTTAATGTTATTAAAACTTTTGGGATGATTATTTTTTTTACCCATTTCCAATTGGCAGGAATTATAATATGATCCACAAGCCCAATTTGCTGTGGAAACTAACGATTTTTGCAATTATCCGTCACTGATCTGGACGTATTAATGAAAATCTATAAATGAATTTACTTGATCGATTATTCGTTTTGTCTTCATCAAATATCTTTATTGAATTTGTGGATTAAGGAATTCCTGTTTATTGGAAAATTTTGCATTTTGACCGACCCTTAGGTCCAAAAACATTCCAGAGGAAAAGGGATCGGCTTTTGTTACACAATTTACAATGAGATCAATTCTGTGGGAGGATTTTAAAATAATCCGTTTGTTCCCTCAGTCTGAAACCTTGACGGCTTGAGCAAGACTTAAAATTGCGAATGAACAATAAAAATTGCTAGAAAAAAATTTAAAAACATCATTGGTTATAGAATACGGTTTCTCTATCTAAAACAAGATACGAAATGATTTTTAACAAATGTATTTTGGACTTGAAACAGTTATAATACTCATTAATCATTATGTTTACCTACCTTGAAAATAAATTCAAATATTTATTTTAAAAAGCTAGCTTATCTTTTATGCAGTAAAAATAAATTTCCATTTAATGGTTTTATGAGCAAATTATTTGCATATTTTTCTAATTCGCATTAAGTAATTTCACAATTTATTACTCATTTTATGATTAACAAATTCACATATCGATTTGGAATATTATTTGTTTATATCACTCCATTTCGTTGAATGAGATATTAGATAAAATTCGTCGCATTTGAGCCACAAAATTTCGATGGCGAATTTACGTACGTAATATTTAAAATATTGCACATGCAAAACTACCCTTTTAACTTAAATGCAAATATGACGTTTTAAAATACCTTACCAATGTTCATTATAATGTGATGAATGCTCATTTGAAAATTGTTATTACCTGAAAAAAGCAAAACAAATTAATAGTAACAATATTATTGGAAAAATTGTTTTAATTTAGCATTTTCAGAAGCAGATTTTACAATTTATTTGAATAAATATTTGTTCAGAGCGGTTTCAAATTGTTGACATAATTTTCAAACAGTTAGGAGAGAATTTA
Organism: Leptogaster cylindrica; assembly: GCA_963082835.1. Taxonomy (NCBI): domain Eukaryota; kingdom Metazoa; phylum Arthropoda; class Insecta; order Diptera; family Asilidae; genus Leptogaster; species Leptogaster cylindrica. The sequence continues at coordinate 20,968,105 of OY720105.1, read as the reverse complement.
TTCATTTTCCAACGGATGAAAACCAATGATATCAACATGGTTAAGAAGAAAAATCTCAGACAACAAATTCTATTGAGTACACAAACTTTAAGCAGAGTAACCATTACATAAAGATACACAACTTCTTAATGAACAAGTGAACAACAGAAAACGTAGCAGAAACAATGCTATTAACTGTAAACGAGCAGTTCCATCTATTCACAAGAACATTATGAAAGCTCTTTAATGGCAGTTGTTGAATTGCATAAGTTGAAATACCGTAAAACATTCTTCCTTCGTGAAGATCCTTTAAATGAAATGGCACCTAATGAAGAGCTGTCATTTCCTTTCGCAAGTTCAATGGCTCCTTGGTTTTGACATGGGGTCGAGTCCTTTAACGTAACTTGACTTGCCGTAAATGAAGGTCGATCAATTTTTACGTTTCCCATCCGGACAAAAATTCTCCAAAACTAGATTCGATCTGAAGTTGGAAGTTAGAGAATAGAAATGGAGTTGGTCTCAGTTTTGTCATTGAATCAACAAAGAAACCCGCATTACAAATTTTGTCGTTCCGGTTTTTATCCATTTACAACACATATTTGGAAAATGACAGTAGAGAAAATGTTGAAAATTTGAAAATCAGCTTCCGGTTGTCTGATTTCAAAATGGTTGTAGACAAGTTTTATGACGCTGCAGTTGCAGTGCATTGCGTCCAACGGTTGGTAGTTCGGGAAAATCGTCCTGCTAACTGAGACTCAATGCAAGACATTTCATTTTATGCAGATATTTGTTGGAAGGACTATTCCAAGCTTACGAGAAAATTACATGTATGTACCCTTCTGTACGTATGTATTAGCATCCTTCCGCTGCACATATTTATCATGTTACTTAATATGCATAAGACTCCCGAAGATATGACAAGGGAAATAGTTACCTACAGGAGGAATTTTGTAATATTTTATTTCAACGCCAAAACTTCGGACTATTTTATGAATTTTATGAAAACGAAGCCATTTCAACAGCAGTAATTGCGTATGTACCATGTAAATAATGTCGGAAAGCAGTTTAAATATTTTTCTAGGAATTATTATAAAGCAAAGCCAATTGCAAAAGCGAGCGCTTTTCAATTTTCATAAGACAAATATTAAAAGGATTCAACAGAAATCAAATTCCAGTCCTATTCATCTCACCACTTCGCTAATTACTTCCTAATTGCCTTGAACAACATTTGCCGCATAGTACTGTTTAATAATTCTCAGTTATTAATTAGTAACGAAAACTCAGGGCAGCTGGTTATAGATTGTGAGTAAATAGAATTATACGGTACTTTTAATTAGTAGCGGTAAAGAGAAAGAAAACTGCGAGCAAATTAGGAAACATTTTAGTGATTACTACAACCGGAACTATTTTCGATTCCCATGCCACATTATTGCAATTTACTTATAAGTACATGCACATTGCACACTGCACAGAGTTTTCCATATCTATCAAGCCAAAGGTATTATGAAGCATTTCCATCATGTTCTAGCAACAAAATTCGGAAATCGTTCCATTTGTGGTTCAAGTTGACTGACGTGTATTATCATCAGGATGAGGGCAACAGTGCGATAGTCCTTGTCAGGTAGGAACTCCTCCGCAGATCCTTCGTACTAACCTTATTTGAATATTACTCACATTATCTTAGGAACTTGCTTAAATATTTTAATATGCTGATTATTGCAAAGCTCTGGGCACAACAGCTGAATCCGTATCATTTAAATCCTCTAAAATATGCAAAACGTGCACTTAATCAGACACCGGGCTAAGGATGCTGGCAAAGTTGCTTCTTGATTAAAACTGCATAGACGTCGTCAACGTTATTTCGCAAAGTGCAATCACCGTCTTACGTCTTTGACAATGTAAAGAAATTTGCCAATGAAATTAAGTACACAGGAATCAAAGACAACGTGTTTCACAATACACCCTGGCATGAAGCTCTGTGAAAACTGCAGAATTCCCAGAAAAATAAGAGCGCAGTTTATTAAATCTTATATAATATCAGGAACATTGCCAAAGCACAATTTACAAAATTGTTTTCTTTGAATTTTGAATACAAAGGCGTTTAATGAAAACGTTTACTTTCTATGCAAGGTTTTATTCATTCAATTAAAAAGTTTGTGTTACAGAAGAAATTTCCAAAACAGCAGATGTTGTGAAAATTAATTTAAAACATCTTCGCTCAAACAAAATATTGTATTTCATGGAAATCTAATAATACTGTCCCCGAAGTTCTTAAATAATTTTTTCATTAATTTGAAACTAGTAATTGAAAGAGACACCTTTTCTTAATTTAATTAATAGCTATATTTTTTCCATGGAATGCGAATGAAAGCCTTTTCAGTTAACCAAATCTTTTCGTCAGTTCGCTTGAGTACACTGAAACTGCATTGCTTTAGTGGAACTGGTGAAATGACAAGAAGACCTTAATTAGGCAAGTCCAGATTTAACTCTGCTGCACCATTTCTGCGCTTCTACCCCTTTTGTGCAGCGAGAGGATATTTAATTAACTTAATTCATTATTTGGTCTTCTGTTCACGTTTTGAAATTTTTAATTCTTGTCATAGTTATTTATTATTCTTGTACAGACTTTGGAAAAAGAGTAATTTCGATTTCCATTGTTGAATACATTTTTTAAGGGTTGTCTTTGAAGATCATTTTTATATTTTTTTATAAAAGGTATAGTTTGCCGTAATAGATGATGATCCAATCAAATACCTATTGATTTTAAAATTGAGTTGATCGTTCAAATCGTTGTTAAGAACCAATTAATAAATTGAAAGTATAATTTGGTAAACGAGTGAAGAAAGAATAAATCTCTTTTGGTGTCCATCCGCACAGCTGGGGAAAATCGGTAAACTCTCCATGGAGCAGTCTGAAATACATAAACTGGGAATATTATCACAATCGGCGGATCGAAGTATTACAAACAGAACTTTTGAACCACATAACCCTTTTAATTACTGATCCGATAACAGGATGTACCGTCCTTCTGAATGGCATTTCCCTGCAGGAATCATTCATATTATTCGCAGACTGAAAATTTCTGAATATCAGCTTACAAGGATTTTGTTCGGTACCAGGCCTTTCTGGTAACAGGAGAATGGAGCTGTACTCGAATTGTGCAGGACCTCTGAGAAATCTCGATACCTATGATTTGTTATCATCCCCAAAACACAATTCCGCGGCTCGGTTCGGTCCAAAATAGCCGACCCCCGAATAAGGCATCGCATTAATAATACACCGCGCCTCGGAAAACTGCTGGTTGTAGTTACCTAGAATGAATTAAACCAGATTCGGGTGGATGATGTTTTTGCGTGTAATTTCCCGGATCCAGAATCCTGATGTTTGAACAGGTAGGTACTAGCTAACCAAAAAATCAATTATCCAGCCACCCAGATGGTACAGCATTTATGCAATACATTATCCGAAAACTAATAAGCTACGTTTGCTGATTCGAGAAGGTACACCATTTTATATTTAACGGATGTTATTTAGAAGTTAATAAAATATTCAAAAGATAAATTTAAACGGAAAATGTAAATAAAATTGAGTCGAGTTCAGCCTTAATCATACTATTTAAGGTGGCTTTCATATTCAATAGAAAAAATCCTTAAAACATTCATGAAAATGCTTTTAACATAAAAAAAAATTTAAATATTATTTTATAGGTTCAACTCCAGTTTCGTTTCGTAAGTTCCAGAAATGAGGGTAAATCAAATTAAATTTTCCAACCAAAATATAATCTATCCCTCCGGAAGGGTTCAGGAATGCAAGAGAGCAGACAAAACCCAATCACTAAAAATATCTTCAACCCTTATTCAATAGATATTCAAATCTATTCATTTTGCCTTTAACTGTTGTAGGATGAGACACTGTAATAAAATACATTTTTGGATTCATATCAGATTTAAAATTATCCTCAAAAATTGGCAAGAGTTCAATTTCCCTAGACAACCGTTTTTGTTTTTATACTTTTAAGAGAAACTTGAGGTTATTACCAAAAAACAACATTTTCGAGTTTCATATCCTTGAACTCGTCGCAACATTTTTTCAAAGGAACCACTTGAGAGTTTGTCAATTAGTATAACACTTTCTTTGAAATGTCTGCTGATTTTTGATTTCAAGAAAATTTTTTTTTTTTTTTAAAACATCAAAGGATTCATGTTAATGTGTAAACCAGCTTAAAGTTTAGCAGGAAAGTACTCACGTGAACCAATTAAATTCATTTGTTGATTTGTTAATAATGAAAAATCTAGCAGAGGTTCTGCAAAGGGTTGGGACCAATTATTTAATTGAAATTCAGTTTGTCAAAAAATAGGCGTTGTAATAATTATTGATGTCGTTTATATAACCGTTGTTAACGGTTCTCTCTCACTTCATGAATTCCCAAGATGGCGGACACCAATTATGAAAAAAGATCTGCAAAGTCTTGCGAAATAAAATGAAATCATCGAAAATATTGTTGTATCTACTTATGAACTTTTTTATCTGAAATTAGACACATAAATCAAAGTAATCAACTTTCTCGTAATTTAACACTTTTCATAATAAGTATAAACATAACAGAGATAGAACATGAAGAAGTATCGTATTTTTGTTTAATTAGATAATTTCGATTAAGCGGATTTTCTTGTTATTCATTGTTGCTTAGCGACAACAAAAAATTACAAACGTGCGATTATCAATTAAACGCAAATGTTTGATACATTTTTATGAATTACGAGCTGTTAATAATCTTACAAACCATACTAAATTGAAGACGTAATTTCTACGAAACTGAAATAATTTGTTTTTCTGAAGAAATTCTAATTGAGCGACATTTTGTGGACATCCCAAGAAAAGCGTTGATTTCATCCTTCCCCGCCAAATGCGTGTATTAAATAAATACCACGAACAAAAGCTATTGCAAACAGCAAATTTGGATCTGAATTATCCATTTTCCCTAATATCCTCGTTCCCAAAATAACAAGGTAAAGATTTTCTTCAAGCATAATAATCAGCTTCCGAGAATTACTTCAATTGGGACAAAATTTCCCGAACGTGGCAAACACCATGCCAAATATCGAAAATGTATTTGTTGTTGTTGCTTTAAGCCACGACTTTGCTTTTCCAGGATCAACATTAATTTAAACTCCTATTCATTGTGCACGCAGAGCACCGGAATGAGACATCCGCTGCTACAGCCACTTTCCAGAAAATAAAATTCAATTAAAAGTCCTTGACGGAATCTGAAGAGGATGATTAATGTTCGGCGGAGATAATAATTTACGGCCGCGAATCGATAAGCGGATTCTTAGCTCCGACGAAGTTGGAAACTCGTCCACCGAAAGGATGAGTGCCGGACAAAAACGAAACTGGCTTAACGAGTAGTTTTCCTCTAGTGTTGGTTATAAGAAGTTTTTTGCCCCCGCCCACCGATGCTCGCAATAGCGGGCCATTAAGTCGTTTATCTTGGAGCAATATTGCTGTGGTCAACAGTACGTGAAAGTGGAAAAAGTCTGTGCTGGCGATGTCCTTCCAAATGATAGTCCTTCTCGCTATCTGGTGGCGATGCAAGGGGGTCACATTGGGCCTGATTCCCCCGTCGTTCTACACACGTTTGCCAAATGTTACCTGATGACAGCAGTCCTTATGTGGAAGGTCTTTGCCGCAAAGTGGAAAATTTCCCTAAGCCCTTGACTCGACACACCTCTGATGGCGAGAGGTTGCCAGGAGATTCCTGGATGCATGTGAGGCATGCGTCTCCTGAATTATGCATAAGGACATATGGGACTAGAAATTTTCACAGTAAATTTATTCCTAATTGAAATTTCCTGCACCCCGGACGCTTCCGTTGCAGCGTTCCCGACACATCAGCATTGCGCTAACCGAATATTCAATAAATTTTCTGATCGGACTTCTTCAGTGTATTCGTCCTTGTTGTAAGAATCTCAAATGACTGCGTTATAAAAACTCCTAACTATCAATTCAGACGAGAGTGACTGAATGATTTTAGTCAAAAGACGTCGAACTGAATGGATGCCGACTTCAGCCAGCATACTTTTTGCTATTATTAATTCCTGTGGTCAAGGAACGGAATTTACGAGTTCCTTCTGCCGCTGAAATGCGAAAGGCTATAAAAGAGATATTTTCGTATGAGTTAATGTCCTTTGTACAGCTTCCAAGATCTGTTTGGAGAGGTGATAAATTGTTAACGATATGTTTGGCTAGGACGTGAACAAATTCCAGTCGAGGGATGTTCGTGTGTCTAATCCAATATTTCTAATGTAAATACGAACCGAGATTTACGGCGGGGTCGAACGTTCTAATCAATCTGATAACTACTTTATTTGCGCCGGGAGGGGGCTTAAGAAAAACAATAAAACACAGGATCATTGACGGCTAAGTATCTCTTCCAATTTACGAATCAGTTCGATTATTGTGGGATTGAATTGGCTAAAGTTTATGCAAGTAATTGCCTTATAAATGACAAAGTAGATTTTCATACAAGATGATCATAAATTCACCATGCATTGATTCAAGTAAGTTAAACAATAATTAAGGAGTCTGTCTGTTTCTAGCTCTTATACTTGACCCTGATGTCAATTATAATTCATTTTTCTTTTACGAGTACAAAGAGGAAAGTAAATTACAGCTCAATTTCAGCATTAGCATCTCAAATGTATTTTCAAGGAATGTTGCGTTACGAAAACATTAAAATGAATATAATTAAAGTTTCTAAATAAAGACTCAGCCTGAGTTTAGTTAAGCTTCCTGCTTCCAAATTCAATGCGAATATACAAGGTAGAAAATGCTGTTAAACAACTGTAGAATAGATAATAGACTAAAGCATTCTGGAACAATTCTGGAAAAGTACAACACGTGCATTGAGCATACATCATCACAAAAATATCTTATTTCCAATATTGGATTTAAAGAACAACAAAGAAACAAACAAAATGTTGTTTTCATGAGTATCAATTCAACATTGCTTCAACAGCAAAAGTAATAACAATTCAGAACAGCAAAATTATGGCGGAAGTCTCGCCAATAAAAAAACAGTTGCAAAACTCGTTAAATTTGTTAAATACGCAATTTGAGATTATGAGGCGGACATGTTCCTTCTTTGCGCAAATGCCTTTGAGGAGGACTAAAAAAACTTGAAATGTACAGTTTCTGGTTTGCATTATCACATCCTGTATTTATTTGATGACAGAAGCAAATAATGCAAAAAGTTTATTTTACGGTTTTTTTATCACTCCTGCAGTCATCCTGGGGCGCCAGAAATTATGTCCGACAGGACAAACAGCAGGTAGAAGTGGATATTTTTATTTTTGCTCTTTATGCATTCCTCTCCACTCCGTTGTCTTCAATTTTGTTGCTCTTTTATGCTCATCGAAACCGGGCTACAACATTCCCGAACATAATACCTGGAGCAACGTAAACCCTACGTCCTCAATAAACCTGGATTCTGCGAAATGCAGGAAAAAAATGCACAATGCATGCTAAGGACAACATTCGAGGAATCCAAGGGAATTTCTGTAACCACCTAAATTCGTTGCAACATTGTTTGCATAATAATAACTTGGATGTGTATAGAACACAAAATCTACATACCAAAAATATGAACAAAATATCCACTTTGTTTATAAATATACATATATTGTAAAAAGTAACGTACCTGAACAAGATCGAACCTCTGAGATTTTCTTGGTTTCTCTTAGAAGTTCAAATAATTTGAAAAACTTCGGAAATATAAAAGGAAGTGCCCCAGGAAGGAAATTTCGATGTCCTTAAATTGCAATTTACATAATAATGTCATCAAAAGATAACACAAGAAACAATTGTACTTTCTCGTATATCAACCTAAAATATAAATTGAAGTTTTTTTGCGAAAACTAGAAAATGTTTTAAGAAATTGATTCAAATTTCAAAACCTCATTTAAAAGCAGTACGAATGATGGTAATCCTTTTTACTGAACGAATCTCCAAGAATTGTATTTATATTGGTTCGCTTAAATATATTTTATCATCTCCCTGCACAGCTTCGAATGACAACGACCACTCCTTGCAATCCACTTACTGTTTTTCTATCTCCTTTCAGCGGATAATTGCTGTCGGAAATGTCCACAGAATAAAACTCTTTCATTATAAATGTTCGGACGTTATAAATGGAAATTAAAAAAATAAATCATTCTTAATTTTCTTTCAGCAAAATTGTGAGCAGTATTGTGAACGTTCTCTTGTCATTTGATGCTTTCACCTTTAACTCTTCTCTATTAACGATTAATGTAACTGAGCTTCCAGATGTCATCCATTGTATTAAAATTCAGATCAGGCTGCTCCAGAAAGTCCTCATCATGACACAATGCTAGTGTCCTGATTCAACATCTTCTGAATGTGAAAGAAGATATCAATGTAACTTTGCTAAGTTCATTTGTACTTAAGGGTGGGATTCCGTTGCGCCCCGAAGACACAATTCGTGAAAAATTTTCCAATTTTATTTCCGAAATTTAATCGACAGCTTTTTGTATATATCTTTTGTATTCTTCGTTGCAGATCTTTTTTTTCATGTCTTAAAAAAAAAAAACTTTGTGTTTTCTTATCGAAAGTCATAAACATCTTCCAGGCTATTAAATGAGCACTAAACTAGCACTAAAAACTATAAAACTCACAGAGTATATTGGAAAATTATCCTTCCACTACAAAAGTTTTCCTTGTTCATGTTATCATAGTACATTTCTATTGTTTGTGGCTTTTCAGATCTCCTTGCAACCTTATAGAATACTTTTTAGTGTCGCTGTCATTATTCAAGGATTATTTTTTTACGGACATTGCACTCGATTTGACTTAAGTTAAAGTTGCTTTTTACGAGAAGGAATAATTCATGAGTACTTCTGACACATTTGGGCAATTAAAGGGTTAAATTCTACAAATTTTGACATGAATACCTTTTGAATATTTCAAAGTAGGGTATAAATAAAAGTAAACTTTGTCTCTTGTTTAAGGAACTCTTTTGAGAGAAATTGAAAGTACGTTTACTAGAAAAGTTACAAGAAAACTGGGAAGAACCTCAGTTTGGAGCAAGCTTTGTTATGTTTTGAATGCCTTTCAAAAACTGAAAGGTGCTTCTAGAAAAAATCTAGTCTGGAGATTGTGGCGCTAGAGCTCCGTAAGAACCCTTCCTTAAAAAACCAAATAACGTTATTTATTTAAAACATTTACAAAGCAACCACAAACATTTTTCATTTTTTCTCCAACGCCATCGACTGGAAAAAATATATTCACAAGCAGCTTGAATCATATTTGCTTATAAAATGTCGTCAATTACTTTGCTTTCATATTCATGGCAAAGGAGATGTGAACGGCAGAAGAACCTTTTGTCATACTCGAAGTCTTAGGATGTCGTTGAATGTAAGAAGTGACAAGGAAGAAAATACCTTCATAAATTGAAATTAAATTAAATGATTACAAGCGGGAGCGCGGGTGTCAGAAATGAAATTAGAAATCAACATTCTCAAGGGAATATTCATTCTTGTTTTTAGGCTTCAAAGAATTCCAAGTGTTTGGAGTGTTTTTCATAGGATGAGTGACACAGTAGAATTGTTTTATCCCTTAACCCGTTTGGGATTCGGGAATAAAATCAATATCCGCGCGCAAATATCCTTAAATATGATATAAAATGATTGAAATCACAGAAATGCTGAATTGAGGTAAAGTATCATTAAGTTCACCCATCTAGAATCGCTATGTTTCCACTCAATGAGTCCTTTCGGAGTTAATGAGAAGTTCAACCTGCCAGATTTTATTATCTGTACCCTAATTAAGGGCCAATCCTATTAAGGACGACGTCTAGAAGCCTCTCTATAAGCGAACCGAGCAATCCCTTCAAAGCAATACCAAAAATCCAGAGATGATAAAATCAATTCGTCGTAAATGGAGAACAGGACAAAAGGAACCATAGACCGATAGAATATGTTACTAAATATATCTCGGGGAACAATGTGCAATATTCTACCCCACCCACTCTACTGGGAAATGAGATCCGCACAATCCTCATGACATGACCTCTTGTACTTTTGCCAATATTCAAAGTGGAAAGGCTGGAAAGAATTATTTATGAGGGGCAGCAAGAATGAACCATGACATGTAATTATAAGAGCAATTTATACTGTGCATGCCCACTCGCAGGGCTCGACTTCCCCCCGAATTTATAGCTCGGTTGGTTGGAAGGAGCGCGTCCAATCAATTGAATCTATCCGTTTGACAAATAAATTTTTGGCAGCGGAAATGTAGAGGAAACTACTTTTGACACATGGCGTGGAAAACTGAAGAGTTTTTATGGGTAATCTTTTAAAACATGAATACTTTGGTAAACTTTTCCGCTGATAATCTCAATTTTTCTTGTGTCTGTGTCCTGGCGTTAGAGGATACTCGACGACGTCCCCCCCCCCCGCCTGAGGATTATTCTACCAGAATAAATCAGTTTTATGTCCTGCTCGAACTTGGGAAGTTGTATTTAACTTTGGAAGACATCCTTCCAAGTCGCGCCGTACTGATAGCGACAGCGGAAACTAGTGATCCCAAGGATCCTTCGTAATTAATGAGAATGCAAACTAACCTGAATTTGGTTGTCCATTACTATTTGGCCGCGCCGATGGTGCTCCATCTCTCGCCTCCACTTCCAGAGCGTAGGCTCCTTTCTTTTCTCTATCGAAAACGACCTTTGTGAAAATTTCGCCACTCTGAAGGTTTATTTCAAAGAATTCCTTGCCCTCGTTTCGTGGCGAGTCCACGATGTAATAGTAGACCTAAAAGTATAAAACAAACCGTATTAATTTATTATTTTTTTTCGTTTTGGTTTGGTCTTCTGTTTTTCATTTCCATTTACAGAAAACAGCGTCACTAAGAAATAAAAGCACTTTCAAAGACGATAGAACAAGTAATTAGCAACCTTTTCCCAAGTTTACTTAGGTTAAGTTAAGATTTGTTCAAGTAAACGAACAACTCTTTTACAAATCAAAAGTGGGGAAAAATTATAATGAACAGACACATACACATTCAGGAGGCGAGTGGAACTGTTCTAAGGACATACAATCCTCAACTTTAATGAATTTCACACTCCCACAACTTTTCTGCTCATTTGATGCTTTCAAAAAACATCTTCAGAAGGTCCTTATATTTCTTTTTGTTCTGAAAACTTTGCGTTAAAACTGTTTTGTTAACTCGGTAGTTTTTATGCAAACGTTGTAATAAGCTTCACGAAATACTGTAGAAATTAAAGAACAAGAACTGTAGAAGAATTTCAATACGTTGGGAGTGTTTCATTTGGATGACGCAGGTACAACAAAATTCCAATTTAATTTTTTTCATCATCACGAATTCGTGTTTTCGTTAAAAAGTTTCAAGCTTAAGGAAGTAATAAGAAATGATAATTTGCTTTCTCAAATAACTTTCGAGCTGGTGGGACAAATTAATATTCAACTAACTCAACCAAAAACTTGGTTTGTTTTACTTTAATTCGAAAATTGCTGACTACAACAGAAGGCTTTGTTTCATCCGCTGAAAACTGCACATGGTATAAACATTTAAACAACTTTAAATAAAACAGTTCTGCTTTGAAGTGCACTTGCATTAAATCCGAGACACTCACACGACGATATTCTCAAAGTGTGATAATCATCTCATGTTGAATTAAGCGTTTTTGAATCCTTTTCAGCACTTACAGCTCCTCTTAGCGACGGAAACGTAAATCACATGCCCATAGAAGCACATAATTATTTTACGTAAAGTAATTGAATAATTTTTGCTCAAGTTATCCTTGAAATTCACAAGAACTTTATCAGACACTTATCATTTGCCTGAAGTGCTCTCAAGGATGCGAGAAGAGACAGGGAGGGGGTAACATTAGATATAATAATACATGGAGTACTCTCAGGCTGTTTTAGTGCCTCGCATGCGGGAAACCGTACCTCAACAAACAAATAGTCCTCGCTGTAATTGTTGTGCAGAAAACCACACTGCAATCATTTTGTTTTACGAGGATGCTGCAGATGAGTGTAAGATTTAATGCGGATCATTTTCCCTAACGGCTGTTGGTGTTGCATGGAGATAATTGTTGGCTACTTAACGACTTTGAAGTAAAGTGCACATTAATTAAATGGGTTAACATTTTTAATGATGTGAAAGAGAGCTGCGGATTCAAGGACTGCAAATCGGTGTTAAAGTTATGGAATTTCAAATGTGAAGAACAATACAATTTTATTTCACAAATAGGTACGCACAAACAATGTTGTACATAAAACAATTTATAATAGGAATTTGTTACAATATTAATTGAATGGAAAATTCAATAAAAAACAATTGTACTTAAAATCATTTTCAAAACTCGTATAAAATGTTATTCAAATTTCCTGAACTCTTGTAGAATATTGTCGAAAAGATGTCTGTTTTCAGCTTTTCAACTTTTGTTGATAAATTTTTACTTCCCATTGATGTCCAGAGTTATTAGAGCAACAGAGTAACTCTCATGAAATATGCAGATGGTTATGATTTCTTTGAAGCTCTCAACCAACCTGAATAACATTTGAATTTTAATAAGACCGAATTTTCGAAACTGTTCACAACAATACAAAATACACTGTCATGCTGGAATTTGTTTTCAATTCTCCATCAACACTGGATGATTTTCGCTCAACAAAAGCAGAACCGAATTAATTTAACCTAAACTCATAAATATCTGATTTAAAGTAGACGACAGAGATGGAACATAAACAGAAGGAGATGGAGAGAGATAGGGATTGAACTTAAGTAAACTCATACAAGTCTTCAGTTCACCTCAAAGTCCCCTCGAAATAAACTCAATAATTGAAATCTAATTTGCATTTTAACCGCCCACAAAGTTCTGTGTACCGAAGGACGTAAGTGTAACTTCTGCCCGCAAGTAGTTGAATTCCTTCTGTTTACGTTGATGAAATTTTAGGGATGTGATTCCGAAAATTTTCTCGGCTTTCGCATATTAGACATTCGATTTCGAGTAGAATTCTACGTAAGAAGTAGAGAGCTGTGCACTGATTGCAGGAAAGTGGTTTCCGGTGCTGAGGTCCTGCAAATGTGCACAGGTCAATATGCTTGGGATGATAATCGGAATTTTACACTGAGTTAAATTCAAAGGAAAATTTGTATTTGCAGTTTTGGTAACGGTTGACTGGTCAAAGTTATTTGAATATTATGAAAATCTGTGACAACAATTTGAGTATTTGATTTTATTGGAGCTCCTTAATCCTTTAGAATGTAAAACAGATTGAAAAGACCAACATTCAAAGACAAAATCCTTCTCATAGTTAAAACCGTTTTTTACAAATTCAGAAAGGATCATTGTACAATATTTTATCTCAATGTTGTCCTTCACAAGGATACTTTTTCAAATGTAAGAATTACTGGAAAATGCTGTAAGAATGGACGATTTGCTCAAAAATTGGGGATATTAGAGAATAATCGGAGACTCAAAAAAACCTCTCCTGTTACTTTCAAGCATCTTAAAAAGGACGAATAAAAAATCTTCTTAATGGTCCCATATATTCCGGATTATTGCCTGAAGCAAGTTAAATTTTAACCAATGTAGTAAAATTTACGAATATACAAAATTGGAAGATGTCAGCCAAATAGGATTAAACGAATTTGAGCATGAGACACTGAGACAAGCACAAATAACTTTCAAGTTTGTATAAACATAAAAAAACAGTTTTCTTCCTATTTAAATTCCCTGAAAAAGTTAAGACCGATTCTGTCCTTGTTGAAATGTTGGGTGAAGTTAAATTGAATTTTTTATACATGTTTAACTCGAGAAAAAAACTTATTCAACAATATATTTGTTTCTCAACATTAACTATTTCGCATTTTCTGAGCAAAATGAATGTAGCTGTGAACGTTATTTTCGTTGGATAAAATTTACACAATATGGACTAATGAAATTTACAAGACTTTAAGTATTCTTAAACATTTTCCTGGAAATGTTTTTCTTAGCTTAATAGTGCTCAACCACTTCCATGTTTTAGTCCTGTGAAATATTTTATTATTTGAACAAATTTCATGAAATAGTATTTCGGAAATATGCATTTGCTTTAAAGTGAAATTTATCTACAATTTATTCCCCCCACGTTTTGGCGTTCGGTAAATCAAAAGAAATATTTTCGTAGAGTTTTCAAAAACCTTTTTTAGGATCTATAAATATTAATTTGCAAGTCAATTTCGAATGTATTTTTACTTTGTCTTAAAGATAGCCGCAAAAGCGACTGCCTCGATATTAAGAATATTTCGCTGTGTTCCAGTATCCTTGAACATATTGCAATGGATGATTTCAAATAGGAAAAGAACAACAAAAGAATTACTTTAAATATTGGAAAATATTTCGAAGTGTTTCCCTTCAGATGTAAACACGATGCATTAAGGATTTGGAAATAGGTACACAAAGATTGTAAATCAAGTTATCTTTTAAAAAAACAAATAATAATGATAAACAAAAATGAAGAATATCGAATTTCAACATCTTCAAACTATACTTGCAAAAATATCTATGTATTCTTTTTTTTGCACTTATACACACAATGTACAAATCATAGTTGCACCCTGCAAAGGAACTTTTGCCGCTAGGTTGAAACTCCTTCATTTAATTTTAAATAAAATAGGTTATGCGACGTAGATGTGGCTAAAAATTATTTCAAAAGAAGGATATGTCGATGACAGGAGAAGCTGTCAAAGCAGAACTTCAAAATCCATGTCACGTAAACTCCGAACGTGATGATACACTAACTGCAAGGATGTTTGTCTGATGGCGCTGTAAAGGTGAAAGGAGTCAGATATTCCTTATTTTGATTGTCATAAAAGTTGACATCACGTAGATGTGAAGTTCTATTTCAAAAACAATTTTCAAAGTTTCTGTAATTGTTCAGATTTCTACTTGTTACAAAAGTTCTGGAACTTTGGAGCTGCATGGAAACAGTTAAGTTGCTAAGGTTAACGCAGTGCAAATCTCCATCGGAGCGGGCTATTCTAGAAAGGATCATGCACTTAAAAACACATTGCACTCCAAAATATACACTTTGTTGAATTCGTGTTTTATGATATTCAAATTGCCATTTTAACGTGACAAGTTTCCATGGCGAACCAGGAATGATTTTTGATGCTCTTTTACACATTGTTTTTGAGAGAAGCCTATTTCAAATGTCCTTCATTTAACCGAATCACAAGTAGTCGTGTGCATATGTGAATTAAGCTTTGAAAAACATTCAATTGTGCTATTGATTTCCACATTCGAACATTAACGTGGTAAAAACGACACCAAAAGTATTTGATCCCTTTCCGTAGGGCTTGACGTGTAAAATTAATTTGATTGCACATACCTGATTATTCGGGAATGTCCCGTCCTTGTCAATGGCATTCACTTGTGTGACTTTTGTGCCGATCGGTTCACCTTCAAGGACTGTTTCCTGTTCACGTTCCGTGAACAGTGGAATCTCGTCATTAACATCCTCCAGCATAATATAAACAGTAGCTTCGGACGCCAACTGCTGCGCGCCATTATTCTGCAATAAAATTATTGTAAAAATTAATGAAATTCATTTATTCAAATAATTTTTTTCAATGATAGAATTTTCCTATCCTGGTCATATTTTAATTTAAAAACAATATAATATTTGAAGAGAATCTTATTATTCTCAATAAATTTTAGCAAATGGTCATGTGAAACCAATGTCCGAAATTTGCTGCCACATGTTCTGACAGTTTGACCACCGCCGTTGCCCCGTTCCCACGATGTCCTACTTCCTTTTTCAAACAATATTAGAACGGAATACTTTAATGGTGTTTCAAAAATTTCAGCAGCTTTGTCTTTGGCCACCAGAGTACGAATAATGCAAATTTTATGATTTTAGATTACACCCCACCGCAAGATCCATTGTGATATCTCGAACGTGTCTAACAAGGACACCTATTCTCAGAAGCACATCCATGAAGACCGCAGAGGGATGCTATCGAAATGCTCGTTTGGGGATTTGAATTGTAAATTGTGTTTCGCAACGACGATCAACTTGCACGTCATAAACTGTATGCCAGGATTCGTGTGTGAGCAGAACATTGCTACTCTAATCAACGCAATTGCATCCACCTACCACCGTCCTCCCTTGCAGCCACCAGCAAGCCGTTCGCACAGGTATGTAGCCAGCTCTAGGTAAATACGACCATCATTCGATTGATTTTAATTGAACCCTCTTAAGTTTATTCTGCTAAAACTTCCCAAAAACTTACTTCAGGGAAGTTAATTTGGCAACAACTATTCTCTCTAGGAGGAAAAGATCCATGGATGCCGAGCTACACAGTGATTTTTCGGGAATTAACTGCAAACAGAATTTCAAAACTTCACACAAGGAAATTCAGATGTACCGTTATAATTCTAGTATGACCAAAAGAATTTCTCTGTTGCAGAAGAATCCTTTATTGGAATGTCATAAGTATTGTTGGTCTGACAACCAGTATGTACAATAAATATGTTGTTATTCCCAATGGATTCTTTAAAAGCAATCCTTTCAACCACCCACACATGGGGCTGCGAGAAACAGTGTAATGGGGTGTAACAACTGTTCTGAGGAACTTTCCCGAGAAATATGGCGCCTTCGAGAAACGGTTCTGCTTAAGCCAAGAATTTCGATGGTTTCTCTCGGTTGTAACTTGCCGAATAAATTAAAGTTTCACATTCGATCTTGACACTGTGGTTTCGAGGAGTGGTGTTTTGGTGACTCACCCCTCAATGTGCCCCCACTGAACTATTTTCGATTCAATTCGTTATTAGTTTAGTTTTAAAGCTAGGACAATTTTAGAATTTAGTTTTGCATGGGCAAAAATTGAATCTAATTTTAATTGAATTGGTCATTTTCGTCGATACTTATAACGCTCCAAGGGCTCAGCAATGAATCAGTTAAGAGCCTGATGTTTGTTGTTAATATTCACGGTTCGGCAATATCCGTGAACTGTAAAACATCTGTTTCTACCTTCGCTGTTGATTTAGCGAATCTGTAATTACTATTATGAAATTATTAATAATAACTCTGATATAATTATTTTGTTATTCATTCATCAGTTCAGTTGCATGCTGATTTTCCTCCGTGTTACAAACAAAATACAAATTGGCGATTTCAAAGTGTAGTCCTGAGTCGGAAGTATTTGGAATAGTTTCGAGTGGAAAATCGACGATCACACCACGAATAGAAATAATTGATGGTGACGAAATTCCTGTTGGCTCCCAGCTCAACAATTTCAAAAGCGAAAAGCAAAGTGTCCTGTAATCCCTTACACTAATTAGGACCAAGGCCTCTCCTCCACGTTTCTTGTCAGTACGTGGGCATTAAGGGCAAGTGATGGTTTAGCCTTAAATTTCAATTCTCGCTACATTTGAACATATATTTTGTGTTGTTTTCCAAAATGTTCAAAACTGATTATATATCCGTGCGGGGGATTTCCGTTCTCCTTGTGCTGAGTCGCGGAGTTCCGATGGACATATTCCATGGCGCAAAGATTATTGTACCTACTGCGTGGTCATTTATTTAAATCAATAGGCATCGGCAGTTTTTACAACATCAAATCCCATTAGATTCGACCAGGATCGCGCAGGAACTTGGGTCAGTATAACACAATTGCAGGACGCATCCATCCATGCAGTTGTTATCCAGCCTAACATTTTCTGTGTTCATGAAACCCGTTCAACATAGAAATAATTGAAATCCTGACCCGGACGGCTTACTTATTGCGGTTAAAAGGATATTTGGCCCTCGGGCATCCAGTTATCAGGTTCCTGATTTACCCAAACGGAAAAGACACAATTTTCGGATTCGCTTGATTAATTTTCAATTACTGATTTAAATTAGGGCGCCAATTTATCAATTTAAGAGGTCTGGAGGGGTTGGGAAAGGATCACAGTTTATATGCGATCATCAAATGAAATTCTGTAGTCACCAGAACTTCTTAGACATTTTTCTGATTACTGAATTAATGAGTTTCTAATTAAGTTCCGGGCTGAATTGAGTTTCAATGCAATGGGAAATTTTCTTTGAGATAGAAACTTCAGAAAACTTTTGACAAACATTTTGCGGAAAGTTGTGTGAAAATTTTAACACATCCCTTGGTTTGCATTGACGATTTTCATCCACAAAAATGTGCATGGATATTTCACCGGAAAAAATTGAAGTTTCCTATTAGTTTGTCATTCAAAGTTCTTAAAGACTTTCAACAGAGCGACGACGACTCAGTTACGGAAGGATACAAAATATTTTCGCATTAAGCACAAAATCTCAGCTCTTAACTTTGCCAAAGTTATTTTTTTTTTCTCGTACATTTATATTAATATATGTTGTGACATTTATTGTCTCGTGCGTGCCTCGTTGCTGTCGTGTTTTTATTGCAAGACCCCCGCAAAGTGGATTGGATATGTGAATCTATTCGTATTCCTTTTTATAATCTTTCAGGAGTAGACGAAAGCACTGCGTATTTTTGCAGATATCATTCATCAAATTTTTATTGCTTTCAACTTCTCTGAATCGAAATAACAATTTCTCGGCTTCAGTGGATTTTTTGAATGTATTCGGAATTTGTGCCCCAATAAATTACATGTATTATACGACTAAATTGTGTACACAGATAAGGATTTTGAAACCCTCCATGGAAACATCCTTGAGTTGATCTATAGCAATAGTGTGATTAGAAGTGATGAAATTCAATTGATGGAAAATTTAATGAATGTCACGTTATTGTTATAAAATCTTTTGGAAGAGTGCTTGCTGAACTATCCTAAAATTCAATATAATATTGTATGGGAATGTTTGCAGAATATCCTTGATGACTTCGTGTATTTTTGATTTAGAGTATTTTTTCATGGAACCGACAACTGAGATGAGTTGAAATTTAATTTTCTCGTTCTGTTATTAGAAGAACTAAAAATGTATTGTCCTGACTCCTGATGAATTGCTAGCATCCAAGAAACCAATTAGAAACTGAAGAAGAGTTTTCTGGAAAATTAATTAAATACTGAACACGAAGCAATGGAGCAACGAAATGCGCTTGAAAATATATTTTTTATATCATTATGTAGGTGTATACTGAGTACCTATATAGCATTAATAATAAACCTCTGCAATATAAAATCATATTTCCTCTAAAATTGTTTACTGTAAAACAGCCGTTTCATTAATTTAGTTTGAAAATTTATCCTGGTTTTCAGTAGATAAGTAGATTCAAGCCTATTGCTAAAATTAGCATTTCGAATGTAACAATTCAGCCTTTTTGGCAATAGAATGTTGCATATGAAGTCAGCAATCCCACAGAACAATCTCTAGAACAAATTTCCCCAAATCCAAACTCGTTGCCAAATCCAAATCGTCCTTTTCAATTTTCTACTTACAAAATAATTCCTTTAAATTATTTTCCTCGACTTAATTAACATATTGTCAAACGCAGCACGAATACAAACTCTGGAAACCAGTCCCTTTTGGGTTTTGGGTAGAAGTCGCATATGTTGCGACATCACAAATCAGCGTCCATAATCAAGTTCGCAGATTAAAATGAAAGGATAAACTGGGTCTGTCAGGCGTCTACACTCCAGAGTACAACTAGATCGAAAAAAAAAGTCTCCCCACAGTCCCGACCACAACATTCATATAATTTCTTAACATGTACGGAAATTTCATTTCAAATTTATTCGGGATTTCTTGTTTAACCGTGCTGATGGTCTTGTATTCACAATACCATGCCACAATTCATCTTTGTCAACCACCCTGTGGAGGTGATACACAACAGCATTTCTTGAATCACATCCCCACTGCCCGAGAGCACCCTTTCAAGCAGTCGTAAAATTCGATTTAACTGCCAGGCGGAATTTAATATCGCATTTATGCGATGCCAAAATTACTTTGTTTTTGCATGCTTGCGGGTGCCAGGTGAGATTGCTTTAGTACAGGGTGACGCTTAGTGGGATCCTTGATTTTGCAACTACCATAAATTTCTATTTGGCTTAATATTCGATAGAGCCGAAGTAGATTTTCAATACTAAGACCCACTGGAATACTTTGGTCTCGACTTTGGTATTTGTTTCGCAGCCCACATTCATAAATTCTGGACGAATTTTTGTCTCACCTTCAAGTTTCGTTTTAATTCCTAGAGTTAATCTTCGTTGGGGCAAAATCCTGCGAACAGGAACAAAAAGTTAGTTTCTAATTCGATTACTGTTCAATGGTTCATTCACATTTAAAAAGATCGATTTCAATTAAACTTTGGTGAATATTTCTATACAGAAGCAATATTACACGGAAAAGGAAAATTTACATCCCATTTATATCGAGTTGATTTAAAGGAAAGCGAACTGCCAAAATATAAAACAGGACGATTCTAAAAAATAATTGCAAAACGTATGCAACTATGAGATTCGTATCTATCCTATTTTTGAGTTGCCCCTAAAAATATTTTAACATTTTGCAGGTGGTGCAAGCACAATCAGATTCGCTACGAGCAACAAAGCTCCGACCCGAATCTGATTTTTAGGGTTAAATGTCCTGTTTAGAGTCAAGTGTCCCCCAAACGCCATAATTTACTTAAGGTTCATACATACGTTCATTAGCCACCCCCCCCTTTAGGCAATAATTGCACCGCAAGGGACTCAAACATCTGCTGCAGAAATTTTTCCAACGACTGCAGTTTACAAGTCTTAATTATGACACTGCAGCAAAAGCCTTGTTGTCAAGCCGCATTAATTATTCTGAATGGAGGAAGGGGTGGAGGATGTTTCATATATTTTATATGTTTCCTTGAGTAATTTATAAGGCACCAGGGCAGATTACTAATCATGGCATCCGAAGGCCACTGGTCAACAGCGGAGGGGGCTCCTGCGCCAAGGGGCGGACTAAGTGGCGGAGATGAATAGATATTAATGCGGTCAATTTCTCCTCCTCAAAGGCAGCACATTTTGGTCAGTTACGTGACTTTCGCAGCTCCAGGAGCAATTTTTTTATCTGCGAATCGAGCATTGGCCCAGTCCAGTGAATTTCTGCCGTGTGAAATGTTTTCCTGCACATTCCTATTTAAAAATTTTATCTAAGTGTAACTTCGGTTTGTTTTACGACGTACAAACTTTTAATTGGTTCTAATTGGAATAAAAGCTTCGCAGATGGCACTCAGTGAATTTGTTTTTGGCAGCGGAAGGAAAAAGGCGCAACTGTTTTAATTTACGACTTAAAAATTATATATTTTTTTGTCAGTTTTTACATACTGGTTTTTGTTACTGCCCAGGATGGTGGAATTCTTTAAGGAAAATATGAAAACTCACTTTTTATTCAACTCTGAAAAAGTTCGGGAAAATTTTGAGCGTCTGAACTTTAGCAAGTGGCATATTTTCAAGTTTTTCTTCTAGATATTTTTTACTTTAACCCCAGAGTAGAGGGTGGCTGCAGGGAATAATCCATTTTTTTTTCGAAAGGCTGACATATTACAGCAGTTTTTTTTTCATTTTATTAAAATTTAATAGAAGGTGACTGCAGAAGATAAAACTCCGACATTTAAACATTAGAAGTTGTTCATGTTTTACAATTTGTTGTTGTACGAAACTATTTTAAAGAAACTACAATCAAATAACTTCCATATGTGGTTTAAATTTCTACGCTTTCTATTTGAAATCATATTATTCTTAGAATTTACTCAGTGTTGCATCTAATTATTCTCTATTTTCTTGTGTATGGGTACACTGTCTGTATATATTGCAGAACACCACGCTTGAATGAAAAAAACTACCCCGAAACGTGACGTAGGTATATTACATAAAACCCATTCCCGTAGGTCGGATTACAATAACATTTTTTAAGTTTTTTCCAGTTAAAAATGGTTTTGGGATTTGAATTAGGATAGTGTTGCTAGTTCTCATTGTGCTTTATCTAAAAGTGCAACGAGCAAGAACGGTCGCTCTAAGTTAAAACTAGAAGTTAAAAAAGTAGGAATATCCTTTCATCCTTTTGAAGTGAAATTTTAAAACATTCTAGTACACGTGTTTCTTTATGTCTAATGAAAAGACGAAATATAAATTTTTATGAATTTTTTAATTCATAAATGGCTGATTTTCATACAAACTTGCATCCCCTATTTTATCCCCTTAGGGATGGAATTTAAAAAAACCCGCCTTATTTCTCTTCTGCATAATAAAGGGAACCACTGCACTGTGCAAAATTTCAGTTTTCTGTCAATTGTCATATTATTGTCTTTCATTCGATCATCACCAAACTTCACACGATTGACGATATATCCCGAGACTATACTACTTTATCCTTGAAAATTTCATTAAATACGGTTGAGTGGTTTAGGAGTCTATAGCCTATAGGAAACATACAAAAGTACATCCTCTTTTATATATTAAGAAGATTTTTTATATGATGAATTGAGATGATATGAGTAACAAAGGGTTTTGCATTTTGAAAGTTTTTTGGGAATATCCTTTACTAACCTTATTAAATTTTGAACTACAAAATTTCCATCAACCAAAATCAGATTACAATTTGATAAAAAGTAAAAATGCATTTTTGCGACGTTTGCGATTAAAAGTGAAAATCAATATTTCGTTCATTACAATGATTTTCACGTGTTTTATTTTGTTGAATTTATGAACTCAATTCCACAAGTTCATTTTCAGTTCGCTCCCTGCAATTAATTTCTTTTATCTCAATCCATTGAAGAACTGAAAAAGAGAAACCCTCAACTTAAAAGTGGAATAAAAGAGCACTTACCTCCACTCGTATAGTTAAATTGTACTCCTTTATGCTCTCGTAGTCCAGAGGATGGTTGACCTTAATGTCTGCCCAGGTATCCCCATTGTCAGGCCTTTGTTGCAGGTAGAACGTGTGAAATTTGTTCGTCTGGGCGGTCGATCCTGGCATGAGGCGGTAGAACACGGTCGGATTGCCTTCAATGCCAGAGCTACTCCGTTCACGGCAACATAGGTTTGGAAGAGAAAACACTCTATTAGAATCTGTTATTGGGATACAATAAATTCGGGGTACAAAAGACTTCTACGACCACAACTCAAAAATAAATAATTTTCGTGTGCTTGTAGAATACATTTCTTATCTAAAGTTGTCGGTGTAGTTTTCGGAACAAAAAGCAAAACCATGTTCCATTAAGCAATGTTATCACAATGAAGAATGAAAAAAACAAAAACAGAAATATGAAATAATAAATTAAGGGAAACAAATATAGAACATTCGTAAAATTTGATATGAGTTTTTTAATGAAATTAGGAAGTCATTTGTGAGAGGCAAAAAATTGTGTACACTAACCAAAGATTCCACAAAAATTACATGGCAAAAACAGAATGATACCAAAAAATAAAAACAGATTCCATCTGAAGGGGGACGTCCATGCGCCATTCAAAAACCAAAATTTGGCACAGTTCAGCTACTTGCATTGAGGGCAAAAATCAAAATTCTAAAAATCGGACGTAAGTTCTGATCGAATTGTTTGATTTCGGAGTTTTTTTGTTTGCGGAGTGATTTTTGTTTTCTTTTTTTACAAGATCCAAGATGGTGGCCCGCTTTCAGCTTTTCATAGTTTCAAGGATTGCTAAATGAGGACACGTGTGTGCCCCACCCAGGGGCGGCCCAAGGGTGTAGGCCCCATCACTTACCTTGCCAAACAGATACAGCTCTCGAAGCGGGAGCGCCGGACGCAAAAACGCTCTCTAATGCTCTAGCAAAGGGTTATGGCTATGGGAGTGGATATTCATCATAGAGTTGCTACATGTGCAATCAGTAGTATGGGAGGGGGAAAAAATTCATTTAAATGTCCGGCGGAAGCGGCACCATTTTTCTACTTGGGTACTTTCAGTATTTTGATGGCTGTGGCAAAGAAACTTTCACCTGTCTGGCAGGTTAACATACCCCCGCAGGCATGCACAGGATTACGTATTGCACCCCGATGAAGAGGTACAAAAAGTTCGCATCCTTTTCATGCGGAGTTATTTTTTTATTATATGCCATTTCTGTCCCCTAGATCCTTGGAACTGCCTACGACGACGGTGACGCTTGGCTTAATGTATTTGTAGACATTTCAAGTGGATAAGTAAATAGAAACTCCGCAGAGTTTTAGTGCTGGGAATTCTACAGGGTGAGTGTGCTAACATGCAATCAGGGTGCTTTTAGTCGGACTAAATCCACTTACACAAAATAGGATTCCTACAACTTTTTACGTAACTACTTTGAGGACGATTTGTGTTACAAGCTTTTATATTACAAAGCATTTTAGTGCATGAGAGATTATGAGTAGTAAATTACGGCGAGCAGTGCTTCGGTGTAACAGGGTGTATCTTCGCATTTATCTGGGTCAGGGGTTACTTTTGTGCAGGATTTTTATCAGTGCTAATATGTGAACGCTGTAGTGGCGTCGTAATTAAATTTTATACGGAGAATATCTGCCCCGGTAACGTCCACCCGCAACGGTGATTCAATATGAAATCTGAATGATATTCGAGTAAAACTGCTTCCCGCTTATAACGCCACTTTTAATTAAGGGTTGTTTGATATGTCTTCAACGTAACTAGTGGATTCTTGGATTGTCGTAGTGACTGACTGTAGCACACAATTCAACAAAACTAGAAAATTTTCGAATTATTTTCGGCTCCGAGCAAGTGATACAGTGTTTATGCAAATTACGTTGAAAGTTTCGATGTGAACTGAAAGGCGCTTCTCGCAGCAGCCATCTGCGCCCGAATGCTCCAACTGCAGCAGCGAAGACGGTTTTAGTGTCTAATGCACATAAATTAATTAAAACTTCGCCGTTAGTTGCTACAACGTATTAGGTGACATAATGATGACTGTTTGTAAAATTCAAAATTAATTGTCATTTACGAAATTCTTCGTTCTGTCGACAGTAAATTAAAATCTTCATTTTCTACGTGAATTTCAAGCATTCGGTTACTTTTTAAATATCAAACATGAAACTGATCTACAGATTATTTTTAGCCTTACATAAACAAAATTGAAGAAAGTTATAACTCTTTCATATTTTGCCAAACAAATAACAAAAATAAACAAATTTCTAACGCAGTTTAATCTGAAACCTCAGAAATTGAAAAAAAAAAATGTGAGCTCATTTCTAAGTAAAAGAAGTTCAAAGTAATTTCGGAGGATTTAATCAGTTATGTTAACAACTCCAGGTATTTGTATTTATCTTTAATTCTTGAAAATTCTCAACATAGAGATCAGGATAAAAGAATCAGTTTGGCTAGTTACCGCATTTTACAAATACATATAAGAACGCTGCAATGTCTTTACACGGGTTTATTATTTCTGACTGAATACAATAACATTGGTAATCCTCTCAAGCAGCATTTATTTTATTTTATAAAAAAAAATTTTTTTTTTTTAGTTCTTCACTCTTTTGTCAAAATCGACTTAATATTCTATATCCTCACCCTAAAAAACATAAAAAAAGATACCCCACATGCCCAAGTTCACAAAAACTTTAAAATTGCGTAATTTTACCCCCCTTTTTCACCCCCAAAACCCCAGGGTGTATTCCGATCAAGCGGCCGAGCTTCGGGAAACAGCTAGGGTCCAAATGTAGCCTATATACGAAAGAACGATTTTTTCGACCGGTATTTAAGGTAGATATCGCTGACACGGCGGACAGACATTGCAGTTTTGGACTCTACGCATCTTAATAAGTAAAAGAAAAAAAATTGAGGGGGTGTTAAAAAAATTTTTTCGAACCGATTACAAAGGTGTATTATTCAGAGAATAATAAACCAAAAATGTGTTCAACCAATCGAAGAATTGCGTCATTTGTGAACGAAGTTTTCAATTACAGGGAAATTTGAAATCATTTTAATAAACGGAAGAAATCGAATATTTTCTGGCTTTCATAGCAACTTACTAGAATTGTTGGTCCTTTGCTTATATTTCGACTACCCTAAATTATATTTTTCCTGGAGTTGATGTTATGGCAAGAGTGAAATTGGATATACAATACATGACGTACTTTTTATTTTTTTGCTGAGATATTACTCGTATCCATTACTAATGGTACTACTCAACTCTTATTACAAGTAAAAACAATACGAAACGTAGCCAAGGAAATAATAAGCTGAACCTATTGAAAAACATTCGATAATATTTTCATAGGAATTTTCAAATACGTTTTCAGACTATGAAAACTCCCAGAAAAAAACTGATTTTCCAGACATTTTCTGACTAATGTGAATATCTTACACATAAATTTGCATTTTCCGTTCGAAGGATGCAAATCTTCTTCATATGGATATCGACATTTCGGGGGAAAACGCATATAAATAAAACGACAAGGAATCAACCAGACGCTCTGGAGCTCTACGATTCCATGATAGACGAAGGATACTGAGCCAATTTCTCAGCAAGTAAAGCAAATCCTGCAAATGAAATGGTTACGCAGGCAGGCACAAATGCAAATAAAGGATGCCACGCTGCACGGCGGCGTTTTGCTATGAGTGCATGTGTCTGTGAATTCGTCCCGATTGTGATCGCTTTCAAATGCTTTTCCATGCAAGAAAAATTCTTTGTAGTACTCCTGAAAGAAATCCCGATCAAATATCCGTAAACAAGTCAAAGACAGTATTTCGTATTCAGATATTGAGAGTTTATCTCAGTTGCTTTTATGCACGCTCGCGGGTAGGAGGAGGGTGCTCGATTGAAATCTGCTGGGAGAATTTCAATTTTAATAATGTGGAGCATTTTCAAGTGGCAAGTAAAACACAATCTCGTGGAAAAACTCAAAAATGTTGATTGCTTTTTGATGGTTCTGTGTTTTTGATCGATTTTTTATACTTTCAATTGAAAATTTCTAGAGATTGAATTTTTGTTTTCACTTTATAAATTAATTATTAATTAAATTTGATTGTTAATTGTGTTTAAGTTCATTATTTAATACGGATATTTTCAGTACCAAACCGAACAGTGCTTCATTTAAATTATTGTTATTAAGTGCTATCAAAGAAATATTTTGAGTATTTTTATTAATTTTAAATTTAACTTGAGGGCAGTTTCCACCAAGAATATTCTCCGGAAATTAAATTTAAGTCAAATAATTTGTAGAGTACAGATTAAAGCAGTACCTACAGTGTTTTATTTTTAATTTTAAACTAAATATTTTCAAGAGAATCCAGAATAATCAGTTTCTTCCACTCGCAAGAATTTTTTGCATAAATTAAGATTTTTAAATAAAATTCAATTTGTTTTCTTTTTTTGCGTGGATTTCAAAATATTTCTGAAAAGAATGCAGTTTCACTCGAACTATGAAAGTTCCACCATTGGGAAGGATCGTCCGTTGAGACTCGTTCAATCATGTTTTTTTTTTGTTTTTTTTTAATTCATCTTATACTTTCAAGTGTCTCAGAATCCTCGAAAGGATGCTTTAAAAAAATTTTCATTTGATTCATCGTTGGGAAAAAATCTCCCACAACAGCGTCCACTTTGTATGCAGTGATGGTGCAAAGAATCCTCTAGGGGGGATGGGACGCAGTTTCGTGAGGCAAAATTCTTGTGCAAAGTTTGAAGCAATTTCAGTCCATTAAGAAGTGTTAATAGAAAAAATGAAAAACGATAGTGTTACAAAACGGTGAAAAAAGCTTAATAAAAATGTATAAAAATCTATGTATGAATGTGTGATAAAACAACAACAAAAAATTTATATATAAGTATATACTACATATATATTTTTATATATAAATAAAATGATGGCGTTTGGCGATACAAAAAATGGATTTTATGTGATTCTTTTAAGCAAACAGACCTGGCTTTGATCGAGACCACTTTTCCACCGACCGGCATATTTTCCTTGACGTAAATCGGCCCATAGACGTTGTGATCCCAGACAGGTGGATTATTCGCCCTATCAACAACATCGATTTGTACTTCAACTGTACGTGACAAGGGTGGATACCCCTTGTCTTGGGCCATTGCTTCTAATTTGTATGTTTCACGCTGTGTTGAACAAGGAGTTGGATACCGGAGATTTGGTGGTGTCGTGTGCAAAACAGTTGGCAGGCAATAATAGTAGAGTAGTAGTAGTAGTAGTAGTAGTAGTAGTTAAATTTTCGATGTTAATTGCCGGAATATTTTGTCCAAGACCCAAATAAGGCGGTGTTGATGTTTTAATGCCGGATGATTTCCATGCACACGCAAGTCACATTCACACACACCGGATGCGATATTTTCAGTTCAGTATTCGGGAAAAAAATTGCAAAAAACAAATTCGACACTGAATTATCAAATGTTATCACAAAATAATGCAAAAAAGAATTTTGATTTTCGTTCAGGTTTAAAATTAAAATTATTCCCGATATCCGATTAAAAACATATTTTTTTCTATATTTTTGTTTTTTCATTTTCTTAAAATTTCTATTTTAAATAATAAACTGTTAATTAAAAAGAACAATGTTAGAGGGAAAAAGGACTCGTCTCAAAAAATAAATCAAAATTCATAAACATCAATATCACACATCATCCGTAAACAATTTCCAAAACGAAAAAAAAGGTAGACAGAATAATTCTTATTATTTTGCATTGCTTCGAGGCTGTTGTGCAGTGTCGGTGGCTTCCTCGATCCTAGCCATAGTATGACTACAGAAGGAGCTCTCTTCAAGCTTACGTGAGGCTGCTTTTAGACAAAAATAATTCCTCAAATATGCATTTCGCTTATACAAACAAACTGTTAGTAACTCTAGCGCTACAAGATCGCGAGCTCAACTCTAGCGTAAGGTCCTTAGCCGTGATGCGAAACAAGATTTTTAGTATTCCTTTTTGCACGAATTTCGCATGACTCGTAAATATTGAATTAAATTGTGTCGTCCAAATTGGGAAATAAAGGATGCATGAGGATTAACGTTTTTATCCACTTCACTGAAACCGTAATGGGAAAGAAACGCCT
This sequence comes from Leptogaster cylindrica, assembly GCA_963082835.1. Taxonomy (NCBI): domain Eukaryota; kingdom Metazoa; phylum Arthropoda; class Insecta; order Diptera; family Asilidae; genus Leptogaster; species Leptogaster cylindrica. The sequence goes on along the minus strand of OY720105.1, from coordinate 20,939,131 downwards.
GTTTCAACAAAAACAAACAAATGATAGAGTGCAATCAATGGCAAGGACGATAACCCAAATCGTTAAACTGATATATCATATTATGTATGTCCGGAGAATTCAGTTGTGCGGGAATTTATTATTGATTTCCGCGGAGTGACACTCTCCGCAAATCTATGGCATTTTCATAATTATAGGTTGCTTTTGCTGGTCGCACATCAGCTGCAGCAGTCCTTGTCCGCGATGTGTCAAGGAGATAGCTTCGGAATGTGTGTGATGCAAGTTGCTTTTTTTCATGAATGGTAAAATTTCATAGAAGAAAAAACACAATGGAACACATTTCCATTACCTTCAGTTAAAGCAAAACTTAATTTATAGAGAATTTAAATTTAGAATTCAAATTTAGATAAAATGAGTTGCTAGAAATTCCAGCCCTTTGAAAAAGTTTTAAATTTTTTTACGCAGAATTTCTGGCTCTCAAGGAATCAAGGTAAAAGATGATACCATCCTTAAAAGTGAACATATTAAATATATTATTTAAAGGATAATGATCGAGCAAAGAAATTGAAAAAAAAATTAGTACAAGCGAATTGTTATAAACAAGAAGAGTTAAAAAACGCGTAAAAAATTCGACAGGATATTGAACCTAGAAAACTGGCCCGGAAATAACCGAATCGAATTTTCCGTAATCATCTTTGTATATATTTAAGAACTTAATTCGAGTAAAGTGCTTAAAAGTGCACGGAGGACATCCTTTTTCGATGGTGTTTTAAATACACTAAAATATATATAAATAGTTCACCATTTAAGCGAAAGTCTATCCATGTATTCCCTTAAAATCTCTCGTCCTTTGAGTTAAGTTATTCCCGCTTTATCCTCTTTTACTTATGGTTGAATGAACTTCAATCGGGGACTTTTACTCCCGGGTAAAGTTAATAATCCTTGCTTACACAACGATTGTTGCAATAAATTTTCCAAGGGGGAGTGGGAACGGCCGGAAATAATCCCTTCAGTGCAAAAAGCAAATTAATCCGAAAATTATAAGGACCCTTTCCGACATGCAGGTCAAGTAACCGGCATGTAAGATGAGAGGCGGGAGCTGAACCATTTTCGGAGTGAATCCTTTTCGATATACGGCAAAGTAAGTCTCCAGGAGCAGCTCCCCGGGAATCGTAAGAATGTAATCTTTCCATTATCGTTCTTAGAGTGGACTTGCTTGAAATTCACGCCATTCAGGCAGGAAGATTTGCATATAACACACTCGAAACATTCCGGACAGGGAAATTCTGGAACATCGTCCAAGGAGCAGGGTGGATTCACCAGAATTGCAAGCACTGCCGGAATTTAGGTAGTTGCCTGTTGACCTGAGGAGCTCATCCTGCTCCTCTTTGTGCAGTCTGGTTCATGTTATTTATGAAACTATGTTGTCATCAATTACTGCTTATCTCTGAATCCTTGTTCGATTGCAAACGCATCGGACAGTAGTGTGCCTTGTTTCTTGGATGTTCATTAAGATGACTCTTGGAGCCTGTTATATACGCTCCCCAGTGGAATGCATTGCAGACAAAATTTCTTCCACCATGCAAATAGGACGCCTGCATCTGTTGTGCTGATGTCCTGTAAGCTAACAGGATCGAATTGTTTATAGTCCTCCAGATGTATTAATTAAGTAGAAATTCCTCGGCTGCAGCACTGCAGACAGAGGGGCACGGAGATGGGCTGCCGGAGGTCATTAAAAAGGAACAAATTTAGTGACAAACATCTTGTTTTGCCGGAAAGGAAATAAGGTATAGATAAGGACTCGAGCGTCATTCTTTAGTGCATCAATCAAAATCCATTGGATGCGGTTGACTTTTTTATATTTTTAAAAGGATTGCTGTTGCCATTGTGTACAAGAATGTAATACAAACGTCGTAGATGAATTTCAAATAGCCAAGTGCAACTAGAAGCAATGAACTCATCCTTAGGGCTGCAGGAAATATTTTCACTGTTGCTCCGTAGAGTCCAGAGGTGTCACTCGAACTGCCATGACAACTTTGACTCAAATAAAGGATATCCTTGGCTGTCTTGGACAGTGTTCCTGCCAGGATCGGTAAACTCGCTGTCACAGAGGTGCATTCATATTATATTAATGCCCGATGCGCACCTCTTCCATGCGGACAGAACGACACGGAACGGTTTTCTGCATTATATTTTTGTGCTTATACGACTTTCAAATTGTCTAGGAGTCGGAAGTGGCGTAACTCTCGATACCCACCACGTTTTTATTGTAAAGGAGTACTTTTATTGTTGATATCACAGAATACTGCACTGTGTATTAAATGAATTAAAAAATGATGTCCATGTATGTGACAGTATTGAGGATTTGTTTAAAAATAGTTTCCTGTTCGTACATCAGTTTAGCGATTGGTTTTCTGTATTACTCTAATGTGACAAGTATCATATAGTAAAAATGAAATAACAAAAGGGTAAAGGGACGCCAAAAACCCTCGAGAATCGACCACACACTTGCGCCAAAGTTGAGCTCTTGAATTAGTAAAGAAAAATAACATACACTGAATAGAGGAATTGTGCGATTAAATAAATCAATAGCATTATTACCTTCTGCTGAGGTAGGTACTTACATTACATTACAAATGTGGGGCTTATGTTTTTCATGATCATTCATGTTATTCATGTAATCGAAAAATCAAAAACACACTCTCGTGAGTCAAAATTCAAAAATTTCTTAAAATAGTAATTATAGCACTGCAGAGTTATAGAAATTTATTCACATGATATTCTCAAATAGTGAATTCACTCTCCCAAATGACATTCTCTCAAATCGCGAGATCTTCTCAGAGATATAGCAAAATTTTACAATTTACTCCATCACAGTGCCAAAGTTGAAAAAATCGAAAACAGATAAAAACAGTATGTATATCCAATGAATTAAATAAATATTGATTAATTGAAGCATTTTTTCAATTATAAAACTGAAATTATAAACTGCAAAAATCGAAAAAATTTTAAACTAAAAAAGTATGTTTTCATCTGCCTTTGCCACTGTGACTTCTTTGAACGGATTGTGAGAGACATCAAGTGAATGGGTTGAGTTATCCGTGGCGCACCACCGAGTTCGTTAACTTACTAAACGCAGCTTATCTATGATACAAACCTTGCCTTAACCGATGTTACAACCGTACCAACAGTGACATTTTCTTTAATGTGAATGGGGCCATAAATGCTCTTGTCCCAAATCGGTGGTTTGTTATTGCGGTCGACGACGTCTAACTCAACGTCCACATCTGCGTAGGACGGTGGTTCACCTTTATCAGAGGCGCGAACCCTAAGGCGGTATCTATCTCGCTGCACGTTTGTTTATCATTTGGAATTCATTTCGGTCATTCAATTTTCATTCGACATTGAGGTTAGGTGGCGATTTTGTAAGAAAAATGAAAGGAAACAAAAGAAATTCGTAAATAAATAAAACAAATGAAATTGTCATCGTGAAAAAATGTCATTCGTTAAATTAGCTAGAATTAATCTATCTGAAAGCTAAAGGCTAAACAAATATATAAATTAAAAACGTAATTGAGATTTTACAGCTTTCTTTCTATGCGGGAAGGACTTGGAAAGGTTTATAACAGGCCGTTTTATAGTTTTGATTAAAGAACGACAATTATTTGCTTTTTAAGGATAAGGGATGATTGTTTTTAGCAATTAACGGCAATTAACTATTTGGATTATTTTAAAAAAAATGATTAATCGAAATCATCTGAAGATGCTTTTCCGAATTTCCCTCAAATTTTTTGGTATATTCTGTAGTTTTCTTATATATCTTCAAATAGTTTACACATTCTTCTATAATATTTGTTTAAATAAAGATAAGAACAAAGAGATTTGTGAGAATGTGAGATACAATCAGAGACGAAATGAATTTATTTATTTGTTGTTAATCAAACAACAATAAATTTAGCGACATAAGCACTTTCATTATTATTTATTATCTTCCACAAAACAATGGAATGCATCTTCCGAGGATCTCATTTCAACAAACTTAAAATTCACAAAGATATGCTAAAATTTATGAATACAAAAATAAAATCAATTTCAACGAAAATAGTCCAAGAAGTTTACCTAAAATTACAAAAGTTAATAAGGTTTTTTTTGTTAAAACTTCTTAATTTATTAAACAAATAATTGATCGAGAGGTATCAATTTTTTGTTTTTGCTTTCAATTTGTTTAACTTGATCACTGTTTATGTTTTTGGGCCTTGGCTACCACAGATATTACGATAATGTCCGAAAGCGATTTACAACAATGCAATGTCTATTGTTGTCCAAGAGCAGTGAGCGATAAGTTTGCAAGCTCTCCGTGAAATAGCGTACTTTTATGTTTTATTTATAGATAATTAAAAGCTACTTACAGGGTAGCATCCCTTTTATTTATTTGTTCCGCAAGTCAATTTTATGCAATTTTAGAAATATTACGATATTATTTCTCTGACATTATTTTACAGTAAAATAAATATAAAAAGGTGCATAGAAAATAACTGAAATTTTTTTAAATTCATTAGTGGCATTTTGCTATTATATTTTGTATGTACTATTTGTGTTAACAATTTTGTCTAAACGGACTTCAGTTTCAAATAAGGTGCCAAAAAGCTTAATAGATTTTAACATAATAAATTCCTTTAGTATTTTAATTGTTTTAACTTTTTTCAATTTTCTAATTTCGATAAACAAAAAAAAGTCTTGAAGGCATCTCCATACAATTACAATATTTTAAAAAATTTTCTTTAGCATTCGTAAAGATCCTAATTTACCACTATTGAATTTTCGTAAATCAAGGTTTAAAAGTCAAAGAAATTTCATGAAAAATAATTCAATTAAACTAAAATGACAAGCAAAATCACACATGCAAACTCACATAACCAAAAATATCGTCAACGTTAAACTGAAATAATCATTTATAATAATCGAATAAGTTTTCAAAAACTTGTCTTGTCCATTATTGGAATAGGTAGGATTATGATTTGCAATGTAGGGATTTAATATAGTTCGTCTATAAAATCGAAAACTGCAGGAACTTATAAAAAATATTACCAAAAATACACAAACTGAGAAATAACTTAGATTTTAAAAAAAAATCGCCATTTTGGTTTGTTATTAAAATTTTATAATCAAATTTCGGCGCTTTATTGATGAGAAACGATGCTCAAAAATTAATTGATCGTTTCTATTTGTTTATGCCCCAAACACTTGTGAAAATGTCACTTTTCAAGGTATCAAATAAAACGGATTGCGTTTTTGCATTTGATTTACAATTCTAAAGTCACCAAAGTTATTAATAAATCCGCCGTATTCGTGTATGCGTTAAAAATATTAGTACAGACGAAACAAAGCGTTGTTAAATTGTTTAACCCAATGAACCAAATGATTTTGTTTCGCCCCAAAATATTTCAACTACCAAAAAAATTTACAATCTAATTTGAAAATATTATTAAGCGGAAGTTTTCTGTTTTTTACAGTGAATAATATTTATGTCCTGGTCACATTCATCATGGTCAGCTGAAATTTCTCAAAAATCACATTCACAAAAATCGTATCAAAAATATCGATGTTTTTCTCGGTGCCTGCAGGTTAGCTGTGTTTTTTACAAAAAATATATATTGATATTCGCAGATTTTTACGCAAAAAAATGTTTACTAACTTGCCGCCCAGAATATCTAAACAAAGTTGCTTTTGGAGTTTGTTTGTTTTGCTTTATTAGAGAAACAAAAAACACACACAAATCTAAGTTTTCTGTTGTACTAAAATATTAAATTAAATTTCAAAACAAATGTTAATTTCTTGAAAATCGTGTAATTTGGAATTGAGTCCAATTAAAAAAAAGATTTGGCGCTAATTGATGTTGTCAAAAAATTTCAAAAAGTTTCCAATTGTAATCGTTATTCAAGCATAGATACAGAAAGACAATGCAAAAAGCTGCTATTGAATGCTGTGAATCAAAATAATGTGTTTTTTACAGGTGTATTAACAAAATTAGTTGTGACATTGCAATGTTTTTAAAATGTCTTCGCAACATTTGTGCATTTCAATTTGTGAATCAGATTAAGTTAGTCTTATATTCCAAAAAAATGTTTTTCAGAACCTTGTGAATTTAAAAAATTCCATTTACATAAAATATATGAATTTGTAAATTTCTGAAAAATTAAACTAGAAGCAAATAATTGGAGACTGATTTTTAGATCAAAATTTTTAAAAATGTACAATGAATGTTGATGTTTAAGCCTTATTGTTGAAGGATCACAGAATTTCAGAATATTTTCCAGTGGATCCAGAATTTTGCAATATATTCAAAATAGTAACAGTTTTTTCAGTAGCAGCTCTTTATACATGATTGTTGATAAAAATTTAAATGATTGCATCAATTAAAATTCGTTCACAAAAAGAAAAACTTGTGCTTGAAACAACAAATTTTAATATTATAAAGTAACTGAGAAGTGAAAATTGTGCGCCATTCAATTATTTCATAACAAATAAAATTGGAAAATCAATTACAAAAAAAGAAAAGTAATCTTATGATGAAGAGAATTTAAATATGCAATGTATATATTATACGAATTATTAATCAACAAATTCTCTTAGCCAACAGAAAATATTAAATAAATAAATTGTGCGCTGAAAGAAACCAAAAAGCAACCTATAAATTTTGTCTCATGAAACAAATGCTGTTTCGCAAGTTAACAACATTTGTTCACCTTCTAGATTTATACCACTATTTTGTTAGCTGTGCTTTTGATGTATCTAGAAATCAAAAGTAAGAATCAAACTTAAATGTAAATATTACTTCTTTTCTTTTTGTACATTTAAATAATTTTCTTTGCGTGAATTTCTGCGGCAGCCATGTTGTTGAGAGAACACACCTAACCTAAAATTTACTATTATAAAGAAATTAATTGTTCTCAGTTATTATTCACCCATCCAAACTCATTCACTCTATTAGCAAGAAAATAAAATAAATTCATCAAACAAATAATAACATTTCAAATGAAATTAAATAAAATTATTGGATTTCATTAGGAATAAAGTAGGAGAATAAATTTTGGAAAGGTACTTACGTCTAGGGGTTTCTTCAGTACGATCCAACCGGACTCTGCTTGAATATCAAAATATTCAAGGTCGTTCGGATTGTAAGGAGCACTAAGACTGTAAATAATAGCACCGTTATTATCGGCGTCCTCATCGGACGCAGATACTCTCAGTATATTTGTACCAATGCTTGCGTCCTGTTTTACATTTTCAACATATTTCTGAAATTGAAATAGGAATGTCAATTCAACAAATTCAATGAAAATATGTCCTTTTTCACCTGTCGATCGAAGAGTGGAGGATTGTCATTTACATCGGTGATTTCAACTGTAAAGGAGCAGACCCCTTCCAAGCTGGGCTCACCCTGGTCAGTGGCCTTAACAGTTACTGACACAAATTTTCCATCATCCCCTTCCCGATCGAAAACTTTGTTTGTCGACACTTCTCCAGTTTCTTCGTCCACCGTGAACTTTGTACCCTTCTGATTCGGTTGCTGGACAATTGAATACTTTACCTAAAATCCGAAAAATATGCTTTATAATACAGAATTTGTTTTAAATGATACACAGAATGGAAAAATACAAATTTTCTAATCTCAATTAAGATGAAATATTTTTAATTTCATAAATGTAATCAACAGTTTCGAATGCAACCAAATTAATCTCCGCTGCTTCCTTTTTCTAGTTGGGGAAAGTATTTAAAAACAACCAATTCATTTTGGAATATTCGTTTAAATATCCTACAAAGAGAGATTGTAAGCCATGGAACTTTGAAGGAATTCAAATTGTGAATTCAGGAGTAAACAAATTCAAATTTTTCATCTAAAAGGAAGGGTAAATTAAATTGCCTGAAATTCTAAGAACTGAAATTAATCAGACGTAAAACACTTCTCCATGATCGGCATTTGAGCTTGAGCCCTTCTAGTCGCTGTGCTTTTACTTTTAAGGTTTTCATCCCAATCTGATTTTCTCGGAACGCAAATTGAAATTGAAATATGCAAAAGCACAAAAACGCTAAATGCCGACCTAATTACAGCAAATAATGTAAAACATCTTGAATCTTTGAACTGGAAATCCAGCACGAATTTATTAAATTCAGGACGATATCGTTAATGGGGAGTAAATGACGTCGAACGGTCGAAGACGATCCTCACCTGTCCATTGACGCCTTTGTCCTCATCTGTGGCCTGTACTTTTATGACAGGACTTCCGTTGGGGGCACCTTCTTCGACCTTGGGGTAGTAAGTGCTGCAGTCCTTGAAGACGGGCTTGTTGTCATTGACATCTGTGATGAAGACGACGACAACCGCAGTCGAGGTGTGAATCGTTTGGTCACCATTTACGCAACAGGATCCGTCGTCCAAGGCCGTCACATTCAACTCGTACTTGTCCCGGTCAAGAGAAATCGCCTTGTTGTGCAGCCGAATAACACCGGTTATGTCCTCGATGACGAACTGACCGGAACTGGTACCGCCGCCCACGAATCCAAAGCGGACATTGTCACCGTCCTTGTCCGAGGCAACCACTGTTGTCACCAGGGTGTTGGGACCAGCATTTTCGTCCACATTGGGGGTGTACACCTGTTGGGAGAACTTAGGCTCCTCGTCGTTCTTGTTCTTCGTATAAACGCGGACTGTTGCGGTGCCACTTTTGGAGGGCTCCCCCTTGTCCTTGGCCGTCACTATGAATTCGTAGTAGGCGTTGTTATTGTCCGCATCCAATTGCTTATTATTAACAATTATCCCATTTGAGTCTACGGCAAAGTGATCATCCGACACAAGGTACTCAATTTCAGCATTGGCACCCGAATCCGAGTCCATGGCCTTCACTTTAAGGATACTCGTTCCAAGCGGGATGTCCTCGTCTACGTTGTGGGCCTGGTAATCAGGAAGCTCAAACTTGGGAGCGTTGTCATTCACATCTGTGACGCGGATAGTTAACTGAAAAGAAAATTAATTTAGCTGTGCCCCAGAATTCGTAAGAGACGTCCACGCCCTACCTCGACAGACGTAGAAAAGCCTCCGGAGTCCTCGGTTGCCGTGACAACTAAAGAGTAAACGTGAGGCTGCCGCAAATCCTCAAAATCCAATTCCTTCGCCAACTTCACAATGCCAGACGACGGGCCGATGTTGAACGTGCCCGCACCTTGTCCTTGCGCTTTTAGCGTGTATCGAATCTCCCGATCCGCAAATGATTTCGCCTTCACCGAGATAATGCTGAAAGAAATTACAAAAACACAATGTTATTGTTAAGGATGAAATCTTCCTTCCTTTCTGCATAATTCAATTTAAGCTCGCGGCCGTTGTGTAGCGCACTGATTGTGGGGCACATGTGCGCCGTTAGTGTTAGATTACAATTTGAAAAGCGTTTTAATAAATATTGCATTGCGGAATATTGGAGCCAAATTGAATATTCCCAAGTCAAAGACTCTGCCTCGCAGGAAAGCATCCTTTTTGTGAGTATTATTTGCACGTGCCCACCAAAAGTTACCATGAATGACTAAACTCGAGAAACATCAAGAGTTTCGGTATAAAATTTAAATTATTGATTATCTCGGGATATTTTTGACTTAATTTGTTTTTCCTTTTTATAACATTGCAAAGCACGAAAATACTTGAATTTTTTTCAAAATTATCGGAAAATTAATGCTCGAAAAATGATTTACAATATCCAAATATATGTGTTTGTATCAGAAACTTTATAAAGCATTTATAAAAAGTTTTTCACATGATTTCGTAAACGAGTTCACGGGTCACAGTGATTCAACAAAAGCAGAAAACATAACTTCGGGAGAACAATCAGGAGAACTTGAAGCCAGAGCTAAATTTAACTTCGCACCCCAGCAAGGAAACTGCCGATTTGAAAGGACTTTTTGAAGTATAGGTACGCCAGAACATTTAATGATTCTCGTCGACATGGTTACTTCAGAAGTATATATTTTGTGTATTGATGCTTGGAAATAATTACACTGACATTATTTGAGTTTGCTATGAAAATCAATATACATAATCTCATTAAGGATCAGATTGAAGCATTATTAAAAAAGAACACATTGAAACACTTACTCTGAGTCTTTCTTCTGGTTTTCAGGAATTTCAGCTTCATAACTAGGCATATAAAATTGTGGTGCTCGTTTTCCGCCAACGATTGACAGTCTTTCTTCTGGAGTACTTTGGAATCGGCGATCGTCAACCTTTCCATTTTGATCCTCGGCCTTCACATATAAAACATATTCCATATCGAGCTGGAAGAGATCCGTGCCGCGAGTTCTCACAACTCCAGATCGTTCGTCCACTTCGAATCTGCCTCCAGTGCGATCGCGTACGATGAAGTAATGAATGTTGTGATCTGTGTCAGGATCTCTGGCTTGCAGTGTAAAAACAGGCGTATTCGGCGGAGCGTTCAATTGCACAACTGCTTGCATTGGCAGTGGTCGATTTATAAAATAGGGTGGTTCATCGTTAATATCTTTTACGTGGATTATAACTCTTTGATTGTCGGTGTATTTTAGGCCTGCTGTAATTAAAACAAATAACGATTATTAAGTTTATTTACTAAATATTAAATCCAATACAAAATAAAGTGAAACAATTTTCGAGAGATGATGACACTCTGAGGATATTTTGTAATATAACTAAAGTTCTCAAGGATTAAATACCAATATGTTCGGGCTATCAAACTAAAAAGGAATGTTCAGGAAGAACTAAGCTGTGGAAATTTCCGAAATCACAGGATAATTTCGAAGTTACTTCATCTTAGTTGTGCATATTTTACATCTACACGTACAAACTTCGTCCATGTTTCGTCGTTACTTATCATTATCGGTACCTAAACTTTGCCTCTAATTAATAACTCTTTAGTTATTGCTACCAAATTCTCCAAATTCAACCCCATGTTTTACAGTTAAAATATTCATTTCCACTTACACTGAGCTGCTCCGACAAGAAATTTTGGCAGATACGAGTTCAACTCAATTCCCCGACAATAACTTCTTGCTTACAGGATTTATTTAAGGACATGTGAACATGAACACAAATTTGAATTTATAACGTAATTTACAAAACAACCCAGATGAACTCAAGGACAATGCATTGTTGTAGCCGAAACACTCGTGTTAACAACAGTACACCTACATCTACCACCCTCCCCACTCCTTCACTGTGATCATCACCTTCTATATGCATGGACAATATCCTCCTCTAACAACCCTTACTGGAAAAAGGTTTGCGCGGTGCACCAACGCTGCGAAATATTTGTTTACATTTGCCACAAAAGGTTAGTTTTGTGTTTAACTTTTATTTCACCAATTTTATAGAAGCTTTCAAGCATGTTAAATAATTCATGACGGAAGCATTAAGCAAATGCTTTGTATTCTGCAGGGACTTGGAACAGGTGAGCTTCTTGGCTAACGGCCACCTTCAAGACAGGATAACGGTTTTTAAAATTGCAGCAAAGTGATCGTGTTAAAAATTCATAAAATATAAAGGTTTCACACTTCCAAGGAATGTCTTGTCTTAATGTGTTGAAATAGGGATCTGCCTGTGGGAATTCCTAATTAAGTTATTAATATGAAAAAAATATTTAAAACAATTGCGGTCATAGACAGCAGCTACAACAACATCGAGGTTTAACGTTCAACGCTTATAGCAAGAAATAATGAGTAAGGTAGTTCAACTCGGTTAAAGAGTTTACTGAATTTAGTATTATTGAATTTACTGAGAAAAAGTTTCTCGGCTCTTCTTTATTGTTTTTAATGCTTATGTAAACAAAATGGATTTTTGTCTAGCAATTAAATTTATATAATACATACCAGTACCAGTGTATCTTTTGCTATATCGAACTGTATGAAAATGGCGAGTACAATTTACAATACGTTTATATTAATGAAGTAGTTTTCGGTTGATGAGAGCTCATAAAATAGCTGAAGGCATGAATAAAATTATCCTGGTTTTCATGGAGCGAATTAAAATTTTACTCTGCAACTTCGATGGACGACTCCGCGTGGATGAAGAGAGGTCTATATTTCTTCCTTCCATTTAATAAATCGCTGCTAAAAGAGTGAGTTATTTTCAGATTACGCCGTTTATAACAATATCATTATGCATGAGAGAACGTTTCCATTCAATTTTTGGTTCAGCACTAACAACAACAACATTGTGAGCAACAACAATGAAAATTTCAGCACCGAACGACTCATTTACATTTGCCAAATTATTGCTTATATACTTTTACATAAGCGTAGGTACATATGACATGAAATTCGCTACTTTGAAATTGCGTGCTGTAAATATATTTTTTTTTACATATAAAAAAAACCTAATACTTGCAGCACTTCGTCTTTTGTGAAGCATAAAGAAAGTCTGACATTTGAAATGGGGAAACTCCCTATAAGGATAATATACAGCAGAGCACAGCATGCTGCCGAATTGTGATTTTAATCGAAATCCTAAAAGTAAGCAAAAACTTCCAATAGGGAAACGGAAGTCCTTACTACGACAACTGTGATGAAAGAGTCCTCGTAAAAGGGAACTCGAAAATTGAAGTTCTTTAGCAAGATGCACACTTCTCATTCATTTGGAGCGAACTCAAGGAACGATCTAAATTCACAAAACAAACAATCGATCCTGGCCTGTGCAACACCAAGCGAAATGAAAAGGATTTGATGTATAGAAGAGAAGTGCTTGATACCGAAGGAAGAAACCTCATTGATGCATAAGTGGAAATAGAGGAGATAGAAAAAAAGGATCGCATTGAAAGTCCCCTTAATCGCTTCAGCAGACAGGATACTGATAGATATCTCAACGTTATTCGAATTCCTTACAGTGTTTGATCTCGTACCGTTAAAATTATCTTATCTTCGGCATCCTTTCCACCTGACACGCACATTATTGAAATCTTCCTTTCTCTTACTGAAATGAAATGAGGATATTCCTTATAATAACGAGTCATATGGAGAAATTTTTGCATTTGCATTCTCCCTAATAGATTACTTTCCTTTGTCAGCACATTTATCCTTCTCTTGTTGTAAATCTTTGAGCCTTGTAATTTGTATAGGATGTTCGCAGGACGACATTAAGTTAGTCGTCAGTTGAGACGGTAACTCACGGAATTGTTTCCTTTGTAATAATTGATTGAAAACTAGAAAACTCAAGTAGTGCACCGGGAAAGAATGGAGGATATACTTTTTGAAAAAACAAGTTTTCATTTTATTTCTTAGAGGGGCAACCCTCACGGTAGGTACTGCAACCAAAAGATTGGTCTATTGTGCTCAACATATTCACCCGAATTCAACAAACTTGAGAAGAATGCGTGTTTATGTTTATTTAAAATGTTTCTTTTATTTGATTTTTTTAAAATTCGCATAAAAGTAATAGTTTTTCTATAGAATTCTCTAAGGACACAAGTTTTTTTATAGCACTTGAAAAAGAATATATATATTGAATTCCTGTTTGAGTGTGAGATGACCATCAAGATCCTTTGATTTGTTTCTGAATTGGACTGAACCTGCTCTCGCTATTGATCGACAACTTCTTGTTAATATTCGCTGTTGTTTTAATTATTTCTCCTTCACCCATTAAAACTTAACGCTCTAATTTGAATGGAATTGCAAAATGATTAAATGGATTATGGAAGCACAAATGTTGAGATATGACTCGCTGCATAGTGCACAACAGCACAAACCATACAAATTATACTAAGTACACTCAACTCATTACAGGCTCATAACCAACCCTTACCTACATCCTATGGCAGTCATCGGGTTGATCAATGCTAATGAAAGGAGCTTCAATTGGACCGCAATCGACTTTCGGGGTGTACACCAAATGCAAATGACGACTCAAAACGATTACGAGGCTGTTGATTGCTTTCTGACACTATTCCCGGAATTAACTCTACATAACACGTCGTGACGTCGCCCTACAGCAACCCCTTCCCCCCATACGCACTTTCCACTCTCAGCTTTTTCGTTCTTTGGCAGTGGCCGTTTGCTTTTTCTCCAATTAGTTGCTGCTTGCATGTGAAGTACTAAACACAACGCTTACATTTTATGTGCTCCTTAATTGATTAATAGATTGTCATAACTTTGCCATCATTCCTGAAATATTTCTCTTCATGTCGTAAAAAAACAACAAACCCCACATCCTTTCGTACATATAGCAAGGGGAACGCTGATGTAATTAGATGAAGATGAAGTTTATATAAGACGAACACTGGAAACATTTTCCCGGGTAATTAAAAGAAAATTTCTTCCTTTCCATAATGTTTATTTTGTTTCATTGTTTCAAATTTGTGCTGGCGCAGTCTATTCGTGCACAAAGATGGATTGCATTACGGAAATTGTATTTATGAACTGTAGTATATTGTTACTTAATTATTTCAGAGCATAACCCGATCTTCAGAACGTTTTACATTAATTTTATTTCAATCTGTCAAAAGTGACATGTTCACTTGATTCGGGAAATAAGAACAAGATTCGACGAATCATTCAGCTTTATTAAATTTTTGAATCTATAATTTCAGTGGTGATTCTAAAATTGATTTCCATATTTTTTTGTATCTTAAAGGCACAAATTTATGTAAATTTTTAGTTGAACAATTTTCCTCAAAAGTATAACAAAAGTTCCTTTGACCATGCCTGATACAGCAATGGCTGCCGGATGAGTATTTCGAAACTAATAAGAGTCATCTTTTCCTCATCAATAAACAATAACAGAATTATTCATAGCCATCGACGTAGAATACAAATAAAGGCTTTGGGCTAAATCGATGGCGGATTAAGGATAGCATCCCAATAAACTTCCTTTGCAGCACAATCAATTTATAATCTTCCCAGAAAATGGATTTATGAAATAGAATGTCTGTGCTGAAGGATGTTCTCTTTTCAGAGCACACAATTTGTTTTATTCAAATTATAGTAGATCGAATTTCGGTTTTGTTATTTGATTAATATAAACAAAGTTGTCCAATAAGGGTCTACAAGATTCAATACCCTAAAATCGACTCTTCTTAATTCCACATTTTACTTTTTCAGCATGAGTTTTTTATTACAGTATTTTATTTTTAAGAATATATACATGTATTGAAATTTCTTGAGGTTCATGATAATATTATTTCCTTCGTCAAACCACTAGACCGAATTACTTCGACAATATGTACTTGATGAAAATGGAAAACGCCAATTCAATCTTCACTTTCGGAAACGAACTTCCTCACGTTCCAATACCCGCTGCAGCAAGTGCATCTCTCGAATATATTAATCTTCATAACCCAGAAAATTCTCGTGTTGGGAAGCATTTATTCCTGCTCCACTTATGATCTGTACCAACAGAACCGTCAGTTGAGCACTGCACATCCGTCTTGCATGTAGGAATAAAATTGGAAACAGTTGATCAATAATGTAAGGGTTGCAATGTAAATACGGTGGCGACGAAATTGAATTGGACTCCATCGGTGCATTTCGTCTTTAATCGAGATCAGTGCGTCCAGGTGAGCCAAATCCAATTTGAGGGGAGGGAGCATTTTTCTCATTAAAGTGTGCATAATCGAGTTCTGGGTGGAAATAGAACTAGGGAATTTGATCCGATGTGGATTATTGTAATCTCAGGCGGATTTACCTAGATTCACAGTCCGTGCGATCTGCACTGTAGACCACAATCAGTGACAGGTGAAATTTTACAGTTGCACGGAAGTTGGAATGCAGCAGCATGAACCATCTTCGGTGCATTTAGCGAGCGGCCTGTGTGCGACAAAGTCTGCAGATTCAACACTGTGTCTGGATGAAACTTAATCGTGGCTGGGTTTGAATGGGGCTGCAGCGCGGAAACCAAAGATATCCAGCAAGTGGCTCCCGATTGTTTCCCCCTTACAGTAGTATCGCATTTCCAGAATGCCTACACTTTGGAGTCCCAAATGCTCGCAAGTGATCATAATAAATTCCGAAAATTACTGCCAGTTACTCGAAACTGTGGAACTTTCGAAGTGATGGCATTGTTTTATTGCTCAGCCCAACAACTTCAGTGAACGACGAAAACCGTTTGCCGCAATCACTCCCCCGCGCCAAGTAAAACTTCCTCAGTGGGGGGTAGTAAAAAGAGCAAAGCAATTAACAGGCGCGATCAATAAAGTTCTCAAATTTTCGTATACCTTTTGCAAGCGAAGCGAAGTTTGTTTGTGTCAAGCCATTTCCAGCATGCACCGCAGTCGGTATCGATTCCCTGGCGGGCGGCTTCCGCTGTTTGCACACCCTGCACGGGGCTTATTTAAAATAATTATGAGCTCCTTCGATGTTTGCCCGGGGTAACTAAAACTCAGTTTGGTGGTGGGTGAATTCGCAGCAGTGAATTTTTCATTGCATGGAATTTCATTGGTTCGATGCGAAAGGGGTAAAAACGCCAGTCGAGTGGAATTAAATGCCTTCAAATGGTAATTATTATTGGCATGTTTGCCATGCCGGAAATGTACAATATTCATGGTCAAAATCCACCCGCGCCCCCCAGCGCCAAGGCAGATCTGTTGCCACAAGTTCGAGCACTTTGGGGAATTGTACCAGGAGCAATTCATCATATGTTGGAAATACTCTATTTTGAAATGTGTGCCATGCCTCGAGTTGAATCCTTCAAAGTAATAAATAGAACATATTTCTTCATAAGAGGATTCTTAAAATTCGGATATACCAGCTTTTCCCAGCGTGTTTTCTCCTGCGTTTTCCATTTTTTTTTTTTTTTCGTATTCCAATGTACTCCAATTAATCCGGTACTCAAGCAATTTTCAAGCGCAACATTGTCTTTTGTGAATTTCCCAAACGCACCACCGACATTATGCTTTCACCACGTCCCGCGGCTGAAGCTTTGTACACTATCTGAGCTTGAACTCGATCTCGTAATTAAAACTGATTGACACTTTTGAAAATATTTTTCCCAGTTTCATATTTTCATGCTTTTCTCGGAGGCACTCGCGAAGTTAAACACGCAAACAATGTGCGCGGGAGTTTCACGGTATTGATTTTGAGGATCAGTTGATTATTTCCAGGGCTATGCGTCGATGCAAACTGGTTAATTATTCAACAACTTCGAGAAAAGCCATCAAAATAATTAAACTAGGTCAATGTTGCAGTGATTCGCGAGGAATTGTTCAGTTTCGATTGGGCAAATTTGGAAAAACTTTCTTTAGCATAAAGTGCAACAAAGTTATTCTGCTTTTTAGTTCTAATAAATTTCTAAATTTTCGGTAAATTTTTAAGTACTTCTACAATATATTAATTTTTATTATTTTTCTTTCGTTTTCGAGTTTTGGAATCATTTCAACTATTTTCCTGACTAAAACTTTATTGGTAAATAGTTGTTTGCTGCAATAAATTGAACAGTTTTCTGAGTTCATTTAATATTCACATTTACCCTCCATTATTCCAGGTCATCACCTTGAACCCTCTTTCTGCCATAAATTAAATTTATCGCCATTTTTCAACCCCTTGATGCCTCATATAATTTAATATTCTGTGTGAATATGAAAGTAGAACTAGTAAAAAAGCAATTGGTCACACCAATTACGTTATACCCTAGATGTAGAAAGATATAGTCATTCTATGTAAAAATCCACGTTTACCACTCTAAAACTGCCAGAGTTTTCTTCCGTTTCTATAATTTTAATATCGTGTAAAAAAAGACCGTGTTAAAAAATGTCTGCCAAATAATTTATTTTAATCCGTATTTATAACAATATTTAATGAAAAAACTAAAATTGTAAACATTCAATAAACAAAATCAACATTATTGTTTAAAAACCATTCAGGCTTATATGGCAACACTAAGAAGAAATTCCCGATTTTGCTCATCTCCGAACTTGACCTTACAATTTACCAAATTTCAAGTCTCTAGCTACAAGCATTCTGGAGTTATCGTCTGGACAGACAACAAACAGACGGACATTCAAAAAACGGTTTCTTTCCACTTCCCAATCATGAACATTATAATTCTTTTTTTCTATCACCATTATTTCTTGGCGTTGCAAACGTTGTGTTTACTCAAAACTAATATATACCCTATCTCTAGAATCTAGGGTATAAAAATTATCTAAAAATTTCAATATTTCGAAAAGTTTCCATAATTTGACGTCAAGATTTAATAATTACTTTTTAAAAAGTATTTATATTAAAATGGAGTTGGTAGGTAAATGGTTTTACGAAATCCGGTTACTAGTATTGTCTGGTTAATTCGATTAGCATTTTCCTTTGTGGAAAGATGCCAAGGCACTGGCACCTCATACCTAAAAAAAATCGAAACTTAAAACGCAATATCTTCACATAAGGGAAGTTGCTTCTGCAGAGTCAGCGTATGCGGTTTCATGTCGAACATGGTTCGTTTACGTTGGTAATTACGTTCACATAGAAAATCAACCCTTATCGTCGTCGCAACTCTTTTGAAGCAGTTAATATAGAGTCTAGCTCTGAGCTTGAATGTAAGTGAAATGCACTTGCAAAAGCTGCAATTAACCTGGCTGTGTGCACTTTAAGAACAGAACTTTTAATAGGACTTACAAAATTATTCCTATGTTTGTCATCCCCAGAAGGAGCGTGTGACAAGACAAGAAACCGCCCTTTGTAACTTATAAAAACTGTTGTTCACGGCGCATATTCGTTGCAAAGGGTACAGGGCGAAATATCTCCAACGAATATTCACACCTCACCTGAACAATCTGCAGTCGTCTTATCAAAGAAAAGACATCATTAGTAATGAAACAAAGAAGAAAAGTGCCGTTCTTTATAGATGGGGACACGGCACTTTACACCCATTAAAAAATCCTTGTAGTAACGCAACAGAAAGCCTCTGGATAATCCCAGGTCAGGGGAAGATTTTCCAGATTCCATTCAAAATTACCAACGTTCGTCGAACTTAAGACAAATATAAGCGCAATTTGTCAGTGACATTTAAGCGTACATCCATGTAACAAAGGAATCCTGTACAACAATGTGAAGCTATTTTCAAATCCTTCGCGAGACATGTTAATACCCTCTACTTATAGCCCTCGTATTTGCGCGAACCCTTTGCCACAATTTTAAAAGAAGGGATTCATCCTTTATAGGTTTTTTAATATACTGGAAGTAATTATGCACCCCTTGGAGTTGTCCCAGAATACTTTTCAACAACCACCCACATCTACACTTCAGTGAGCCTCGGAAAAGTTCGACTCTCAGACACCACCCCAACAAATAGAAGTCGTGGAGAACAGACTACACCATGCTGCAGTTCAAATGTCAGACAAAATCCTATTTTTCAAAGTGTTGATGTTCCAATGAAAAACGAAAGAGGGTTGTCTGCTCCTTTTCGTAAGTGGAAATTAAAAATGCCGACGAAGAAAGACAGTTCGACAATTGACGACTTCACGAAAAGAACTGGGTGGGTGCACTACCTTGAAGTGATTTTCCACACTCCATGCGCACTATTATTTTGCAGGTGCGTTCGACATCTTCGGTGGATAACCTAATTACACTGACTGAGTGAAGGCTACACATTTAATAAATAAAGCACACTTCAATTATTTTTGTGTCAACACATGTAATGCAGATTCAGTTCAGCAGTTTGAAGGTTTCTAGACAGGCTTAGAAATTATAGAATTTTTTCATGTGGCGGGGGTGAAGGTTCTTGTGTCTGTGTTTTTATTCGCGTAATGTTCATCGTCACGAGAGTCACGGATACTAAATGTCAAACCTGATTTCTTACGCAAGCCTTCCCAACTCTCCATGGGATTCTTTTATAGCAACCTATTTGAATTGCTGTCGAAAATTGTCCAACTGACATACTCAAATATCGATAAACATTCTGTAAAGAGGGCTGCGGCCATATTGACAGAAAGTGTAATTACATATATATTAAAAAATAAAGCAATCAATAAAATGGCACCAAGCGAGTTAAATTTTCATCACTTAATGCAGATACTGACATAAATAATGAGTACGCATAAATTTTCCCCTGAAATTCTGACACACAAAAACAATTCTCTACATCTCATCTGGAAAAAAAAATTAATCATTTTTGTGTTAATTTGAATATTACCAAGAAAATGTTTATATTCCAAATGGTTTTTCATCAATTCCGCTTGTTTCTTGGAATTAAAACATGAATTCCATAATTTATAGCTGACATCCTCCAGTTCCATAACAACCCAACCGGCCCCAGATATGCCCCGCTATAAACCACCGACAGCAGCCATCAATCAGTTGCATAAA
Source organism: Leptogaster cylindrica (assembly GCA_963082835.1). Classification (NCBI taxonomy): domain Eukaryota; kingdom Metazoa; phylum Arthropoda; class Insecta; order Diptera; family Asilidae; genus Leptogaster; species Leptogaster cylindrica. The sequence goes on along the minus strand of OY720105.1, from coordinate 20,918,854 downwards.
AATATACCTACAAGTGTCCCTTAATTTTTATTACGTAATAAATTTACCCGCTGAATACGTGTATGTAAGCAGTTTACTTTGATTGCAATCAAAGTTGAATCTCTGTACAAAAAAAAAACAACAAGTCAGTGTTTCTCACATGGGGCGGGGGATGGTGGTGTGAACAAAAGTACACCACTTGCGACTTGTTAGAAGTTGCATGCTCAAAGCTCATAACAATAATTCGTGGCTGGTTCATTAACTGGCGGGACTCTAATTATGCTCAACTCTCTACACAGAATAAAAAACAACTCTTTCGTCCGCATTGGAACAAATGGCGACCAACGTTTTCTTCGCGGGAAATGGACACTATGGAACTATGAAACTATGGACACACGGATTTTTGAATGGCACAAATTCGAGATACTGGAAAAATGGATTTTAATGGGATATTGATTGATAAACTGAAGAGCATGGAATACAATAATTGATTTATATCCGCTGGCGAGATGAAGACAGAACTGTAATTCATCTTGATAAAATTGGGATACGCGAACATTGTTCAACTCAGAATCCGTTGGGAATTTTTATAAAATACCAGCTTTTTTTTATTCAGGTCAGAATATAATCCAACATTTATGTTAAAATTCCAAAATCAAAAACAGATCAAAAACGAAAATCAAGAAATTTGATTAAAATTGTAAATTGAATTATTTTCATTGTCTCACGTTTTAAAACTCCATCAAACCGTAACGATATTCTGAGACCACAAAAAGGACCCTAACGACGTTAAAAGTGACGATTTTAATTCACATTTGCATTCAACGCGTATAATGAACTATACATTTTATTGTTAGTGCCCGCTTCATTAAAGCTTTGTCAGGCTTTTTATAGCGACATTATTTTAGATTCTCAAATGGAATCCTTGAGTTACATTAAATATACTACGAGAGGACATCTCTGCGTTGCAATTTATGAAAGTAATAAACCTTGTCGGAGTCCTTTCCCGAGTGTTATGGGCCCGAGAAATACGCTTTGTCTATGAAAAATTTACAGCCGAAGTGCTCTTAAAACAGTGCACAATTGCACCGCATATTTGCACTTGCACAGTTCCAGTAAAATTGTCCACATTATGCTTGGGATGTTGGCAAGAGCCTTGCAACGTGGCCTGGGTTAACGACTCTAGATTGTAACGTGTTCAATTCGTGTTCAAGTGTGCAGTGTCGGTACAGCTCCTAGTTCCCACCCTTCACGGAGTTAATTCTGTGGCTTCCTACCCTCTCAACCGTAATTCAATTAATGCGCTTACTTTCCTCCGATATCGATTTTCCTCGAGTCATGCTCAGCCAACGTGCGTTCGGAACCTTTGTCCGGAAAAGTATTCTGGGCAATTCAATGGCAAACTTCCGACTAATAAAATTTTAAGCACGTATTAAAGTTGGCACAGAATTTGACAAATCCGCTGGATTGCAGAAATTCAAAATTCGGAAAGTGTAGTCCTTGGAAAATGTGCAAATATTCCACAGTAATGAGTCAATTGGGAAGCAATTGCAACACAGTTTTTTTCTAGGATGTCCCGTTTGAGATTAAATGGATTAAAAGTATTATTTCCAACTGCTTAATATTTCAGTAGTATGATGAAAATTCAACAGTTCATTGTTGACAAACAAATCTCAATAACAAAATTTTTTAAAAATATGTTTGGAATGAATTTTTGCAGGTTTTTGCGTCGCATTTGGAACAAATGTCTAAAGTTAGATAAAACTCGTTCTTAAACCAATTTCCGTTTTTTTCTAAATTTAATTAAAAACAATTAAACTCAAAAGGTCAAAGGGAATTACCTTAAAACAAGTCAAGACTAAAATAATGATTTTTCAGTTTGACTTTGCGCAACTGTTTAATTGCTTTTTCCAGGATATTTGAAAAACTTCAGGAACCCTTTTCATCTTTTATGCAATTTCTGCGAAAGGAAAACATTGAAAGATCGTGTTACTTAATGTTGCGCTGTGTCAAAGAAAATTTTCGATGAACAGCATGAGTTTTCTTTAGTCAATACCGCAAATGAAGTTTAACTGTCCACGTGTTTTCACAATCAGAAGTTCATCTTCTGTGAGTCAAGTTTAAAACTCTCTGCTGTACCTAGCTATACTACTTTGTGCACAAAGTTTGCGTTTATAGTTTGAACTAGTTCCTCTGCAATTTAACAGTACTATAATAATAAAGGATTTGGAAAACTTCAAAAAATTGTAATTAAATAGTGGCAAATGAAAGAGCACAATTCGTGGTTATTTCTCAAAGATCAGATGCTTTTACGGAAATAAACTTTCAGGATTAGCTGGTGGTGAAATAAATGAATTATTTATTTGTAGTTTCATAACATTTATAAAGTTGCTGAAGCATCAAAAGCCTGAGCAACAGCAAAGCACCAACTACAGTCGTTGAGAAACAAAAACATCTTAACAATATTTGTGTTAATTACGCTTCCGGTCAAAAAGAATCTTTTTGTTAATTCATCAGCATTTAAATTTCAAAATGGCGATGCAACTAACTTCACTAAAATTCCGCATTGTTTCCGGTACATTTTGAAGCAAATAAACAGCATAATGCATCGCTCCGCATAATGACGGAATATCTGTCGAAATTCCCTTTGTTGAATCTATTTTCAGCTTTCAACCATATTTTACCTGACAGAAAAATGTATTTTCTGTCTAAAATCTTTTCCATCCGCAGACCGCGCTCATGCCATTGGTCAAACCCGACCAACTCGAACGTCCAGGAAAAGGATAACTGTGGAAATTTCATGTCTGCAGACGCACAACCATATTATGTTATTTTAGTTTTTCCGACAGATGAAATAGGATGCCTTGTAATAAATAGTAAAAAGGCTGCTCCATTACCAAATGCTCATTTGAACTGCATACTCTCGTTGCAACGGCACGAATTACTTGCAATGCATGGCGCAAGCTCAGATTGGTCTCTGCTCTGTTTTTCTTTATTTTTCATTTTTTCCCATTGCATTCGTTTCCTTCGGCTGGGATTTCGCCAAGTTATTATAATGGAGAGAACTTCCATTAGAACAAAGATCGTGTCGGACTTACGGATTTTTAAATCATGGAATTTTCATTTTCATTTTTCATTCAGTTTTCCCTTTCCTGTGTTCATTCTGTAACCAAACAATTGCATCTAGATTCAAGAATGTAAAAAAAAAAACTCTGTGAACTATTTATTCTTATATATTACTACTGCCTGGTCCGACTTATGATAATCTGATGTGGTAGACATTGCACCAGCATTCTAGGGATATGTTATTGCATAGGAAAACCGTGTTTGTGATTCTAGGGCTGTTTTCATATCATTTTGTTGCAGTTATTACAAAACAATGTAAAAACATTCTCCAGAAACATGAGATGATTTCATTTCTGGGATACTGTGTTGAAATTAAATAATAAAAACCCGAGCAATAATTATTAAAGGCTAAAAAGGGTCATTGAAACGCCTTAGGTTGGTTACAAAAACAAATCGCAGCGTAGGTACAGAGTTCTAATATGCGAAAGCCAAAATAGAAAAATACATTCTTACATGGGGTAAGATAAGGAAATTGTTTAGCTATTTTTATTTATTATACTTGCTAATGTTTTTGCATTTCAATGACATGTATGAAATGCGAAACTCTTTAATTTAATTTAATTTAATTTAATTTATTGAGCTTAATACAAGCTATATCACAGAAAAAGAAAATCACAAAATAAAATTGAAAGAAAGAAAATAAAAATACCCAATACAATTACAAAATAATAATACATAATAATGAATATAGAACAGACTATATTATTATTACTATTATTTCAGATTTCTAGCATTAAACATTTATTTAAACATGTTATTTTTAGTTTCCTTTCTACCACCAAAGAGCCCGCAATATTTAGCACTGAGCTGAGTGTTTATCTATAACTTTTTGTCCTACTACCACTCAATCACCTACAATGGGGTAATTGTGAGGTAAAATACATTTTAAATTTTTGATTTTTTTGTAAACAGTGAAAAAAAATATAAAACCTGTACAAAGATTGGTCTCTGTACTATAAAATTAATTCAGTAGAAATATAACGAAAATAACAAGAAAAGGGTCCCAACCAGGTAAATTTGTAAAACATACCTCCCAATTCCCCCATCTTACCCTGTATAAAACTTAAATTTTTATCACAAGTGCTGCATTGTGAATTCATCCGAATAGACTTTTGTAAAACCCCTTAAAAGGAAATCAATGTAACTTAAGGATTTTATCCAATTACAAGTCGAAAGAGACGTGAAGCATCTGCTAACGGTTTCGTTCCGTAGGCGTTGGGTGGGAGTATGAAAAACACATGACCCTAATAGGAGGAGTTTAGAAGTTTGGAACTGTTTTATAAGTCAAATCTGACATAAATATATCTGGAGTTTGCAACATTTTCGACGCCTGCCTGACAACCGAAATAACTTTGTAATGAACCTCGACAGTTTTTAGAAGTTTGTTTAAATTTCAAATAATAATAAACAAGGTTTTGTCATATTCGCATATATCTCCATACTGAAATTTTGTTAATCAGTATTTCAATGAAAATTACAGGCTCTGGATAAAGTGTGATTACGGAACCACTATTCGGAAATGACAGCAATTCAATTATGTTGTAATTATTTTTCCAGTTTAATATCCGAATTAATCAGTGGGTTTTGTGGACAACTGTTCACGGCTGATATTCTATTAAATTGTTTTTGAATGATTTTCATTAGTTGTTATACCTAATCTGAATTAATGCAAACAGATAAATATATTTGCAAAATTACGTTTTGGAAAATCAATACGAAAATTGTTTGGCTGGATGGGATCAGAAACAAATCGACTAAAATTAGAGATTGACTTAACAATTATGGCTTTTAATTACAAATTTTATAGGCGAAACACAAACCAAATTTTCCGATTTATTTGTAAATAGTTTCTTTGAAAATATTAAATAAAATCTAAAACAAAATAGAATAACGTATCTAATACAAAATATTATACGAGTGTGCGTGGCAATTAAACACATATACCTATATAGAAATACTTACCAAGGTTTTTAATGACGAACCTTCAACTCTACAACATCATTAAAATTACCTTTGAGAAAAAATTTTGTACCTTCGGTCGGAAATGTCTCATAAAGGATTTTCTAAAAGAGTATAATTTGAGGATGTAGGTAGTGTTAAAATCCTATAGAGTAGTCGCTACTCTCAACCTTTTCACGTTTCATCCCTCATTTTCTAACTATTCAATTCCGATGTTTTTCATCTGTTTGTTCTTCAGGCTCACGTTGGAGAACTACTTTTGCTCTTTGAGCGTGTTTTTTCAAACTTAATTGAAGCCCTCAAGTTACAGACGGATATTGGGAACCCACCTCTGGGAAGAGCCCAACCCATCGTTCATAGCTTTATTGCACACCGCCATTTGCAAGTTCTCCAGCGTCATATTTAATTCAGGACACACAACAAGTGTTCGTACTTCCGGGTTCCCTGGAGGATAATTCTTGTGTCGAATGCCCTTTCGTGTCTCTCATAAACTGAATTAAATGTATCACGAGTTTGTTTGTGGGATATTCACGGAATACATTAAATAATGGACAGTTAATTCGCCAATTCGGTCAGTGTGGGTGCAAAAGACTCTTCCAAATATCTTCGGAAGAGGGACATTCACTTCGGACTTCCTTGAAGGAATTGGCAGACAAATGATTCGCAAGCACACGAAGTATCGTTCGGTTGAAGGTGTGTCAGTTAATATCAGGAAACTTATGCTCATTGTCTAATGTCTGGTGTCTGTCAGTTCGTCTGCCGATGCCACAATCTATGGATAAAATGGCACAGAGCCGCCCAGATCGATACTCCCCGAGGAGCGCGACGAGAGCGGAACTAATGACCACTTTTTACGTGCACAAAGTTCACAAAGCCAGTATCGTGCCTTTGGTCGCCTTCGTTTCTCACTCGGCGACTTTACATAACTGCTTTCCACCTGTACTTTGCGTGTTCTCGAACCCGATCGAATGCAATAGAGTTCAGAACTGAATTCCTGCACATTAGGCTCCCATTAATGGAAAACTTCACCCCTTTTCGTGCGAATGAATTTACACTTTGCCAAGCCTGCAGGGGTTCATTTTCTTTGATAAACAGAAGGCTCAACGGCAGCAATCATAGATGCTAAGCACTTGACCCCCCTTTGGAGTTTACGTTGTGGCATGCCGGCAAAACAGATGTACTCCATGCAAGCCATTTGTCAGCTCTCACCGCTCCCCGCTGCTGAAAACGTAATCGTGACGCATCTCCAAGTGCTTTGCATACTCTGCAAAGATTCAACCGAATTTTCTTGGACGAATCGATTTGCTTCGGAAATTATTCAAATAAATTGCTATGGAACCAGATTTAATTCGAAGAACAGTTTGAATTAGGATGAGCTCGAGGAGGACTCACTAAGTTACTCGCGCGAGTCTAACTATTACCTGGACCATTTCCGGGAATGAGGGGTTAGTAGCACTGACGTGGTTTGCTCGCCTGTTCACAGGAAGTCAACTTTAATCAAATTCGGGATTTCAATTTGGAACGACCATCTACCGCAGAAGAGTTTCAATCAATATCTGCGATTCATGCTAAGTGGAAATTAATTTTCGGGTGGCACCAAATAAATTTCCGAAAAAATAAATCATAAGTCTACAAAAATGAGCCCCGCGCCGTGAAGCGGGAATCGCGTGAAGGAGAAATTGTAGCATTTTAACAACAAATATACTCCAAATTGTATTTGTTTAATTCTAAATAAATATCCAAAACCAGCTCATGTCAATTAATCCGATTATGCCAAAAAATGAGACAAATGGAACAATTCTGAGTAATTACTGATGATTTATAACAATCAAAAATCAAAATCCCAATAAACATTGCCGATAACATAAAATTAAATTAGAAAATTACATTAACGAAAATCAATTACGACAATTTCCGACAAAATCCACTGCAACTGGAAATTTTAAATGAAAATCAAAAATGAACTTCCAATCTGCAATAAACAAATGAAATGGCACTAAACTGTGAGAGTTTTTCTAATTTAAGTATCAACGGCAATAAATTCGCAATCGTTTTTAAGTGCACTGCAATAAATAACACGAAATAACCTGTCCACATAACAGTAAAGTTTTGTTACAAAATTTTACCTCAAAAAACAGGATATTTTGATTATTTTTCCCACTTCCTGACCAACGACCGAGTGCAACACTGGAAAATGGAGCAAGCGATGCGAAAACTATTGCAGTGTGCGAATATAAAATAATAATAGAATTGCGAGTAACCAGTAATTTATGTGACTACCTGGCAAATGATGCCATTGTGCGGGGCCAAATATTTCACGAGGATATTTTCCTCGACGAGGATGCGCCGCAAAAACTGAATCTGAATTTTGCGGAAAACCAATTACCAACAGATTTTGCGGGATCCTCGCTGAAATTAAAATCGATGACTTATGTATAAATATTATTCTACTAGTAGAATTCAATCAGGGATCCGGGATTCTTGGAAAAGCATATCGGTGCCAAGTTTCCCTCCCAAAAAAAAGCAAGAAAAAATGCGACACGTCTATAAAAAAAGGAGAGAAATATTTTTAGACAATTTGTTCTTGTCCGCGGTCTAAAGTTCAGTTCGATGGCATTGGCCAAACCACTCTGGAGATATTGATTTTTCCTTCGGTCGGGTCGGAATCGTCGTCTAAGTGCCCCCAGCACTGTTAGTGGGGCGCAGGGTAAAATATTTTATCTGCTCTTTCTCCCCGAAAGTGGATATAAAATGGGATTAAGAAAAATCGCCCGAAAGGGAGCAATTTTTCGAGGTACCTCAAGATGTCTGGGTTGAATGGGTGCACTTGTCGCAAGGAGGGCGAGGACGAACTTATGCTGTGGTCTGTGCAGAAGAGTCCTCTGCGGCGTACTATTATTTATCTTCTTTCGAAACACTTAATGGAGTGCAGCAGTATGGCCAGTGAATCACGCAATCAAACGAGCAGAATTGGCATCCCTTGCTCCACATCTTCCCCTGGCCCTGGCACCAAATTCTTCTCGTTTGCCGCAAATAATGACCTTTCGCAATAGTTTTGATCTGTCGTGGCCGAAGAATAAAGTCTGTGCACTTTTGTAATTACTTAATTGTTCATCTGACCGCTCACGAGATCCATGATTTATCATCAGCCTCCGAGCAACGGTTGTTTCCTTAATCCCATTTCACTGGGACGTCGTTGAACTCTGATTAGATAAAACTTAGTTAAGTCTGTTCGAATTTGATCAGTGCATTGAGTTTTACCCACGTTGAAAAGTAACAAGATAAAATCCCAGGAAAATTGTCCCTCGAGGAACTCCAATTCGGGAAACATGTTCGGCCGGTCGAGAACATAAATCTCAACAAAGCTCATCTCTTCTGCATGGGAAACATTTTCCGGCCAATGACGGTGTGCTTTCCATTTTCAGTTTGCCCGGTTGGTGATCAGGAATCCGAAGAGTGGAAAAACCAAAATCGAAATAAGACGACGAATAGAACTCGATTCTGTTTGATAAGAAACTCCGGTGCAAGCGTCGGGTGCTATCGCAGTTCGTGGAATAGCCACAGGAACGTGGGAATTGAGTGCAGTCATGTAAGAATCAATTAAGATAACAACTAACCGGAACTTTTTTTTTTTGAGTGCGACAAGATTAAAGTTTATGCATGTTTTTCTCCTGAGTGCATTTCAAGTTCAATTTCAATGCAAGTTGATCGTAGGGATTTTTTTTACTTTTTATGTTCATCGATTTTATTCCCCATGAGTTAATGGTTGCTCTTTATTAAAGCTAAAATACCGATCATAAAATAAACTTTTAACTAAGAAAATCTAAAACTATATCTATGCAGTAAACACATTGTTAAATTAGGTTTTACTATCCTCGAATTTAAGCGGTTTGGATAAGTCAACTAAAAATATACGACATTAACAAGTAAAGTAGTTTACCCTATAAAAGTTTTATATCCATAACCCTTTACCAATAAAGAATTTACTGCTGTATGTCTGCAGGTGATCCAGATGCAATCAACAATTTCCACATAAAACTCCTGTCGTTTTCCATATAGGTATTTGCAAACATTCACATTCATCCTTCGTTAATGCCAGTTTTACGTTTACGTGACTTGAAATGATAAACTCCAAATTGAGTTCATTTCATCCAAAACAACAGTTATTTTCACCTGTCCTGAACAGTGCCATGTCATGTAATGAATGTGAAATGGTCCACAGCTTAATTTTGCTGAAAGCATCTTGAACAAATGTTTATAAAAGGAAATTATTTACGCAAATGGAAAATTCGTATCCAGCTGAGTTTGTAAACGAGTTCGAGTGGTTTTTTATTGTTTTCATTATAATTTATTGAATAATTGCTTTTAATGCATAAAAATTTATTTTGCAGGTTTTTTTGGGCGGCAATTAAAAAATTCACTAATTAATTATTATTTATTAAAGTTTAGTAACTATTAGTATAGTGTTTGCATTAATTAAGTGCGAACTGTTTAATTTAATAATAGCCTTTGCAAATTATTTTGCTCCAGAAAAACACTTGAAAAACTGGAAATGAAAGTGGGGAGAATTTAATAATCTATTCAGATAGAAAAACTTTTGCGATTGCTTTTTAAGTCCGCCGAGAATTCTTTCATGAAATATCAAATTACTTTCCTTAATTAAAAAAAAAAAGAATAAAGAAGAACTTTTTAGAGATCAATTGTGAGTGGATGAGACTGATACAGTTTTGAGTGAATGTTTCCCTGTGATTCTCGTTGTCCTTGGATTTCGAGGGAATCTAGTACATAAAGGATTGTTGATTGTTCAGTTAATTAACATTGTATGTTTGTTTCGCCATGTTTTCAAGAGTAGCAGTTGTCATATTTGAAAACGCATATTTCAATTTTGACAAGCTCTTCTTTCAATTACAATAGTAAATTTCTTTTTCTCAAGGATTTTTGTCTGTTTTTCGCTGGTTTATAATTTCATTGTTCAACAACTCAACACAGCTCCAATCAAATAGTATTTATTAAAAGAAACCCTCAAATTCTTCTTTTTTTCATTTGGAATTAAAAACAATGAGAGATCTGTTCATTTTTCACTAGGACTTCCGACTTTTTAAAGCCTACGAACATCCCTATTCCAAATGAAATGAGTGATAATAATCAAACCACACCAAAAGCGATGTCGATTCAACCTCAAACTTAAAAGTAAACGAGCAAGGACTTAAAGAGGAAGTGACTTGCGGCGAACATTTACTCTATTTCATGTAAAAAGGATCTCGCACACGACGCCACACGTAATTACGATTAATTTGAAACACAAAGGAGCCATCCTTACAAATTCGCTATTCACAAATGTGGGTGGAATTATTGTAGCGCGCGGTTAACATTACTCACATGTCTCTATTGTTTGTTAATATAAAGAAGGTGCTCATCCTCGACTTCATTTGGTACTTTCAATTCGCGTCGCTTTCGAGGAATGAATTCATGTCACAAAATCACATTCGTCCTTCGCAGCGGGTGGATGAGACTTGGCTCTTGTGAAATCTTCCATAATTTGATTTAAGTTAATTAAACTAATTTGCCTATGCAGAAATTCATTAAATATTATTGTTAAGCGACAACCACAATATGGTATAAAACTTTAAATTAATATTTTGAGAAAATTTTAAACAATGCCTGCCTCATGCATTATGCAACAGCCCTGAACTGCTAAAATCTCAATGTGCAAGGTTAGTTTAGATGAGTAATTTCTCCTTGATCCAATAACGTCCAGGCAGCATACACATATGTCTAGTGGGAGTAAGGAGCTTGTCGACATTTTATGTTTAAACATTATGATGAATATTACATTGCACAAATAAAGAGATATATTTAATGGGCACTCTTCACTGCAACATTTTATAGAGGAACGCAAATATTCTTGCCATAAAAATGACCCCGGCCACAACCCAGCTCTAAGAGCATCCAGGCTAGCCACAAGCCAGCATCCTCGAGAGTGCACACTTCGTCCACTATTGCGGAAGTGCACATGTGTTTCGCAGTTTTTTTGAAAAGAACATGACCTGCACTCTGCTGGGGTTCCAAGAAGGAGCCTTTAATAGCTTAGGTTACAGGTCACTTGAATATTTCAAGCGCATTGCCAATGTCCAACAAAAAATACATTTATTATTTTGAAAGGAAGAACTATTAAAGGATCCGAAGTTATATGCTTACAACAGAAAATAAAACAGCAAAATACTAGGGTTAAAGGGAGCTGGTAATGGGAGTTATGGAAGCCAAATGGTCCTGACGCAATGAAAATTCTGAAGCAGAAGAAAATTCTCAATGTGGAGGAATGTTTCTTGGGGCCAGAACAGTTCTCCGAACATCACGTTTATTGAGTTTCTTGGTGAACATTCTCAAGTTGAGGATGTGTAAATGTCTCATTCAACAGGACCGAACTGAGCAAATGGAAAATATTCACTTTTCCATACTTGAGACCCCGACACTTTCGATCCTTGATCTGTTTTCTTTTTCAATTACACTTGGATATATTTGGTTACCCAATGGAGGAGGCTACTTCAAAGGAACAGGATATTCTTGATATCAAGTGGTTGTGGTCCTGATTTCTTTGAATGGCCTCTGAGAATTTAATTGAATGTAAACCTTTTCGTCGGGTTTATTAAAAATGCTGCGGTTTCCTGCAGTGTTGTTGTTGTGACTTCAATTTGGGATTGATAAACAATCTTAAAAAAATTGAAATTAAAATCTGAGATTTTTCATATCTTCAAGGAATTTTCAATCGTCTCTTCAAAAACAAAAAATAAAACTTTTGTTTCTAATACCTATGTATACTTGCATATTGCATATATGAATGACAAAATGTTTTCATAAAGAACACGAAATCCCGAATAAGATTTTCGTCTGCTAAAATAAATTTAGTACGTGTCTATCTGAAATTAATAACATTAGGAATTCCTATCGCATTATTCCTCCCACTCTGGCATTTCTGGATGAATTGAATAAAGTACGTTTCTTATTAAAACTTACAACCCAAGACTCTTTCTAGTTATTGAACCGCCATTCAAGTAAAAGGATACAAAACAAATTTCCAAAGTTGGTTTCCTTCTCAAAATCCTCCAAACACATATCACGTACATCTAAAGGAAAAACAACCTCCGCGAATAAATCTCGATTGTTTTCTCAAATGCAAGAATATTATCAACGATCTCGTAGATCTCAATAAATCTGACAAATAATCACCGCATAATCTATCCATTTTACATGTGGGTGTCATGGTAAACAGCTCCTCTGAGAGCAAAAATTTGTGGCTATCTGCGGTGGGGTGCACTGCAATCGCGGAAGTTTAGAAGGATATACTTCTGACAAACCGAGGCAAACGGCACACCCTGTGGGGGAAGAGTACACTCCTGTTTCATCCCCACACCCCACGAAAATCTGGATCAGGCCTGAAGAGTACAAAATAAAATTCAAAACATGGACTTATGATTTCTGATGCGCAGCGCAAGATCCTTTTCCTGTGCCTGTAGATGTGAGTGCTTTCGTGAAGTGTATAATGTATATACCATATGTATTATGTATAGCTTCTGAATTCGGCTGTATTTATCAAATTCTGGTCGTGTGTGTGTGTGTGTGTGCATTTACAACTATAATAGTATTAGCGCAAATCTTGTAAAAATTTTGTTCCGCATTCGCAAAGTCAAATTTTGTTCATTTTATTCCATAAATTCCCTGCATTTAATACGAACTGGAATTATTATTGAAAATATTTTCCCTACACAAAGAACTTTATGGACATTTTTTTCCATTTTCTGGTTCGCCTTCCAACAATGCAAGGCTTTTGTTATTTACGTTTTAAGCTTATCATGCTCCTGATTTCCTCTGGGAAAACACAATTTCTGGTGTCAAGGATAACGTTCTACGTTCTGATCCGAATACAATCAATTTGAAGGGATTACGCTTAAATTTTTTGCATAGGTAAACTGAAAGTTTTTTCAACCTATTTGGCGTGGAGCAAGGTTCATTGACAAGGAACAGGATTACCTGATTTCCAAAAAAGTAAAATATTTAATACGACTAGCAGGATATTATTTGCTTAAAAAATATTAAACATATCGCTGGATATTTGAAAACTTCTGACTAAAAATTCATATAATTCAGGAAACAAATTGAAAATGTCACGAGAATCCAAAAAACAGATTAATGTTGTTTTTACTATGATTCTTCGTATGTATAAAATAGTTAACAGGACTGCTTTTATGAATATTATATGATACCAGATAGCTATCCTTAAAACTGCTCAAAAGGATGAACAGAATGCAACAACTGGAATTTGGAAAGCAGTTGAGAAGTACCAGCAGATGTGATGGCATGGTTCTCAGTCATTTCTTTAGAAACCAAAATTCCTTGAAATCACCTCAAGTACTTATTTTCACCGAGCTGCTTAAAATATGTTTGAAGACAATGGCGAAATTATTGCATCATTTCTACCAAATTGTTGGAATTTGGAACTCCCCAAAAACGAAAACAAAATACTTTTTTCCAAGTCGTTTAAAATATTCATCCACAAAACAATTCGAGATGCTTGAAGCGGATTTAAGTCAATAAGTGCATTCGCAAACAAAGTCGCTTGAAAGGAAACGTAATCCGGCTTAGTCCTTAGAGCAAACCACCGTAGGCAGCAAGTTAGTGTGAAGCTCTGAAGTTATATGTATGCAGTCAGACTTCCAGGATCCGAGGTAGCTTAAGTCGCCATGAAAGCCGACATCAGCTGGAGCTCCACAGCAGGAGACATACCTACAAGTACATCAAGCGAATTTCTTGTAGAGAAAATTCCCAGAAGTTTCAAGAGACAAAAGGGAAAATGATTTTCGTATTCCCGGAGACAGTGTTGTTTGTGTAGAAATTCCAGATAATACCTTTAAAAAAACAAAATGGAGAACCAGGGTATTTGTAACAGAAAGTACCAATGGAGGAATTTCGGAACACAATTTGTGTAATGCGTCACTATAATTATGCATTTATTATTAACTGTCAAAAGACTTTCCTTTTATAAATAATTGTTTGAGTCACAGCCGAGCAGATATTAAATGAAGAAAATAAATAATTTGAAGGATTTACAACAACGAAGAAGCGGGTGGGGTGCTGAGCTAATTACTGTTTATTATTCAGAACGTAATGCGGTTTATTATTATGGGTACTCAGATGCTCTGTCAGCACGACAAACTTTCTTAATAATACGAGAAGAGAATTAGTAATAATGTCGGTTTGCAGCGTGCAGTCACCGCAATTGAACCTCCTCGAGGGTGAGTTAATTGTCATAGTTTCGAGAAGGAAGACTTTTACTGAACTTATACGATTTTCCTACGATTTCAATATGGTTCGAAGATCACGACAACGCTGCATTGAAAACGTTTCGTTCAGTTACTCAATAATTAAAAGCGCATAAGAGAGTTTCTTATCTGGCCAGAAGCGGTTTTTGTCCATCTCGTTAATTATGTAGCAAATGCGGGAGATGACGCAGTAGCTGAAGCCGCATATAATTAACAATGTCAATTGAACTCAGGCTCCCGGACCCCCGATTCGTCGCCAGGCTACAAGTGGTGGCCGCGTAATTAAAATCGAGGGTGAAGTGCAACAAACTTATTGGCTAACTTCAGTGTGAAAATAATTGAACACTTTTATTCGCTGGGGGTTTCGAAATCGAAGTGAAGTGCCACTGCATCCGGACCGCAGATGCATACCAGACTAGAAACATTCCCGGGTAGGGAGTGCAACTGATGGGCTATTTTAAGATACCGACGCCGAACGTTTTCATATAGGTATGCACTTACAACGCCGGTGTCTATTCTTGGACAGCGAACATCTGCCCGGGTTGTGTTTTCTTTAGCTTCTCCCGATAAAACAACGGAAGGGTTCAACTTCCTTCCCCCAAGCCAACCAAAACGAAAATTGTTTCTATGAAGGAGCAAGGAAAAAAACGTAAGTACAGTACTTACCATTGTGTCCGGCGTTCGTGATGATCACCCAAAAGTCGATGGTCTTCTCAGGTCCCAGTTCCTCGTAGTCCCACTTCTTCTTCACTCGCACTGCACCGTTTGGCTCAACAGTCACCCAAGGATTCTCATCGCGAATCTTGAATGTTTCCCGGTCGGTCTCCTTTTCCAGTTGGAAAACGCTTTTCCCTTCCACATCTCCGTCAGCTTCCGTGAACTCGATCCGTTTCGTGGGGCGAACCGCGCGCGTAACTCGCCTCTTATCGCGACGATGCGAATGCTGATTGATGGAGTCATGTGTGAGATGCTGCATGATAAACGCGACCGGCTCCGGTGCCACAAATTCGATCAGGACCTGTGCTGGTTTGATGCTGAAGAGACTTGGTAGCCTTAAGTCGTGGGCCTCAACGTCCAAAAGAATTTCTGGCTTGTCGGGCTCATTCGCCAACATGAGCTCGCCAGTTTGAGGTACGATAATCACTGTGTTGCTCGTCGATTTCAGTCTGTAGGCGATTTTGTCCCCATCAGCATCCTTTGCCTCGACTTTTCCAATTATTTTAAATCTTTCCCATGTTGTGGAGGAGTTCCCATTGAGATCCAGGGCCTTGGAGCCAGCCAGAGCAAATTTATATTGATCCTTCACAAAAATTGGTCTGTTGTCGTTTTCGTCTAAGATCTTGACAGTAATCTTAGAAACCGTTTTGTCCATGTCGTCCACATCCGATGCCTGGATGGACAAGTCGTACAAGTCCTTATGCTCTCTGTCCAAGGGTTTGTTCGTCACCAGCCACACACCGGGACTCTCCTGGTTCTTCACATCTAACGACGCTCCAACTGCTCTCGTGCGCACATCCTGGAGCGCAAAAGCGTCCTTCTCATTGCCATCGATTATTTCATATTTAATAATTTTGGAATTCCAATTTGAGCTGGCTTGGAGTATCGGAATTCCATTGATTTTGGTACCTTTCGGCTGATTCTCCTTCACGTCCCCAGAAATGTCCAGAATCGCTCCCGGGAACTTCAACATGTCGTTTCGATGTTTAATGTACAACTGGATTAGATGCGAGTTGGTTGAATTAGGCGTTTCTTCGACTACAACTAAATTAACTGGACGGTTGACGAGCGGCGATAAGTCGGCCGTCGTCATCACCATTCCATCATCCAGTACGGTGAAGTACTTTGAAAATCCGGTCTCCAGTAGGCGATAGTTAGATGGATCAGATTTTCCAGTGGCTGATGACTCTGCGGTGGTGTTTGCAACGGGAAAAGTCTTAAATTTCTTAATACTAAAACCGGGATATGTATCATGCGGAAGGACTAATGACATAGTCTTTTCGTATTGCGGATCATAAACGAAATCCTCGAAGTGTTTCTCACCAAATGCACTTACATTATTAAAAGCTAATGTACACAAAAGCACACTAATTATATAATTAACTAAAACATGATTACAGTAAACACATAGATTGCGACAATTCATTCTCGAGTGCCGCATTTTGGACGCGGCAACGAGATCCAACATTTTGTTGGATGTACACTACCTGCCAAAAGTTTGTAATGTTTAAGCTATGCACAAATTTTGCATAAAAGAAAATCGAAATTTTTCTTATTGCCACTATTTCTTTTTATGTATATAAAATTAAAGCCGTTTCGTACGCACACACATATACACTAAACACTAGAAAATCGAATCATACGAGCGGTGTTTTTCTGAACCGGAAATTCGTTCCTTTTGCTATCATTACATCGACGGTTTCTGGAGCTTCGTCTGCAAGTAAAAATAAATTGTTTGAGTAAGATAAATTATCTAAAAAGTAAGACAATCAAAGAAAAACATTTAAAGAATACAAGGAACCGAAAAGGAAATGACGTGAAACCAGTGGTATATCCACATCAAGAACACTCCATTTTTGCCTCTATTAGTGTCGGCTACTCAGGATCAACGCCGCATTAGTGGTCCTTGCGTTTGACATCCCGAACGAGTTGTCGTCCTTAATGCAGAGGTCTTTGCACGCAGATAACACAGCCAACTAAGTTTTACGAAAGTTACGCAATTTGTAAAAGTCCCTGTCGCACAGTTTGTGTGGAACAATGGGATTAACCATATCTTATCAAAATTGTTGCAAAACTTTGCAGTTGCCGAATATGGTTCAGTGGGGAAAAGTCTCCCACCCGCCATATGCCATCCAAAACTTTAGTTTCAAATTCACAAAGTTTCGAGGACGTTCGTCATCTTAAGTAAAACCAGCAAGCAGCGTTTCAATTACGTGCATGAATAGCGCGATTTGGCGGATATTCAGACAATAAACTCATTTCAGTTCCCAAAGCACTTGAAAATCTTTTCCTTTGCATGACAAAGTTCCAAAATTTTTTTCATCCCTTTGGTTTTTTTTCCAATTTATCAAATGCATTTATAAGGAATTCTTCGCATGGAAGTCAACATATGCGACAAGTTCACCCGAATTTTCTACCATAGTGCATAATGCAGTCACCCCTGAAGAAAAACGAGTCCACGTGGCTTGTGCCACATGTGCCAAGGCCCATGTATGAATGCATCCCTTGCAGGGATGTGGAATTTACCAGGCAGCCCTTTCTCTTCGAAATGGTGTCATTGAAATCTCCGGACGAATAAGAACTTCCCTTTTATTATTTTTCATTATTTTTTCTTTCGGAAATTTCAGTTACATCACAGGATCAGCAGCTGCAAAGCATCACCAGAACGGATCCAGTTGTGGACGACTGTGTTTTTCTTGCACGTTGCACTGCAACAAAGTGAATTATGTCATTTAAAAAATGCAACCGGCCCACGAGCGTAAAATACTTTTTGTACGTATGTCGCAAGGCAGTGTCGAATTACGCTGTCTAATTAAGTAATTGGAAACGCGACCTGGGGAGATTTCCTGCTCGAAAAGGTGAAACAAACCCCTGAAAGCGGAGATGACTTTCGGCCAACGAACAAAGGACAATAATCAATTTTCATATTCTTGTAAAATTTCACCGAGTCGGGGATGATCATGTCAAGGGAATGAAGGGACCAGCAGAAGGTGTTGATTTTAGTTTTAAGTTTGCCGCTTTCATGCTCAATTTTCCCCGGAAAGGGGAACGACCTCAGCCCTAAACGAAATCTGTCCGAACCGTTTATTTTTATTGATACTATCAAGCCCTTTCAGCCCTTTCCTCAATTGTCATTGGGAGGGTGATTGTTGCTGGTCGAGATGCTGTCCTATCAAAACAGTGGTTTTTAAATTTCCGCCAGACAATAGACGCTGGTCAAGTCCGAGTCTTGAATTCCTTTCATTGCGGTTGAATTCATCCCACGCTGTGGCGAGTCTCTGGAATTCGGGTAATTATTTCAAAATGACTTTTGAACATGTC
Organism: Leptogaster cylindrica; assembly: GCA_963082835.1. NCBI lineage: Eukaryota > Metazoa > Arthropoda > Insecta > Diptera > Asilidae > Leptogaster > Leptogaster cylindrica. Next base: position 20,900,435 of record OY720105.1, on the reverse strand, counting down.
TTTGTTCTCGATCGGCACCCAAATTCAATGCATTCAATTGTGCTCTGGGAATGTCCAGTTTTTTGGCCGGTACAAATTATTGATCCTCTTTAAAAATATTCCGTTTTTGTGCTTCGCCAATATTTCAGTGATTTCTGCACGCACGTTTAAAATAGGTGGCAAATTCCTTGTTAATTGTGACTCAATTACTGAAAATTTCGGAAATCCTCGGGGCACCCCTGACCGCCTCTTGCCTTTTATCTGGATCATGCAAATTAACGGCCGCCACGCCTTTTTAAAGCGTTCGGTTGAATTGACAGTCCATCACCAGCCGCGAACATCTCAATTGGCTCTTCGGATCGCGTGCAGAGCAGTCATTACCAGCAGCAGGAATCCGAGGAGTTGACCAAAGTTCACACTGGGGAGCAGTTATTATAGTGGACGCCGCTTAAGCAAGCCTCGCTGCGATTCGTATTCCGAGCAAAGTGAAAACAGTTCGCCTTGGGATAAAATCTCCGGCAAAGACAAAGAAAGTGACTTATAAAATAAACTCGCCAGGACGAGTTCAACGGATCAAGCCCCGTTCCAGTAACTGGCTCGGAAATGAGCGTGCATTTGGCCACTTCCGACAACGACGACTCTGCTGACCAGAATGCATCGCGTTTGCAGCCGCCGAGCAGCAAATTTTCATGTTGTGGCCACTAAAAGCTGCAGACAATCAACCTCTTCCCGCTGGCTAATCCCTTGTGGTCACTCTGGCCTCCAGAAGCAATTACAAATTCAAGAAAGAGGCTCCGGAATCTGTGAGAAATACATCGGAACGAACGAGAATTGGTATAATTAATTTTGATGTTATTTTTCCCCACTTTTCTTGATTCTTTTTTCCCGCCGCACTTGATTGGATTGGGAAGGAAAACACTTTTAAGCTCACCTCTTTCCACTTCTACTCTAATTGAATTGTCTTTCATGCTGATTACAATCGTGTATCAATGCAGATTATCAAGTTATTTTTATTTTTCATTTTCCTAATCCGGGGAAGTCTTTTGTGGAGCCATGCAGAAAGAAAGTTTGAAAAATGGCGTCATTAGTTGATTGATTTCCATCATTATGCCGAAAACAAACATGATTCGATTACAGTAGTAATGTTTTTGTTATACCTTTGAGAAAATGCATAAAGTAAACAGCTGCAAAGCTATATTAAAGGGTTTACAAGATGCAGTGTTGATTTAAGACGAAGAGATTAAGATTTCTCACCTTGATTTCTTTTGGAACAATCTCGTTATGAATTTCAACAGAAGACGCAAGAGGAAGATATTACTTATGAAAGGTAAAGATAATATATCAGCGAAATAGTATGCTTTGTTTAAATAGTCGACTCAAATGCTAGCATTCCACGATCAATTAAACTTTCTCTTCGTAAGGAAGAATTTTTAATGAATGAATTAATTCAATAACAACTTAATCGCCTAATGAATTTAAAATGAAAACGTTCCATCATTTTAAATATCTGAGTGCATAATTTTTTTTTTTTTTGTTCGTTTTAATATAAAGCAATATAAACAACTCTACTAAGCTTCTTTCTAACACTATCCGTCACAAGGACCTTCTCAATTAAGGGCAAGATACCTGCAAGATTAAATCCAAAACTTCGGAGAAAATTGCCAAGTGAATTTTCTGCTGAGGACCTCGTCGTCGCTTTTGTTTTAACCCTTCACCCGTAAATTACATCGTCCAAAGGTGGCATTTAATTGAATTAAGTCAGCGAACAGAGTGTCAGCAAAACCACTTAATGAAAATCAATTAAGTCGAGCGGTTATGTAGAGGTATTGTCGATGGTGATTATCCACTTTGTGCTCGTTTCTGCGAAGGAGGCCAGCGGCCACGGGGCCCCTCCACGTCAACCACCATTTCTGGTCCACACATGCGGCCTGTTATGACAGGTGCACAAAAGACGTTTGCCCGGTCGAATTTCACGAAGGTGTAAGCCACAAGTCACGCGTCGACAACTACAATCACCTGTTAAGGACAATAGCAGAGATTTCTCGGAAGGACAACAACACCGCCACAACGGATCAGTTCAGTTTGGCTTCGGTGGAGATCGAACACCGAACAATGGATTTCGAGATGGAAGGGGAGGGCAATCGAAACATACCGGTTCACCGGCCTGGCTCCCAGTTCCGAAACTAATCGATCAAACCCAGCATAAACCGAGAGCACTGACATATCTGAGATAGGCTCACCCGCATCACCCCCACGGGTAAGTGCTGAAATCCTCTCGAGTGGTGCTGGGCTTAAGTTCCGTGTAGTACTCCGTGACTTTTCCCTTGAAGTGCTGAGCCCGAGAGAAGCTCCGCATTTAGATGAATGGTCCAAAAGTTGAGCCAGCCACCCTCCCACCTGGCTGGAGCATTGCCAGAGGATGTAAAGGGCGAAGTGGGTGGTTGCCGTAGAAGAAAAGCACGTAAATTAAACGGAGACATACACAAAAGGCTTCCTGGGAGGACGTTATGGAACAAGTGGATCAGCACAGGACCGCTTTTTTGATTCTGATTTCCTTGTCGTTCTTCGTATTCTTCTTCTTCATCATCATCGTCGTCGGTCGTCGTCTTCGCCTTCTTATTTTGCTACCCCTCTACGAACGATTGCTTGCTCTGCCGCCCCGCCGCCACCACCACCACCAGCACGGGGAGCACTACAAGTACACACTGTGATAAATCTATCGATTTTTCCTGCCGATGTATGAAGCCAGTAAGGTGTGTTGCCCTCAGCAGAAAATGCAGAATTTGTTATTGCAAAAATATTATGCAGAACTTCCTGTATATTTATTAGCGCTCGACAAGGACCTGCCGACTGTATTTCAGCAGGATTTCGAAGGAGTTTTAGGACTGCCAATTCGAGCTCTTGCAGGAGTGGGCGGTTTTTAATGTCCGAAGAAACGAGGAAAAAAAGATGTCGGAAAGATTTTACAAGAGGCCAGAATAGAAATAACCCCAAAATCTAGTGAAAAATTTGAGGTAAATAATCGGCTTACTTTGTCTCACTAATCCAGGGGTTCGCGGTAATCCATGGTTCTGTTTTCAGGTTTTAAACAAAACTTGGAGAACACGAGATCTAGCACTGCACTTAGGCACTTTTGCAATTATATGGAAACTGGAGCACTTCACGGTTGCATTTTCTTACACGGAAAACATCAAAAGAAGCTCTTCAAAGTGAAAAGTTGGCTGGCTTAGGACCGGGACACTATACCATTAGAAAAACTTGGATATTCCGATCAAACCGTCGATGTCGACTCAACTCTACTCGCACAGACCACGAATGCAGGAGGAGAGAGCTTTCTAACGCAAACGAAGTCCTTCAGCTCGAAAATGTACAGTCCGATTGGTAAATTTTCAATATTTTCGCGCTCTTCGGTCTACAAAACGTGCACCTTTTCTCCCCGACCGTAGTACAAACACTGTTGGTACACGGCAGACAGTCAACTACCTTGTTGAGGGAGCAGCGTAAAATCGATAAGCAACCATCCCCCTTCCTGTAACCAGGCGAAAGTGTGAGTGTGTTCGTGTCCCCTGCCCGAAGGATCCACCACTCGGAATAAGCACGCTGATTGAAACTGCCCGAAAACCGACAGAGCACGCGAGGAAACCAAATTGTCAGAGGTGCGCGTGCGCAAAATCCAGTGCCAAATCCAAACTACCCCTCACCAACCAACACGCTCGCAGAATGTCATTCACCACATGTTAATTGAGGGTTGATTTCACTAGTGCGGCCAAGACACAAGGGGTGGTGATATCGTCTAACTTCAGTTCCGCTAGACAGATTTTTTTATTTACGTTCCATCTGGTTGCCCCATCCCCCTCTACCGGGCTGGGCCCTTTATGCGAAACGTGCTCCTCGATACGTTTATCAATCGGATGCAGCTCTCCGGATCTCAGCTCTCGTGAAACAATGAAAGCACTTATCCGCGGAATATGAAAGACATCCGCCGGGCGCCGACCCTCATCGTTGGCAAATGAAACATTCACTCCACATCGCAATTAAGCCGGTCTACAGCTGATTGCAGCGGTTCTGGCACCCCCGAATGCGGGTGGTCAGTTGACCACCACGACACATCCCGGCCGTCGAATGGAAATCGCTGGGCACAGCAGATATTTGCGGTAATAAATGACACGCTGAAAGGCAATAAACAAAACTAAGCAGGACTCATCTAAAATGTAACGAGCTGATGGCCTTGCACACGCGGGTTGAATCTGGAATAAGAGTGTCCTGACGGAAGCGACTGCAGAATGACTGCGGTAGGGAAGCTTTTTTCGCCCCCTCACGCAAGTATTCTGTTCCCAGGTCAATGTTTCCTTTCCCTACCCAACAGTTGTGTTACAGCTAGGTAAGGTTTTCGCGGAAGATTGTTGCGTAACTTTTTCATTAGATACAGAACCTTGATTTGAAAATAATTGCTTTAGACAGTAATTTACTTTGTATCATTCAGGATTAAATAAAAGTATAACGTTATTTCAAAATGTAAGAAAATCATATATCAAGCAAATGTAGTGCGAAGTTTTCATTTTTTTAGTCATTTGGTCAGGGGTATTTTTGTTTCCATTATAAAAACCTCGCAGAGTTCACTTGAAAGAGCAAGTAAAATTAAGATAATTCTACTAAACTCAAAGCCATTAAAAATGCTTTGTCTCCTCGCATAATTTTCCTGTGTCCTGCCACGCTCTATTATCCTGACACGTTTGTGTTCCTTTTTGCTGCCAAGAACACTTGCGTGTCATTTTCCGCAAATTCATGGAAGCGGTTATCGCCACCACAACTACAATCCTATGTTGCATTTTCGTCCAGCGTTTCACGTTAACCATGCAAATTGGGCCGAATTATTTATATAGCACATAATATATAGTACGTATATATTAAATATTATGTATAAAAAAATGAACGGAGACTTATGTCGAATGGTAAAAGAACGTCTGCAGTAATAATTCATATTAACCGTCACATGTATGCCTCCCCGCAGTCCTCAGGACAAGGATTTGGTGAAACCTTTCCGAGAGCCATTACTCCCAAGGTAATCTATTAAGGGTAGTGGGTACCAAGTTCATGTTCCACGCATCTGTCATGGAAAAGGATAAAATCAATGGCCATTCCAAATGGAACTACAAATCATCAGGTTAGCTTAGATGCCGGCTTTTGTACCTCGAGACACTTTCTTGAATATACCGGCGCAGAGTAAGATTTTCCTGTTGGAACGAAAAATACGAGGTGCTCAAATACACTAGTAAATTTGCCTAATAGGAACAGGGAGGGAAATCCATTTTCCATTACTGCCAAGGGCTGCTGCGGTGAATCATCATGCATCACGATACAACATTTATGTGACACGTGGCTGCTAAACTGATTTTGTTTTCGTCGAGAGCATCTCCAGAAAAGCGCATATGGCAATGGCATATAGAGTAAACCACCGTTGGCACCCTTAACATCACCTATGATTAACTTCCCCTTTCCCGCTACCGCATTGTGCACGCGGTGCAGTTCTGTTCACTAGCAAACTCTTTTCTGATTCCCTTCCAAGAAAGTCCTCGTTTGCAACTTGCAAGCATATCAAGACATAAATTGTAGTCCTCCTCATTAAGAGCTAGTTCTGCATGCGGAGCCAGCTGAACGCCACAAATAAATGGCGGTTGGAAGCCGATTCCTAATAGGGCTAGCAGTGGCATCCAAACTAGACGCAAATTGAATTGGAATGGGGAACGTGCTCAAAGAACTGGCTCTCAATTGAATAAACCGAATACTGGCTCATGTAAACCTTGGTTCATCCCGATTCCCGGTTCATCCCGGGTTGTGACTTTTGCACCGCATTAATTATTAATTCAAACAGTGAAATTCCTATGTGCCGAAGTTCAATGGTCCTGGTACCTTCAGATATGTAAAGATGATATCTCTGGAAGTGGGACAAAGCAGAACTCACACAAAACCCCACCCAATGAAAGGCTCTGGGGCTCCCGAATTATGCCTGGAGTTTGGCAACTGCAGCGCATGAATAGAGATCTAACGCGATTCTAGCAAACTCAAAATTACATTGTACAGAACAAGGGGTGAAAATTAAAAATTTAAATTAGTAACGAAATTAACGATAATGATGTGGCAATTTTCAGCCAATGGCAGTCGCACGACAACTGCCGTGATTTTGCTGCAAATCATATCATTATTGTGGAAATTTAATGGCGACATGCGAGTCAGGATAAATCGGCATTTTCCAGCGCCAGAAAACGCTTCGTTACCCAAATTGAGCAGCTTTACCTTTGAGGGTGATCTGGGGGAATGGCAGGACTCCGTCTAATGGAATAAATTAGTCGGAGGAATTTAAGGAAAATGCCACCACTTGTCTAAGTTCGAGGGCTTCACTACAGGAAGCGGGCTTATCCGGAACGTTCCTGAGTTGCCGCAACCTTGACGTTTGCGATAAACCCTCGCGTTTTATCGAACCAGGCAGCGTTGTGTAAGCCGTTGCAACCTTGAAAATTACCTACAAGTATTTTCTGGCTGGTTTAAAAATAACAGAAAACGTTAACCTTGGTGTTGGTAACTAAAGTCAAAAGGATATTTATATTTCTTGTTTCGAATGATTCCTGGAAGCTGAATTAATTCTCCTGCAACAAATTCTGAACAGGTTTCATGTAATCGGAAAATTTGATAGGGCAAGGAGTATATTTCATGTAATGGAAGTTTTGGGAATGTAAATCCCAAAGTTCACCCTAACCCCATGTTCTGATCTTCCCCAATTCATTTCCAATAACTTCATGTATATTGATTAAAAACGCAGTAATAAATAAACCTAATGCTGGAGGAAAACTTTTGCCTCAACATTTCCGATAAAACACACATATCTCTTCCCCAAATTGAGAAGTAAGTTTCCGTGGTGGAAAGATTCTAATTCCCATCCCTCGATAATCCCTCCTTGCCATTGATTGCCCAGAATTCGAAGCCATGAGCAATCCTCCTGAGGGAATGGCAGTTTTTGGCAAAAATTGCTAAACTCCTCGTTCAGATAATTGTTTGAATCTGGTTGCTGCCCACCGCAGGACGAACGAACCCCATACTTCCTAACGTTGCAGTCCTTGTCGATAGGTTCGGATAATACGCTATTGATTTCTTACCATTCCCCCCTGTCGAATAGTGGGATTAGTTCCCTGAAAACATCTCACAACTTTGTTTCGCTAGATTCACTCGGACGAAGGGCGAACTTCCTGAAACTTTTCATCAATTTTTTATATTTTCTTGCTTTTGTGAACAGCCGGAAAACCAACTTATGGCAAGACAACGTTATTTTTTTTCCTCGCGTGATTAAATTTATGGGAAACTTGAATGTGCTGAACAAAAAGTTGGAGACATGTGGAGGGGTCACCGTCTAATTACAAAATGTCGTGCATTCCCCACTTGGTCAACATACCCCCAAGAACATGATCCTTAATACACCGTCAACGAGCACACTTTTCCGTAATTCCCTCAGCTTACGGAGCAACTTCTTTGGCCGAGCCAGATTATGCAGGATTTATTTGGATAAGGTTCTCCACTAGTTCTGGGTGGTCAAATAAAAAAGAATGAAAAAAGGATTTGCCCAACAGCGGGTTAGAGAATATGGGGCAACCGCTGTTATTCGTAAAATTGTTAATTAAGAACCGCATCAGTTCGTCACAATCTCATTTTTCATATTTCATTTTGACACAAACACGGATAACATCTTGGGGTCTCGAGTTTCTTGAATTGTTAAAGAACTCCTTGAAAGGACAAAATTTACGACGACTTTTGGGAACTTAAGCTCATTAACCAAGGACTAAAATCTTGTAAAATCCGATAAAATTTCATGGGAATTAACCTGAAAAAAGCATTTGCAGAACATTGAGATACGAGAGCAGCTAACTGTAGAAAAGTATCTCAATCTTCAGATGTCCAAACATTTACCTGAAAAGAAGCGAGCAGATTAGAGAATCCTGTTGATTGGAGGAAAGACCGAATAAACGGAGTCTTCCTGCAAAGATGCGCGTGAAATTAAAATATGTATATCAAATTAATAAAAAAAAAACATTCAGGGATATGTCATGAATAATCAGGGATAATATTTCATGCAAGAAATGTTTTAATCAACATAAAAGAATTCGAGCGATAACCTTTAAATAAAGCGTTAAACTATTTTTGTGTAACCAAATACAGAATGCATCGAGGAGCACTTTAATAAAACGAATTATATCCGTACCTCAAAGCAGAAGGGTATTAAGTCCAAAATTTCAATTTTTCGGTTTTTTTGCTCACTTAGATTTAAATTTCACGCTCTATTCAGAGGTTTACTATAGAAGACGATTGGACTGAAAATGACGGAAATAGCATTTTAGAAAAAGTATTAAGTCCACCTCGCTCCTGGAGCAAAACAGTATTATCTTTATATTACATGTTTTAAGTCCAGTATAGACATATATCACCCAGGGCAAAACCATATTATGTACAAAAAAAGTATTGTGTCCCACGTTTTTTCCTGCATAAAATCTCAAAACTTCTATTTTATCATAATTATGAAGTGCAAAATACAAATATTAAGTCACAGTCATGAAATTCTTCTGAAAATAAAAAGTATTAAGTCCTTGTGTTCTGTAAAAGATTCAGTCTTCAAAAACTTTGATAAGTGTAAACACCACCCATTATCATTATTCTTAATATAAATAAGTATTATCTAGATCAAGTTTAAACTATTAAATAGTACAGGCTAGAAAACAAGTGCGACAAATTATTATTTCTGCATGTTTCATAGCTTGAACATTGAAATTATTGTATTTTACGCTCTCCTGAAAAATTTACATTTTGTGACTTAATACCCTTCTGCTCTGAGGTACGGATATTCAAACACCCATAGGTGCACTTCCAGACCTCAAATTTAGGAGTCCTGCCGATTCCATGGGCGGTCATTGCATTAAAATAGAATTTCCCTGCTTTCCCAGCAACCCTCACATGTAGATTATAGAACTCGGGGAGACAAGGGAAGAGAATTTCTCGAGGAAAGTGTTAACGACGCACGAGGAACCCAAATCAGTTCCCCCCAGCACAAGAGAACCCCAGCCCAGCGTTCATTTGTTCAAGTCGAACGGAGGGAACGGATAATTGCTGCACATCATTTTATTTCGTCGAGCAATTAGATGCACAGTGATTGGCGTTTTTCGTGAAGGTAGCGGAAACCTTCAATTAAACTGTGTCTTTGACTCTTCTAATGTTCAGCTGTCGAAATTTTTCAGCAGTTGCAATCGTAACGGGCAATTAACTGTGCGCGCGGACCTCTAGCGGCAACTCCTTAACTAACCTCCGACTCGATAAATTCCGATAAATATTCGAACACGCTAATTTCGGGCTCTCATTATACCGGCAAGGAGGCCCAGGGCGGAGGGAACTCGAACCCTGCAGCTCATTAGAATAATCCATCCAAGAAGATGTCGCTAATGACTCTTTAATAGGTTTCTCGCTATTTTGGATCCGTAATGAGACTAGTTCGGCATCAAAACCAGATGGAGACACCAGAAAAAACGTATTCAAATGACTCTTCCGCCTTTAGCCCGCCATTGATGATTGTCCTGCCGTTGTTGGTGCTGCACAACGCGCATGCTGCACTGCTGCAACTAATTTTTTGTGCCGAATCCTTTTGTTCACTGACTAAAAAGCAAACATTAGCGTGAAAAGCGATTCATTGGACGCACTCAGCCAACGCCTGAATGCGCACACCTTCAGTGTTGCAGTTTTGCGATATTGTGCATTAAGGCAATGAATCGACGCCACGGTGAATGCAGCCGGCATCATGGCCCCCTGATCGGTGGAGGGGGTAGCTGGCCCTCGACGGTCGAATTGATTACTGCCCCCGTCGGGGCACCCACAAGACCGGTATCAGCACAGGTCTAGGTGGACAAGTTCACTGATTAATGAAGTCAGCTTCTATGGAATATTTAAGTGGACAATGGAATATATCCCCGGGGGTGTCAAGTGTTGCAGAGCTTGAATTTATTACAGGGTGGCTTTTAAGTAATTTGGAATGAACCCCGATCTGAAAGGATGAAGCTGTAGTCCTTGCGTCAGACATACACTGGACGGTGTTTGATTTTATTAGCGTCTGAAAATTGTTTTAAAGGAACCTGCTTTGATATTTCGTTGGACGAAATTTTGCTGAGGTCCCTTTTGGCTTTTAAATAAAAGTTCGTTAATGGAGTTTTTTTTATACCAATATGTGTTGAGGGTTAATATAGTAGGTACCAGTGGCGGATGGTGTTCGGCGCACACCCATGAATCCTTTAGAAAATCGTATATAAAATGATAAAAAGTGCAGAAGCGTATAAGCAAAAAAATTCATTTTCTTGCAACGTGTTATCATGAACAGTTAACAGTGTCGAAGTAGCGAAATTATACCAACTGATTGAACTGGAATTATGCAACACACAAGCCAGAACATATCTTAATGATTCGACCACCATCCGCCACGAGTAGCCGCCTCAATACTTAAATAATTTACAACCACTTAACGTAACAACCAACGTAACCAATAAAAATTGCTAACTTAATTTGATAATTTTGCAGTGTTTCGCATTTGCATAACCGAAAATCACAAATTTTCTGGCACGTGTGACCTGTGTTCGCTGTTCGTTCTTCCTGATTCAGTGATTCCTGTTCACTATTAATAATTTATGGCTCAAAGGAATGCTTTTAACGTATATTAACAGCGCGTTCAAAATGGTGTTTCTAATGAAGCGATTTTGTCATCTGAAACACAGAAACTTAACATAAGAAAAAACATCATCAAATTCTTTGATTATGTGAACTAATGGAAATTTAACACTGCATTTCAGATAATCCCTAATCAATTTATTACTCGTAAAATCGAAGGAAACATGAACAAAGTGACAAAATGGCGCCTTATTGAGGCAAACACCTACGATTCCTATCTTTCAAATGATTTGAATTTTTCGTACATAAATATATCAGGGCACCAAGTTTTTTTCTTCTTGGATAAGTTTTTGCTCCTTGATCTGTCTTCATTAATTCACAAAACACCCCCATTTTTTCTGGATGGCTTACCAGGAGGTCAAGATTGCGGCGACGCGACGGTACGCACTGCTAAAAATAGAACTTTGTCACTATTCTTCTTTTTTTTAGGTCCATATTTCACTCGCTCATCTGGAAATCATGTTAGAAATTTCTAAGAATTCTATCATTGAGGGATTGGAAAATTGACTGCGTTTTTCTTTTTTAATATTCTAATATACAACATCGATAACTCTAAAGACCTTTAACCAACCTTGTGTATGTTTTATTCTTTACGCGAAATTATTAAGAAAATTTCGAAACGTAAGCATATTTTTCAAAACATGAGATAATTATAATTAAAAATTAAAAATTTATCAATTTATGAAATATTTTGGAATTTCCAAACAGCATTATGGTTAGAGTTACAGATAATAATACGGCACTATTAACTTTCCTATTAAGAAAAATTCGTTCCAAATTTTAGTGAAATAAGAAGTAAGCAATCAACATTAATAATTAAGAGATAATTTTCGTAATAATTATTTTTTAGAGGAAATGGAAACTTGAACTGCGATAACCCGGAACAAACTACATTCTCTGCGGCAGATTTGATTTGTTTTTCAGATTTATTCATCTTAAATTCATCAGTTGAAACATTTAACGAAACTCTTCAAACCTTAATATCCAAAATGAAAATTTATGGATAACAACAAAAGACCATATTCTTGTTTCCAGAAGCATATTTAAATGTTGTATCCTCAAAAAGAAGCTGTTCTAAAAATTGATCGATATCTGAGAAATTTTCCCATTTCCATTCAGTGCTCTGCATGAGACATGAAAAATAGCTCAAGACCTAATCTAGACGAATACATCATCCACAAACGAGACTGTCCCTGCACAGGGGTCTCTCGGGGATGGGGAGCAGGCGACAGAATCCATCAAAAGCGATCGTACATCACGGCTTTTCGAAATCTACGAGTACGAGAAGATAACCAGTTGGTCTGGTGACTTCTCCGGACGGTTTTCACTCACGGGAGCGATGAATAATTGTCGCAGGTATCCCGTGGAGGTGCCGCAGAGGAGCCACGCAACAACATCCCGCGGGATGACTGTTTCTGAATTTCTGAAATAACCTCTGCACCACAATTGCTATCGTCGCCTGTTCAAACAGCGGACGGAGATTTATGCTAATCGCGGGAGCTGCAAACCAGCAGCCATTGCTCAGGTAAGTTGAACAAGGGAAATTGTCGCACAATCGACTGCCGCCGAATGGGACGGAACAGCTTCAGTCAGATCGAATGCAGCCGATGCGGAAGGATAAATCACGATACTGTCATCCTCAGATAGTTCCCACGCCCCCGCAATACTTCTAAATTCCCCAGCATGGCGCGAATTTTCTTTCGATTTCCACGCTCCGTTTGCAACGAGACTCGAGAATTCTTGCCGGGATTTGCACAATTGCTCGAAATTGTCCCTCTTCCTCGAACTGGGGCTAATTTGGATCGTTGGCGCGGTCCCTTTGTGCCATGAGACAAAACGACCGGATGAGAACCAAATGACGAATTTTGACTGATTAACGGCAGACAAGCGCTGACACAGAAGATGCAACTCCGGTCTCCGGCGAAGTTAATCAGGCGGAAGAAAAGCGTTTGCGGATTGTGTAGAATGCTAAGCCGATCTGCATACTGCAGCTGTAGGTACTAACAGCTTCTGTAATCTGTACTTACCAAAAATAGATTTTTGTGTAGAGAAATCCAAAAGTTATTTGCAGGTGCATCCAATTCAGTATTCCGGCGGAAATAAATTTTCAGAGATCACTCACTACCCTGATTCACTCTAAAAGCAAACAAGAACAATTAGCACAATTCTCAAAACACAATATTTTGCACAATTTTCATATTTTCCAATAGCAACCATTTCAAGAATTCACATTTTTAAAAACTCGAGAACGCAATCAAATTCAGCATGTCTAGAATCACGATCATTCCATGAGGAGCTCGATCCTCCCTCCGTTCACCACTAATGTAAGCGCAAAACTAAACAATCTTCAACCGGCAGCCGGCGTCCGAGACTCCGTGTTAACATAGCCGAAGATCAACAGATGCTGCAGCAGATAATCTGCTGCTGCTGCAGCATCAGAACCGACGTAAACAGAGAGCAGTTATGACTTGCGTCGACGCACGCGGCGCTCTCCACTACCTCCTTCAACGATCACGATCACTTTCTGAATTGGGATCGAAGCGCTTGGAGTTTGGGGAGACGTGGATGATGCTGGCGATGGGCTCCTTCGCTTCATCTCTTCTTTGGCACAACTCCACGGCTGCGCTTCTTCAAATCGCTAAAACGATCAACAAGCAATTTACGCAGGCTGACGAGAGGAGATCGTGAAAAAATTCGCTTATTGAATTTTAAAGATCTTTTGATGAAATTGAAGTCGGCAGATGAAGAAATTGTATGTGGCATTTTAAGGGTCTTCATCTGGACTGGAATGTGTTATTCTTAGGCACTTGCATCGCCCCTGGAGGCGATCTCTTCTTTTCAAAACGTAGGCTATGCTTTTCGAGCTAATTTTATACAACTTTTATTAAGTTAATGGTTCAAGTGGAACGATATTTGTTTATCTTTTGGAAGCATCGTTTTCTACATCTATTGCAATTATTGTTGCTTGATACACTTTCCTTGAATTGGTTCCGTATTCTTGAAGTAAAGTTCTAGAAAGCGAACTTTTTTCGCGCAATACTTTTGTTGCACGAATAAAACTTGTTACAGTTCTATTTTTTAAGTGCGAACTAAAAAATCCCCACTTTCACTCCCTCTGTTCACTTAAAATCCTTATTGTACATTCCCGTGATACATGAAAAGTTTCTCTTCAATCCTTTAACGGTTTTCATCACGAAATGCTCGTCACGCACATTGTGTATGAAAATTTATTACATGCAATCGAAAAACGTGAATACGAATGAATGAAATGAATTTTCAATTTATCCATATTTAAATATTGTCTATCGTAAAAAAAATTATTTTTTGTTCCATTTATTTGATTATAATCGATAAAAGTTGAAAATTTGTGACAAATTTTGAATGAAACACCAGAAAATTGCTGGCCACAACAATAAGGAGCTGAAGATAAGCTAAAATGTTAAAAAACTGACATTAACAATGTGTCCTTCATAACAAAAGTTATTGATTGCTGAACAATTTCTGTTTTAGTGTCAATTTACAATAAAAGTGAGTCTAAAAAATCGTTGGATGTGAAAAATGTACAGTTTTTTTTTCACAAAAAAGGGTGGATGTCAAAATGTTGCGCCAGACAAGATAAAAAAAAACTCTTCCGATCTTTGACATCGGTTGGAATAAAAGGTTGGTCTCCATTGTTTTAAACGGAGTAGTAAAATAATCTGCATAAGGACTTTTACGATACTTTTATTACATTGAACCCGGCATCGCATCGCGTCTGTTGAAATTAGTGCTGGATCGAGCATAGACCAGCGGGGGGTGTTAGGTGGTTTAGTGCTATAGTGCCATTTACACAAAATAATACAAGAAATTCTAACGGGACATCGAATGAACCTATCAGTGGTCAGCATTGAAGTTGAAACCATCATTGAATGGATAGTCGCGGGTGGAAAACATCGATGGTTAACACAGATTATTCCGACAACAAACAACAAAACTAAAAGATATGTAGATCCTTCGATTGCCTCGCACGGGTGAAGCAGATCGAACCTTTCGACTCAGGCCTCAATGAAGGCAATGCAACAATAATCTTATACGCAGAAGCAGATTAATCTAACCTCCATAAGTTCACGTATACGTATACGTAGACATCAAAAATACGAAATGGGTACCTAGCTAGTTTTGGTGGGGTTTTGTCTCATTAGTCTTTAAGATAGAGCCAAAACATTGTGTTTCTGAAAAGGGTTTTCCAACGTTGTATTTGCATTGTTGATGACATCGTAAACTAACTGAAAGTGCTATTCCCGTCTCCACTTTAACGATGTTAGCTTTGAATGTAATTTACCTGTAATTAATAAACTCCTTTGTGCCTTGCCATCATCCGAAGAGCAAGTGGTTTAATGGCCCAAACAGAATTCCTGATTGCCTGAGATCCACAGCATCTGGTGCACGATAGACATTCGCACATTCTGGTCCTAGAAAACTTCCATCCTCCGCCAACGACGCCCCGCACCAACATAGGTTCGCACATCGAGCGTCATAAGCAACTCAATTAAACACTTTATCCTCTGCCATGTGCGATCGGAATCGGTCCCAAAGCGAGTTGATTGACAGCCTAGGCGCGGTGGGGCGGCGATAGGACGAGGGGAAAATGTTTATCATTAACTGCTCTAGCTGGGGACCTTCATTACGACCACCCTACCGTGGGGTCTGCTCGGGCGCCAGGTGCGGGGGAGTTACCCCAGCTGCAGTGACTGCCTGCAATTGGGCTCTAGACAGACATAACGCCAGAACGGAAGTGCGACTGCTGCAGATATTTAAATTAAACATGAACTTGTGTGGCAAGTCCCAGCAGCTAAGTACCAGCGCGACGACCATCCGTGTATCAAAGGGTTTTTCTATTAATGGCTTATGGGGGCCAATAAATTCAAGTTCACAACATCTGCGTTACTCCCCGACCGGACGGAACCAAGTCCCTTGTCGGGGTGGGGGAGGACGGCAGGAGCCGCTGTTGTCTGCGGTTTGGCAAATTACATCTAATGAATTTGTGGGAATGTTTAATACACTCCCGCAATGGAAAGCTTTTAAGTGCGAGGGATGAACGAGGGAGAATTGTCCCTGGAGATTTGTTTCTTTTCTTTATAACATTTCCTACTTGACTTTGGCAATTAGTGAGATGAGAGTCCACAACTGGCGGACCAGAAAACTATTGTCGGGAATTTTGGATGCGAAGAGAACGAACGTAATTGCTATTTGATTGGATTGATTGACTGAGGAGCAAGCATTATTATACCCTAAATGTAGGGTATATTAGTTTTTACCGCGAACGGTTGCAAGAAATAATGGCGACAGAAGAAAAACAACTATATAACATATTCATGATTGGGAAGTGAAGAGAAACCGTTTTGTGCAAGTCCGTCCATCTGTTATCTGTCTGTCTGTTTGTCTGTCTGTCTGTCTGTCCAGACGATAACTCGAGAACGCTTGTAGCTGGAGACTTGAAATGTGATGCTTCGTTAACATTGTAAGGTCAAGTTCGAAGATGTTCAAAATCGGGCATAATAAGCATGAATCACTTTTATGCAAAAATGTTAATTTTTTACATATTAACTTTCATTCATTAAATATTATTATAAATAGGTACGTATTAAAATATTGCTAATTATACCTACTTGAACGGAACTCTTTTTATACGGTCCTTTTTTATACGACCTTGAAAGTTTGCAAATACCAAAAACTTTCCTTTTTGCGTCCCTTTCAATAATTTAGAACGTATTTCTCTTTTTACGATATTTAGGATATTTCATATTGGCCAATGGCCACAATCAATTATACTTTCATATTATAGTGTTTTCAGTCACTTTATGCTGTAATCGAGTTGTTATAAACAAAGGAAAACTTACAGTGGGTTTATTCAGAAAATGTTTGTGGAAAACTTAAGAAAATCAATTAAAATTATTATTTTCCCAAAAAAGAAACATACCCAGGTAAGAAAATACAATTGGTTCGACATTGTGCCAAGCTTGGCCCAATGCTAAACAGTCTTGGGCCAATACTGAAAATTACTATGGTTGAACCTTGGGCCAACCTTGGATGATAACCATGGCCCAATATTAGTTTCATTACTTGGCCAAGGAAAACTTCCAGCTTACAGTGGATTTATTCAGAAAATGTTTGTGGAAAACTTAAGAAAATCAATTACAATTATTATTTTCCCGAAAAAGAAACATATATATTAGAAATTATTCATCAGTATATCGCAAAAATATTCCCATTTTTAGAGAAGTGTTTTTAATCTATTTAAGTACCCCGATTTCAATTCAAATTAGTGCGCATATTCGATTCCGTTCTTTTTTTAACCATAATAAATGCGTTTACCTGAAAGCATTGAATTTTCCTGAGGGGAAAATAAAACCTGATTTAAAATTATTTCACTTCAGTTTGAGTGTCGCTGCTAATTTAATAGTGCCATTAGACTTTTAAAACACCCCCAGATTCGCTGTCGGCATCCCCATGACCCATCGGTAAAAGGGAGGACTTACGGATACCATTAACACCAGGGCGGAAGTGTTCGCCTCGGAGATGTTTTCCAGTTGCGCTAAGTCCACAAATCCAGATGATTATGCGTGCGGCTTATTCACATAACTTGCAGCTCTTGGATTAGGACGATGAATATTAAGTTGTGTCCGATTTGCATTTCTCTGAATTTCAATTCCCTTGTTTTATTAACACGAAGACGCTGGGCTGCGTTGCTCCGGCATTGTTGTGTCCCCAATCAATAAATTCGTTTCTTGATCGCAGCTCCACACGCAGCAAAGACACCGACTGGGGATGGGCAAATATTGACAAAAATCCCGATCTGTTAACAGGGGGAGGAGAGGCGGCCCCGAGGGAGCGGTTATGCAAATCGGTGTTTCCAGTGGAAATCGAAACCGGGAAGGAGGCTACCTGGACCCTCATTTATGCAAATCGAAGTGCTTAATATTGATTTTTAACACGTCTTTGACAACAATGTCGGCATTCGTCTTTACGTGGCACGACTTTCATCAACACCTTCTTGTGCACTAATTAAATATACGCGAGTTTTCTTATCGATTATGTGCAACAGGCTTTGTTTTTTGGCGCCCTCCCCACTCCTTTGGTTGCGTCGGGCGTCACAAATTGTTTTTCGAAATTAACCAAAAGTTATTTATGACAATTTTAAGCAGCCATGGCTTCACAGTGTCCCATAAACATTTGTATTATTACATTTTGAGTGGAGCATTGTGTTTGGATGGTTTTGCCTCCAGGTGTGAAATTCCAATAAGTCCATTTCCATTCCTGTCTTCCTTGAGAAAAATTGTTGCTTCCACTTCACTTATGAACTACAATTTAGAGAAACTCATTGTTTGCTTAATGCTGTTATTTGACTTTGGTTTTGTGTGACCTGGTTGCGGTATGCAAGTGTAAGTCACATTACGCTTGGATGCAATTTCCGCTTCAGGTGAACTTTGCTCAATTAAACCGCATATCAACCACCGATCGGTGTAATGTTGCAATACACTTTGTGATCCAAGCGCAATTAATTAGCGTACCTCTAGATAAGGCGATGTCTTATGGTGAGTTTATGGGTTCGAAAACAAAAGGTAGAAATTACCTTTAATAATATTGCAAACTAATTAAAACAATGTTTACCTCTCTAAAACGAAATTAATTAAGTTCATTGTGTTAATTTTTCTACTGTTTTTGTAATCGATAAAATAACTAATGCGGCTTCAGCTGAGTTCCTGTACTGATTAATATAAAATTTCCCTGCAGAATATTTTCCTTATTCCTGGTGAATGTTTCGTAAAATAGAACAATGAAGTTTTCCTAGGTCTTCTCATTTAAAATTCCTTGCAAATTTGAAAACTTCTGAATGGTGGAAAACATTAATTAATTCCACAGCATAATGTGAAGTTACTCTTTAGTGATTTGTTTTTCGTATTTTAACACTTTTAAATATTCCATCATAAAAGTAAGTAATATATAAAAATTAATTAAAACAAATACCTGGGTAAAATAAAGTTTTCATGATTAATTCATTTAAAATATTATTTTCATGGTTCGATGTACAGATTTTCTTGATTTTTTCAGGTTTCCATTGAAATAAAAATAACGAATATTCTGCGTCCAATTATAATCCACGCAGAGAATATTAACTTAATGAAATTGATATGGTTGTTTAATTTAACAATAATCAACATACGCATATTGACTTCTGATGAATAAGTAATTCAATAGCTGGAGGGATTGATGGGGCAGTGACAGTTCGTTTTGGTTCAGGATGTCAACCAAGAATAATTAATAATTTCGATAGGGGAAATCTGATATGTTTACCTCCATTATTGATAAACCTAGAAAGTGTTTCTAAGAAATCGTCAGGGAAACTGATTGATTTTATCGGGCAACAAAATTAGCTGTTATTCTTCAAACAGGGTAGTATTTTGAGGTGTCCTTATCGCACATCGCACGAGTCGTGTCTTTTCGTTGTTGGACTTTCTAATTGACACCTTTAGAATATTTTAAAGTTTATGGCTTCGTAATTGACACGCGAAAACTACGACTGTGAAATGACCAGCAATATGCCTACGTCCTCAGTACCAGAGGTGGTCACAGCAGACCATCCGTCATCATTCCTGGTGACTATTCCGATACGTAATCCATCATGGATTAAATCGATGTTTCTTTTCCATGAGACCATCTGAGGCGGAATCACTACGAACACGCGCCCTGGTATTTCAGTTAATTAGAGAGTGCATAAAATTCTATTAACATCTCATCACGTCTCTTGGAGATTGATCCACATTCAGGGAAGCCAGGTGAGCGACTTCGCAGCTCCAGTTCAAATTGATGGGTCTTTTTGATATTCATCGATTTCAGGCTCACAAAAAGCGGTGTCAATGGGTTATTTATGGCACTTCAAAGCCGTCTGTTCTTATCGGGTGAGCACCATCAGGAATTCGCTTTCAGTTCCCAGAATGCTCAGGTGTCATCTTACACAATTTAGGAAGAACTCAGGTAGCTGTCGTCCACCGTGGAAGTCCCTGCACTGGCTTATCTGATTCCCAGTCCGGCTGCCATTAGTTTCTCGGCTTATGGCCTTTAGAAGTCTCGTAATTAATATTTTAATTACAGATTTCACATCAGCGATAAGATGGCCGCAACAGTGTTATAATTCACGACCACAAACAATTTGTTTTGGTCTTATCGTTGTTGAAGGGCTTAATTAGTTGTGTTTGCCTCGCTCAGGGTAGCAATCTGAACCTGCACAGTGCACACTGGTCGAAAGAGTTGAGCTCCGGAGCTGTGAGATACCGACAGGTGCATATTTGGAATATTTTCTGGACGAAAACAAGATTCTTTGTGCTGGCATCCAAAATAACATTCGATGACTGTGTCTTTGGGGCTTCTAAAGATTTACGATGCCGACGACAGCAGTCCTTACAAGCAGGTAAACATCGCATATTTCAGGGGATTTGTGCAACACTCGAGTAAGTTATTAAAGTAAATAAACTCATTTGCATAAAAATGAACACTAAAATCGTCAGCGTTGATAAGAAATCTCCGCGTAATGAGAAGAAAGTCTATTGATGGTCAACGTTTTAGTTTTATCATTTTAATGGTAATAGGATTAGGAGGAGCAACTCCACGGTTATGAAATCAACAAACCCACAAATTCATTTGAACTTTATGGAGGAAAAGATTGTGTCCAGATGCATTTATCATATTTTTCAATTGGCCCCAAATTGAGTGATCGTTTTTTTATTTTTCTGAGGGTTATCTCTTTGGACGCAGGACGCCGTTGGCTTTTGTCTTATGGTCATTCGGTAAGGGAAAATTGTATACAAATTTACGAGCAATAAATTTTCAGGAATTATTTCTAACTGTTATGGGATTCCGAATATTTTTTTTAAATTGTTGTGTAGTTTCTGTTTAACCCGGATCGTTTTTCTCCAAACAGGTGTACAATTAAAGCACGGAAACTACGACTGCGATTTTGTTTACAGACGATTGGAGTCAAATAAAATTTTATAATAATTTGAGAGACTCTGTTCGAGTGATCGCTGAGCCCTGATTTTCTGTTCTATAATTCATAGTCCAACTGACAGGGTACACTCCTCTTCAGTGTCGAACTCCTACCGCCATCCCATTTGATTGATCTGAGCAAATTCAATGCGCGATATCTAACTCGAACAGCCGTGGAAATTATACCTCTGAAAGAGTGACCTCTCACCCCACTCCCCAGTCACCAGCGGTGTTGGCGAGAAGGACGAACGCGGTTGAATTACTAAAACCGACGAAATTTCACATCAATAAATAATAGCTTTGTTTGGTAGCAATTATCTGGGATGATAGCGATCCGCCAATCTTGAGAAACTGAGAAGAGCCTCGATGGAGACCGAAATCAATTTGAACACATCATCAAAGTGAAAAGCCCTGAGCAAATACCTTCACGTCCTGCGGCTGTTCAGGTTTAATTATCCCCTCTGTCTTGGAGCTCGATGAGGCGCGAGACGGAATTCGATTGAAGCAGAACGGTCTCCCTCTGGTCGCACAGTAATGCACCCCGCGCCCAGTTGATGGGATGCCGAGGAAAACCACGGACGATTCGACCGATTCGAATCTTGAGATGCACCTGATCCGCGGCCGAATCGCGGCGATTTCTTTCTTGTCGAAAACAATTAATTTCGAATGGTAAACGACGACTTTAACATAATTGTCCAGTGCAGCGACACCAGAAACGAGTTCGAATTCCATTAATCAGCGGTCGGTTCGTTTCTTCCTCATCTCGTCGGATGTTTCCACAGATTCATTGCATTTTAATGACCTAATGAATGACAAACACGGATCCTCGTGGTCTGGCGAACCATCGGCCCGCATAAACAAATGTGCTAAGGTGGCGAAGTGCATTGGCGGGTTCACGGGAGGGCGGGGGCCAATCCATTTCAAATGCATTTTATCACGGTCGTCACCGCTTTGGACCAAGGTGGGTGCTCTTCCCCCGCCGGCGGCGCACTCGTGCAACGTCAATGGTGACCGTCGAACTGGGCACGATGCAGGAATCTCTAAATTGGAGGTAATTTACTTACCCCGAAGTGAGAGTACTGGGTCAGCGTCAGAAGCTGGATGCAAGCCCTTCCCTCACTGCTCTAATTAAGTCAATTTCTCAGAATTGTTCCTCGAATCGAGACACATCCATACAGGAGCAGATTGATGTTCGGGCCAATTGGGCTCAACCTCAATTTCCGCTCGATGGAAATTCTGACCAAGCAGGGCACCTCGAAAGGGTTAACACTTGTAGTCACAACTGCAAGCAAAACCGATCCAAGGATATGAGACTGGAAGTTTGCAATCACAATCTTTGATGAAATTTGGTTGAGTGCGGAGAGTGTGCACGTGACGTGTTTTTTTTTTTTGTGTATTGAACTTTAGGGGCGAGATTTTGTTCTGTCGGTCGAGCGGAGCCTTGGCATAAATGAGCTTCAAGGCCTTAAGCAATGAAGGAGTTCAGACTTGCGTTCGGGTCAGTGGAGTTTTGGTGTAAAAACCGTTTGCTGAATCGTGCTGAAATGCCCTGCAACCTTGTGGTTCCTCTGTCGAATATTTTCGACGTCCGAGATTCGGAGTTTAAAGGATCCCCAAACCAAATGTTTTTTGCTTTATGATAAATTTAATATGACAGCAAAAACTACGGAGCTATGTAAAAAAGAAAAAATGTTCATTTCCAAAAAGGTAATTTTGAAGCGCAAATTGTTTGACTGATTAAAAAAAAACGAAAATTAGTCTAGTCATTGTGTTTCCCAACAATTTCAGAAATTCCGTGCATTCCATCCCACGTCCGTTACCTGCTTGCCAAAGCCATTCCATCCGTCCATCCCTTGTTCGCCCTATTATTTGTTAAGATCCAACAAAATCATGTAGACACAAATTACGTCCTTGAGAGCTTCTTGTTCTCTTATACGTATGAAAGCGAGCTCGTCCTGCAGACCTTTGTAGCAATTTTTGTAGCCCCACCAGGCTCTGTCGAAAGTATTCTCTTACCTTCTGTTCCCTGCATAAGTCATTTCAGATTAATTACCCTTCTGTTTCCTTGTGTTCCCCCACTCCCACCCGCAAAAATGTCGCCACCCAGCAAACAGGCGATTAGCCCAACAACAGTTGGTCCGGCCAGTGAGTCTATTTGGTTTTGCGACTTTGTTAAACAATGTGCCAGCCGAAAAGGGTAATAATTTATGTGAAATCCTCTTGTAGAAAAGATGTTATCATTATCCTTACACCACAAATCTTCCACAAGTAACTGAAGGTCGTTAGATTTCGGGTGCTGCGGCTTGGAACTCCGGCAACTGATCAACTCGTGCCAGGACTTCTCATCCAAATCGACCTCGTGATTGAGCGACGGCCGTCAGGTGGCCAGCGAAGGTCTGTTTACTCTCATCCCTTCGACCATCCTATATTGCATGTAAACGACCACTATAAGGATTCTGAGGATAATATGTAAATTTCCATGGCGTAATTAATCATTCTCGGTGGCCAGCTCGCGGCCAGTGTCGAGTCGGCATCGTGGCTTATGCTGTGAAAAGTGTAAACGGATTTACGAAACCCCTTTCCCCGTCACTTCCTTCCCGAATACAAAACTGTTATTTATTTATTTGTCAGGAACGCATTATATTATTGTTTTGATTTATGTGGACGGAAACAGTGACTTGTAGCGTCAGTAATTTTGATGACGTCATTTTTTAAAAGAAAATATTGAAAAAGTTTCTTCGAGAAAAATAAAACCCAATGTAAAATTTATTTGAAGTAGTCCTTTCCGGAAATAACTTGGTTCAACAGATCCTTCCTGTGGAGAAGGTACGGAAAAGGAGGATTCGGGCACTATGCATACTTATATGCGGTCCAAGGTTTAGCAAACTTACAAGGATTAATTTTAATAGATTTGGGGTTACCGAGCATGAGAGCAAATCCTTTTTCGCTAATTGAATGCAAACAGAAACTTGCATGTGGTTTACACATACAATAACAATGTTCTTCGTGTATGCGATTATCTTCTTTACTGCTTTCTGCGTTATTTTTAATTTTATGAACACTTCTGTAAAGTTTTACATTTCCATCAGTTTCAGTTAATTCGGACTTCATTAAAAGAACGAAGCTCGTCTGCAAGATCCAGAATCTTACCGCGATCACAACTGGCTGCTTTCAAGATTTAACAAAGCAGAAAATCAGGATGCCCCCCCAACACGAGTCCCTTGCTATCTCCTAATTACCCAAATAAACTCCGAGATAATCCTCGAAATTAAACGTATACGCTTGGGACGCGTTTCGTCGCAGCATCTGCGCTCGTCTCGCGTCTGCAGACGGCGGACGGAGGTAAGATGAAAATAAGCAATAACAAATAATTTTCGTAGGATTCAATCAATTAAACGGCCATTAACCGGTTTACCGTCGGCCATTCATTTACAGAAACGGCGACTGTATCTTGACTTATCGATTGTGTGTTTTGACGATATCGAACCAGAACTGGAAAGTTCGCGCCGATAGAGATCGAACTGGACCGTAAATTGTCCGATGCCACAGCTCCCAGGTGTTAGCCGAGATAAGCCGACGAAGCTTGAATACAGTCCAATTTATCCTTAATAGAGTTTATTGCGTTTTGATATTTTATGGTGGCACTTCATTTCTCCCCGCACAAAGAGCCCGAACAAGGAGCAACCGCAGCCTCCTGAGTTACTGCTGTTGTTCGGTTAATGAATGATAACCCTTTGCTTTGTCTAATTTTGCATGACAATTAGATTTCATTTTGGTGTAAGACACTCACTAAAAGTTTATGACTGCAAACGAAATAAAATTTTCCATTAGTATATTTCTTGTCGATTCTAATAAACAAGAACGTCGGCCATATTCAAAAGGGAAAAATTTTCAAACTAATCTGAAATCTGCAGTTATTTTTGTTTTCTTTTTAACAAAAAAAAAAAACTTGAAAAAATATAATTTTCTGTGCTTCTAAACCCTGTTGGAATCTTAAAACTATTTCCAATATTTACTGTATCCAAAAGAAAATCGGAAGAACTTCAACGATGTCTACCAGGACTATAACTTCAGTTCTCCTTAAGATAAAATCGTATTATCTTGAATCCATTTAAATTCGCAGCATCCTAAAGTCTTGTGAAAACTCTCAAGAAGTTCCGGGTGGAGGAAAGGGGAACACCGGTCGCCGGAAGATGTGCGGGTGCAAGATAGAAAAGGGTTTTTAAAAACAGCAAAACGAGCAAACCGAACAGGATTTTCATTCGACCGAGATAAGAGTCCTTCCGTGGAATTTCACAACAGAAGTTTAATCGCAATTGAGTTGTCCGCCGTTTGCCAAATCGCTTCGCCATAAACAACTCGACTACAGCCGCGCTAAATTATCTCAATTAATTTAAATACATTGCGCGAGGTGCTGATTGAATTGTGCAATTACAGCGAGTATTAATGGAAATTTTCAGGAGCTGTGATGGATTAATACGATGATTTGTAATAATTTGAGAGCAGAGAAGACTGAAGTTTTATTGAATAAATTAATTTGATTTTTATAAAATGGCGAAATAATAATGACTGCAAATAAAGAGAAAAACCTCAATTTAAATATGCAAATTATGCGAAAATATTTTCGAAATGGTTCAGAGGGAGGTTGGGAAAGCGGAGTCATTTTTTTAGCTTCGTGGTCCATAAATTTCGATTATATTTTGGTAATTTTCTGCTCTAGGCAGGTTCATGTTATATTTTGCCGGCTTTTTAATTTGTTCGTTGGTATTTGTTTTTATAAATTCGAACAGGAATTTTAAAGTTTTCACGTGAACATCCACTTAAAACCCAAGTTAAATTAATAGGAATTCATATAGAACAATAATATTAAAGTTGACAAATAAATCTGATAAAAAGTCCATTATTTTATAGAATTGCTGAAGTTATTTTATCTTATTGCAATCATTTTATGACTCATTTCAACTGAAGTTATTCCTCGGCTTAAACTCCATTTATCAAATCTCAATCAGTTTGCAGCACACAACTTTGTTTCATATTGTAGAACCGTCGCCTATAGGCCGCTCGCTCTGTGTGTGTGTGAGTGCACCCTCTTGGTCCAATCTAACTTCCGAACACCCTAAACATTCCTAATGATATTGTCTGATTCATCCCCCAATTATTCTAGTGGAGTAATTTATGATTGCATTTTGGGAAATCAAAATCTTTTCTAGTTCCTTAATAATGCTTTCCCCACTTCTGTATATTGTTGTTACTGATTTTTGAATTGTACATTCCGTATTTTGCCAAAAATATAATATACAGGGGCAGGGTGTATTTTTTAAGTTGAGACAACTAAATATCTCGAGAAATACGCATCGTACAAATGACGATATGAAAAGTTAATATTTGCAAGGAGGTACATGTCTCAATGTCTGTGCCATCATTACTCATTAGCCAATCTCAACCCCTCTTTTTGGGTAGAGTGGGAAGTAACATTCAAATTTCAAATTAGAACCCCCGCTAGTTGAAAGTGACACAAATTGTTGAAATTTATTCTGAAATTCCCAACTAAAAAACTATAGATAAATGTAAAATGTAATTTCTAAAATAATATAATTATAATATAAATTCTGAATGCTACAAAGTTACTCGAGAAATGTGAATGTGACGTACTGACGTCAGGGGGTTTTGACTTTGACATTTTTCTTGCGGCGGCGATTTTGGAAGATTTTGAGAATAAACTCAAAAGACAATTCCCATTTTCGGATTTTCTAAGGGTTCTGTTCTGAGGTTCTGACTTTTAGGTTGTGGTCTGCGGTAATCGTAAGTTCAAACCAGGTTCAAATAATTATGAAAAAGACGCTGTGCGAAAGCGCCTCTAGCGGCTAAACTGAGTTTGTTTCGTTAATTTACAGCAAAAGAACATGCATAAATTTTTTATTTAAAGTTTAAACTTACACTAACGAAAATCTTATGTTTTTCAGTCAGTATTCTCAGTAATTAAAAAATGACTGAAGAAAAGAAGTAACTTTTTCTTGGAATTTTTTTTCGATTCGTGGCGATGGCGATGTACTTAACGAAATTTAATTTTGTCGATTTTTGCATAGAGAACTGATTTATTCGATTCAAAAATACATTCGCGATTGAAATCTACACTCTTTGTAGTCTAAAATCTCTATATTTTTCTTAAAAATTTGATTTAATTTTTGCACATTTGAATTTACTTGTATAGTTTTTCATTTCAAAAGTAGCCTTCCCTCGTGCCTCGTGGCAATACGTCGAATTAAAAAGCCAATTGAGTGAATTGTGGAACGTGGAACGTTTCTGTGGAAATCGAATCATTATATCTGGGACATCTTTCTGATTTTAGACAGGACGCAATCAGCAAAGACTTTTACTCTTTCTGAGCTTAGACAATCGCTTGGGACAGATTGAACGAAATGTCTCTTCTTATAAATTGAATTGTTGATTGTGAATTGTTCCCAACAAAAGAAATATTGCTTTTTATCGAAAATAGAAAATACTTGTTTGAGCATGAAAATGATTTTTCCTCATAAGGAACTCATAGAAACTCGTTATTCTTAAGAATGTCATGGAATTAGGAATAATGCTGTTTAGTATAAATGCTGCTAGTATAAATGGCCAAAAATAACGGTCAATTACCTATTATTAATCTTTTCTAATAATAATAACGGTTAAAACAAATTGGTAGTAGTAGAGTCCTTGCTCTGTTTGTAATTGAATTATAGAATTGCCAAATTATATTTTATAAAGACCAATATTTTAAATCATGAACAAAATATACACCAGCAAAATTTAAAAAAAACGAATAGCAATAAATTGTGTGCATATACCTACAGAGCATTTCATAGGTACTACCTATAGGTAGGTACATATCATGTGTTTAACATCGAAAGGGTTTTCAAATCTGACCTTCTTAACGTTAACCCTTTTAAACACCACAACGCCGAGTAATTGAATTTCTAGGACTATATTGACTTCTTTCTGGCGAGTATCGCAACTTTACGTGAACAAATACTGAAAACTTCTCTACGAACTTAAACTTCTAAAAAACGAAATCCTTTCAGTAAAGTGAGCAACCCACAAAAGGGCTTTCTGAAACTTCTTTTGTTAAGTGTTTTCAGGTCCCTTAAAAAATATCCAAGATCTGCAAAATATCTGCAACAGACCGAGCAAAAAGGCTTAAGAGCCACTTTCGGCCAATTACGGAAGCGAATTATCATAGATCGAGCTTCTGTTATCAGGAAATAACTGAGCCCCCCATTTATTGCTCAAAATGTCCTTGGTCGGGCGTTAATTGCCGCGTTGAGCTGTCATCAGTATACCTACACCCGCCGCAAAATGGGTCACGAGTTCAATGTTTCTGTAAAGGAAACAGCCTCACCACTCTCCGAAGTAGCTGATTACTGGGTGCTTCGCAGGACCATCCATAATTTAATACACTTTGAGAGCTTTCGGTCTTTCATTGGACCCTGTCAAGGGATGTTTTTATTCGCCTCGACGGACCACTAAAAAACTCGAAATCAACTCGAACAATTTGTGCAAATTACCCTCGACCTGGAGTCATACCTGCCGAACCCGCAGTCACCGCCCGCTGCTGTGGGGCCATGGAAATCAGTGGCTCTGTTTTATTTCGCTCCCCGGGGAGCCTTTGTTCGACCCGCATTCACAGGAACTTGGACCTTTCAAAGGAATAAGTCTTCAATTTACTGCAATCCCTGCCCTCGGTACATTGTCCGACTGTGAGATTGGTCGGGGTGTCGTAAACCAGGAAACCCGAAATCCGCCCTCACCGCTACAAGTCACATCACAGCGGGCAGGTCCTGTTCCTGGTTTTGTTGCAGATTTCCGTTAACAATCCTGTTGTGGGGGTGGTAAAAAATCGACATTCACTGAACAGGGATAACAAAGGACTGACTTCCGCGTTGATCAAGATTCTCGGGAACGGTGTTTATGTCCTCGGGAGCTTTGTTTATTTGTTCCCAGTGAACATTTGCAGATAATTAAACTCGGTTTTCGGTCTAACTTGAAAAACTGACCCCAATAAAAAAATAAAACCTGAACCGCCCCAATTCTTGGATTCCATTTTAAGCGCAAATTCAAACGCAAGTATTGCAAATATTGTAAATCCAGACATCCTGTCATATCGGAAGACTCACCTGCAATCCTTAATAATTAATTTATAAGCTAATCACTGAAATGAAGGATTCTCAAAACTTTCCGCATGCAGGAAAATGTTTAAAATAATTAAATCTGAGTTGACGCAGGATTCATGTGTGCTCATTTCAGTTTCAGTCCTGTATAAATATCAAATGTAGTTTACATGAGGACATTTATGATTTATCCGTATTACAGTTGCCTAGTTGTTGTTGTAGTAAACCTCGGTTTTATGCAACAGTGCTCGTCTCGTTCCGCAGACAGATTCCCACATAAATTTGAGGGCTTAAGTTCCGTTCCCTGTCCCCAACCCCTTGCAGTGTTCTGCTCAGGTAAAGCATTATTTTCGACAGCAACAAAACTGCTGAGTGGAACTCGAAATGTTTCCCATTTAAATAGCATTAAAAATGTTTAAGCTGTTGGGCAGGAATTCATTTTTAATTGTACCACATAAAATACACTAGCGCACCCCCAAAACCCACCCGATTAACATCCTTCTGTATTTAAACGTGCGATAGGAAGTGTTCGTCTGTAGATCCTGTCACAAATCATGTCAGCGCGCCAGGGAGGATGTAAATTTAGGGCGGTGTTAATTAGCATTAATTTCGATGTACTTAATTTGGATTTACCAAAAACTAAAGCTTCTTATAAGTAACACATGATTTTATTACATCGTTTAAGCAAACTCCATTGAACACCAAACCACACTGAAATAGGATTAAAGACAAAATGATATAATGACTATAATGTCATAATGTCGAATTTCATTAATTTGAATTTCTTTTCCTCAGTTTGACCAATCCATGAAACTTCATTCAAATTGACAATTATCCAAGTGTGTAATATCAATACAATTAAAAAATATTTAAAGATGTTCGTTCTGTCGTTAGCAAGCAATTAGGAAATCAGCAAAAATTTCTCCGCCACGAAGACTTTTTCTTGCTGGCAGTTCAATTCCCAAAGCACTAAGTGCGCTGCTATTAAGATTGCACTCAGCATTGCTTCGTCGCAAGACCTTGAAATGGTAATCCTCATGCAGACATCCTTGGACAGATAAAGCTGATACTGCTGGTAATTGATCGCATCCCCGTGCTCTGCTTAAATTCTGCCCCCGGGGGAGATTTATTCTGTTTCATATTCAAGAAACACCACTTGAAAAGGAATCGATTTATCGAGTGCTTTCTCGCAAGATCCTTGCTGTGTCGTTTGCTCCAATAAAGCGGAGCTCCTTTGGCAGTTGCTTCGCTATTTTAAATTATTTTCGGGTTGAGTCATGTGTTTTATTGTAACACGTACGACCAAGAAATTGGTTCAAGTTTAATAAGTGGAGCATTTATTTATTATCATAAATTTTCTGGGGCGAACTCGTGGCATCACGTTAGGGGTAGTGCAACACGATTCCGGCATAAATTACCGCGAATTGTTCTTCTTGTCTCTGATTATGAGCAGACATTTTCATAAGCAAACAATTTCCATATGTACTCATTAATTACAATCATAATTTAAATTTATTCAACAGTGGGCGGGAAGTATGAATTCGAAAACGAATGTGGATTTTGAAGAATGTGACAAGGATGTGATGTCGGTTAAGGATTGAGGAAATTATAAAAAAAATACTTTACACATTAGAACCTGATCAACAAAAGCAATAATGCTACTCAAAATGTACGAAAAACAAAACAAACAAAGAATAATTGAATTTATCTATCAAATTCCTTACCAAACAATTCCCAATGCTCCTCCGGCCTCCCGCTCCCCAAATGTAATTTTAATCAATTCTATACAATTTTCCCGTCAGGCTGTGCAAATGGGGTGGCTCACGCAAACGAACTAATTGCTTTTTTGTCATAAAAGTACACCTAGTGTAATGTCCTTCGGGTCAACCACGGACGGCCTCCGATGGAACCTGGTTTTGCGCCTCCTTCTACATTTCGCCTTTAAATCGGTGCATTTTGGCCTGGGCCCTGAGGCCACCTGCTGAACAGTCACTCTGATCCTATTGAGGCAAGGCCAGATTGCACAGTTATTTTTTCAGGATATTCTGTGGAAAATGGAAAGCGGTCTAAACAGAAAATTCAAACTTTTTGTCATCCAATGGTGTTCGGTATCGATTGACCCGCAGCAGCAGATGTTCTAGCTGAGCGGAATCTGGATCAGAACTAATGCCACTTGTGCACTGGTCTTGGTTAAGATTAGAATTCAACAAATTAGCATTTGAAGTTATTAAAATTAATTTATTTTGATTTTTTCTGCACCAGGAAAGTTGTTTACTTTTTTGGAAGTATTTGCATTCAATCCACATTTAAGGATTTCAAGCTGCATTACACGAATTTCATAAATAGTTTGAGAAACACAGTACTTGAGATGCCCTTTAGTTGTTCTATATAGTTGGAATAATTAATTACCAAAGGACATTACACATGGAATTTTTACTTTTAATTTTGCTTTGATAACTGCGAGGTAGAGCTGAGAGTTCTAACAAAAAGTTTTTAGAACAGGAGTAATAATATTGCAATTAACTAAAAATTGTTTTGAAAGTTCATATTTTTGAAATCGAATATAATTAATTTAATTTGATCTAGTAACGCTTCAAAGGAAATGATAATCCATCATATTTATATCTAATTTTTTTCCATAAAAATGTTACAATTTTCGTTTTCCTGGAGTTCACCCAAACAAGAGAAGGCATCTCCTTTCTCCAGACATTTTGATCCTTAAAATAGAGCTGCAAAAACATGTTCATCGCATATCAAGCATATCAACGAAAAACGAACCCTTATCAATACATCGATCGTTGCTAAAAGGAGCACATTTGATAGATTATCGAAGCTGTCACGAGGGTGTTGGTGTTGTCGCGCCGCGCCGCCCCGCCAGGCCTACTCGGCATGTTGGACATTCGCCGAATGTCCTCGACAGTGACAGCTCTGTGACTATGTAAAAAGTCGTATGGAGTAGCCGAGCACTCGTACTTCCGATGGTCATCCAATGCCCAATGGAGCACCCTTACCTCTGGGAAAGGTGTGCTTGGTGCGAGGATAGCTCTACTGCCATCAGGAATCGGGATCAGCTGGCAGAAAGCAATTCAAAGCTCGTCCCTGGAAGGATTCTCGGTCCACAATTCATGTCATGCGGAATACACCCGCGAGTTGAAGGAGAAAAAACTGCCCCAGTTTGAAGCCCTCTCCAGGCTGGAAGAGCTTTCCCCATCTCGTCCCCGGTTTATTAGCCAAACACAATATTATTAGGCCGGCAAAGGATGGCATGTCCTGAGGCCTCGGCGTACTCTTAAACCAATTCTTAATTGTGTAATTGGCTTCAATATTGTCTCGAGCAAATCGATTTGCTGATTCAGCAATGAGATATGCGAGTCCCGTTGCCGATGGACCATTGCACTGCTGAGAGGGGAGACCTTATAAGCATTAATGCCAGGACATGATTTAATCTTCTCGAGATCATTTTTGATGCCATGTGTTTCCTAATTTGCCTGTTTTGGGGAGCACACGAAAAGTGACACCATTTGCACCTCGGTCCTCGGTTTGTATATCCGTGAGGATGCCTGGGAAGAGGAGGGTTAGCCGAAGATTATCGGGGGATGTATTCTCCCGTTTCAGACATTAATTCCTGCTAAGCTTTTGTGGGAAACGTGAAATTACGATCTGTAGATAACAAGGTTTAGATGATGCGGGTTCGGAGGATTTGGTTTCGATTAAATTTGTGTCAAGTTGATTGTTTGCAGTCAAATCTGTGCAGTTGTACTCTGAAAAGTTTCATTATAAAACAGGAATAGAATTTGAAGATCATGGGGGAAAGAACGAGAAACTTGACTTTGTAGTTAAATTGCACCCAAAAACACCGTGATATTCTCCAATTCATTTTCGTTTAAGGCAAGTTACAAAATTTTTCTAATTTAAATTTTGATTAAGATCGAAAATGTTAATAAATTTTCCGAGGAATACTTCCATATCCTTATCAATTTTGACCGTAAAAAAATTTAGCTAATGACCGAGATTAGTTTCTCCCTTTTGTACTAACCTTCCAAGGACTTCCTCCAGACTAACTAACTTCTCCTCTTAATCAGTTTTTAATTGCATTAATTTTTAGTTCAGAGCGCTTTTTACCCACCCGTATCAGGATATTCTCTCCCTTAACTGCATTCAACTTTATCAAGATTAAAGTCTCCTTGAGAATTAGTTCATGAAAAATGCACATAAAATCTCGACAGATGTGCTCAAGAATATTTTAAAAAATTATAAAATACCACAAAGAAATTGGATGAAATTTGTATTGTAGGTAGTGTATTTTTGCAATCATCCTTTTCGAGAACGATTTAAGTTGACTTCGACAAAACAATATAATTTGCGACTAAATGTTTACAGCGTATCCCGCTAGAGTGACTCCAGGCGCGATTTCCTCTTCGATGTAAGTACCGGCTTCCTTGAAGGACGTGGCACTGCTCTCGTTGATGTTCGCGGTGACAGGAGTCGATTTCCGATTGAAGTTGAAGTCCTTGGATGGTCCTTTGTTCGCCAATCCAGTACTCTTTAGTTTTGCAAAAGGAGCAGGCTGACTGTTGTCGAACTGCCGACTGTTGTATTCGACGTTGTTGTCCTCGGGACGAGCGTAGTTCGTTTTTCGCAGCATCGCTTTGAAGTTGAATGGCGGATCATCGCTCTCGTTGTTGTTCTAAGAGAAATTGGAATTATTCATTTTTACTTTGAAGCAATTGCAACAATACATTTGTCTGCATTCGCTTCCCCATCATCTCGAGTTCCTGGATGGGATTCGGAGGCCTGAAGTCCTTTCTTATGTTATTGGATGCATTGTTTGAAGGCCGATTCCAACTAGGAACAGGTGGTGGGGTTGGGGCAGGTCTACTTTTAATAGAAGCCCTTCGTGATCCCGATGGGGATGGGGTGTAATTTTGGCGTCTGTAGTCGGAACGGAAATCTGATCCGTTTTGATAGGAGTACATCGATGATGGGTTTCCACGTGCTGCGAGAAAATCTACAGATGGTCTGAAAGCGATATGTAATAATGTAGATTTTGATGGACAAAAAGATAATCTTTCGAATGAAGAAGATAAATTTAATCCTACCTGCTGCCCGAAGAGCGTTCTCTGAGGTAGTTTTGTTGATAAACTGCGTCGCTATCGTGCACTTTATCCCAGTTGGTTTGAACAGCCGTTTCCCTTTTGAAGGCGTTGTAGTTCATTAAGTAGTTCGTTAGAGAAGGATGTTTCTGTAGCGGGGCATCCCAAGGTTCCTCCTCTGCATCTGTGCCGGGCTGCTTGCCAGCAAGCGACACAACAGGATTGCACATGTAGACTGTATCGAAGAACGGAATTTGATCGAAGCGAAAGGGGATCTTGCGAACAGGCAAAGGAAGCGGACCGAACACGGAAGGATTCGTTTGTCTGCGGTCGACCTTTTCAAGATTTATGCCCCGCCCAGTTTGAATCATATCCATCACCACCCGTTGATTGAAGATGTGCACCTGAAACCCTTGTTACTGATGATCTGAACAGACTCTTGACTCATCCCCACTTACTTGCTGACAGAAGTTGACCAGATCCATATACCGAGCCGCTCGATAGTGAAGCAGCACCTGGAAGAGCGACCGGGCCTTCCATCGCTTCGCGTAACTGTTGACGAACCTCACTGTCGTGGGGTCGAGCTCCCCCGTCTTCTCATTCAGCAGTGGTCCGTATTTCTGACGCACTTTATAGCCTCGGAAAGCTGCGAAAAGGAGAACAGAGAAAGGTGTGAACTATGTGTTACTTGTTACATACACAATGATCGTTAATTTAATTAAAATTTCATTTAAATTGTTTAATCATTTCCCCTTAGGTCAACCCTTCCGCCGGACAACAGCCACATCGCGTGATGGAGCCTTCGCAACCGCCAAAAGCTAATCCGATTACAAGGTGTGAAAGTGGGACGAGAAAGTAGACGAGTTTGGCTTGCAATAACTTTAATTTTCTTCAACTGTCTTTATTTTTTAAGCTTCGCACTTTGAAATACATTTAGAATAAGCAACAATACCACTACTAAGTGTTGCGCTAATGGGGCCGAGGCCTGTGCCCCCACTACGGTGCTGAGTCCCCTCCGAGACCTCTCTAGGATTGCTTTCCAACTCCGCAACTTTCTAACCCTTTGTCTCAGCGCTTTCACTTTCGTTCTTCTCTTCCTCGCAAGCACCCTCAGGCGATTCTTCTGCCGTCGTCCCGTCTGTGTTCTGTTGCTCATCGCTTCCTGCTTGATTTTCATTCTTCGGCTGGTTTGAATCTTCCGCCTCCGACAGAACCTCGCTTGTATCAAAATATTCCACATCGGAAACACCGCCCTCGCCATCACTTTCGTCCCCTTTCACACCTTGCACCTCTGACCCATCCGTACCTTTCTGGATTGTTGTGGCGGCCTCCTGTGGCGTTGATTGCTGCCTTTTCATTTGTCGTTTTGCTGCAACACAAAACAGAAAGTCATAAGATATTTTTAAAGCTCGAATAAAAAACACAAAGAATAACAACATTTTCTCTTTTGAGAGTTTTGACTTTAATTAATCTTAAACGAAGACATTTTCAGGTACGTTAACCCAAACAGCAAAATATCAAACTTCATCATGGGAAGTTTGGATTTTGACTTTCAATTATTTTTTAATTCACTTTGAAATGTTGAATGAAATGTTTCTTATTTTGTAAACAATGAAAATTTATCTGAAAAATGTGTGAAAATTTTTTTTTTTAATTTTTTTAAAAATTTTTTCGGATAATGTATTTCTTTTTGGTTTACTATGTTTGGTATACATATGTTTTTTGAATTCAATTTATCCAAAATTGTTCGTCTATTTTATTAAGAAATACTAAATTAATTGCCTTCAACACATAACTAAATTCTTTGGTCCTTCTACTTTCTTATAAATAATAAATAATTATAAATAAAGTTACAGTTAGTTCCATCTAAATATTTGTTTTATTTGTTTCACCTACCAATGAGCGCAGGGTTTGTT
Source organism: Leptogaster cylindrica (assembly GCA_963082835.1). NCBI lineage: Eukaryota > Metazoa > Arthropoda > Insecta > Diptera > Asilidae > Leptogaster > Leptogaster cylindrica. The sequence continues at coordinate 20,864,525 of OY720105.1, read as the reverse complement.
TTCTCCTGAACCTTACGTCTCGCAATGAAGGACCTCATCATCGACTGCACCTTGATAATCTTCTTAACCTGGATCTCGTACAATCTGTGGTAGATGAGAAATGGAATTTGAAGTAACGCTCTACCGCATTAAACTCGGTCGTTACCTAGACAAGTACTCATCATTATAGTAACGTAGGAACACCTTAGATTTGCCAATGGCCCATCCCTCCATTTTCAAGCGAATCAAAAGCAAGCGGCAATTATCCTTTGTTACGTCGACAGTTTCGTCGAAATCAAAGGCAAGAAATTGATACCTTTTCGAGTATAGTTGATGAGATTTAATTAACAACCAAACGAACTTGTTACCATTTTAGGAATTCTTGAAACGGTATCCTGCACGAATATCCTTTCTGTCGTCCATAAATTGTATCAATAACGCCCAAAGCCTTCATTTGTTGCTGCACCATCTCCGGATGGAAATTTCTCGGCTTGTAGTCCAAATCAGTTCTTATGCACCGGACGAAATGAGTGCCTTCCCCCTCAGTCCCCGACAGCGTTTTCAATATCTCCAAGCAAGTGCATCTGAATACAGTCGAGATGGTTCTTGCGTTTGTCACTTGAGAGTGTTGTCCTTGTGATAAGGTGTTCAGATTCTACAGTGATTAAATTGATTAGGTACGTTCAGTTCAGACAAATGGACTTACATAAGTCTTTCTGTGGGGATCTCCCTTCTTGTGTTCGATGTTCTCGAAGGCCATGGTGAGAGAGCCGCACTTCGAGAGCTGGTTTGTAAACATAAGGACAATGCTCTCGTCCAAGGACGTTCGGAGCGACTCAATCATTTCGGGGGGCACGAGGTCACGATTGATGTCCGCAAATGCTCTCGTATCATAAATGATTTTCCCCGTGTAATGCGCCACACTGATTTCATGCGCACTATGCTTCTTCACAAATTGGCTCTTCTTCTCCAACAGTTTCTCTGTAATAAAAAAATGCAAAATTCAGATCCTTGCAGCCACACGCTCCTTCACTTAAACATCACCTAAAATGAATTCATGATCTTGAAAAGATTTTGTAGCTTCATCAATAATGCAAAATAGTCCCTCGGGCTTTGTGAGAAGCTGGTCAAGCGTTTGCTTGTTGTCATAAAAGTTCAGCTGCACCACAGGGATTCCATCGCTCTCCTGCAAGGATTATTGTAACAATGGCTTACATGGGCTGATTCCCGTTAATTACCTGTTCGAACATTTCGCTGGCGAACACTTTCTGGTTGTAATGGTATTGCAGTTGTTCGTTAATTGTATTTATCATAAGCTGCTCGATGCCGTTGCGATGGAAGCACTCGAAGCCGAACAAGTCGTACACCACAATGCAATTGGAATCGCCGCTGAAATTCCATTGAAATAATTTATCTTTAAATAAAAGAGTCGTGCAAGCTCGGAATATACATACAATACTGCTCTGGGGAATGACAAATTCATGTTGATTTTATTAACAATCCAATCAACCAGGCGATGGTAAATGGTTGCTGCCAGAGCATCGCGGGCGTCGCGGGCTTCCTCGGCAGTGTACTGCCTTCTCTCCGCGATTCCACCCTTTACTTTGCAGTAGTTGGTGAGAGACCACAAAAACTTCTTCTCGTCCACTCGGAGTAGATCGGAGAGTCGTGATACTATGTCTGGATCTTCAACTTCCGCATATTTCTGATCATTCGTTTTAAATCTCAAATTTCCAATGTTCAAAATGGCAGCCAACATCTTCCTCACTGTTTCCAAACTTTTCTTGGAAATGTCCAAATCGAGCAAAGTTTCTTCGAATTCTTGGTATTTCGAAATATTTCCCTTCGGGTCATCGCGACAGTACTTCAGTTTTGTGGTTTGTTGCTGTTGCGGAATTCTCAAATACCGATAGTCGCGACCGTCTTTCAGGAAGTAGTCTTCTAACTTACCATTTTCTGCCAAGTAGTCATAGATGTAGTAAAATATGTGGAAATTGTGTTGGTTCCTGAAGTCAAGTAAATAATTATTCTTTAACTGAAGTCTTGTGCTGCAGTAGTAAAAGTAATTGCATGAAATTTTAAATTTAACCTATAATGATTTTACATAATTTTCAATAAATGTTTTGTTGTTAACAAACATCCCCGATCCCCCTATATTTGTATCGTCTCTATTCAGGGATACATAATTCATTTTTCAATACATCAAAAAATAATCATTTTTGTAATTTATCACTTTAAATTTATGGTTTCACAAACCAAATGAACACTTATTCGAAATTCCAAAAACAAATGGTAACTACTAAACCTGAAGATTGCCTCTTATTTTTTTTATCTTCCAACTTTATTTAAGTAATTCTTTTTTAATATTATATATATGAATGACTTCATCTTTGATTTCTGCACATCAATTTCAAAATTTTCCAAGCAAAAAATTGTATAGCAGTTTTCAAAAGTTGTATTTTGTAGTATGTATTTTTTTTATTTTAAACAATTTCTCTCTGGACGTTTCAATAACGGAACACTTATTTCTGGAACCTAAACTTCTCAAAAAATGTTTCCAATTTCTAAATAAAAATTAGAAAGATGAAAAAAATTGACATAGCTGAACAAAAAGAATAACGCGCTCATTTTTTACGATTATACGATTTTTACGAGACACATCAATTGCGAATTGCGATACAAGAAAAATGAGAATGACGCAATTAGTAATGATCATGAATATGACATACTCTTTCAGCTTTCTTAATATAAAGAAAGTTGGAAAAAAGCTGAAATTGACTGCATGATTGAAGAAATTCAGTGGAGCCTATGATTCGTGATTTGCACTTTGCAGTCCTGAGCGCGGAAGGAAATTGTACTTTTGTTTTCGGAAATGACCACCCAGAAAACATCTTTGTTCTGCAACTGCAAGTCTGGAAATGTAAAAATGTAGAAATGTGGAAATGTGACCTTGGATTTTTGTGAAAAAGTGCCATTTCTCGCGGCCCTTTTTAGATTTTTCCCGTTTTCCGTAATTGGAAAGGTTTGAGCTTAGACTTCATTTATGAAGTTCGTTATCTGACCAATAGATGCCTACAGACTCAAACCTCACAAAGTCACAACGTCTGTCGAATACGGTGTTTGACAGTCAAAACACACACCTAAAAGATAAACTTGAAATCTTTCCAACTTGTTTTCATTTTTTCAATTCGAATCTTCGCAAGAGTGCAGCAAATTAACTTGGTAAATTGCTGAGGTTTTATTAATTATTAGAGTAAATTGCTTAGGTTTTATTACAGTAAATTGGTAAGCTTTTATGACAGTAGGTATACGAACCGAAAAAGGTCTTGATGCAGGTTAAGTTAAGACACTATGCGCTATCTACCGCCATTTCACGGAATATTTCTCGGACCCTCTTCCATTTGGCAGCAAAAATGGCCGCCGCGAAAGAGTCCAAGGTCCCCTCTGACATCACATCTATTACTAAAATAGAAACTTTTCTTTGAATCGAGTAGAATACTAGATTAAATTAGTACTTTAAACTGTGAAAATCCCATTAAAAAACATTCAAAACTTGCTATTATGGAATAGTTGAATATCCTTCCAAAGGATTTGGCATTAAACCGGAATGCGTCCAAAAAGGACACAAAAAGAGTCGATTTGTGCAGAAGATTCTTAATTTCATCCAACGACATGGAAAATTTCTTTTTCATGGCGTTAATAAATTAATGCACTTCAAATTTAAAATCAAACTTCTTTGATCTGTGCTCATTAGTTTCTGTGTTGCCAGTGGGAACAAGGAAATTGTCAAGATAAAAGGATCGACCTTAACCAGCAACAACAATGGTCTTTAGGAAGATAGTCGCGAAGGTAGCATCATCCCTGCATCCCCAGGATCCGTTATTTTGAGGTCTATTTTCTTTGTATTTATTTTCGCAATTATTCAATTTTGTCTCACTTTGCAGAAGGCTACTTACATGTCAGTAGTCGATACTCGCATCCTCTCGAGCATGTAAACATTGAAAACAGCACCACTGAGTTTTCCAGTGGTTCCAAAAGTAATGTTGTACTGCATAAAACATCTCGTGGAGTCATTATTCAGAGGGGTGCCGGCGTGGGTCAGCATGGAAATGGCCCTGCAAACAGACAAACGTCTACAAAACTAGGACACGGTGTGCTACCTACATCCAATAATAATTAATAAAGCATCCACATAAGTAGAAGAACAGATAACACAATCTATTACAGCATAATTTGCTTTCTCCTTTTACCTTATCGACTTATCCACTCTGTCTGTGGCCCCCTTATTTCCACCACCCAAGTAAAACAAGTGCTTAATGAAAAGCCGAACGTTGGTGGACTTTCCCGAATAGCTCTCCCCGGAAAAGATGACGTGTTGCGGTTCTTTGTGGTGCATCATATCCTGATAGGCCACATCCGACACCGCGAAGATGTGCGGAGCATTTTCTGATCTAGATTTGAATTTGTATTTGGCGTGGTACTATAGAATGAATCAATTTTATTGAGGACTGAAAGCATATGACAAATACTCACTTCTTCATTGTAGTCCGTGCATAGATCGTTTGAGTTGAGGGAGAGGAGGATATCCCCCATAAAGGTGTAAGACTGCCCTCTCTTAAGCCTATTTTCGAGATGATCCAAAACAGAGGAGTCGACAGCACCCTCGATTGCTGCCAAGTCCTCCATGTACATTTTTTCTGCAGGATTATTGTATGTTTTCAAAAACCCTTTATCGACGCAGATCTCTTCCGATTTAATGTACTCCTCCGACTTAGATAGTTCGATAAGATGCTTGATTTCCTGCTGCAGCTGCATGGAAACGTCATTAAAAATGCATTTTGCAATGCTTCTATTAACCAATTTACCGCAAACTCGTTCTCCGGTAATTCCGAAAGGAAGGGATGCTCAATAATTTCCATCATGAAAGGACGATTTTCGGGATTCTTTTCCAAACATTCCGTGATGAAGTCATTAAAGTTCTGCGACCAGTTCGACGCTTTGAACAAGCTGGGTGGAGGATTCCTCACGATTTGGAACATTATTCTAGTAGGATGCATGTTGTCGAACGGAGGCTTGCCATCGGCCAACTCAATTGCAGTTATTCCCAATGCCCAGACGTCCGTGCGACTTCCGTACACCTCCTTCTCCCCTGAAAATAATCGATGTACAATCCTGCGTTATGGCTTAAAACGGTCGTAATTACGCGTGTCCTGTGCCAGGACAGCTTCAGGAGACATCCAGCATGGAGAGCCGATGCAAGTGCTACGTTTCCCAAACGTTGAGTCCACTTCGCGAGTTAATCCAAAGTCGCACAGTTTCACTTCACCATCCTTCGTAAGGAGGATGTTACTGCCGCGGATGTCCCTGTGAATGAAGTGGTTCCGGTGAAGTTCCGTAACCGCCCTGGCGACTTCTCTCAGGATAAATGCGATATGTTCCTCCTTCATTCGACGATCTTTCACCAGAAGCTTGTTAACAAGCTCCACAGCGGTTCCTCCTTCACAGTACTAAAAGGACTTTTAAATTCTAGGTATGCGGCAATGTGGGGCTTCCTACCTGAAGGACAAACCAAATGTCGTCCGGCTCATTGTGATGCTTGACACGAAATACTCCATAAAAATCTGGTAGATTTGGGATATTGGAGTAGTCACGAAGGATACGATACTCCTCCTCAATATGGTCTTGATGTTCCTCATCATAAGGCTGAATCTTTATAGCCACAATTCTGTCATTTTGCAAGTCCTTCGCTTTAAAAACCTATATCAGTGGTGGCAATCAATGTGAGAAACCACTAAAACGATCCTGCAGCTGCGAATTTTACCTTAGCACAAAATCCCGTCCCAATCTCCTCATGCAACTCAAACTTGTCCCCAGGATCGGGAAGTGAATCAAAAGGCATGTAACTCATGGCTGCTGCTCAAATCAGGTACAACTCACAAAATCAAAAGTTTTCAAAGATTTTCACAGGTACACACCAGATTTCACCGAAGCACTACCGCCGACTGATTTGCGCGGAATATTTTTCCGGCAAAGTGCCGTAATTAAATCAACTACGAATCCTATTAGGACAGTTGCCGGAAGCCCCGCAAGTGCTTCGTGAGAAACGAGGCCACCTCAACTACGCTTTGACAGCAGGAAAATATGGCACGGAAGGCGGGTGGAGATCGGAGAGGTGCACACGTCGATTACCAGAAGAGATTCTCGAATTGGAAATTCGAACGACTCCAGAAATTGGTCTAAGGGGATTCCCACACTTCACTTTCTTAAGAAGTATTCGTGGATTTTTTTCAATGCACTTGTGCTTAAGGACTTACTCTGAGTGGCTTTATAGCATAAGGCAAATGCCAAACGTTGAGGAGCTGTTGATTTTATGCAACAAGGAGTTCAATGCCGCGGAACTGGTTCAAACGTTTTGGTTTGATTTTCTGAAATCTCGCAATGAGAATGGACAACTTGGATAATATATTTCATTCGATCAAACAAAATGGCGTATTCTGGAAGCATAAGTTAGACAAATAATTTGTCAAGGTAAGTCCCCAATATTGATTGCAAGATTTCAGTCAATAACGATTGCCCTCTAACATTTAATTGGTCGCGGAACACCCAGAAAGGAAGACGGCAAACGTCCAATCCATATAACTGAGGAAAACTGAATTTGATTGAGTGACATAATGAGGATAGAAATTGATGACAAATCGAATAAAGGAGGCTAATTACTTGTTGAACTCGCAGACCAACATCTTCCTGATCTAAAATTGCTCATTTTAATTTGATTATATTTATAGGCTAGAAATCTAGATTCTAGAATATAAATGAAACAACATTCCACAATTTTATAATTGAATTTATGTATGTACAAGTATTTGTTAAGATTCAATAAATAAAAATAATTTAGTCTAGAGTCTATTTATTATAAAATTGCGCTAAGCTCGTCCATTGCAGCTTGGAGCGCGCTTTACACTTATCCGAAATACATTTTCGTTGACCACGATCAGTTGCATACGCTTATCCACTCCTCCACATGGCACTCCTCGCATTCTACATAACAACACCAATGAAATTTACAGTTACACCGTTCCGATCGTCTCTCCTTCACTAAGTTGTGGCCTCGCCCACAGCAGAGAGAGGCGCATCCGTCGCTTCCTGTGCTTGCCCGGTTGCATTTTCTCCCAACCGTTCCTGAAATTTTGACAATAATTATAATCAGCGATCGGCAACACATCCAGTCATAATTGTACCAAGGATGTCCGCACTGGGATCCTTGTCGCAGAAATTTGGAGATCTTTGGTAATAGAAAAGGGCAGTCTCTAGTTTCCTGTTGGCCTTCGTTCCTATCCTCTCCAGGACCTTTCTAGGTGATCTTCGATCAGGATCGCTGCTGGCCTTTTTCTTCTTGGTTCGCTTCACCACCACCAGGAGTTCACCGTTACCTAGATTCGATTGGTCAACAAGAACAGCACGGCGGAACTGTTGCTTCAGAACCTTCCCCACTACGTGGAAATCAGGAGCCGACTTCCAGCAGGTCTTCAATTGGCAGCTACCGGACATTCCGTGGCACTTGCATTTGATTTCCATGTGGTTGGAAACTGCCTGTAAGGATGCGGGTTAAAAAAAGGCGTTCGAAAGAAATAATCAGCCACCACAAGTCTTACCATTCGTCCTGCGTGATTATTGTGTAAATTGATTTTTGACTGAATATCGCCAGCTTTTTCCCTAGAGTCCAGGAACAGTTTCGAAAATTCAACACCGAAATCCATGTTGTGGGAGCATCCTCCCCATTTCCATCTGCTGGCGATCTTTGATCTCTCGTACTTCTTCTCCTCTTCCGGGGTGAGGACTTGGTTCGTCTCGAGATATTCCAGGAATATCTTTTTCTCCTTGTCGAGACTCTCGCGGAGGCTCTTATTCAATGTTTTCCTATTAATTGATGGGTCACACCCGCACGATATAAGACGACCCTGGCTGCAGGCTCTGGCTACACTGTGGGCGACTCCTGCCGCCGAAATGGCGTAACCGAAAGCGCTCTCTCGGTACCCTGCAACAAACAATCAGAATCTGCGTAAGAAACAATAAGAAAACCCGACGAGGATAAAGGACTGCCTGCAATTTATTCGCGTCTTTCGCCATGGACCAGCATTGCTGTATAAAATAAGATCATAAATAACATGGGGATGGGCACTAAATCGAATTGCCCTTCGACAGATTGGATATCGATCAGTAATCACTCAGTTGATCGATTCTTCTGTTCTCTTTCGAGGACGTCCTTTCTCTCCCTTTATATGCAATATATGCCAAGAAAACGAATTTTCAGACTTTTAAATTAGGTTTTAGCAACACTCTTGTTGGATCTGGTGATTTAAAAAGGTTCCAGACAGGGTTGCACTATACCTAAACATATTTCGATATTCTTTGTTTCATGAAATATTCGAGTTTTTTTTTATAAGGTCGTATCCTGGCAACGAAGAATCCCAAATGTCTAAACTTTCATTTTTTATACAATTGAATCAAAAAGAAAGAAATCACATATCTGTTCCATTTTAATTAAATTCTAACCCATCGAAGCCATTCATTGACATCGGAGCAGCTGTTACGATATTTCAAATTGTGATCTACACAAATTCCATTTTTGGTCCCTGCCTCCACACAAACACCTAAACCGAAGGATATTTTCTAATTATCACTTTCAGAATGAGTTCGAATGCCAACAAAAGGTGATGAGTTGCCTAACAGATCTGTGGTGGTCCTGCAGCCCGGGGATGAGCAGCAGCTAAGTAAGACCAATTCAAACAAATGCTGAGCGATCAGAGTCCATTAAATCTGCGAGCGCATCACAGCGATTTTTCACGCATGTGGAAATACAAAAGGTTTCTAAATCCGTTCTCGTTCCCATCTTCGTGGACAGCAAATAAGGGAATTCCCAGAATTCCCTCTCCGTTCCAGCAAAAACTGCGGTCATTCGGCCTCAGTGAGGCTCCTGCCTTAATTCAACATTATACACGGTCAATTGAACGCCATTCGCTTAGTTGTTCTGCTTATTGAAATCACCTTGAGTCGCGTTTAATTGGTGGCACAATGCAGCGGGATTGTCGAACAAATCGATGAGAACATGAAAAGGATTTGTGGTTGTTTATTTTGAAACGCGGAATATTTTGTAATGCGACTCACCGTCCCCAGGGCAACCATTTGTAGTAATCATACGCCAAAAGTGGTAAATTTGGTTCGCTATCTTCATCAACTCCTTTCAAGGAAATATTGAAAACCAATAAACATTATTCAGTTTTATATAAAATAAAAACACATACAATTCATGTTGTTTCACTATTGAGCCTGGTTTCGAAACAAATTCCTCGTGATCATCACGACATTCAACATTGAGTCTTGATAAAATAATCAATTCAATTGAAAAACAAATGGCGAAATTCAATAAATCTTGTGACAATCATTATGTAAGATTGTTCTACAGAAACAGGCACCACAAGTTTGAATGGTTTATCTACGTTTAACTGTGATTAAGTTTGTCCGCCTCCCATCGAGACCGCACACAAAATTTTATCCGTTCCAGAATGTTGCGGAAGAGTTCGAGACAAGTGTCTGTTTCGCATCCATAACATTTGACATTATTGTAGTTGACATGATCAGTGATGTAATCACAATTGAACAATTAAGATACACCTCGGGACATAAGTTGTTTTTTTCTTAACTTGCCCATCAGTCACAGTGACAAGGAGACGATAACCAGAATGTTATATGCAAACAGCGTGATGTTGTTTAGATCAATTTGATCCGATGAAGCGTCTGTCACTCAAAGTCTGAAGAATCGATTGCAACATATCGTTAAATCGCCATCCATCAATTGGTTAACATTTGACCATAAAATACACCTTACCAGTTTCTTAAGTTGGGGGCAAACGTCCCCAGGTAACGAGCGAAATAAAAAAAAACAACGAAGATGTGCAGACTGTCTCAAACAATGCTCCGGAGTTCGCAATCCTTTTCCTTGCAAACGAGGCATCCATAGATTCGCGGATCCTCCGCGATTCACATGTACGTACCGTGGACCAATGCCGATATGTCAAGCCCTGTCACAGTCGATATGCGCATATCTGTGCTGCTTGTTTTGTCTTTCAATATGCAAATAAATGCACAAGACATCGCCTGTCGTGGCTGTCTGTCGTTTAATCCGAAGACATGTCGTCGACAACTCGAACTACTAACTTCTTCAGTGAAAGATTTATTCAAATCTCGGCCTTACTCTGTCAAGATAACAATTTAAATTGAAATTGAATGAAGAGATTTGGTTACAATATAATTTATATATGAATGCAAATAAATTATGTTCGCCGGCATTGTCCGCGCTTGTTGGTTTCCATCTCGCTTCTGACATCCCCTCAACAAATCGCAGCCTCCGCAATTCGCATCACCCGCTCTGATTGCTCTTGTTTTCGACTTTGTTTCGATCTTCTCGTTAAGATCTTCACAGCGGACGGGGTGCAGCCGAGCCGCGAAATCAGCACCGGAGACAGATGATTCCTGAAGGTCGTTGCCGCTGCAAGGATCTGTGACAGGGGACATTTCTTGTTCAGCAAAATGTCCAACCGAAAGGATGAGAAAATTCTGTTCGAGAATCGAGATTTTCAGGTATGCAACTGAATTGCTATTCACCTTAATGGCACGGAACCGTGCCACTGTCGTCGAGATCGGATCGCAGCTTACTTTACATTCTGCGATGATAAAAATAGATCACATGACAGCGTGTAATTGAACTTGCAGTGACTTATGTGCATTTGTTAGCAATTGCGATGCTCTTTTTCCACAGCCTCATCGAGTCTCGCATAATTCAATTAACGAGAATGTTTTTTGTTTTGCAAAATTTATTGATGGGATACATATTATTTATTATAATCTGCAAGAGTGCAAATGAAAGCAAAATGATTTTAGCGATTGCGTCATTCAGTCTACGATTGGTAATGCAATCCTTTCCAGATGTTTACCAGCCATCTTCCATGCGGCCAGATGGGAGGATAAAGTCCAGGAGTTAAGTACAATTATCACCAGTCGCATGCGTACCAACCACTCAACCAGTCCCACAACTTTCCCAAACAAATCGAACCAGTGGCGATGTATTCACCTGAGCAAACAATTAATTTCCTTAATGAAATTCAATGGATGCAAATTGATGCAAATGCGTCTCTAACTGTCTACCTACAGCAGCAGCAGCTTCTCAGTTTTATGCAAATTCAGCTCGAAACCATCTCGCTCTGCACTCAGAATTTATCTATTTCGCTCTCCGGATGGAGTAATAACAAATGGAAATAAATTTATCGGCATTTAAGATCATGTCAAGATAAACGATGGATCGATTCTGTGTCTGTGTAGAGCCGTTTTAAATATCGTGGAAAGATCGATCGCATTGAAATAACTTAAAACGCTAATTGGTCACCGATGACAACCAATGTCAGTGGGTATTGCGAGTGACATAAGTCGTTGGGATAATCCGTCTGCAAAGCGCGGAGAGCATCTTCTTAGGAAGATTCATGATCGAATCCATTTGGATGATGGTGAACTGCAGGATGACGTACGCAGAGGTCTCGCCGTGTTTATTAATTATAATTAATAAATTACAAATGTAATTACCGAAGCTGATTTCATTTAAGCGGGCATGATGCGGGTGGGGAAGACAATGCGTTGAAATTGACGGATAACTAAATGAACCCAAATAAATTTAAATTTAGTACTAAAATGACAGTGCGAAATGTGCAATTCAATAGTGATTGAAGAACGACTAAAATCTTTTTAAATATTTGTGTGCTTTCTCTTCCCTTTCCCTCTCCCCCAAGAAGCCACATTTCGTACCTCAACCCTCCACAAAATATTTGCATTCCACTGGCAATCACAGGAATTACACGCTTCACAATCCTGTGGAGCATATTGAGTCCCCTGTCAAAATACAATAATGAAATGAATAGCACTTATTGCCGGATAAAAAGCGCATCACTGTAGTCCCAACCTTTTGTGGTTCGCTAATTAGATTAATTTAAAGGTGCTACGCAACGGTACGACAGTCTGATTTCATGCAATTGATGGTTCATAAAAGTCCCATAAAATTCACGATCCGGCATGTATAGATGATCAATCAAAAGAGAGGGCGATGCGAGATCTTGGGTGTTTTTTTGTGTGCATCTATATGCATTTATACTTAAGTATATTTCCACAGCAGCACGAGGATGCCATTCATTGCATACCTGGGTCCTCACAGATTGCCCCGGACACCGTTTCCCTACTCGTGATGATCATTCTCAAGCCGACTACAATTAATCGATAAATAAACCATAAACGTGAATCGCTTGTCAATAAAATTTTGATTGCTGTCAATTCATCTCAGGGATAATTAAGTTATTTTGATATGATCATGCCTCCTTGTCAGTGGTTTCAGGGATGCTTGAGTGCAGTGAATACAATGAAGAAGATAAGACACTTGGGGTGAGCAAAATACTTGTGCAGAATTAATATAAAATATCCTTGCATTAACGGACAAGCCAATCGCTCCAATATTGATGTGGACGATTTTTATTGAAATTCGACCAAACCGTTAGGTGAAAAAATAATAAGAAACGAATAATAAAAACATGAAGAAGAAGAAGACGAGGACGGTCAGCGAAGAGTAAAGTGGTCTCGGATTACGGCAAATGACTTCCTCATTGTAGAAAAATCGTTTTCTCGTGCGCAAACCACAAAATTCAACCCCGCATTTGTGGTTTAACGTTAACCTCTCCAACTGAATGAACCCAGCCCACATGTGGCGTCATATCAAGCGTCCAGTTCCACTAAAGCGTGTCAGAGTTTTCCAGTTAATTCTTTGTTCCAATCCCTTGTGACACAGACTCCAGCAGGTTGTGCGCAATTCACCCTCGGGTATCACATTTTCCCGAGCTTATTAGAAGACGAGTCACAATAAATTAAGCACAGATTAATAGAGCCGGCCCGGAGACTTCCTAACGCTGACCGCAACTGAAACGCAGCGAGCCCGCTGGCGGCAACTCTTCCCGGCCTGTCACTCAACGCTACTACGGCGATAGACAATCCCCGCGTAGGGCCAGAGATCAGATTTCACCTGGTGCAGGCGAAGGTGTCTCCTGCAGCTCGCCTACATGCGTGGCAGTCCTCTCATCTGCGTCGCAGCGATGCACTTGAATGCGACATTAAGACCTGCCGTGCATTCATTAGCCTTCTGTTCCGGCCGTGCCCTTTTGTTTTAGCCACTTTCGACGCAGTCAGCCGGTGGGGGGACCGAGAGTGCCTCGGTGCGGGGGCGGTAGCCCCTGATTATCGAAAGTGCCGACAAAAGTGCCGCCACAAAGTGAAAATTACCTTTCTTCAGGAGATTAGATGAATGGGGATTCCGACTCTTGGTGCTCAGCGAAGAACAATTCCACCTGTGCCACTGAAACTGCAAAGAGTCGCGTGTTAGTCATTGTTTATAGTTGTTGTTATTGTTTTTGGATTTTGTTACTTTTTTTAAAGCTCAGCTCTCCGCAACTCACCTGAACCTGACACTCGCGAATCGCTAGTTCTAGTCCCTCGAGTGCAGCCACCGTCACATCGCTTGCCTTGTAGCACAGTTCCAACTGATCTTTGGTGAGGCCCGGAACTGAGCGGCAAGTGGCACGTCCGTCTGGAACTCCCTGCATCCTGGAAAGTGGAAACACCGAAAAGGAGTAATTAGAATCACTGCATTTATTCTTAACTAATTTTTAATGATTTTTTTACTGTCATCAATCATAAACAATTCGGATTACGATTCCTCATGATCAGACCTAGTGTTAATTTGCTTCTTCCGCCCGAGCGAAAACTAAATTTTGACTGAAGCTCTCCTAAGATTCCCGCACTGACCATGAAATAATCGCAGTCGTCCTCCGCGTCGCACTCCTTCGCGTTTTAATTAATTGCTGCCGTGTTCCTTACTTAATTCAATGAACTCTGTGTGTACGTCGATGTCCGACCGCGGGACGATTACCATATATCTTGGCAATAATTAATTGCGCCTGATATATTCCCAAGACACCCCGGGCAGAGAGAGAGACTTAAATGGCAGATTTTATTATTAATCGCAACAGTTTCACACTGTCACGGTTTTAACACGTTAACACTGTCCAGCATTTGACTTGATTTTCTCTTGTGTCAATTTGTTTCATTTAATTAGCGCAATTAACTTGAGTCTGCATATAATTTTTCAACTTTGTCGGGGAAGTTTGGGGGGTGTGGTTCTGGTGATCAGATTTAATCTCATTTACTGACCTCGCAGATTTACTGAAATTAACTTTTCCGTTTAATTAATGCAAATAATTGCGTAGTTTATGTTTATAGCCATGTTTTCATAATAAACCAAACGGTGTGTCTGAGGTGCTTAAAAAGGCATCTTGTTAAGCTACAAGTTACTGTCCAGCTTTTGAACGCAAAGCAGTGATTGGTTCATTCGTTTGGCTTACTTGAAATCTAATATGGGTTGGCTTTGTGGTTTTGCGTCCACACATTGCGCTGTACAAACGCACAAATATGCAGAAGTGCGAATTTTTTATAGACATCATATATACAATGAATAATTAATTTAATCCACATACATAAATTTCAAAATTTCATCAAATAATGTTAACTCCAATAAGACCCGCTTTTTTCTTCTAACTATGCAAACTCCATATTTGGTCTTTATATTCTAAATGTTGACATGCATGTACATTGTACATTGTACATTGGAATAGTGGTGAGGGTGACAGAAAAAAGAACTAATGAAAATTCATTCATTATTATTGGGCAGTGAAAAGAAACCGTTGTATATATAACCGTCTGTCCGTCTGTTCAGACGATAACTACAGTGGACTGGCAGTGGTTACATATAAAAGGACGGAGACTGACAGACAAACAAATGGTCTCTTTTCACTTCCCAATAATGAATATACTTATATCCAGTTCTTTTTTTCTATCCTACATTTAGGGCACAAATAAAAGTTTATCAGCGTATAAGGTGTAACTGGTAAGGAAGTATAAATGATCACACCAATTATGCGATGCTCTAAATGTAGAAAAAAATACTCATGTAATTAAATATGGAATAAATTTTATATCACAATTTCTTAGAGTTTATGTTTGCTTTCTGTATAAAATTCACAAAATCCAAAAACCTCAAAATAGCTCGTTCGAGTTCTTGAAAAATTCCTCTCTCTGATGTCATGTAGCCTTTCACCAAAACAAACTCCATAATTTTAACTCACAAATCCACAAATATTTCACTAGGGCAATGGTTTTATGTAATAAAATGAATTTTAATAAAATTTTCAAGTTAAAATCCCGTGAAAATGTTCCTAGAAGGGAAAACGATAACGAACCACCATCAGAATAAATTTCGTCAAAGAATTCAGGGAATTTTCCAGTTCAACTGCAAAATTCTTTGCTAATTAAAGCATTTCTCTACGGTATGTGAGCTCGGGAAAAAGGATTATCTAATCGTTCAGTGCATCTTGCCTCTGTGTTTTTCCTCCCCTTTCCATATTATGGTAAACATAATTGTAACTAAAATCTACACATCCCTACATAAAATCCCTCTCGCACAAGATAAAATCACTTCTCTGCGAAATTCGATACCTCTTGAGCAAAAGGGTATCCACTGACGTCGGTCGTCTTTCGATGGCGCGGTGTGTAGAACATTCACAGCCACACTTGAATTTAATTAATTAATTAATTTTTCAACCCTTTGATATGCTAAAATTCCTTAACAATCCTCGACTTTTCCCTACTCGTGTGGTGTGTGCATGCGATCATTCTTGAAAGGTGAAATTCCTTCCGAGGCCGGAACCAAATCTCTGGGAATTTTCTGAACCTGATGATGCTGCGCTGGATCGACGAGAGATGCTAGATTAGAGCATCACTTCGAATGGGACGAGTGTGTATCCGATATATGTCAGATATCCTCGAGCAACAGAAGAATTTGGGGTGCAGTAATTTTATCTTCTAAGTGGTTCAAGCAGTCCACTAGTGACTAGAGGAGCCTGGCGAGAATCCGCCACCCGATTCGATGCCCGCAGGTAACTATGCTCGGCGTTATCTGCCCTCCTGGCTGCCAAAGTATTCTTCCCAGCAGATGATCGAAATAGCCGGAATTCCATCGAGAAGGTTTTCTAGTTGCGCAATTCACAGCTGGGTTGCTGCTGTAAGAAGTATTTTCTTACAGGAAATTCCTCTCATCAGCGCGTTCCTATTTGAAGATTTCCCGGGCTTCGAGTACTCCAGATAATTTGTGTAGCAATGCAAGTTGTGTGTCGGGCATTTCATCTGTTGCTGCACTATCACGAATCCAGCTCCGAAGCTGCATCTACAGTCTACAGTCTACACTCTACAGTGCGGAAACTTACAGTTTAACAGATAAGTGAAGCTGTACCTGAGTAACTCTGCCGGAGCTTTGAGATCAATTACGAGTCGTAGTAAGGCGCGTACTTCGCTGCAACAATGCTCCAGAAGTATGTTAAGAACTGAGGATGCAGTCCTTTTCGAAGAAGTTTCCCAAGAATATACAGTTTCCCAATTACTTACTTTCAACGTCTTGCGTAAGAATTCTGTGAATTTTACATACTACTTATATAATATACATATATTATGCAACAAGTTCACAAGTGGTTAAGGACTTCATTATATGGACTTTTCCAAAGCATGACTGTGACTCCATTGATGGCGAACACTCTTAATTCCACCGTTCAGTTTGAAAGTGTTTCCTAGAAACATTCAGAAAAGTAGCACATTTTATTGAAAACCTCAAAACTATTTAAAAACTTAAAGAATTATTCCCTGCAGCTGCAAAAATTACTCTTGTATAAAAACAAGTCTCCTTGAAATGAAATCGGAGTTCAAAATGTGATTTTTCTAAAACTTTATTCTAAAAATTGTAATTATCTAATAAATCTTTTCTTGTATCCTTGCATCAAATTCATTCGTCCGTTGAGCAACGGTTGTCAATCAAAATGGCGTTTGGTCTTCATCAACCCCGATGTGCGTCCACTTTTCCCAGTTCCAGTATCAATTTACAGTTCGGAGTGGGACATTAATTGCTGATAGACTAAGTGATGTGCGATGGGGCGAGGTGTGGTCCGCGTCGGGCATGCGTCCCGCCCTCGGGGGCTTAGCAACGGTCGCGCTTATCGGGCAAATCTGGCGACGAAACTTTAAAACTTAACGTAAATTATGGCCGTAATCTCGTTCGTCTAGTTCAGCCGGCCGGTGGCGATAAATCTGTCCGTGCCTGAACTGCTTAATTCAAGGATTTGTATTCCATTCAGGCGCACGGTCCTCGTTACAGTTTCTTAAATGAGTGCGATAGTTCCTGAGAAGAAATAACTTTTATGGATGAAATTTTACCTGTCATAAGACAATTCCAGTTTTCTTTATTACGGCGTCAGATGAAATCCCTCACGTCACAATGACTGATGAAAGAGCACAGTTCGCGGTCAAAGTTTACTTATTTTGCATTTATACGCCTACGTGACTGTGGTATTTGGAAATCTTTGTTGTTTATCTTCTTCTTCTTATGACTGGAATGTTCCATTAACGGGCACATCCAACTGGAGTGATTCAGAAGGCAGATTCATAAGATTCATGATTGTCGAAGGCAGACAGGAAGTGGAATTTCAATCGACGTTCGCCATTTTTGTTTTTTTGTTTTTGGCTTATTAAACAAAAAGTAATATGGTTTTTTCACGAATTTCAAGATTCCCACGTCCTAATATTTCAATATGGTGTGCGTGCGCTCCTTGGACATCATCAGGGTCCAGAGTAGCGCCAATCACCAAAAGCAAATTCGCGTTAATCTGTGAGTCCTGTACAAAATTCCCCGACCGTCTCCGCATTCCTGCTGTACGATTGTGCTAAACATTTTGTCGGGGCTGAGTGCAACATAAAAAAATGTCGTAGGTAAACTGGCGAAGCACCACCTCGAAGTGGTGTCTTTAGCTCATGGGAACAAGAGTAACGTGAATTTCTCAAATATTTTGGACGTTCAAGAAGGCAAGTTTTAGGTTCAGGGATCGATTGGAATTCCACTAATTTTGTCAAAATCTGATTAATTAAATATATAACAAATTTGCGAAGTGAACAAGCACCGGGAGAACGTCGGTGCCGCCGTCAATCCTCCATAAATTAGAGACGAAAGGAATACACGAAAATCTCTCATGAATTCGTTGGGGGGATGGGTGGAGGGGGCAGAAAGGGAGGTTTGGTAACTAAGTGGAAATTTTCATAACGAGATTCTATAATTGACATCGTCCAAGATAAGATTATCGAAAATATTTACACTTCTTATTAAGGCCGAGTCCTCTTCGCTGCGATCGCTGTTGTTCAACGACCGCATTCAAGTATTTCGCACCTTAACGCAAGTTTGATTTTCACACGAATCAGCGCTCGCAGGAACTTAACGAAGTATTTGCGTTTAATTGGGATGAATTTTCGCAAGCGTTTTGAGTCCAGGACCTGTTTTCTGGTGCAATTTATTGAAGAAACGGACCGAGAGGAGGGAACGTAAATTGCTTGAAGTTTATTAATTAAGGAACGCGAAGTGGCCTCAAAACTTTTCTCATGGAACTACTTCGATGCCACTGATAATGGAAGTGATGTAAGGATTATCTGTTGCACATTAAAAATCATCAGACACACTCGGAGACCACGGCTTTCACATCTTCTTCATATGTTTCCAATTCCAAGCATCTCGATTCTCGACGAACTTCTTGCTGTGATTTCGAACGGATATCGATCTGAAATTGGTGAACGGATTTCCGGGTTTATCTCGATGTAGCCGAACGATAAAAGAAGCAAACGGTACGAAATGAGCTAAATGGCAATTGTATATTGCAACAGTAATTAATATTTACTGTCTACAATAATATAATCCACAGTTGCTTTCATGTTCACCAATTTCTGTTTGTAATTGAAACAAACAATCCTGAAGTCAAATTGAGTTCCAATTACACGAGTGCATGGAATAATTAATTTTTTTAAAGTGTTTGGAAAGAATCAGGAGTGCGATAAACATTTGGCGTGTGCACGGAGGCGTACCGCGTCAGCCTGGGATTGTTTAAATCATCGCTAAACGCAACTCGCCATACCCGCAATTTCGCCATTACCCTGGGCGTGCGAGGTGCACCGGTTCGTTTGATCGCATTATCGCAATTATTTTCAATTTTGCAATTACACTTGGAAAACTGATTCTAATGGAGCGTTTGCTAATAGTTTAATGTCTACCTGCGACCGTTCATTAACTTTACTAATGAACTCATTACGGAAAATACGACGACACCCTTGACTAAGATCTCTGAGTCAATTCCAAGTGAAAGGAATTCATTGCAATTGCAAAGATCATTTGCTAATTTTAAGATATTGCTAAAATTCTGCAAAATGTTTCTTAGAATTACGTCCTTTTTTTAAAGTTGATCTTTAATCAGCATAAAATTGCGAAGTTTTCGAGTGCGTACATTTTAATATAAAAAGAAATTTAGAACTACAATCGGCAAAATTTTTAATTGGTTCAGGAGATTTATCACATTTTTGCAACTTACACAGAACACTCTTAAAAAAGCATCACTCACAATATTTGAGGGTTCTAATTGCACTTCGGGCTTTCAAATGTAAATTAAAAGTAATTTCTCGTCACACTCCCACGAAGGAGTGCATCGTCAACAAAAGTAGTTGCAGTCTAAGGAGTTATTTGGAGGGTTTTCTTTAAACCTACTCCTGCATTTTAATAATTACCATAAAAAATAGTAAACAACCTTAATTTATTCCAATTTCTCAACTAAAAGCACTTGTTCCACTTTCTCCCTAGTTTGTCCCCGTAGAAGGACTTTTTCACCGTAAACGTTCCTCTTCATCAAAAATGATAATAAAAATGTAACTCCAGCAGACATCCTGGAAATATTTTAAGTTCAGCTCAAGCTGCGCAGCGTAAATGCCGTCTTCGTAGCTGTGCCAAAGTCTCGACTTCCTTTATGTCTAGACATTTAAAAATATTCAAAAGGATCTTGTAACTAGTTCACTTATAAGGTGTACCCTTCAACACACACACATCAACAATCATTTTCGCGACTTTCGCTTCCATTACGTGCACATAACGGATTCAAAATGCTAAGACAATGACAGGATTTTATTTTGTTTTGAGTACGTGTTGCGAAGGATTTTACTTGACTTTTATGTTTTAATTATTTAAATAATAACAGTTGAAATTGTGTGAAGCACACTTGGAGAGAGAAAATTAAGAAACAGTGCAGACTCAATTATAGACAGTGTATGTACTTGGAATCACTCGAGGACAAAAAGAAAACGATAGCAACAAAGTAAGGAAAATAAAACTTTGTAAACTTTAACACAAAATAATAATAAAATAGTAATATCCTGTTTCTAAAAATATTACAAGTTCTTCAATTATAGGGAAGAGCGTTGTACCTTGAGACAGTTCAAGTTGTTTTCCGGACGAACAGCATAGCTCTGGCATTTTTTGGCTAAAGATAAAACTAGCCTAGTTGACTTTTGCCTTTAGCCCTCAGGTTGTTTTTGCTATTTAAAAAGTGTTTACTTACTCCCATTACAAACAATTTCTTACATGTTTCTTCTTTTTTACTAAAATAAACTAATAGTAAGTATTTATTTGCGGATTTACTATTTTAATATAGATACTGAGCAACTAAATTGCTTCTCTATATTATATTACATACCTACTTTTCCTTATTTTGCATTAATTACATTCTAATTAGTGTCTGACTGACATGTCCGGGAACTTAGCAGATCATTTTCCAGCAGATCAAAAATGAAAGTGAGTTCTCTTCACATGCACATGAGTTCTATATTCCCTGATCCTTTTTACTGATAGTTCTTATTATATACTGTTATAAGCTAGCTAAAGCTGTTATAGAGTACCTACCTGAGAAGTGAAAACTGAATGTTAAATCAGTAGCATCCGAAGTACAGTAGGCTTAAGACTAGTAATAAAGAGAATAAGATTTGCATAGTCTGTGTGTTTTAATTACGATACAAGACAGTTCTGTCGATTTTACCAAGAAAAGTCTATTAAAAATAGTCAAGATATTATAGCAGATCATTTTGGGGACGAAATGGTAGGTAAGACATAATGCTAGAAATTACTGCTGTAAATGATTTTAATAATTCTTGGAAGTATGCATCGCACCATAGTTATCAATAGCACAGTTGTTAGCGATCCTGGTTATATCGACAGAGAAAAAATCGTTGTTTCCAGGTTAGATTCCCTGAAAAAATCGTTGAGATTGGTGGAAAAACTTATATGCTTGCTGCTGTCGTCGATTTCAGTACACAGTGTAGACACTATGTCACTTACGGATTAACGGGCGAGTTTTGGTATAAATACGATGGCCTAATAAAACAACGTGGATCAGCGAGTTCAAACCCCGCATCTAATTGTATATGAAAACGTATCAGGAACTATAGGACTCATGTGCACTTTCATTTTTTATCTGTCTATTTTGAAGTGAGTTTTGTGGGAGGTACAATATAAAAGGAAAAACTCTCATCGCCATGTAAATTTAGTTGTTTCATTATTTATTTTTTAACTATTTCTTAATTAATTTGAGTAGAACATTAAGAGATTGTATCCAACTTTAAAATGTGCTATACATATAATGATATAGTTTGTTAACCTGTACATTGCACAATGTACAACCAACCTCACTTTTTTAGAGGCCATGTGTTCGTTTGTTGCAATTTATTGTACATTGGGACTAAATTACGGTTGTACAATTGTACACATATTGTACAATGTACACACATAGATTTTTTCTAGCAAATATATTGGAAACCCTTACTATATATTGAATTGCTAAACTGTATGCTAATGTATTTATTATTGTCACTGAATTTTGAGTGCTTGATTTACCATAGAACTATTTCATATGTAAGTAGAAAGAAGTAATATGCATGCATGCCTCCGAACTCAAGCTCACTTACAAGATACTAATTTTTCACTTAGTGCCAAGGTACCACTCTGCAAGATTGTACAAAATAATTTCATACTTCCTTATTAAATAATATATTTTTTATTTAAAAATGTTGATAGATTCTTGAAATGGTAAGGTGTAAGATATTATTAGTATTATAATCTTTACCCAAGTAAAAATAAAACTATTTTTTTTGAATTTGTCCCAAAAAAAAGAAACTTATTTTGCTTATTTTAAGTTCAATTCAAACTGAACATTTATTAAAGGACAAACGAGCAAACGGCTGAAGATCCGGTTAAGCATTTTCGTAAAATAGTTAAGTATACTAAAATAATATTACGCTCTACAGTTGCAAGCTCAGTTGAAAGAGAAAAACATCCTTAGATTACCTCATTTCCCTAGCAGGATTTTAATTAAGGTAACAACAAAGGATTTCATAGTTTCGAGTTTTGACACATTGCATAAATTCGTTTTTTGCGTTCGACAACGTGTAAGAGAATTTTTCATATGTTCAGGAATCAGGACACTCAATGCTGTGAAAGTGCTCCTGAAAACTAGTCCACAGTCATCATCAAATCTTCTAATTGCGGCTTTAGGAAAATTTCAATTTTCAAACGAAATATTTCGTTCAAACGGATGCTGCGTCCTTGCGTTGTGTTCGGGATAATTGTCGTGGTCACAATCATTATACACATTTAGAGTTTCCTTAAACCAATTAAAAGGTATAAAAAAAGAGTTATTTTGACTGTGACTTAAAAAGTCACAAACTTGTGCGAGCAGAAATGAGGAGGTAATTTTTCTATTCAAGGATTTGCGGCTGTGTCAGGATTGTATAATTTTTTTTTAATTTTTTAAAAAGGAAAATCACTTCACTTGCCGCTCCCGACAGGAGCGTACCAACACTTGACGTGATGTATAGCATACATGCATCTAGTTAGCAGTACGTAAAAAGGATCTCGCCGCAATACTGACTTGCGAGAACAATGCAAAGTTCACAAGAACTGCTCAGCTCATACGCAAAAACATCGTAAGGATTTAATTTGCATATCAAACAGAAAAAAAGACGGGAACAAGGACTCAACTTACCACTTAACACTTGTCAGAAGTATCAAAAGAAAGAAGTGATCTCCCCTCAGGTAAGACATTTTGGCTGCTGTCGATGTTTCCTCTGTTTGTCAGGTTTGAAAATAGGCACATTTTCGCGAATTCATTTAAACCACCAAAAGCGTCCTTGAAATTTGTTACGTTAGCGCAGTGGCAATCAACTGAACATCACGTCACTTCGTCAACGAACCGGACGGAATTTCGTTCCGATAACACACACGTGAAACAATTGTAACAATCACTCTTGAGGACCGCACCATCACTTCACAGGACATTCGCGGCGAACACGAACAGCCCTAAACAGACCGCATCCAGAGGCAAATGATGCATCTCACAAAGAGTGTACCTCATTCGCGCACATCGGCCATTAAATCACCTGGTTCGGATTACTGTACCGTCAGCCTCATCTTGGGGTGGTGTTGGGATCAAAACGCGGATTTACACCCTACCGGACGGCTTCAGGACACGGTAGCTGCTGTCGACAGATTAGCGCAATTCACTCACCGTCTCAATGTCAGTCCCCGAATGGTAGTACCCACTGGTGAACATGTTAATTGTAACGACTCTCGCCGGAGTCTGCATGTATCTGCGGAGTGGACCGATCACGACGGCACGTTTTTTCTTGTCCCAATCAAGCACTCCGGCACCTTTTAGTTCACCTCTAAGCATTCTAAGCGCGCTGGCACAGCTTTGATCGTTCAGCCGGCAACCCAGCGAGAGGAAAGTTAAATTACACTGGCCGAGTCTTCGGTGTACCTTTTGCTGCTCCAGCACCCAGCATCCAATGTAAGTTTAGCCGCACAATGACCAAAGCTCATATTTACTCCAAGATACAACAAAGCAACACATCTACTGACAGCACGCATCCAAGCATGCGAACCACTTGCACTGAGTCGTGCCGCGCGGACCAGCCAGCGCGGCCGTGCTGGGACCTCGATCTCCAATCCGGTGCAATTACCTCAAATTGAACGGGCCAACTACTTGTCGAGCTGATAACGTGAATACTATTAAACACCTCGTAGCGTGCTAATTAC
Source organism: Leptogaster cylindrica (assembly GCA_963082835.1). Taxonomy (NCBI): domain Eukaryota; kingdom Metazoa; phylum Arthropoda; class Insecta; order Diptera; family Asilidae; genus Leptogaster; species Leptogaster cylindrica. The sequence goes on along the minus strand of OY720105.1, from coordinate 20,840,413 downwards.
AAGCGCATCTGACAACGGTGGCGGTCGCCAAAGCGTCCAAAAACTTATGCTCGCGCTATCAATGTTAATCCAAAGGCACTGGAATCACCCTAAGGGTTTGTCTGTGAGAACTGAACTGAACTAGAGGCGAACGGGTTCCACGGAAGACAACCCACCCGGTCGGCAGTTCTGCGCGGGTTGCGCTATATGTTCGACTATTGGGATATCCAGCGGCAGGACTCGCAGCACACATCCAGAACCCAAAAATCCCTGAATGGAGCATGTGCACACGGTGGCTGAATACACCACCAAACAATCTGTTTGTCAACCCCTTACTTTACACCAACTTGTCTCCTTAATTCGCATTTCAACCCCACAGACGAGTGCGGAACAGAGATGGCGGGATGCAGAGAACCCCGTAACGGCATTTAGTCCTGGGGTTAATTACAGATAGAACAAGCGGAATGAATGGCAAATTGCTCAGAATTAAGTTGTCCTCGGGCTTGCTGTTTAACATATCAATTACCCCGAATACACGCGCATTATCCTTGACGGTGAAACCCTCTCGACAGCAACTGCGAGGGGAACGACTTCAAATATTTCCACATGACTAGCTGCGAACCACATGGTGAAAGGCTCATTCTGCAGGATGATGGACAGCACCACGTAGAGACCGCATCGCACTTGTTTGGGGTCCTTTGCGACAAAACTGGATTGTTGTTGTTGATAATCGCATTTGTTGTTGAAAGAGGAAAAACCAACAAATATTATTTCGAAATATTTTGGGAAAGGGTTCAATTATCTAACGTTGAATCACTCATCTAACACACACACGCACACCAATACTTTTTTGTGAAACTAACTGCAAAACTATCGTTGGTGAATTATTTTACCATTTTCACCATTTTTATGGTTGGAAGTAATTTCGCTGTAGAGTTTAATGAGCATTTCGAATCCGTTTACACTTTTAAAGGATCCCGCAATAATGTTAAAAATGCACATATCGTTGGTGAATTTTTTTTTACATAATATAAATTATATTGTAATTGATTCAACCTCAGATTGCATGCTAATTTATTAAAAATAATAATTTTATTAGTCCTCACGTTTTGTAGGTACATATATGATATGTAAATCACGAAACGATCACAATTTTTGCAATTTGTGTGAAGAAATTTACATAAAAAGTGTCGAAATTGTTTATAAATTTACTGCAAAAAGACCAAATCCTTATCTCAAGTTGCCCGCCTCCCCGCTAGATGTATATAATGCCCCATGAACCGCTCCTTTCCGAATCCGCTTTGCGCTGCACTCAAGGATATAGCTAATTGGTATAATCAGTTTGGAAAATGCGGAAACGACCCAAATGAAGGCTACAAAAAGGAGAAAGGAAGTCACTTGGGTGAAAAGTCCCGATTGCAGTGTTTGAAATGTATTCTCCATTCCTGAGTAATCCGCAGAAGAACCGGGCACTTATCCTATTTTTAAAATTACCCGAGAGTGATATAAGAGTACAATTCGGTTAATACGATTGAGGGGGTGAAAGTCGGCTCCTTTGACATCGGCCCGGCGGAGGGTACTTGCCTTCGACAAAAACCTTACGTCAGTAATAAACTTCGACTCGAATATTTCTCGCAGCAAATGGAGATAATTTGCCTACCGAGATTTGAGGGAAGATCAAAAACCCTGCATCTGATGCAGTTTATGAAACGGGCTACAATCGGCTGGAATTGCATTAGCTTCGACAACAAAGGATTTGAGTGTCAGTCTCATCCGAAGGCAATTAAGTTCAGCTCCCTACAATTTCTGTGGAAAACAAAAGCTAATAACGGTGCACTTAAGGTCCTTGCCAATAGAGAGATCCCTACATGCAGTCATACGCATAACTTGTCATCACTAAATTGGTAGCTTCGGATTCACAAACATTGTTCCTGCAATTATTCAACCATGTCTCAAGGAGTCATATTCGATAGCGGGCTTGCCAAAACAAAACAAACAAAAAATAATAATTACCGATGATGACACTATTTCGGAGTAGTTCACATGAATGCACTTCAAAACCCTTTGACTACAGTTTGTGCAGTAATCTAAAAATTTCAGTAATAATCTAAGTAATCTAAAAACAGCCGAATTTTATTCCAAATTTGTTTTTACGTTTCAGCAAACAAATATGTTTTTACAACAATAACAAACAAATCAAAGTTTTTTTTCTGTACTAATAAAACGTCAAATAGAGTTCTGACAATATTAAAACCGTTAGAGGTGTGTGTCTCAGCTAAGATTGTAAAAGGCAATTGTGTTTTTCTGATTTATAAACTAATTATATCAAATGAGGTCATTACATAGAAAAACGCAATTCGTAATTTGTTAATTAGATATTGTCTCCAAAAGTAATCGACTTCAATTACTATAATTATTGTATTTACTCTTTTTATGCGATAAGTGAGGCGAAATTCATTCATTAGTCACCTTCAGAATCGAAAAGAAGTGGAAAGTGAGTTATACACTAGTTTCCGTGAAAATCTTAGTGGTGACTGGTGATTTCGTTGGTTTGTGGGGGTAACCGACCCCGATCGAACTGTATAGTGCCAGCAATACGTATTTGACTTCTACGTGATGTATTAGTCATTAGAAGCAACGAGCGATTTCTCGTAAAGTTATTAACAAATGAACACTTTCCTGTCTTCGGGGAAGATTCATCGCCGCTAAGGCGAAGACCACACCTAATTTACGACTGCAATTACATCGGCGTTAGTGTTTCCCACACTTAGCGTCATGCCTCTCAATTGTAGGAATTCACTGTGAGCAACCATTGGGGCTTATTTACACGTCTTGAGTGGAGTGTTTACCCATCCAATCAGAGTCCAAATAAACTCTGTCAAGTAATTTCCAAAGGAATTTTGATTGCGGGCCGGTTTTCGGCTTTATTAGGCACGGTGGATCCTATAAATCCGTGATGCATCTCGGAGGTGGAGAGGATGCTGGCCAGGTGAGCATTCGCCACGGTCAAATGGGGTCCACGACAGCATCTCGGACCGATATGGCTCGCATGGGTTTTTTGTTGTTTCTATTAACCAAGTGCGGTAGGTAGACAGATCCTCTATTGGGGATATCGTGATTACACAGACCGAACAGGGTGTTAACACACGTTTAGCTCGCGGCCGTAAATTACACGCCGTGTACACGGCCGCTATAGTTAGATTCACTTAAAAATAATCCAATGGAAATTCATCGCGTCTGCTCGCTTGACGGCCTGGCAGGATCCGAGGTGACTCAACAAGTTGGAGGCTGGTGCGTGGCGCAACTGCAAGTTCGATCGAAATTGCGCACTGGGCGATCGGAAGTTTATCAGCCCAATCAGCAATTAGAGGCAATGGACAGACTTCACTTGATTCGAAGATATCAATGGCTCTGAAATTACCCCGAATCGAATCGGTAAAGGCCGACTGCGTGGTGCGCACACCTCGAGGTAGGTTTTCCAAAAGACGCAGGCGGATCTGGCTGCTATTTGCGCCCATTGATACCGCGATCCTATTGATATCATTCAGTAGGATGTCCCTGGGGCAGAGAAATGCTGCTCGAGTACGGCGCAATTGATTGCTCGAATTCAGCCCCACACCTACGTTCCGCGAAAGTTAACCACAGGTCCTGAAATCAATTTCGCTCCCAGTGTTTATCAGAAAATCTGTTGTGTTCAGAGCAATTTAGTTAATTAATACGCACAGTGAGTGCGATTGATAAAGAAAATAGATAGATGTAATTTTAGGTTATGGGATTGGGAACCGAGCCTGGAATTAACAACGTCTTTTGAGAAAGCTGGAAAGTGTCACGACTTGTGCGTTTTTTAAGAATAGGTATAACTTCTTTGTTTAAACCAGAAAGGATACATCGAAAAGAGAGGAAGAAATGTTGATGAAACAAATCACATTTTTATTAAACATACATAATGAAATTGTGAAATCCTTAAATATAGCAAATTCTATGTAGGTAAATTTGTTGCAAATACTTTGAATTAAGTACTTACAAACTTACAAAACCAAGCTGTAAAAACAATGTTTTCTACTATAATTAATCTACAGAGTATTTTCAAAATTGGGACAGTTAAAATTAATTAAAAAAAGATGACTTGATTTTATTATAATTTTTTTTTGTGCACAGTGTAAAACGTTATCATTTTTGCATTACCTAATTAATTAAACAAAGCAGAACACGTACTTTCCTAATTACAGCCAAAATATTTTTCATAATCAAAAACAGTAGGTACCTACTCGTACAAAGGGAAAACGCTTCAACATGGGCTTTTCAACAATTATTATTCTAGTTGAAATTTGTTTGTTTCGAAAAATATTTTGAATGGTGCGCAAACAAGAGTCATGTGTTTATATTGAGCGCAGTTAATTGTTATCTCAACATTGTATTTTTATTTTGGAAATCTTTTGACAAGCGTTTCTTTTTTAATTCAGTCAAAGTATGCATGAGAAAACCGAATTAAACGAAATTCCCCAAAACTGTTTTGAAGCAATTTCCGGGACAAACGTTCATCCCACTTCAACCGCATCTTGCGGACAGAGTTTGCAACAAAAATGAAATTCTCAATGAGCTGTGGAAAGAGCTGTTCACATTTACAAAGGACAATTTCCATAAAAAAATTCCCGTGCCTTCAACAACAGTTCCCAACGGAATTCCCTGGATGCTTGGAATGGTCCCGATTCGCCGCGACCCCCGGGCTTATTTTACCATTTTCACTTGCGACGAAGACTGGACTTAACCGGGGATCCCCCGCAGCCAACCGCAGCGCATTCCCGAGCTCCGACGACCGAACACATGCAGAGGCGTTCTCTAATTTTGCTCTACTACTTGCACTCCAGAGTTCTAGACGCCCAAATTTTGGCAGATTTTTGGAGCGCCAATTTGTTTTACGGATTTCAATAGCTGAATTACCCCAATCGAGCGACCGGTTAAGTAAGAGACCATCACTTGTGTAATAGATGCACTGCACATGAGCGCTGCACGAGCAACAAAAGTGTTTCTCACACGAGTGGGTGGAGTCAAGAGAAGTATATAACAAGCGGAAGAGGCCATTTACTTGCGCCGCACTCCGGTGCGCTCTCGCTGAATCACATCTTCTCATTGAAAGACAGTGCTCGGCACATGAAGGAAGGTGCAAAAAGCAGCAAAATGAAAAAAATAGAATAATTAATGACTATTATGATACATATATGATATTATATAAAAAATTAATAATTTGTAATATAAGAGAAATAATGCACCTATGTCTCGGCAAGGACCTTCTGTCTTCAACAAAGGCGAATCATGGCACTCAAATCATAAAAAAAATTTCCGCGCTCTTCAATTAGAAAATCTGCAAAATAACGGATATGAGAAAACTCCATTTTTAAACAAAAAATTTTAAATTATTAAAATAAATTATTTCTGCAACTTTAACACACTTTTCTGGTTCCTGTGAGATTTCGAACTGTAACTGTTGCCGTATAATCAAATAAACAATACAGACGATTTGAAATATCTCCAATAAAATCCAAAGGGCATCTGTTGTCGTTTCTCCAACAATCAATACGATAAGGATCAAACTATTCAAATAAGCTATGCAGAAATTTGACACCAAATTCAACTTCCAACTTCTTTAAAGAAGGTCTCAAAATGGCTGCGGACTGCGAGGAACGTTTTATAAGGTTTCATGAATGAATCCAATAGTACAAATTACATAACAAAATGTTTCATCTGCTTTACCTTTGTAGATCCATACTCAATATACTGCAACAGATCATAGCTAATGAGACAAAAAGCGTTAATTGATTCATAGCATTAACTCTTTCTAGATAATGGTTTCTAAATTTCAACAAGGATTAGAATCACTCTCATAACAATTCAGGGGGTTAGTTTCGAATGACAGTAATCTCGATCGGTCCATTGAACTAATTGAGGTAGAATATTGGTTCCGAGTGCTGAGTTCTCTCCGACGTAATCCGTCTGCCTCCGGGAAGCCATTGTGGTGATCGCGTAGATCAATGGAGCGGGGCCTAATTTTCGGTGATCCAATCCGCCCAAATATCTGACCTGCTTTCACATACAAGCGCATGCATGACACTGCATCGGATGGGTCCGGGATGGGCCCAGCAAGCCCATTCCACTTAATGCCATCAATGGCCCGAACAATTAAAGCCAATAAAGAATCGGAGAGGAGCCCATAAATTAGGAATTCATAACCGCGCAACGGTATCAGCAAAAAAATAATCAGCCTCCATCATACGTAACCATGAGATTTGCATCGTGTGAGGTCTTTCGCGTTAAGATAAAATTTACCACAGGAGTACATACGTGCAGGGGCCGGAGCTGGAGGCCTGGACCAGCATCCCATCATCATCATTCGTTGTTCATAACATTTTTATATCGATCGCGCTGGAGATGGCCGAGGGAGGAGGAGGAGGGGGGAGGACGACCGCGTTAGTACATGGGGCCGGAGTCAGTATATACATGGGCATTACTACCTACCAGAACCCAGACACCTCTTTGTGTACTCGCCCAGCGCAATCATCCGCTGCTGCCGCTTTGTTCCAGCGAACTTACAAAGGTGAGAACTGGGATGAGTGGTTTGACCGTAGCTGTTAGGACTCATCTCGCGTCTTTATCTCAGCACTTTTGTAATTGATGTTGTTGGGTTATCTGGTCGCACCCCTTGGATCCTTTTAACCAAACTAATTGTGCAAGAAGTGGAGGAATTTTCGTTTCAGCGCAGCAACAGACGCTTATTTTCCACGCAAGTGCTGTTTTTGCATCATCTGCTAATTCCGCTGCGTTTTCCTGCAATTCAGAAACATTACTTTGGGTGTGATGACTTCGAGCAAGATTCAAGAAATACGTAAACAAATTCACGAAATAATATTTTTCAATTCGGACATCAACCATTTTGTGTTTGAAGGGACATTTTTTCTGCCTTGAATAATAAAACAAAAAATTACCAATAATTTACCAAATAATTATGATAGAAATAATAAATAATATAAATCGAATTAAATATTTGCAAAACGCATTCAAAGATGATTTTAGTACTCGTCATTATAATCCGCCATTTTGCATTGCCTGATCTTATCTAAAAATTGTAACTCCCAACTCTGAAGTTGAACTATTCAATCTGCATCAAAGACAATCTCCCACAAATCGTTCTCAGCAAGTTCTATTGAATTTTCTGACACTCGAAATTCCTTGGGAAGCGATCACTAATCGTTCGGATGCGATATCGATCAGCAGCAGTCACTGCAGCAAGATCTGTGCCTGATTGAAGAGGGCTAATCTGTGTGAAAATATGACGAGTTAAGAGATTGCTGAGTTCCGCCCACCAATTTAGCCAATTTCTACCTCAAGCCCTTTCTATTACGTTGCAAATTTTGCACTTTGGCTGTGGGAACGAGGCTGCATGACGACGAATGACGACACAATTGCCATCCTGCCAAACACCGTGACACATTGATGGAGTAATTAGAAGGCGTCAAAGTGATTCATATGAATTCATCTCCTAGCAATAGTGGTAATTTTTTCCGATGCTGGACAGATGTTTCTTCTACGGCGAATCTCCATTAGCATCTCAACGCACAGTTACGTGTTCCGCAGGCGCAGAGCGTCCAAGCCATCATCGCAGGTAAGTCATGATTGGATTTCCTGTGATTCCCGCAAAACAAAGGTAAACGGTGAAATTTGTAATGCTGTACCTGGAGGAGGCTGCTTTCTAGCCAGGAAAATCTGGCTAGGACCTACGTGATAGGCTATCAGTATTCGGTTGCGATGTTGACGCTCCGTCACCCGCTGCGTAACATATTCATTTCGGTTGGTGTAAACGGGAACAAGATAATTTTACATGACCACCGCATTGAGGTCCCGAGCCCCGGCCTGGAACTTGTGAGAGCCGGCAATGACTTATTATCACCGGACCCCAGTGAAAAAGTGAAAAGGCCAAGCGCCTGACTCGCAGTCAGGCGGGTCCATTATTTCCCATGATTAATTGCCAGCCGATCTGTTGTCCATTCGAAAGGTGTTGACGTTTATTACTTTTCTACTGACTTCCAATGGTCATCCCAAAGTGTGCCGGCCAAGTCCCATTTCGCATTGGGTGGCAACTTTATGAACTTCATTATGCCAAAATAACTCGGATACGGCCGTAAAACCTCCAGAATGAAAAATAATGATATGTCCGAGCTATATTGGCTTTTGGATGGAGCACCACAAATGGACAACGCATGCGTCTTTCGGGCACAGTAGTTTTATGGACGGTCCGGGTGCGACTGCGGAGGAGCATAAATTTTATATTAGATTATTACTTCGCCTGCCATAAATTAACAGTAGTCACATATATTAACATTTATCAAAACAAAAAAATATGGAAATAATTTTCTTGGCACGAAAATATTCTCGAGTAACTTTTGCCGAGGTTTTGACATTCAATATGCTGAAGATGAATCGCTGGCAAATCAAATCGAATGCTCGGATTGCAGATTCTCAAATGGGTTTTATTAATGAGCAATTCAAAATTCAAAACTTAAAATTCTCGTTCTCAACGTATTAAAAGCATTTTCATTAATCGAAACGAAATTCATGCTCACCTTCATGTATTGGGTCCCATCTGGGTCCCCGAAAACGCGACTCTCGGGTGCAATCAACCATTACAGGACGGTAAGAAACAGAAATGATGAAAAATTTATTAACGGGCCACAATTAAAGAAATTAACAGTACGGAATTTGTGAAACCATAAAGATAACAGAAGAGTCCTGGCCTCTCTGGCTCTGCTTATAATTCGATAATTCAGACATTCTTAATGATATTTATCGGGCTGATTAGCATAACAGGTAGGTCTCTGGCTCAGATGGGGCCATTTGGGATTGATTTTTTTTCATCCCGCACAGCCTCCGATCCCGGGCTGCTGTGTGTGACACACGGTGATTTCATTCAGCGGAGCTTTTCTCAGGTTCTCGTGCTCGTCACTCTGGACTGGATTTCGGGCATTGCTTTCATTGAGCTGATCGCATTAAGCAATTAAAACCCGATAACATGCGATGGAGAGAGATTACAGTGAGTCATTGATGGCCTGTCGCTTTTACTCGGTCGTTTTTCGACGCTGGGGATAAAAGTAAATTGAGTGTGCCATCCACTGAAAGGAAAAGCGTGCTGACGGACAGAGTGCTCCACTTGCCCCACATCTTGGCCGAGGATCCCGGACCAGGGTAATCGGACAGCAAAAATTCAGAGACAAACAAATTGTTAAGAGGCGACTTTAGACCGATTTCTCCAAGCTAATGAGACCAGAGTTTACCCCCTCCCATAAATGACTGCCAACCGACCTGGATTTAATTGACCTAATTTTCCGGCACGAATATCTCTGACAAGAATATCGCCCGGATGCGTCTAATTCCCAGACTTAATAATTTCGTCCAGAGAAAATTACACATAAAAATGATAAGTCAAGTTAAAATCATCAAGTCTCATCGATCGCATTAATGATGTTTTGAACGAAGCAGTTGCACCAAGGATAAGGTCCTGAAAAGTAAATCGAAATCGTGTTACACAACAGCAACTGAGAATGAACAAAAAATGAAAGCACTACTTAAAATATTAATGCCGATTTTTCTACTGCGGCCTGACAGTGCCCAGAAGAGGACTCCTTGCACAATATGTTGTATGTATATCGCGGAATAGGACGAAGGGGTGCAGTTGTCCGATCACGATTAGCAGCTCGTACTTGATGAGCCCAGTACTCCTGACCGATTCATACAGAACTCGTTCCCACAGTGTTCTATATCACCTCAACCATCTTCCATATGTCATTGTCGATGTAAATTTGAAACATATCTGACATCGCATTAATTTGCTCGAATTACTCTGAATGCATTTCAGTACAACAACAGGGGATCGCGGCCACGAACAATTACTCACTCCGCGATTTATGCTGAATTTATCCTGATGTCTACGCAGATTGCAGGTGATGAGAAATTATCCATCTTTTTAGAATATTTGTTCATTGTCCATTCTGCTGATCCAGTTCTGAACAGTGCGTTTTTGTTCCCCCCGCCGACCCCGAACTGCGGCACTTGGCATTATTGAAGCGTGAATATTTTGCAAATTAAAAGCGAATGGGAAGTGGACAATCAAACTGCATAGAGCTGGAGAACTTGCGACACATTCAGATTAATTTGACAAGAACAAAAGCACAGTCAACGAATGCTGTTTCACGACTTAATTAACGAACGTCAGAATTTTCGCGGATACCGACTCCAACTCAATTAGCCTCACGCGTCTTAGCGCCGCTATAGCCGCTCGACGGTTAAGTACTTTCAAACAGTGTGCTCCTCATTATTGCTTCACGCATCTGCAGCTCGTCGTCGTACATCATTCCAGCCGTTCTCATAATCGGGTTAATCTACATAAACACAGTTGTAAAGTAAACATCTCGTAAATCTCTAGGCTTCTGGTGTCACTCTTGCGTGAACAGATTCGGCTTAAAAAGCCTCTTCGCAGTTTGGCTGCAGTCGACTACAAAATTGCAACGGTAATACAGATTTGTAATATTCCGAAGTAATGACAAATTAATTTGATATTATAAACCTCCCACAATTCTACAATGTTACAAAAACATAGTTTTAACTTTTGGTTTTATATAAAACTCTTCCTGTGACAGAACCAAACTTTCGAAAAGGGTTTTAAAAGCCAATATTCTAAAATCCTGCGCAATTTTGGTTGTTCTTAATCTTAAAAGTGCGAAGTGAAGTGAAAAAGTAAATGTTCATTATATTATACTCTTGACAGACTAAAGGTATCGGCATGAGTCATTTGCCAACGGATCGAGACATGTGAGACACTTTGGAAAGCTCATAATACGTACTTTTTATTGACTCCTTGCTTGTGCCTCTGTCGTGTTCCGAACAGAAGTTATAACGATTTTTGAGTTTCAGCCCCTAAAAAAGCGGTGAAGGAGGAGTTTTACAAGAAAATGTCTCATAGTAATAGTTAAACACAACACTTCAAGGAATCGATTGGTACCTGTTGGAACACTTGCTACGGAAATACCGTGTATTTAATCACGAGTTACTTATGAAAATTGTAAAATTACCAACCAGAACATTAATTATTCCACAATTCTTCTTTAAAACGATTTCAGAAGCCACTACAGTTCGTATTGTGGCATTAGGGATGCCAGCCTGGACCGTGTATCTCGTGGTTTCCTTAAATAGTCTACCCACTTCTTCGCAGCATCCCGAACCTGTCGCATCCCGTGCGTCTTGCTCCATGAGACCGTCGATTGTTTGTCAGGCAAATGCCAAACGGCGGCGGGGTTGCGGGGCGAAATACAAAGATGCCTAGCACTGTGACAATAAAAAATTTTACGACACCTTCACTTACCGTAAATTAAGAAGTTAATCTCGCGGCGACGAGATTTCTGGCCCATGCTTAATTATAAATTACTCTGGGGACGGACGTTGGTACCCGTTTGAGCCGCTCGCGCATGCGCCACAGCACGGTGGAGTGCCGGCACAGTGGAAGTTCGAGGGAAGCTGGTGGAGGTACCGGGTCCATTCATATGTATATGAGCGCGTCATTTATATGTGTAAACAAAAGTTTTGGTTACTTCTGTCGTATGTGTTCCGCGGCCGCAGAATTGGAACTCAACCCGCGACCATTCGTTATTATGTGCGGAAAAAGTTCGCTGGATGTGGCCGCGCATACCGAGCTCCGTCGCTGATATTACACGGGGGCAGCACAGTGCAACATTGGGGAAACAAAAAGCCAAAATTTCACCTGGAAACACCGCCTTCGAAGCAGGAACGATTTCGTTGGTACGGAAATTATAAGTGGCACGGATTCATTTATCCCGGTGCAAGGTTGCCGAACGTGTACCGCAGGATCAAATCGGTTTTCCCGAAAAATCGCGAGTGTTTTGCCATCGCCCTCGCCGCAGTGCAACGATTCTCAGCAGTTCAATTAAACTTGCGTGCGTGCAGTGATTGTTCGGCAAAGTGTGATGATACTCTGAAGGTTGCCAAGGTCACGAGCAGCCTCCACCAAATAGTTTGAAGGGATGAGTTCTGGTTTTAATTAGACATTGTTTGTGTTTATGTTTACTCTTCGGTATATACCTCACATACACACTCGCAAGTAGGAACCTGACGAATGTGCGCGATCACACAGTGACAAGGTAGTGACTCCCTTTATTTTCCGGGGGCTTCTACTATGGACTAAACTCTGTCAAGTGCCCAACGCAGTGTTCTTTCCAAGGCGGTTAACGAGACCCCCCTGCCTGCAATACGTTTTTCAGAGATATGCAGCCTTTTCTGCTAGTAACCCTCCTGTTTTTCGTCATGCCAATTGCAGGATTACGGTCGTAAGTAGCTACAATACAAATGGTTTACAATTATTACAACCAATCCAAAATGTTTAAGACAAATCCAAAATTGTTTTGCACTTGTTTCTGTTCGGTTGTAATTGTGACAACGACAAATAAAAAAATGAAAAATACGCAAAAAAGAAAATCGATACGTGCGTCGGTCGTCATAATTTGTAACTTCGTAATTAATCAAAAAGACCTCGCCAGCCTTTCCGCCTTTCTAAAATGACCCAAAACAAAGTGACGTACAAACAATGTGGAATGCTTGGAATTTTTGGCACATCTTGAAAAGCAATCTTCTTGTCTTAATTAATTATTGTTATGAAAAAATTATGAATTTCATTAGAGGCCGGAGAAACCCAGCATTTATGTGCAAATTCGCTTCCAAAATTGCTAAAGGTGCTCTTTTATTACCGTCATTAAGGAAATAGTAGCGCTATTGAGTTTCAAGAAATTGTTGAAAATGGAGGCGCAAACTGTTATGAAAACTGTAAATTTAATTAAGATTTGCGTCATAAAATAGGTTTTTTTGAATTATTAAACAAACAATTCAAACGATTTCGCCTTTTGAGGACTAAAGTGAAAGCACAATCAAATGATTTTTTTTTTGTCAAATGGTTTCTGTAGACATTGCTTAAAATCGTTCGGGAAAATTGCCCGTATTCCTCAGTCTTCATTTCTGATTTCAATTTACTCATTAAGAACTGTGTCAATCCTTTTTGATGTAAACATTTTCGTTTTACTTCTTAGTTGAGTGCTAGCAAGAAGTCTAAAGTGTAGGGACGTTTTTTTCAGTGTATCAACGAAAAATAATGAATGGTTCTCACAGAGTTTCTTTCTATTACTAACTTATGTTCGTCATGGGCTGGCAATGTTTGGAATTTCCCGAGTAGAATTCAAGGCTACTCGAGCTTTATACTCTCCACACCGCAGCAGAGAACACTCCTGAAGTGATTGATTGACGTGGCGCATATCATATCTATTGTTATCTAGCGACAGGCATTAATTCCACGGATGCATTGTGGAAGCCATCACGCCCTGCAGTGCAAACTTTGAGGTTAATTGCTCTGTTAAAATTCTCAGTTTAATTAACTAAAACACAATCGGGTCATTGTGGGGGATCGCAGTGCACCGTACTCGTCGACCAAACAAGTAATTTGTGTAAATTGATCTGTATTATTGCCTGGTGTTCCCCAGTAATAGGCGCATTGGAAACGAACAGGAAGAGAACTGAACAAAGAGTCCTCAGTATGAAACTGAAGCAATTCAAGGCACTTGGCGGAGTGTTAAATGAGAGGTTCCCACACGCAGAGGACAAAACGACGATTCCGGGGACAAGTGACTGTGTCTCTAGAACAAACTCGGCCATCACGTCCGCGTTATAGACAGTTGAACGGCCGTGGAGCAACCGCTCCTTGCGGACCCGTCTAGGGCCATTGTTGTACCTGGTTCCGTTGAAACACAAGGAATTCGTCAGAGATGCGTTTGCATCAACAGAACGGCGATTGTTATCAGTGGCCGCGTTGCGCTGCAGACAGCCGGTCAGCCTAACATTCATGCCAGCATCCGCGGCGCAAACGCGGACAGATTAACAATTTGATAGATGAAAGATTCGTGGGGCGGTGTCGGTCCAATGCCATTGTTCATCCGGGGCCGATGTTGACAAGCCCTTGTCGTCTATATTTCACCCACTGTTGATCGCCCTGTTCGCCAGGGTGACACACAATCGGCCGGGTTTGTTCATTAGCCGAGTTCTATTAGTTCACGTGACGTGTCCCGACACGCATTAATCTCTCGCCCGGAACACGGCAATAGCTCACAACTGTGTGTCCGTTTGTCGTCATAGTTCTCACGTATTTCGGAGCGAAATGCAAAAGTAAACAAACTGTCGTCCCAGGACGGTACATTTGCGTGACTTCCTTGCTCATTGCACCCACAAGAAGTTCACACGATCTCTGCTTAGTTTAGCTGCGGATAGCCGGATATAAATAGAGGTGTGAGTTTGATGATTTATTTATTTGTAATTGGATTATAATTAAGTGATCCCATTCCCTCTGGACGGTGATACTTGGCTGCGTAAATCAAGGAGTGAAGAAGTCCACCGGACGGGATCGCTGCGTTGGCCGCCCGCCGATCCGTCAACAATCAAATTGGTGCCAAGTATAAGAAACTGTGTCACTAAATTACAGGATCTAAATGAAGTTTTGACAAAGGTCTCGGAAATCGCGTGAACCGGAGGCGTGTTTGCGATCAACTAAAGTTTATTTTGGCAGACAGGATGTAGTTTTCCGTTGATGTTGTTCTTGGACCACTGCAGCTTTTGGTGAATGAAGTCAGATTCATTATTATTAACTCACAGCCAACTGAGAGTCATTCAGATTTGTTCCAAAGTACAAGGACTTAGAATAATGAACACATTTCGTTTCGTTGCCAAAACACGAAATGCAATGCATAAATATAAATAAACTAAACGCATTTGAGTGCAGGTTGCACTTCACTTTTTTATGTTTCCTACTTTTATTGAGAGAAGGAAAAACCAGAAATAAAAACTATTATTAAGTTACAACCAACCACTAAATATGATAAATTGCAGTCTCAAACTTTTGAGAAGCTCTGCAGAAATTAAATTTTATGCCAACGAAAATTTCTTTCGTAGTGTAATTATTGTTGCAAAAAGTGCTCAGCCGGTAAGAATAAAGATTAAGCTCAATATCTGGTATTGACTTTGCCTTAATACGTGGAGGTCATTTTTCGCTTGGGGAGGTTTGAGGGAAATCCGTCCTGATGTTGAGATGTGCACTGAAGTCAAAAGTGCTCAATTATCGCTCCTGGTGAAACGCATGCAGCTCCTGTGTAGGTACCTATTCGTTGCGATGCCATCGCGCGTTGTAATTAGCCTTGACAGTTGCCATGCGTATTTATCTAATTACTTCAACTAGCCTGCGCCGCAGGAAGCATGTGACTTAGTTGTTTTGGCACCTTCGGTGGGCTTGTTTACCATCTCCATCATTCAGTACCCATCTCCAGGAGCGTTTCAGCTCGTAAAATTGTTTCTTAAGTATTTTCCAGTGTGGAGCGCCGAGAAAATTGTTATGGCATCTCACCTCACGGTATCTATCTGTAGATTTTATGCATTTTTAATAATTTTCGTCTGGATTAGTCGGTTGAAAAAAAAAACGAAAAAATGTGTTCGGAAGATCTGGAGTTCAGGGTGATTTCTACCGTTTTTTGGAAACTCGTAACCATCGAGATTTATCGGGTCAATGTTGCGTTTTATGTACATCATCAACGACTGAAGGTTCATAAACTCAGGGATTTTATGCACCACTCGGCTTAATGTCTTGATTATTAGCGATAAAACTAGTTTTAATTGCGGTTGGGTTTTTGCTTGCCCCCATCGAACAGGAAGCTCTTAATGAGCCATAAGGCAATGTGTGGCATCGGCGAGCGTCTGGGTCTATCATGCGCCGGGACTCCAACCTGGCACTCTTGAATTTTAAACAATTTCCAAGTAACATCAACTTTTTGCACAATGGTCATCTTTATTATGATATGTAGTGACTGGTAATTGAAAATAAAGGTGGCAGACCACTCGGGGTATATTTCTTCGATTTCATGTGCCATAAAAGTCATCTGTTTTCGTTTCATTTATTTGTTTATCTGATGGAATCGATTAGAGCGGCTTCAATGTAACTTTATGATTGCCACACACTGCAGTAGCTTCTGAAAACGCCGTTCACTGCATCCGATGTGCACTGCTTGATAATTACGATAACGTTTCAACTTTCGTCACCGTCCTCAAAACGATATTCTACCAAATAGATGGGTCACATTTTCCATGGCACTTTCGCAAGATGCTGATCGTGTCGACATGAAGTGAGTCCCGCGATAAGTATACGGTCGAATGGATGTGATTTGCACGCCCGTGTCCCTGCACCGAGCCCGGGAACACCTCAGTCTGGATACGCAAATATTGGGTTTTGGACCGAACTCGAAATATCGGCCGGGAAATTCTGATCGTTCACCTGTCCGGCGCGATTAGTGTGGACAAGGGGCGAGCGAGTGGCGTGTCAACACGAGTGCATCTTCAGATGCTTCAAAGTGAATTATGTTTGCGTAGCTTTGTGTTGCTGTTGCTGCTTAATTCGCTGCAACTTGATGGATTTAAAGAGGGCAAATAGAGACGCGACCATCGAATGTTTATGATTCCAGAATGGTGGATGACGAATGTCGGCGTCTTTTGTACGGAATGGCCTTTATTTAGCTTTGATCGTGAGGAGTCCCTTGTGTTGTGTCGATCGAACAAAAGTGTGTTCGGTAAACAGAAATCACTTAGTTGGAACGATCCATCAATCTGGTAATCAATGACCAACACCGAAATGATCCAGTACTAATAGATCAATTTCTGATCCAACGCATTCCCACCGAAAAAGTCAACAATTAAAAAACAAAAGCGTTGTTGATGCGATCTGCTAATTCTCCAAAAGTGAACAACATCGATTTGATGTTTATTTACCTAATTACTTGGCATAAAATTAAGGCCGCATAGTTGGTGAAGATTTTGTCTGTTATACCACGAAATTACATTTCCCCACTGCACTTGAAATTGCCAGTTATAAATAATTTCCATGTCAATCATTTTGAGGGAGCACGGTGTTTTGGATCACCTGTCGTAAATACCAAAGGTGAGATCATTACAAACACTTGTGATATTTTCAACCGTGAATGATGGATGCTCTGCATGATGGAAAAACACACGCCACGTTCCGAATTTTCGGAAATTCGGCTTCGCGTGTACTTTGTTCTCGTTGATCGTGAATTCGATCGTGAGTCAGTTTATCTAAAATTATGCAAAAAAAAATAATACTGATTTTAAAGTGGATATTCCAAAAAAAAATGCAGGTTCAGAAGTATTTGAAAATTCCTTGCGATTTTTTGGAGTTAATCATTTTAAGAATTTTTCTAAAGCAGGATGTAATAAATATGAATATTGAATAACATTATTTCTTTTGAAGGCGATTTTTAATAATGTTTCCCTTTGGTAGCCCACAAGGACTTCTAGTGTGAAATCACTTTTTTCTAATGTTATTACAGAGCAGAAGGAAGCAATTTGATTTTGGATCCGAGCTCGGTTTGTAAAAAGACTCGTCGCCTCCGAGGAAAATTACAGGAGATCTGTCGGCCCGATTCAGGCATGCTCCGAGAAATCGTCAACGGCATTAATCTGGGCCTTAGAGAATGTGAATTTCAATTCAAGAACCGTCGATGGAACTGTACCACTTTGCGCAAGAGCATGAGAAAAATTTTAATGAAAGGTAAGTACGACTTCATTTAGCTGCTGATTTGTGAAAACAATTTTCCCATTAAATTAATAAGGGCAACAGAAGCTATGGATTTCCACTTCAGTCCTTTTTGGCTGATCTTTCATTGGTATCCAATAGAAAGACGAACGCATATCGCTGGTGACACTGTTAAAAGTCCCACTCTGATGCAATAAATTACACAGCATCCAGCAGATTACTTCAGCAATTGTCTGGCATCAGAGCGTAATGCGCCCGCAGTAACAATTTAAATGTCCAACTTAGTTAACTAATGCGAAATTTATTGCAAAAAGCTGTAATTGCATGACCGCGATGGGGATTATGCCCGTAATATATTTCAATTTAGAACACAGCGTCCCCTTGTCTTTTGCGTAAAAATGTTGGTAATGCGATTCTAAAATTTTTAACGCTTTCGTGGCCATCTTAATTCGTTAGTCGTAATAACTTCAGGTAGCACTTACGAGTGTTGCAACGAGTAACAGCCATTAATTATGGTAGTCATTGTAGATATCAAACAACAGTCATCCAAAGATATTTTAATTGCAAAAAAAATGTTGCACTTATATCTCATGTACATCTACTCATTCAAGTCTGATATCGGAGACCCATGGCTGGGATAAAACCAGAAGCAGGCGAGCCACTTTGATTGTAATTGCTCCTTGTCCGATTACTCTGCTTCAGGATAAGGTCTAAGGCAAATGAAATTCACCATCCCCGAGCGGAGATTTAAAGCTTCAGTTAGCCTTAGAATGTATAATTGATGTATGTACTGATTGTTTAAAAGAGACGTCTGAGGTCCGCGATCACAGATACAATACATTTGCCCCGGAATATCTGCGCGAACATGCAATAAATTTCTCGGTGCATCCTCGCCGCGAATGCCAAAGTGGTTAAATGGTGGACAGCAAATGTCACGGGGCGATATATATTTTTCTGACTTTTGGAATTTTATTCTGTATCTCTGCACTGCATTGAGATTTATTTTAAATACAAAGAGAGCTGCTGGAAGTGACGTTCAATGCCAGATGAAATATCAAGGAGTCGTGAGTTAAGTTATCCTTAATTGCTCGACCATAATCGAATGGTTTTCGAATCGAATGAATTTCGAATAGACGAAATTCACTTATGTTTGGAAGTACAACATCATTCGACAAAGTGCAATACATAGATAGTGTATTGCAGTAATACAAATACCTTCCAATGATCCTTGTTGCCGTCTTGAAGGACGAATCGCCATTCCGAAACTTTTCAAACTCCACGCATCTCTGTGGATTACAAAACAAATTCAGTATTTCCCGACAGTAAATATTTCCAGCGAGTTGGCACTTTTGCAGGATAATACAATTTTTCCCGTGTCATTCTGATTTCAGATACCCGAGAGACTGCTTTCGTTAATGCAATCACCGCGGCCGGAGTGACATTTGCAGTGACAAGGGCATGTACAATGGGAAATTTAGTTGAATGCTCCTGCGATAAGAATCATTCACGGCGCAGTTCCAGCAATTCCAGTAGTAAGAGGAATCCGATTGAGGCCTTTGAGGGTCTGGGCAATAGCAGCAGGAGAAACAAAAGCAGAAATGCCTTAGAAGGTAGCAGAAATCGTCGGCTGAAGGGAAACCGCACTGGGCGACAGAAGAAGCTTTTCAAAAATTTGATCCTGCCCGAAGGCGACTGGGAATGGGGAGGATGCGGTGACAACGTGAACTTCGGCTTCCGCATGTCGAAAGACTTCTTGGATGCTAAGTACAAGAAGAGAAGCGATTTGCATTCATTGGTCAAATTGCACAACAACAACGCTGGCAGATTGGTAGGTGTCCGCACATCCGACATCCTTGCATCCTTCTAAATTTGTTGGAAAACAACAAAACAAAATCTGTTCGTCTTAATGGGGAGCATTTCAACATAAAAAAATGTATTTTTCTCGTTTCAGGCCGTACGAGACTTCATGCGACTGGAGTGCAAGTGCCACGGCCTGTCCGGATCTTGTGCCCTGAAGACATGCTGGTTGAAAATGCCGTCCTTTCGCGAGGTTGGATCGCGTCTCAAGGAGCGTTTTGATGGTGCAGCCAAAGTTATCGCTCGAAATGACGGGAATAGCTACATGCCCGAAGGTCCCACAATAAAACCTCCCTCAAAGCACGACTTGGTGTACACTGACGAATCGCCAGATTTTTGCCGCATTAACCACAAGACTGGATCCCTGGGCACAGCCGGACGCGAGTGCAACGCCACCTCCCCAGGTGTGGATGGATGCGATCTGCTCTGCTGCAATCGGGGATACGACCACCGGATAGTCAAGGAGAAAGTGAACTGCAAGTGCGTCTTCAAGTGGTGCTGCGAGGTGATATGCAGCACTTGCATCGAGCGACGAGAGGTGAACACTTGCCGATGAGCCATCTCGACAATTTTAGTGATATTTAGTGAAATTGAAAATTTTATTTCCTTTAGTATACGTGTATTAGAATTCATTGCTTCGCACTAATCTCTGTGCTATGCGGCGGCTAATCTGAGAATCGATTCCAAAGACTGAATATGGCATCTTTTGGCGGAGCTCTCATAAATTAATTTCATTTTGTTAACGAATTCATTAGATGTACATACGGATAATATAATATTATGATCGCCAAATAAATTATTTTGCTTACGAACTCCTGTTGTTTCCATTGAGTATAGAAAAGCCATCAACTCGGTTACCGAATGAAGTCGAAAAGACTGTGCAGACCTGCGCAGAGGTCCTCGGGCATAATTAAAACGCTCACTAAAAAAAATTCCCCAATTTTAATTTGTTTCTGGCGGAATGACATCAGCCTTCTGGATCGGAAATAGCAGCGAGATAAACAAATTCGGGCAAGTATTCATTTAGCGAAAATTACGAGAATTATTTCCAAAAATTAGCGCCAACAAATTAGGTCCGGTTTCCATTTCGCAGCGCTGAGAACGTTTTCGCCATTCAATTAGCAGCTCGCAGGAGGCCGTGATTAATCCCTCTCTGCAGATTATTTCCCACAACCGGACGATGATATCTTAATATTGGCGGACAAACGCCAACCTGGGCGATTTCATCTTATGAAATTCGGTAATTAACCCCAGTCCGTTTTGGCACTCTAATCAATGGTGGAACTTTATCGGCCAGATCTGGCAGTCACTCCAAAAATATTCATAAAATCTTGATGAGCCCCCGGTGACCTTGACTCGGGCCGCAGTCCGGTGCTGGCGGGCCCGTCCCAAGAAGTGGCACTCGAGAAGTTACAACAAATTGAGAGCGAAATTAACGCGACATAAATAACTAATTTGGCCAAATTACAAGGTCATTAGTTATCCATCCTGTCCGCATTTATTTCGGTCTTCAGGCTGCTCGCTTTTGTTTATTTGCTCTCTGATGGCCGCTGGCTTTGGCTGGTGTCGTCTTAGGCCCCCGTTGGTCATTTGCGTTCATTTCCTCGCCTCCACCTGGACGAACGGTCGCTTGGGCCGCTCTGGCCGCTTCGTCTCCGTCTGCGCACAATGTTAACCGCAAAATTTAAGTTATTAATCTTCAGGGAGTGACGAATGGAGTCTTGACATTTTAATCCTTGTTGGAACACATTTCTGTGGTTTTAAGCACAAAACGCATGTATTGGGGGTAATTATTGTGAATGGGCGAAGAAGCCTTTGGCCTGGAAAAGTGCACGAGGGCAGCACGGTGGGCATCCCGTTCCCGTACTCTCACAGCATCCGTGCCCTGGACCGATACCGCTGTTGCTGCTGGTCCCGCTGCCGCCGCGCCGCGCCGCACCGCTTCTGCTGCTACTACACGGTTGTGCCCCTCGTTCGTGGCATATTTCGGAGTTAATTAGTTGGGCTTTGTGAGAAATTCCAATTTCGGAAATTTGTTCGCTCATAAAGAATTTTTTACGACGCCATTTATTATCTTTGTCCATCGTTTTATGGAGCCTGGGTTATCTTTGTCTTATGCTCGCTTGATCTTACGTGATTTAATATTCTTCAAGCCGATTTGCATTACGGCCACCCAGTTGTGTTGACGATTGATTTTTAAAAAGTTTTTTGTCCACCACAAGTTGGCTCACACTGTTTTGCATGTAGGTACATTACCGGAGCTTATTTCGGATTAAGATGCAAAACGGTGCCAGCCCCCCCATTCCTCCACTAAATTGATTGCGTATAAAATTAAACCACCGACATTTTTGAAATTTATCAAAAACATTGTACGAAGAGAGGCTCATACCCAAAACTGTAATTGTAAACAATAACTCAGAATACCGTTTCTTCGTTTGTGTTTTCACAATGAATACCTCTTTCACAAACCGAAAACAGAAATATCTATTTAAGAAAATCAAAAACATATACCTACCCAAGACAATACCAAAATACCCCAACAAGTCTTCGGTTGTTAGCAACAAAGTCCTTAAAATCTTGGTGGTTTTCTCGCTCATTTCTGGTTTTCACATTTCAGTCAATCCAATCAAGTCATCAAACAGACGGAAATGTGTTTTCACAAAAATTAGAAGGAGCTTTGAAGTTTCTCCGATGTAAATGTATCCAGATAATCTAAATCATCCCACATGAAACTTCGGCAAAATGAATATGAGTAATTGAATTCAAAATTACCGTCGAAAAAGAAAATTAAAATCACCGACACTTCGGATTTGCTCTCATCACTAGATTGAATAAACTAAAAATGTTTACTCCAATATTCCACGAATTTTTACTTTAAAAGCGTCTGGATTTCTATGGAAAAACTATATTTAAGTTTTGTGAATATATTCATAATCCAGTTGGATTAATATTGGATGAGGACGTCCTATACGTGCAGGTATCCTGGATGCAATGACCAAGTCAATTGCACCGAAGGGACGCGAGGATGCCGAAGAAAGTAATGAGAACACCAGCGTTGATTATTTTTTCATTCGCGACGATAGCATATTTCATTGATATTATCTAATAAATATCCAGATCCATTTAAACCTGGTCAGAGAAAGAACAGCCAGGCAAAAGGAACGCACCAGGAATCGAGCCACGAGCTCATGGGAAGAAGCAAGCGCACGACTTTTCAATAAATGTTGACAACAAAAAGTTTTATGTATCCTCAAGGAAGGGAAATATGACTCCGAGTGCAATATCATTTCTGGGGTCGCAGGCAAATCAGCGCGTCCCGGTCCCTGAAAGTGAGATCGGAAACGAATAGCCCCGCGCAACATAATATGTTAACTAATTCTGGTCCAGAGTCATTACCGAACGCTGCCACCAAGGAGCTGCCTCGGCTCACACTTGGCGATCGTTGGCCATCGTCGGCGATGGTGAAAAGGTATTTGATCTGCTATCATTCATCCGGGGCCTATCTGCCGATGCGAGAGCCCGTAAAGTTATAAATAACGCTTGGCTTGGTAAATTACAGGTTAGCCACAGGTAGTTGAGCCTTGTGCGAGAGCGGCGTTTTCCTAAATTAAGTAAATAATAGTTTCCGAAACACCTTTAGAAGGCAATTTGTAATGCTACAGCGCGTAAAATATAGACATCATTGAACGCCGCGGCCAGCGGATGAGCGGCGGGCGTTGGCACTGCAATGGTGTGAGTGGGATTCCTTTGGTCAATTTTCGTGTTGGCAGGGTGAATCCATTAATACGACGCGAGCCAAAATAATAACTTCTGGCCTTTTGTGTGTGGTCTCTGAAATTAAATTTTTAAGGTGTCATGGGATAGGCACCCCGCAGGACCAGGTACCGAATGAGTGTTTTTAGCGCTCAGTCCGCTCAGGTGAATTTGTGTTTCTACTTATTAATTAGTTCCGTTGGCTCAGATTAGTCAGACCTCGAGCTATCGCATTAATTCTGTCGAAATCCAAATTACATTTTTCCCATCTTACTCACGAATGTGCCAGGTTAATTTGTTTTCGGTTAACACACTCCCAGGAATGAGTCCTCGCATCGTTCGCCTCAAATGAGATCCGAATGAATGGAGATTGGGGATATGCGTTTCCTAACGACTTACTTAGTTCCTTGGAAGTGTCGAATTTCGATTCGGTTTGCCAATCCAATCCAGTTGTCCTGGATCGTATTGATTTCGTTTGAATTCACAAAGCCTCCACAGTCATTTCAATTCCGATTAAGTCGTTCAGTATCTTTCAGAATAAGAAAATGTTGAAAAGTAATCTTGATCCACAATCTTATCACTGAGGTCCACTTTATCTTCCTCATTTCCTTCATCTTTTTTGACATTCATCTTGCAAACACAATACTTAATGTTTGTATAAACAAAAGGATTGTCGAAATAGAGGAAACCACAGAACGCCATCGTCAAAGCTCTGACTCGAAGTTAGACGAGATGATCAGGAGCGACAGGAAACAAATCGTGTTTCAATTCGATTCAACATTCGGAGAAACATGTGGATGAGTGTAATTTCTCTTCCTTTACGAAACGTGTGACCTCAATGAAGGCTTAAATAAGTGCATTAATAACTTTTATTAAGACATAAATAGTGGTTCGTGCATAAAAGACCATAATTTGGTATTTACATGCACGCATATTCCCATAATTTATGCCTTCTCAGCGCTCCGGTCTCCATTGGTGAACTCAAGTGCGCCGTGCTATGCGGGGCTGGGGCCCCAGCCTCTCCGTATCCAGTCATAGTGGTCGATAGGCATATTTAAGGGCTCGCTGCGAACAAGTATTTGCAGAATAAAACGCAGCCATGAATTATTTCGAGCTCTCAGCGAGAAAATGCGAAACTGTTCGGGCTGACCACACGATGCAAATGACCACGACATGAGATCCCGGATCGCAGCACTTCGGCATGGTGCGTGTCTTTACAGGCGGCAGGGACACCCCCGCAAATTATTGCTAAATGTATTTACTTAACATGTTATTAACAACTTGTTCCATATATCATTTCGGCCAGGGCATTTGTTAGGGCGAGCGCTTGCAGTCAATGATCCTGTTTCGACGGAGGCCTGGATGAATGAGGTTGTTGTAGGTTGCCAGCTCGGACAAGGAAGTTCCCTGCAAGCGATCCAGAGCACTGGACGAAGGAGTAATACGCAGAATAAAAACACATGCTGAGTGAATGGGGTCCATGGAACTTGATAGCGAATAACGGGGGCCATGTGGTGGAGGATCCACCAGAGATCCCATCCAGAAGTACGCCACGAAGACTTCCCTTGCATCTGGACCGCGTACCTATCAATACCCATCGCATCGCATTTTCACACATTTACATTTACCTGTCCACCCACTTCATAAAAAATTAAAACAGTTATCCGGGAGATGTCTGAAGATGATTTAATTCTCGAGATTCTCGATTGCTTAATTTCCGTTGAAACCTGAAGCAAAAAATTGGTCTGGACCCAATGACCATCGTGTCTACATTTCCGAGCACGTTCGTTCCTCCTTGAGGTGGCTGTAGGCTATGGATCCCCGCGGAAAAAGGCCACACCAAGTCAATGTAGGAGCGAAATGTCGGACCATTTTCTTTCTTTAAAATCTTCATTTGTAATTATCTTCGTTGGTGTTCTTCACGCCTCAAAAAATTACTGAGGAATTTTCAGTGACTGGATATCATCGTGTTTTCTTTTTCAGCGTCTCCTTGGGCATGCATCCTCCTTTCTAAAATCACAAAACATATTCGACCCAAAAAATGGTATAATTATTTGTAAACCCTTTTTCGGTTCATGCCATAAAATTATTGACACTTGCATTTTTCAGTGATTGAAATTTGAAATTAATTTTTTTTATTGGACTCGCTCTTTTAATGCGTGGGAGTTCTCCGAAAATCCTAATGAATTTTTTAAATATAATTTGCTATTAACGTTGATGCTTTTAGTGCTAATTTATGTGCAGAGATAGATGAGCAGGAATTAGTTTCGTTTAATTTCATTTTAAATCTACTAAGTAAAAAGGATTCAGCAACATAAAAAAGAAACAGATTGAATTCTGTTCTTCTGAGTTTCCATTTTCCAAATAACAATTATTCAAACATTGTCATGTTGACTGACGACTACATCTCACGAATTTTCACACCCTTTGTCAAGAACCCTCCATATGAATTCGAAATTAAAAATTTTACAATTAGTTCCAATTAAACTGGATCACCAAAAGCAAAAAGGTAAAAACGCAATAATTCGTGCCTGTGCTGATGATAACGTAATGAAGTTATTAATTTAAGGTTGTAAATTGGCAAAAACAATTGAAAAGAAGAACAAGTAATCTTACGGACACACATCGCGTGAGAGCAAGTTCTCGAGGTACCACGAAGATGCCGAGGATCCAGCATCCCTACATAAATAGCCTTCGCCCAACTTACCGGGTGATCTTTCACTAGACAGCAGATGATGACCCCCTGCGGTAATAACACGCTTACATGCTCTTCATACACCGATGCAACAAACCAGGACATGGAAAGGATATGACCATATTAAATTAAGAGCAGGTCAAGTGAATTGGTGGTAACTCTACACTATGTCCGAATGGACCACGCGCATCGCAGCATAATTTTGTGTTCGGTGCGAAAATAAGACTAATAACCAGTATTTGAAGAACACTAAAAGTCACGAAACATCTTCATTCCAGCAGACCTCCAGGGTTTAATATTGCCAAAGAGGAGGATGATGAACCAGGCCTATACCACATCTGTGTTTAAGTATAAAACTTAACATACCAAGGATTGTGGAATGGACGGGGGCCTGAAGAAGAAGAAGCAGAAAAATCATCTTATTGCATCTGAAGCTCAACCTCACTGTGTACTGGTTTAATTGTTTACCTCAAATATTGTAACAATCGTGCATTGATGAACACCGTGCAGCAACGTCTTTATGATCTCTGACTCCTCGGATCTCCTTTTCATCTTGCACCCGTCAGTTGATCTCTTAATTCCCATGCATATTGAAATAAACAGGTAATTTCTCCATTATGTCTCGCATAAGCTAGTCAGCTTGTTCCCCGCGGCATTCTCTGCTCCAGTGAAAATATTTGCTTGATCATTTTGAATAATGTGTCCATAATCGTCAACGATCGAATTTATTGACCCCTGATTGCCCGTAATGAAACACGATTCAATGGGGACCGCATGGGGAATTCTCGGATCCAATGACAGCGTAAGTAATGCATTCGAACCGTGGCTTGCACTATTCCACGATTGCCACGATCACCATTTCGCCTGGCAGAGATTCCGGCTGGAATTTTATCGTAATTAATCTATTACCCACAATTAATCTGTTCCTCTTGGACGGTAGTGTACGTGGCAATTCCGAACTAGATTAAGACTTTGGCTAAAATTAGATCGCCCGGCTGCGATGACAATGATCCTGTCAGCTGTGGGTATCGAATTTGGACAAATGATCTCGGCTGGATCGAGTATCGATCTATGGCGGCTGTATGCGACCTGATCACGCCGTTCGACGATTGAAAAGTGCTTTGTGCATTAGCAGCGAGTAGATGTGCTTGAGATTCCCAATCAATTGATCATGCTCTGATCTATTGAGCGCCTGGCCTATCGTGACATCCAGTGGACGCTGGCTCACGTGTGCTCCGTCTCCACTAATGGTTGTGTCAGAAAATGTCTGCTGTCGACAGGGAATTGACAGGGTCTTCTGAAATACTCACCTTTGAAGGTATTTTATAGGCTGATTACGTCAATTAAAATTATATTGAGGGATGATTGTTGCTAAAGAGGTCAAATTTCTATTTGTAGAAGATAGATCAAGTTTTTTTTTAATTTTTTGTGAGAAGAATTTTATTTGTTGTTCCATTTGTTTATTATGAATACATTTGCTGCAAGCGAATTGTTTACAACCGATTTACGTCCGTTGCACACACATTTCTGGTCATTGGACCTAAGTTGTAATTTCCTCTATTTGGTTATTCTTTCCTCTGTCCTCTGTAAACACAGCCAACGCAGTTTCCTCTCCAAACTATTAATTTTATGAGAAAAGACTGATTCTTTCATGGCACAAAATTGAGTTAGACAGATGAGAAATGTGAATAAAAAATATATAAATGGATTTCCAAATTGATTTACCACACGCAAAATATTTGTGCCCGAAAATCATTAACAAATCTATCTTGTTGTGGGCCGTGGTCAGCCTATGACTGGCCTGGGTTACATTTTTATAGCCTTGTCGTGTTGACATTGCTAGCCCGGATCCCAGTCATATTATTACATATGTTTTGTGGCTTAATTTGACCCACTGTTCTCCATTGGCTTTGGTGATGTTTTCAACAAAAGCTTTTTTATGTCGGATCAACAAATTTATGAGGCATCGCAACGTCGCGTCGGTCACGTAAAATTTTTGGATTTATATTCAGTGGCATCTTTGGATAGCTTAACCCGGGATCCAATGCAAAAAGACTCAGATAATCTCAGAGCATCGTATCAAATTCCACTATTCTGATGATGATTCAAGGAGATACCTGACGATCCTATAACGAAATTCTTTAAACGGCAATTCCTCACATTATTTGATCTTCCCACGGTTAAATCACATACAGTTGAGACTTGCGGTCTTTGTGAGCTCTCGGACGGTCCTACCTGTAAGGGGCTGATCATGAAGCATCGCGCTTTTTGCTGCCCTCTTTGCCCGGCTCCACAAATGTCCATTTGGTGAATTAATTGCATTTTGTGGTACACAAGACAATTTCACATCACACTTACACAAATATAAACTCAACTTAAATGTTCAATTGCTGTGATTTTTGTAAGTGTATCCTGGCGATCGTTTCATTCGATCGTGTTTTTTTCGTTGTTTTTTCCGTCGTTTTTTCGTGTAAAGGGCGAGATTTCGTTTTGCAGAGAAAAGAAGCCCAAAGAATGGTTTCTCTGTGTTTGTAAGCGACTGAACCGTGAAACTGATCTTAACCAAAATAATTTTCTGCTCCATGAATTTGACCAAATGATTAAAAGACGTCTATTTTGCAAATGAATATCAGATGATATTGTTATTGTATAAAAAGTGACGTCATCAAACGATATTGGAAAAAGCAGTTTCAATGATTTTGAATAGAAAGTCTCGTAGAAAGTTCAATTTAAAGAAGGGTAATTTTGTATGCTGCGTTGCTATTATAGTTGGGGTATATTAGGTACCTATATACACTACCGTGCTACGAAAAAGTAAGGTGACTTTTCAATTTAAACTTCGTGGCGCTATTGAAATCAAATAATAGTTTTTTGTAGGGTGGTAGTACTGTCTTTGACATCTTTTCTAAATTTCACATCATAATACTTATTATGTTGTTTGTTTTTGGGCGACGAAAAAAGTTCGTATAAACTTAAAACGTCATAAACGAAAAAGCATTTAATTACCTTTCATTTGATACCACACACCATATATTATATATTGACTTCACTACCCTACCCTTTTTCATTGCGAACCCCCTTAAACCTTGAATTTCAAAAAATGGGTTCTTATCGAGCACCTTTTAGCGAAGTTGTAGAAGTATACCAAATTTCATGGAAATCGGTTTCATGTTTTCGGAGAAACAGTGATCAATCAGTCGGCTTTTGAGCTATTAAATATTTAATAAAGTAGGTACATAATAGGTAAAGATAATAAAAATGGAAATATGACTTTCATTTAATTTAAAGGTGAGCCTCCAAATTGAAAGTTGTTAAAACAAATACTAAATTACAAACATCAATTGAATAATTTAGATGAATTTTATGGGTACGTACTTGTTTTCCCAGGCATGAATATTGAATATATCGATTACGAAATAAAATTTCTTAAAAATATGTCATTTCGCCATATTTTTCAACATACTTTTAAATTCGCCAACTACTTTCAAAAATTCTTGTAAATGCTATCATTCGAAATATCAATAACAGAAATGCTCATCCAAAGAAAATCTTTTCCTTCTTAATTAAAATCTGTACACGATCTGGTAACAAATACCAAATTAGTCACGATCTTGTAACACGTACCTTTTTTTACAATGGACAAATTCACGGAGACATCTTGTTGGAAAAGTCCTGCGCTGCTGAGCAGCCCCAACGCAATTCTAATTCCAAGAGTTGTACATTGTCGTGAATTCCGAATTAAGAGCGGTCAATTACTCAAAACGTTCATTATATAAGTGAAATTCGCAAGAAAAACGTCTTGATAATAATTACGAAATCTGAGTGCATATTAAGTGTTTTCCCAGGTGGTAGCTGCAGCGGCTGCAGTGCACCACTGCAAACGGATCTGCTTAACCTGGAATCAAAATAAAAGCAAAACGGTGGACATGAAAAAAGAAAATCACCAAAGACACAGAAAACCTCGGGCAAACTTGAAGGTATGTCACAGAGTATTGGGGCAATTAGTGGTTCGCTAATTGATTTAAGGCATTTCCTTTTTGTACGCACTACGCAGGCTGCAGCCGTGGATGTGTCTGCTGCATTGCCAGTCAGAATGCAAGAAATCCGAGGCACGTATGAAAGTCATGGGACACAACAATTAACTTTTAAAAGTGAAAAATGCAACCAGCGAATTGGACCCTTGTGAAAGTATCTTGTTCCAATTTGTTTTGTGTATAAACAAGCCATAAAATCTCCCAGAACTTGTAAGAGAAACGACTGACTTCTGACCTTAACATCGCCAGATTTTTCTTATCTTGACAAAATGTTGGTCGATATTGTCCGAAATCGGAGATTTGCATTGTCCTCATTTATTACAAAGTCAGTCCTTCACCAGCAATTACGAGTATATCAGTATTCTTCCCAATCTAAATTGTTTAACCCCTGAAAGTAATCCCTTTTATTGTAGGTTCCCAAAGATCTCTTTAATACCCCAAAAGCCGATTACATCAACAAATTAGTGGCAATCGAAAACTCATCTTCCTCCAACTGTCCTCCAACTGAAACATGATCCTCCTCCGTGACGTATCCGTGTCTATGTTAATTTGAAGGTTTCTAGCCGGAAACAAGCGACATCATTAATCGGGGGATTCTTAATTAAGATGAGAAGAAGCCAAGTGAGTTGTACATTTACTAATTTGACTACCTGACAGCTCGCATTAAACATAGATTGAGATTATCAGAAATGTCATCTCCTATTGCTGCCACGGTGACTCCCCGTGCACCTTGTCATTCGCATCGATTGTGCCAGGATCTTGGGATCAGCTTAATCATGTGCATGCACCTCCGATTCGGGAAATTTAAAGATTCGAGCAGGCAAGCATCCAATCTAATTTGCCAGGCTGGCCACATTAGCCCGGCTTGATGACGAAAATGTCACAAAAAAAATAAAAAAAACTTGCCAGACGTAGACACACACTCCCAAACATCCTGTAGGAGGAGAGTCAGTTGGACAAAAGGTTTATGACAAAATGCCACCCGTCATTTGCATCCTGACATGGGCCGTCGCTTGACATAGGCACAGGTACTTCGCATCGCCACTAATATCCATTATGGGTTCTGACGACTTGACGAGTAAGCAACATTTCACAGCCCCGTAGCTATCTGGTTTCGTGTGGCTGGTGTGGAAGTCAACAAAAACGTCAGAGATTTAAATCCGACATAACCGAAAATAAACGTCCGGAATGACTTAATTTAATAAAACAAACAGCCAGAGCGATCGAGCGAAACGGCCCGAGAAAAAAGCGAATCGAAACATGATGATGAATCCCAAGAAAGATCATTCCTGAGGAGCGTTTAAGATTGATTTTTTACTACAGTTGATCTCGTTATAGCTGTTCCTTGTGTGGCAGCAGCTTCTGCTCTCCCTGTTGTTGTTGTTGTTGTTGCGACGTGGATGTTGCCGTGGTTGTCATTGTCGTCTCCCTATGCAGCTTAAAAACAAAAATCTCGCTAGCTGTCACCAACGTCGGACTGTGGTATGCATGGCGATGAAGTTCGGATTCGTTTAAGCGAATATTGATCAGACGTCGGGGGATCCCGGTGCTGGGGTCCAGAACTAAATCAATTTCTTATATCTGAATTGCTGGTGGACCGAGAACTGAGATTCGACCGGCTGAGGATTGTGCGCGCGATCGAGTACCGCGACCTTCGAAATAATGGTAGGTGTACGAAAAAGAGAATACCGCGAGGAGTATTAGTTTGGACAACAGCGGCACGGACAGGTTCCAAACTAGCGTTCCAAGGTGCTTTTTACCTGCCCCGGTGGTATGTTTTGCCTTCCGATCCCCGTCCACAGTCAATCTACATTGAGATAAATTATTTATCGTTTTTGCCGAACAATCATGTACACGAAGATGGCTGCAGCTCTGTATACGGATTTCACGTCAATTGTGCATATATGGATATGAAAGGCGACACCAACAGACGATTTTTATTCCCGGCTCGCCATCTATATATGTCGGTAGACACCAGTTAAGCGTGGTATTACATATTCATCGATCGATCGCTTTGCACATTTGATTAGACCTGACAATTGCGCTCCGCAGCTAGATATCCGACGGACACCGGCCGGACTCCATGCGATAAAAAAACCGAACAAAGCCGAGCCTACGACAATTTCTAATCATCGAAGACGCCACACGTTAGCGAGCACTTCCCAATATGACCATAGTAAGCAGATCGTGATCGGACCGTCATTCCCTGGAGCTGGCTGCGATGGAAGGTTAAAAGTCTCCAACTGATCCTCATTTGTAATGAGACTTTTTGCACTCGTGCACCCGATCGCGGCAATCGTTATTTCAAGTAGCAAAAAAAATAAAAAATAGTGGTAATTTCTTGTAATTATTTGTTGATATAATGTCATTCTGCCATTTTTGGACATTCGAGTAGAACTCCTTGGGTGGTATGCAATTAAGATACGATGCTTGCGAGGAGCTCAACAACTGCTGTCGGGACGAATACGAAGTGCCGACCACAGGCATGGCGAACGCGATGCGCTCTGCTCATCAGCCTTAATTAATTAATATATATTATAGGTAATTGCTTTATTAGAATGAGTGAAACGAATGCGCTGTCGATCATGACTCCATTTACGAGGCTCTTGTGTGTGGGGGGTTGCAGGTGTCCGTGTGTAAATTTCAGACATATTTTAGGAACTTTGTAAATAAAAGACCACAGGAGATATAAATTCAAGTAATTATACGTTAAATTGAAATGGATTCCATTGATGAGACCAAATGATTGAAAAGATCTGTGTTTCGAAATTGTACTCATGATTTCAGGTAATCGTGTTTGGGAATTTATTCATGGAATTTCCCTCGAAATCATCAAAACAAGGAAAATAAAGAACCAACGATTTAAATTCAAATTCATTTATTACAGTTTTGAAAGGTTCTAAGCAACTGGTAGTTTTTAAATTTTTGGCAAATCAAGACAATACAATCTAAAGTCTGGAATTACAAAAATTAGAGACACACGAAACTAACAGTTTTAAGCTGGCATCTGATAAGTATACATAAATATACACAGTTAGATTTACACTACGATAAATAAATAATATTAAAACTCTTATTACAAAATTAACACATTTCGATCGTGACAAATTCAAAAACAATATTATTTACAATTACAGTGGCAATTATTAACTTAATAAGTCTTACAAGAGATGTGATCAGAAGTGCTGACACGCTTCAGAGTTGATCATCGATTCAGTCTTTGTTGAGTCTATCAACTTTTTTTCATTATTATTATTATTATTTTTTCTCACTAATTTCAAATACTTTAAGTAAGATATATGTTCTAACACTAACGTTACTTTCCTTAATCTAGCAACACTGGGCATTTTCATTTAATACTGCGACTTTCTTCCAAGAGTAGAACTAAATATTTTACAAATTGCGCTCCGATTTAAAATTGTTTTTTTACTCCTTACCAGTTGGACGACATTTAATACAAATCCTACTTATAGTTATTTATCAAAAATATAATAATTAAAAAGAAAAAAACAACGTAAACAACATTTGGTGTTCGCATGCCTTACAATTCCATTGGATTTCTATTTTATGTACATATTCACACACTATCTACACTCAACTCCTTTATTGTTGATATTTTCATAAGAAATTGTTATTGTTAATATTAGGACACCTAAGAATCACTCTGCCGACAACAGACGGAGTGGTCCTCTATTTGGAATTAAATTGCTCAAAGACATGTGTGTATGGTTTTCTTAGTCCTGCACAATTTGCACTTGACTTCACAGCACCAATGGAATGTGCATGCACATCGCTCAACGACGACCACCTCCTGGGTCCGATATCCTCGGCCGCAGCACATTAAGTCACATCCGTCCACTCCTATGGATGTGTCGTTGCACTGTCGTCCATGTGTTCCTTGGATACCAAGCCGCGGATTACGTTCGCAGAAACTTGGTGATGGCTCCAAATAAACTAAGTCTTTCACGCCAGGAGGCTTGTGGTCTGGGTTGTATGGCTTCAGTTGGAAATGATACCTGACAAATACACAAAAGAAAGTGATTATTAAATTTTGTTGACTACACGATATGAATAATAATAATTCGCGGATGTTGTTGATGTTGATTCAACAAAAAGGTGATTGTTCCATATTTGTCAGACAAGACTATTTATTGCAAATAAACGGCTCAACGTGAAGCACATTTTGATTGCAGATTTCGTTTGTTTTTCTATAATTGCCATAATCACTGGGTAAGTGTTGTTTGCTGACGGACAAAATTATGATCTCATGATTCATGGTTCAACCTGTTTTTGTTGATACAACATTTCAACAGAATTTTAATTTCCAAGAACACGGCTGATTTTGTTAATATTATTAATTAGAAATACTCGAATCTAAATATTTTACGCACCTATTATTCTTCTTGTGATGGCGATTTCGCGCTCGCTTCGGGTCCCTGTTAGAACTTGCAGCAATGTTGTTCGATTGTAGACTGTTGGAATGATGTTTGATAGCGTTTTCGCTAGCAGAAATTCCAGAGTTTGGGCTTCCATTTGTATTGCTTCGCAGACTGTTACTAACCATAACACGTGAAGCACCATCAAAGCGATCTTTTAGATTATCACCGATGACACGGAAATTGGCGAGTCGCATCCAGCATGTTTTCACTGTACACGATCCAGACATCCCATGGCATTTGCATTCCTGTCGCATTTCAGATTGGACGTGCTGGAAATTTGCAAGGAAACAACATCGGTTAGATATAATAAGCTCAGGGTCTGATTGCGATCTTAGAAAGTCAAGTAATTGCGAGAGAGCAAAAAAAAAACTTAAAAAGATGGAGAACAAGAAATCTTCACATAAAATACGTTTTGCCACGAACCGAAGTGAGTGAGTTGAACGAAATCGCTCAATTGATTTTTTCCCCCAAGAAAAAATTTTTGATCTGTCACAATCTCTTGAGCCGCGAAGAATGATTGAGAATTTCCAAGATGGAACCCATGGGGAGTTAGAATTTATTTCGCGAATCTTGTCCCAGTTCGTCCAGAGTGCGTGGCGTACCTATAAGTGGATTCGATCCCCGAGGCAGATCGGCCGGGACAAATCAAGGTAGCTTGCTGCACAATGCCTTCAATGTTGGCTGCCCTGTAAATGTGTCGCTTAATTGCCGCGTACCTCTCATGCCCAATAAGTACACGCACCAGCAGCCGGCAACATCTGCGGATGCATCAACAAGAAAGTGCATCCGCGCTGCATTAATTTTCATTTTTCATACTCCTCTCGGTCAGCTCCTCTCGCAGTTTTATTTCAACTCCGATAAATATCTCAGGGAGTGAGGAAAAAATCCCTTAAATGATTTTATTATACTTTTATCAGCTGTCAACAATTTAATATATGGCTGCAGAACAAGTTTGACGCGAAATTTTCTGCAACTTGTGCGGTAACTGTCTTCAATCTGCACATAGTACAGAACACAAATAGGCAAGGGTACAGGATCCAGGTAAGGAAGGGCGCTCGATAGTAGTGAAATAACGTGGGGAATCGCCTATGAATATAGATGAATGCACGAGGATTGAAGGGCAATTGCAGTTTATAGGCACTCAGGCGAGTGCTAGACTACTAGAGGAGCACCGCTCACAGGACAAGTGGTGGGGAAGACTTGTTGCACCGAGGAAATCTAAATGCCAAAATTAATTGATGGTAACTAGATAATCCGAGGAGCCCTGTTCAGATAACTCTTCCTACAGGAGGCAATTATGTTTCCCTTCGGAAGGAAGGCAAATACACCAGACCACAACTGGAAGCCTTTGCAGACGCACACAAAAGATGAATGTTCCATATTGAGAGATGCATTAATAAAATGCCAAATGTCGACACAATTTTATGATGTTGAATATCTCAATATTTTTTCGCTTCCACATTTTTCAGCTCATTTTTTTCAAAATCACCTTTTCAAAATGTTGGATTTAGATAAATATTCAAACAATTTTTACAACTGTGGACCAGTCTAGACCATGCTATAAACCAAACCAGTATGGATCGCCAGAAATGGATCTTACATGAAAAGTAATCAGTGAATGCAAAAATTTCTCACGTTTTATGAAGCTATAAATTTTTTTAATACTTCACGTTTAACATCTATCTCTGATAAAACTTGAAGTTTTAATTATGTTAATGAATATATTAACTAGTTAACGACAGTTAACTTTGACAATAAATAAACCATTATATTAGAAAAAGCACATCAAAAAGCCATAAATAAGTCATAAAACAAATTCTAAGTGCTCGGAATACGTGTTAAATATCGTACATAATAAAAACAAAAATAGTGAAGAGCAGTTGCTAGATTTTAATTGGATCTCAAACAAAAACTGATTCAAGACTAATTAAATATAATTATACAATGGAGATAACCAAAATGGCCAACTATTGGTTTTTATGGTAACAACTAACAATCACTCTCTTCTTAACAATATCTGCTGTAGTGAAATTCAATTCTCAAGGAGAAAAGGGACTCAAAATACTTACAGCTCTTCCGGCTTCATTATTGTGTAGATTCATTTTTTCTCGTAGATTCCTGCCACGTTCTCCCGTATCAACGAATTCCCGAGAGAACTTGAAACCGAATCCAATATTATCAGAGCATCCACCCCATTCCCAGTCCCGTACTCCGGCAACATTGCCCATTTGATGATTCCTCTGTGGCGATCGCAATTGATGACTGTAATCACAGGTGCATGATTCAATGGATCCTTCACTGCATGCTCGGGCAACTGAATGCGTTACAGCTGCACTTGTAATAGCATAGATAAATGCAGTTTCACGGCAGTCTGAAAAAGAGAGCAAAAATAAAAACATTTTACCATTTGACATACACAAGTACTTCACCTACCACATTCAGTATGCATTTTTTTATATATCGTTTTTTAAATAAAACTGAGATTACGCCTAAGTCTTAAGAACACTTTAAGTCGATGTAATCTCACAAGAGCGGTACGCACAAGTAATTCCAGGCGACCACGGACACTCAATCCAGGCCGGGTTTGTCAATTACACACATGCAGCCCGCTCAAGAGGAGGAGACCACAAGAAAAGAAAATCAATCAGGTTCCATAAAAGACTGCGGACCTGGTCCACAGGTAGGCAATGTGGATATTGTCATTAACGTGTCGCTAGTGGTAACCTCTTAAGAGCACCTCCGGTGCTGAAAGGGCTTAGTGCATGGGTTTAGAATTATGTAAAACGGATAAGCCTCAGGTTTTTCCTTCGGTTAATTGGAAGAGCCCTTTGTGTCTCAAAAGTGAAACTCCTGAGTATCATCTGATGGTCCTGGTATCGCTAGCAACACGATCGATGTGACGAGTGAACAACAGCTCGTTTGCAGGGTTTCGTCTTTTGTAAGGAGCCCATTCTTTCGCATGGACATCAGTGATTTGTTTCCCGTGAGGGCGGAAAAGGGTCAATACGGAGGCCATTCATTGCACCCAAAACTCGTAATCAATGGGATCCGTCCACAAAGGGCATCATCTCAAGCACACAGTGTAGACACGTTTTTTGGGGCTGTGCAATTTTTCGAAGGATGCCTGTGAACCGCTTCAAAGTTCGTTGTTCCCCATTACTTCAATGTTGGCACACAATACGCCCATTGCATTAATGTCAGCACATTAAAAGAACATTTCAAGGAAAATAGGATCGTCCACGCCTTATCTGTGGGCAAACAATGAGGTGGAATCTGAGCGGATATCCGCTCGATTTGATTGCGTATAATTAGCTCAGCACGAGATTTTGGATCCGATTCCCGTGCACCAAACAATTTTGTTAAATAAAAGGTGAATTAGCTCGTTACCCTGCACTTCATTAAGGTCGCTCATGCAACCCTTCTGTAAACCAATTCGCCACTATTCACTCACGACTGCCGCCGCTATCAGTCTCCCACGAGTCGAGCCGCGAGGTGTACTTTGGTGTGCCGTATGCAAATAGCGCGACTCGTTGTTTACAATTTCCTCGAATCCGATTTTCCTCTCGGCGGCTGTTCCCATGAATCCCGTGTCATTTGTCAGGGACTCTGATGATATGTCGATTCATGGCAGCGCTCCTCACCGCATAGATATCGCTCACTGACAGATTACTGTCATTTATTAAGGCAACCAAAACGAGAAAAACCAAGAAGACATCATTCACGGTTTGTTTTTCAATTCATCTGTCAGGCGCGCAACTTTGATGGGGCTGGAGTCGAGTGATCCGCGCTCCAAACATAGTGCCTCCAGGCAAATGATAGTCACCAGAAGCTGCTCGTACCGCGATATGACATCTATCATTTGATCGCGCATCGGTGATGGAATCATTAATGGAAGGTGCTAATTTTGGTTAATTGGTTCAGATTGTTGAAATGATTACTGATGTTCGAGGAATATTTTTCAGTGAGCCATTGAATTTTAATGGAGACAATATCTGGAGAATATATGTATTTTGATTACTCTACTTTTCCAATTTATAATTACACCATAAAATACTGCATTCAGTTTTTCATCAATTCACCAAAAGTGACAATTCATTCTTGCTCCTAGAAATCTCCAGAAAGCCAATCTCCAGCTGCTCATGCAAAATTGAATTCTTCCAAGAACTGAAAGAAGTCTCATGGTGTAGCAAACCAAACAGCAGTCTGCAGTG
The DNA here is from genome assembly GCA_963082835.1 of Leptogaster cylindrica. Lineage (NCBI taxonomy): Eukaryota > Metazoa > Arthropoda > Insecta > Diptera > Asilidae > Leptogaster > Leptogaster cylindrica. The sequence goes on along the minus strand of OY720105.1, from coordinate 20,801,756 downwards.
AACAATAATTTTGAAAAAAAACACGAAGTGTCCAAATTGAAATGCCATACATTCCCGCAGGAAGATGTCTCACAAAGCGTAATTAGTCACGGAACGTAAATTTGTAAAAGATTTGACATCATCACCTATGATGACGGATCTTAAATTCATAACTCTAAGGGTAACATACCAATTAAGGGGATATCCTTTTCTTCCACTGAGCCGTATTAAACCGTGACAGTGTAGGTATCCCTGTAATTCCGTATCTAATGCCATTTCCTAAGGTGTCACCAATTAGACAACAAAACTGTAATGAAGAGGAAAAAATCTCTGCTGAAGCAATAAAAGAGATACAGAGTCTCAGCATCCTGAGGCTGAAGAAAAATGAAATTAGGACCTCCATGATGAGACCACTGAATGCATTCTGAAGGAAGATGCTGGGCACCTTTTGAGAGGACAGTAGGATGGACAATAAAGCAGAATGAAAAGGCATTTTAACTACTTAGGAGGAGATCTTTAGAGTCCCAGGTGATTCGACACACTGCGAATCCTTATTATCAGCGCAAATGCAATTTTGTGTGCTAAACACTGTCGACACTGCATGGCGAGGTGCGTGAAGAGGGAACGGAACCTGGCTCCGACTGCACCATGCGGGGGACGGGTGAACGGGAACTGTTGCTCCACGTATGCGATGCAATCTCGACGTTGTGGGGTGCCCTCTTATCGTAACTTGTCGACAGAAATTGTTGTTAAACACACTGGGGCGCCCCACAGGTTATCTCCATTTTTAAATGTTTACTGCTGCCCTTTCTTGCGGCGAGGTTCAAGCCGCGTCTGCGTCTGCACAGATTGCTAGGCATGCCCAGAACCAGGCTTGGTGCACAATCGAGACTGCGGACAGGCTGCAATATTGCCGCTTAATTGAGACATTAATCCAATGGCAGCAATATAATCGAACTAATAAAATATAATTACGAGTGCGTTTATGGCTTTTTGATAAACATCGGGGTGATGCCATTGTGCTGCAGTGAATGGTGCACGGGCTGCCGTTAGAAGGTTTGGAAGGAAGTGAGGAAGGTCATGGTGGATGTGTCCCGCAGTAGCGCTTAGCTCGTTGTTCGAGTGTCCTCATAAAAGCGGGCATGATTTACAATCGTGTCACAGGTCCATTCATAGGTACCTGGACAATGGCTCAGTAGGACGAGCATAGCACGGCCACCAGTGGCGAGTCCTGATATACGATGCACCTCCAAAAATCTGTTGCCTAGCTCGCCGTGGGGAATAACTCATCCATCTCTATGACAAAACTGTGTTCCCTGACGACATTCCGCAGGGAATTCAATTTGGTGCATGATTGAGAGCTTCCAGGAGCCGTCAACTTGCGTCGAGATCCGTCCTGGGTGTTTCACTTTCACACTTCATTTGCTGGCAATTAAGAAATGAATCAAGGGATGTTGTGGGAGACTCGTCCAAATTGGTGTGTCCCACCTCAGCGAAATCTTATGTTTACAAAACGAAGTAAAACTTTGCGCGTTAACTGCGAACGCAGTGACCATGACGTCGCAAAATAGCCGCTGAATTAAAATTTCAGTTTTGCGCACTTAAAAGTTGCCACGTTTGAATAGTTTCCTTGTCTAAACCAAACCGTCGAGCAAATCATGTGATTGCCATTTAGCTAGCAATTTGCCTGAGAACTGAAACGCTAAGTGCTCGCTCGGCTTCGACTTGTTCTTTCATCAATTGGCGCGATCGTCTTATAACACCTTCGAAGAGTGCAGTGGAAACGTGAGCAGCTTGATGCATTAACGCCGTTCAATCGGTTATCGGATTAACAATTCACTGTGAAAATCCATTGAAGAGAATCATAAATTGTAACCGCGACAGTTAGCTTCAGTTTTGGGAGCCACCATCCCGCTAAGAATTATTTACGACGAGCACAAAATGGTTTTCTTGGGAGCTGACAATGGCAGTTTTTCTTCAAACATTTTCGTATAATTAAGTGTGGTGGAAAATAAGATCACTGTTTCTGAAAACAGAACGTTATGAAATGTGTCGAAAGTACAAACAGTTTACCACACAACAAATTTGAAGGAGCATTCATTCAACCCTTTTCTGTAAATCTTGTAAATCAAACATGCTTCATAATATGTATGTACATAGTCGAGTTTCCTCATGTGTTCCCTAATGAACCATTTTACACGTAAATAGCCACTTAAGACCGAAAATATGAGTTTGTTGCCCAAACAGAAAACTCAGCATCCGGATAGAAAAACCCCAGCAGATGTTTGCTGAGAGCACGTGCACTTAGACAGGACCTACTTACGCCATTGAATTTGGCATTTAGATGCGTCAAGAGGGTCAAAGTGGCAGGACGAGCTACAGTTGCCACTCTTGAGATTTTCCACCGATACAATCGCTATCACTTCGATTGTGCGATCACATTTCACTTTCCGTGCTCGTTGCATCATCTGCCTCCACTTCGTTCGGTACTTACCTCGGTCCACGATCTTCCCAAATAGATTCTTCCCTCGGAAGAAATTTCTGGTTGAGCAATTCCATCGACGATTCCTGAACTGATACTGACATTCGGATATAGCTAAATTAGCTGCTTTCACTAGCGCTGATAGGACTCCGGCATTATCCCGGACTAATCTCCGCTGCTTTCTTCTCAAGGTGGCATGAATAGCCGGATCAATGTACATCATACCTGAGGCTAGGGGTGATATGTTGTTTGGCTCTCCAACTTTGGCTATGCCCCTGCAACAAAAGGAAACAATCTTTTATTAACACTTCTCTTGACAATGGCTGCTCTGGTGCGGGGTGTTTGGCTTAAGAAAATATGTCCTCGATGAATGGAATAAGAAAAACAAACCAGGAAGTGGACGATGAGCAGTTTAGATGGCTTTGTCAATATATACAGAAACGATTAAGCCCTTTTATGTGTACGGGCTGCACACGGGAAGAGCTGCGAAGGTGTTGCATTTGCCGCGGCCAACAATTCCGACACATGAAAAATGTATGAAAAATGTCATTTTGAGTAAAAGAATCGCCAAAGTAAACAGAACACGGTCAAATTACAAACCTTTAACCTGTAGTGATGTTTACTCGACCACTCTCAAGTCAACATCCTTTTTGCTCCAACTCCTCTCGAGTCAGGCTAAAGACAGAAAAAACAAAAAACAAGATTCGAGTTTCTCGCCTGCTGCGGTGTTGAAGTCTTTCGTTTTTTACCTCAATTTTTACTTTTCTACGTTTCTTCCCGTCTTCGAAATTATGTGGACTTCATCTTCAAATTAGCTAATCTTATAAAATATGATAATTATACTGCAGTAAAGCAGATTAATCAATATTCCCGATCTAAGCGTCATATTTATGTGGTGTGCGTGAGAATGTGGGGAAAATGTTCAGGTGTCAGTCTCGCTGTTTCTGATGCTAAAATGATCTTATCGTGAGTTTCCATACAACATTTTGCTGTTTTGCTTCTTTTCTGAATGAACAATGTTGATAAACATGTCAAACTGATAAATATGAATAATTAAATATATGGATAATTTTTTTTGTTTTGGTTCTTTTTTCTCAACATTGTGAACAGGAATATGAATTTGTTTTTTTCTTATTAATCGATTGATTGTTTAGAGATATGAAAAATATTGTAATAACCCTACTATAAAAAAAGGGTCAACGGTCTTTATTATTGTATTACAATTTTTTTCTAGATCAAAACATTTTTTGCTTGTCCTTGAAGAGCTGAGATAATTTGGAGTACATAAATAAAAAAAATTAAATGGGACAAAAAAATAGACAATTTTATTGCAATCACCTGAATATACGATTACTGAAAATTTGTTCTATTTTTCTTGGATATCTCCGATGAGAATTCAAGATTTTCTCACAAATCACAATAATTAAAAATTGCGATTTAAATGATACAATCTTCAGAAATATTTTAAAACACGCATTGGTCTTTAATTGCTTTGCGCAATGCAATGTTCTCTTATCCAGTAACGCTTGAATCAATTAAGCTAATTGTTGAAATTATTGTCCACACTGGTGACCTAAAAATCATGAAAATATTTCCTCGAATAAAATAAATCTTCAGCGTATATTAAATTGAATGCAAGGACTGTCGGCGGGGACTTTTGCAATAATTGATTGTCCATCGCAGCCATCCTTCAATTGTGGACGCAACTGGCCCGTGCAGTGCAGCGATTCAGTGGCGGTCGATAATGGCACACAAATGGCTCCAATCAGTCAATTAATTTTCCATAGCGGCACCAGCCACGACCGCTAATTCTTTGCAATCGTAAAGCTAAGAAGTTATGGGGTTAAGACGGTGCACACCAAAGACAGGTAGTTAGTTGATTTGCATGAAATTAAACGAGCATAATTACGGCAACGCGCCAAAGTGCAGAAAACGCGGTCCATATCGCGGCCCGCGCATCTGGGAGTGTTGCGGCGTCATTCGCTTCGGTTCACCATCGTCTGGCGATAGGCTGCAAAATCTTGCAGTTGCAATTTGGTGCGGGGGTCGTCGCGGTCGGTTCGCGGGCATTGAGAGGCTTCTTCGGGTCGGCTAGCTAGCAAACACGAACGTAATGCGTCACCTCACGGAGCGGCACCACTGAAATAGGTGACACATAATTACATTGACATAATTTGAAGCTTATTTTCTTGAGTGCTTCCCAAGCATTCAGAAGACCTTTTAATAGCATTCTGCGATCGAACCCATCTGATACGAAACTATGCCACATGCATTCCGGCCGTAAGGCACCTCATTGCGGCACATGTCACCTTAAGTTCTTGTTCTGTCTTTGCGCTTGCCATAACAATCAAATACCGATCATGTTACTGCGCTTTCTGCACTGAATGCGAAATGCACGCCTCATAGAAGATGACCGCAAGGGGCTCGGATACATCCATACTATCTGGCTAGTCAACTGGCGTGATTGACAGAGTATAAACACTGGAAAGTGGACACTGGCCATCCTAGGATGGTAAAGAGTTGCGAAAAAAAGCAGCGCACAACAAAATAAAATGGAAGACAAAAAATACGGAGAAGACTAAGTCAAACAGTCAAGTCGTCTGCGACTCTGGCGCTAAGGTCTGCTTTAAATGGCACAAAGTCGCTTCAATGTCTTGTCTTGCGCTGGGAGCCGAAGATGAGCGCTTCCTAGTTGAGGAACTGTCGACACCATGCAACTTAACCAATGTCTGTATAGCGTATACTGTATAATGTATATTGTATGTGTATCAGTATAAATATATTTTCATGATATTTTCTCCCGCCGTTATGGACTCGGCACATTAATCTTAAAATCAGAAAGTCACAAGAATGCACCAAGCGAACGAAAGCTAACGGCATCGACTCAAAATTTTCGATCAGCCTCCTTTGTGGGGGCCTTAAGCCATTTCAGCAAAAACCAAAAGAATTTGTTGAATCGCAATTTTTTGAGCTTTGTTTATGTGAGCACTTTCGAAAGATGTCATTTGGGCACCCGAAAACTGACAAAAACAGGTCCTTAACGCAACGTATTCCTCAGGGCAGTGAGGCAGCCACCGAAACCGAAGGAGCTGTGGCTGCACTGCACTGGCATCAGCATTAAAATGTAAACTATAAAAAATTAAAGGAGAATACGAAACAGGAGAGGCTGCAAGAAAACTGTCTTAAATCAGTTAAGGAGATCAACTGCTGCTTTGTTCTTGCCCTTCTGAATTGCACGGATTGCAACGTGCCCTGATTAGTATTACCAAAACGTTTCGATCTTACGCGATCTGCAGGTATCAAGCGCATCACATCGCGCAAGACAATGTATGCGTGATCCACTTAAGAGGCTGCTAGCAGATCAGTTATATGTCACGTTGCGAAATTCTTCTGCTCCTTTTTTATACTGTTTCGCGGGATACCGATGAATTTTTAGCTGAATCTTTCTAACTCGTAGACGATTTCGATTCCTTTTTTGCGATGAGTCTGCAACAGTACTGGATGGAAGAGGATTGCGCGATGAATTTTGTGTGAATTTAATTGAAGCCTCGAGGATTCTCGATGGGTCCAAAGATTCGAGAGTTTGGAATTCCTACACTCGCGAACACTGTTGAATAAAAAAACAAACAACAACAGCAAACACACAAAAAGTAATCCAAACACCGCCCGGCAAGTGTCACTGGGAAATGTTTGCTTCAGCGATCTTGTCACACCGTGACTATAAAACAACAAGCACAAAATGACTGTGAACACCTCTTGATTTAATAACAAATTGAAACATATAAATCTTAATGGAATTTGTTTTTACTGGTACACGCACATGATCACATGCGTACAGAGCCAACCACTAAAGACAACTTTATTCAGGCATTGGGACAAAAACCATAGCATACTTTGATTTTGATCATCACGTACTGAAGATCACTCGCTTTTTATGTGTTTTGCTGTTTTTACACGTTTTACGCTTTCTTAATATCTTTTTGGGACGAGGCCTTGTTCAGTAGTTGTATTGTTTTAATTTCACGCTCATCACCGCAGTCAAAGTATTACGAAGACATTTTTACCTTCAACGGTTTAGTACATCTCCAGATCAAGATCGTTCGTTCATTCACTGGTCGCGTTTTGTCCAGATCTTTGAGCAACAAAAAACAAATTTTCCCGAAAGTAATAAACAAGACGGTGGTCTTGCGGACAACAATCTGGCAACTGGAGCTCTGCATCATATTTGAGATATTTTTCGTTAAAAAACACAAATCCACGGTTATTATTGCTCAGCAAACGTTTCTCATAAATTTTTGACATGACTGTCGTTTTGATATTTTCAGATTTTATGGGTTTTGTGCTGTTTTTTGATACAACTTGATTTACATAAAGTAATTTGATGATGTCAAAGATAAATTTTGAAAATGTTTTAATGTCCGACAGATTTAGAAATATTTTAATTACCGAACAGTTTATTTTAATTTTTGGACAAAGCCGTTTGGTTTTTCAGTAGATATAATTTTTGGAACAATTTTTTTTTATTTTGCATTTTCTAACTTTTGTTGAGTATATTATTATTGGAAGAGTAACCCTTAATTTTTAATGTAGATTTAGTGATTTCATAACGGTTTTAGGTATTTTGTTCAAGGGAAATAATGCAATAGCGGATACCGCAGCCATCAATTACCGAATATGCACTCAATTAATTACAGTGCAGTGAATCTCCATCAAATGGATTTTAAAATGAAAAATTTACAATTCCCGGCCCAGAAACAATGTCGAACGGAAAACCAATTGTTGAAACACCTTTCCAAATCCTAAAGCTAAACGATCAGATCCAAACTTTGATGGGCACCGAAATCTCCTTCAGATCTCTTGAACGACACAGAACCAAGACCTTGTCGAGGAGTATTTAAATTCCAGTCGCAATGGCCTCTCCAAAACCTGAGATCATCACGTGTTGAGCCGCAAACCGATTTGAATATTTTAGCGCCACTTTCCTAAATGCACCATCGTCGATGGTCATCCATGCTAACTACTCCTGTTTGGCACAGATGCTGCCACTCATGCAAATGGATCGCCTCATTAGAATACGTAAACAGAGCTGCAGAGCAATTCTCGCGTTTCCAGCTCATTTCGAAAGAAGTTTCTAAACTGTAATTCCAGAAATGATTTTGCATCACGATTTGGACCTTTCCATCATCAAAAAAAACCATCTTCATTTCCATAAACATAAATATTTTCATCGTTTCCATATTAACTTCCGGAAAATTGTGTAATATTCTGAATATAAGGTTTTTTATGAATATGTAAAAAGAGAAAGATTTTAGTTTTTTGTCGCTTTCAAAGTTTTCGATTGTCAAGAAAAAAGTGCAGCATCCAAATAAACACAGCACAAAAAATACTTTGAACCGTTATCAACCATATGACAAGAGCAGCAAAAAAAGGACATATTACAGTTTGTGAAAATGTTGAATAGGTAAGAACAAGTGTTATTTATGGATATTTAATAACATTTAAGTGAGTTTCTATAAACATGCATTTTCCGCTTCCTTAATTCGACTAACTGCAATATGCAATTAAATCAATTACGTTCTTTGCTTTGCATAGTCTTCAAATTACACACTTAACCACAAAACATCATGTACTTGTTGAATTAATTGCACTTAAGCAATTTGCAATCGATTTTGCTCGCAAAATTGCAAATAACAATTAACACAGTTTAAACAATCTCGAATTCGGGCTTTTTGCAGAAATTACATCAATCAGTGCTCCGGTTATACCATTATTAAATTATGTTTAAGGATGCTTGAAGGCAAATGAAAGGTAATTGCACGGTGGGCGGAGAGAGCAGCGTCAACAGAGCATTCAAAGCGATCCTTGGTGAGGGGAAAATTTTTAGAAAGTGCGCGAAACAGCACGAAATTAAACTGCAACGAATTCCGACAAAAAACGAACATTTATTTCTCCGAGGACATGATCGAATGCGAAAAATTTATTATTAAATGATTTAAAAACAAATAAAACTAGTTTTCCTATGCCACAAGCAAAAACAGGTAATATGTCTATTTTTAATGTATTTTAGGTTGAAAATTGTTAATTGCCACAGTCCAATGGAATGAAACGACAAATCATAAACTTTAGTAGCTTTCGCAAAATTTTCATTCTTATCGCTCAACTTTTGTGGTCGTTTGCATTAAAACATAAAAACAAAAAAAAATACAGAAATATAATTTACAACTCATTTTCTTAACTTTGTTAAATATAATCGGTGTTTATTTTGTGCGTGAGAAAATGTTTATGATAATGGACAAGGATAATACTCCACTGTGAATCATCGCTGACCCATTATCGCTAATGTATTTCCATTACTCTGGATATAATTGCATCATAAATGTTGGATTTATGTCTGTAATGAAAAGTGCAACATTAAAACACGAATTGCTTCATTAAATTGCGTAAAGTTTGAATTTTTTCTGAGTTTCATAACATTGCCGAGCGTATACAAAAGGGAACGTCTTAAAGCAAAAGTATGTATCAGTTATTAGTTTCAATGAGTAAACTAAAAACTAATTAAAGGAAGTATGAGAAATAATTTAGTATAGTATTTTAATAAAATGAGAAATTCTTTTTCATTTTGAATGGGGAACAACGATTTTACTCCTGTGAAGTCAGATAACAAAAAGTATAATTTCGTAATGAACATAAAATTAAAAACCTATTTCGTGAAAGAATGTCCCAAATTAATTTAGAAATCAAGTTCAACAAGCTCCAATGCGCACAGTGGCTGCTCGCGTATCCTGCGAATGGCCAACCCTCGTCTGAAACTGTCCCAATTATCATCCATAAAGTCATATTTGTGTTGTGAAATTCGAAAGCAAACACTTAATTTTCAGAATTTTTAATAAAGAAAAAGCAACACACAAACGACAGCAAACAAATCGTAACGAGCTCACACCCAATCGATTGCTGGTAATCGCGGGGAATACCGAGAAGATCAAGCGGAAACCGAGCCGCGATTCGTTATCAATGCCGCTGGGTCTGCGCGGTTCCAGGCCACGCGATACAATTAAAGAAGGTTAACAGCTTAATTGTGTGGCAACTAAAAGGAAACAAATCAAATTTTACAATTTTTCCGGGCAAAATCACAGAGAACAACAGCAAAAAAGCAAAAAAGTTGTTGAACGCTGTTGTTAAGCCATAACCATAAATATTTTTTATGCCTTTTTGAGTGTTTGGCGTGTCTATTCATGACAGTTTTCGACAACGACTGTTTTCGTTGGGAATGGAATCAATTCAATGGGAGGAATATTTGCAGTCGGCTGTGAAAGGAAAAGGAAACAAATTTACATACCACCACATAGAGCCTCGACCTCGTCCTGGCTTCGACTTGCTCTCGGCCTCCGAGCATGTGCACAGCGCGACCAAACACATGATTATAATTACAGATAAATCCATTTTGAGCAGGTAATGAGATTGATTTATTCCAAAATTGTCACAAATTTACACTCGAGTTCGGTAGGGGCACGATCAATTAGCACTTGGAACTTTAACTTTCCTCCGCTGATGAGCTACGTTTCTTGAACTGAAATTACCATATTCAAATATGTCATAATTCGTCACAAATCAAAATAAGATTCACTTAAAATTCCAAAATCGCTTCCGTGATAATTCGATTGAGAACAAACCAGAGACGATGGTTGAGAGGAATTCGCGACAGATCTCGACGCGGTCACTTTTCCCGCACCTAGTGATCACATAATTCGGTTCAGGAACGCTGCGGGAATCGATGGATCATCATTATAATCGTCATTCGCATAGTTTCACTAAATTTCACGGCCGGTGCTGGCGCAAGTTGCTCGAACAGTTGCGCAATAGCTGAATTATGGAAGTGGCCAAAAACGACCGCCGACTGACAACGGGACACAACAACAGCACAACAATTATCCGATCCGCTCGGGACGCAATTGACAAGTGAAAGTAGCGCACCACCTACGAAAAGGAAGAGACGATCTGCAATCTCAGGTTTCGGAAATTGTTACCCGGTTCAGTGCCTGTGCTTAACTGAAATCGTGCCGTTGTTTGTTGTGTTTTACCATGTTTTAGATGAGCGCTGAATATCTCCGCCAACAACATCACGGCCAGGTAGCACTACCACAAAACCAGAAAGGTGCCCGCCAATACACTAGAAGAGCCCGCCGCATTTGCTGAAGAGAACTAGCCTGCGGCCCGCTGTGTGGCCGGATCTTGTTCTTGGCTGTCCCGGTTGTACATAATGTGGCCGATGGTAACGGGGCTTCCGAGTGCACGCCATGCACGAACGGGAGGAGGAGGAGCCAGCCGCTCATGCGCTCTTGTCCAGATGTGACCGACGAGCACACATTGATTAAGTGGCGCCACACACGAGCTATCTATGTGTGTTATATACTGTGATTGGCCTCCTCCAGTGTGGCGGACCACTCGAGTGTGAATGGAACCGTCGAAGTAGGCGTTAATGTACCACCCGAAGCCGCAGTGTTAACAGTCTCAGCTGCCGTTGTGTTCGATCGAGCGCCGAAGAAGATCGCTTTGATCGACGTGTTTTGTTGACCTGATCAGAAACGCCCCACAGCCGCACTCACACATTGGTGCACTTGTACAGCTTCTGCGGCTTGTGGATCGATCTTGCGTGGATGATCGCTTGCAGTTTACAGAATCGGAGCGTCAACATTGTCACATAAGTATTAACAGGCATCAGCTTATAAAAACCACGTGGACGAGGAGCCGAGCGCCTGGCTCCCCTGGGCATATTTACCAGTGTCCTCAGGGGGAGTTATTAGCGATCACTCATTCGACTCATCCGTGCGACAAAATGGTTCGGTCTCCTCCAGGTTGCCCCGCATCCCGATGTTGGTTTCTCGTTTCAGCCATTCAGCGGATTGTTAAGCCAGCTTCTTTTATTTTTCGACGTTTTTTCTGGTTGCTTATTGCCGAGGCAATTCCATGACTTTATTTCGTTAATCGCTTCTTCACTTCGTTCACATGGCGGAGGAATGATGGAGAATTTATGACGCATCCCGATTTATTTAGGTAGGTATTTAGGTAGGTCGTCGTCGTGACTAATATTATGTCGCACCATGCACCCCAATGCTAGGCAATTGATTTCAATTCCGCACATAAAGTACATAACGGAGATGAATTAAGCGAATTCTCGAAATATCTGTTTTTGCTCCATAATATTTTCTCTCTGTCTCTCCTTCCAACTTTTGCCTGTATACTTGCAAATTGACTCGCAGCAACTGCTCCGCGGGACAATAAGAGTATCCCCAACGCGTAATTGGTTTGCCGATTTGCTGGTTAAATCTCAGACGTGCCTCCACCTCCGTGCCCTGGCTCTCTTGCTGCTGACCAGCCCAGGACGACTTGGGCTATCTTCCAGATAGGACGTGGAATGTGTGACTTATTTAGGGTTTTTCTCCTTGTGCACTTCACATATCTTCAATTTAAGTTATGGCTCACGCGGCGAAGGGAGCGTGTGAAAATTCCTGGCCGTGAGCGGTTGCTCCTTCGCTCGCGAGAATTCAATTAATATCTGCAATGGTCAGCATTGTGCCAGGGCCGGATTTATTAAATGTAATTACTAGTTTTGTGGGCAATCAAGATTCAAGACGCAGACACGGATATCGAAAATTATCAATAAAAGAGACGAAGAACCGTCTGATATTTTTTGTTCAAATAGTTTCTCATTCCGAATTCCTCATAAGACATTTTTAAAAACCCAAAAAATAAACAGATACATAGGTTCAGAATTTTTCAATATCGTTCCTCAAAACATTTGCCAAATTAAAGTGAATTAATTACCAATAAACTGCTTCTGTACCATAAACGCTCAGCTGAACTGAATTACTGAAATTTTATTAGAAGCAGCCAAATGCAACAAGAGCAAGACCAGCGAATTTCGCAGACAATATTTCCCGCAAATTTTATTTCGCAATAAAATCGATATTGGTCCATCAGTGGAGCTTCTCAGAAGTGTCTTGAACGCCTCAAAAGGACTCGTGAACCCAAAGTTGGTGCCGGGTTCAGGCTCACGCGGCAAGAATTACGACACCATCAAAATGCGCAGCGGATCTGATTTGTTCGGACCGCGCAGCCGTAAGCAAATTAGCATAGCCGTGTGAATAACTCAGGCCATAAGTCGGAGCTGAGGTCTTAATTACCAGCCAACCTGCCGTGGGTGTCTCGCCGGGATTTGCATGAAAAAATTATCGGTGTCCGTTTATTTCTATTTTGGTGTTTTTCCAGCAGTTTCACGTTTCGATTTGTCGATATTCTTCTGCCGCCCTCCATCTTTTGCCCGTTCCTCTGATTTCCTAATTAATTAAACCAAAATTAAATAGCCAATTTATGTTAAGCACGTCGCAGCGCAAGAATTCAATTTTAATAAATTTATTAGAAATATTATTGGCAGATTGAATTTTAAAATTAGAACAACTCGGGTGGTCGATTAATTATGGGATTGACAAATTTATTTTCGTGTGTTTTACATAAAAATGCGAGTTGGAATGTGGATGACGGGTTTGTGGGTAAACGTTGATTACTAAATTGCCGCATTAGCTGTTTTTTCCGCTAAAAAAAATTGCCTTTTTCACATGGTTGTTTGCCGTGGCTGGATCTGTGTGGTCTCTGAGATTTCTGCCTGATGACACCGCTTCGACCTGGTATTTTTCACATTCTTAAGGTGTCCGCGAAATAAAGGAGTCCTCGCATTATTGAGGTCAGCCATTTTTTGCATCGCTCAGTGTGTCAATTGGGTTTGGAAATTCTGCAACGGAAATTAAGACATTACTAACCGCATACTTCGAGCTACAATATTTTCCACATTTTTCAAATACTTTTCTAGATAACTGCCATTTGAGTCCGAAGAATGCGGAAGAAACCTTCAAGGGTGAGATTTGGTAGGATATCAATTTTATGCAGATTTGAAAACGCCAAAACATTTTTTTGCTTTGATTTTAGTTATTTCATTTTGAATTTTAACTCATTTCTGGATATGAAAATTCAATTTAGAATATTTAATGTTGCCTACTTCCTTGAACTTTTTTTTCGATGAATGAAGGTTAGAAAATATTAACCACACCAAAGATCTCGCTTCTGAAATAAAAACATACACATACAACATTCATTTCATTGCAATTCAAGTGTTTTCAAATACTAAAGCTGAACTTGAACGGCGATTTTGAGCAAAAAATGCTACTTTTCGAAAACATTTCCAAATCATCAAGTTCGATTCCTTTCAAATTGAAATTTTCCCCACTTAAAACAAAAACGGTAAAACATTTTTATAAGGCATCGTTCCACAGATTCCTCCCGCAAAAAAAATCAATCCAAATATTGCAACTGTTGCATTTATAAATTGAAAGTATAAAACATCGTTTTTATGGGCAACCATTGAAGCCTTTGACAGCTGCCTAATGAATGGCTCGTCCTGCGAGATTCATGGGGGCTATTTAGTGCGTGGCACGTCTTTCATCCGACAGATTGGAAACAACTATTAATACATTATCATTGCCCACAGATGTGTACATCTGTTCAATGGCAGCGCTTTCAAAGTATTTTGAAAATTATGAAATGAATAGAAAAAGAACTGATTGAATATAATGCGATCGCGGGCTCTGGTTGTGGCGCTTTGTCTGACAAAACGGCGTGCAACGAGCCCGATCCGCGGAGCCCGAGCCCGAGCAATCACAGCGCTATGATTTACAGCGGCAATAATATTTTACTGCGTTCTCCTTCCATCAATTTACTCATTGATTATGGACTACTCATTAAAAATTGCATAGTGCAGGTTGATGCGTTCGCTGGCTCTTCTGGTTTTCGTTTGATACGGTCCAGAGACCCCCGAAGGTTTATGGGCATCTGTTTGACTGCTGAATCTGTGTCGAGCTATTAATAAGGATGCCATCCCATTCACTGCGATAAAGCAATCACTCAAGCTGGGAAAGCGCTGCACTTTTTGAAGTTGCCATGGATATCGTGCAAATGCACTTCCTCAAAATGCAGTCGAACCAGATGAGCTTCTCTCCATCTCCAACAGAGTGCTGCCAGGGCTTACAAGTTATCCCCCAGGCCCCCACCGACCATCGAAGTCTAGGAACGCATCAAAAGAACAACAATGTTTGACAGAAATGAACTATTATTTATAATAATTTCTTTTATATTAGATAGTCTTCCAAGTAGGTACTTCTATTAAAAGATAGCGATAACTAATTCCCTTTTAAGTTAATTTTTAAGTGGTGCGATGTTGAACGCCATCCACATCGATTCTTGCTCCTTTTACAATTTGGTAAATATAACAAAACATCTCATTCGTCCCCTTCCATCGATTCGTTCTTAATCTCTTCCACAATCGAATTTTATTTTAACTTATCAAGATACTGCTAATTAAAAAATGTATATAAATTCGTGCACGAACGAACAGAAATGAAAACCCTCTCGAGCTTAAGACGCCTACGTCTGCGCCTCGTAAAAGCATTTCGGTCTTAACACTTTCTCAGCGACCAGTTCCCATGGCCGCGAGTCTCCCGGTCCACAGTTCATATGAAGCGAGTTCCAAAAATTTCATTATAATCAATGAACATATTAAACTGGCTGCACTATCTGAAGCTGTCCCACTTATTCCCGGGGATGTCAGGCGCCTTATCGACACTCGATTAAAATAATTTCCTAGTTCTACCTCCGGCAAGCTATGCTGATTAACTCTTATCCCCTTTATCCGGAGTTTTTATTTCTCTTTTTGTTGTTGATGCTGTTGATTCTTTTGCTTTATTCTGTAGAACATACTCGGCCAGTGGCTACCTTGTGGGCTCCCTCCTGAGGTCCCGTGCAGGTATAGGCACCTATGGGCCGTAAATGTGATCTCCTTTTTAACTTCTGGTTGTAGTTCGATAAAAAACAGACAGGTGTATTCGACAAAAAATCCCTTATCATATAAGTCCATTAGAGGTTAATATGTTTGTGTACATGTGATGTGACCATGCGCCGGGTGAGAATGCTCTAAGTGGACAGTTTTATTAGTGCGCTACGCGGAATTATTTTAATTGGAATTTACTCGCGTTTTGAAAGTTAATGGGTCCGGACCGTATCGCACGGACGACTGCGCTTCTATCGCACTGAAGTATGCGCGTTCTACTTAAACCCGACATAGTTGTGGGAATTGTCGGGAATGCAATCGCAGCAGAAGGACTGAAAGGACTGACCGCTTCCCCTTCCATTCCCAAGCCTTTGCCGAAGACACAATGTCCTAATTGCAAGCTCATTAGAGACGGTAATTAGCGCCCAAGCAACCAGTCTTAGCCAGCATGCCGCCACCCTCCAGAGGTCATTGGAAGTTCGCCCGCACTTCCAATCTCAATCACAGTCATTTTGTATTTTATCTTAATGCCGCGGAGTTTGTATAAATTAAATCACTTCGTGCGGGCAACACTTGCGCAAACTAATTCCCGATGAGCAAGAAATTTTCGGATGGGCCGTAATCGCCCAAGACGAAGTCATCATCGTCTTACGGCAACCGGTTCTGCCTCTTCTGCATTTATTAATCGATTAAAATATCTCAGGATTAAGCGATAATGACAGTAACTAATTTGCATATGGTTCACTGTTTTGAAACAACATTTATTAAGTTGCAGAGATATTTACCTGGGCGCATAACCCGGAAGTTTCGTGGGGAGCGCTTGAATTCGTTTCTTGCGTTTTTGATGTGTTTTCAAATGTGTCCCAGGACCTCCCTCTACGACATTTTAAACAGTTCAGTTTATTGCGGTTTTTTATGACAATCATTTTGATTAAATTTTTCGATTATGGAAGTAAAATACAACAATTTTATGGTGAGGAGAATTAATACTGAAAATTGGAAACAAAGAGGGGAAGAGTGAATCAGCATCCAGCAATGTTTGATATTTTTTTCAAAAAACCGTTCTACACTCAGAAAAAAAACAAAAATATCCAGAATTTTTGGAAGAACTTGAACCAATGAAAAGTCCGAAGCAACCTTCGCCAGGGCTCCTGGCGTTTCCTTGGGAATTCTCACACCACGGCACATAAAAATTTTCGTCATTCTAAGCGCCAGATAAATTTCATCTTCACGGAACATCACCGATCAATAAAAATACCGAAGGCAGTTACATCTTCCAGATCCTAATCGAGAATTAACGCCATTACTTTTGAGGTCAGGGTCGATCGTGGCGATAGGGGAGCAAAGATAAAAGAGGTGCGCCTGTTGCCCGGACAAATGTGTAATTAAATTAACAGGCTCTTAGGCCTCGACTTTTGAATGGAATTATACAATCCGATCCAGGGTTTCGGTGATACATGCTCAGCGGAACATGGCTGCCAACTGGTCCTGGTGCCGTTTAATTTTTCACAGATACCTACACATACACGCGCATTTTCCAAAGCGACATCTTCCTTTCTTGCTTCCCATCGATGTGGGTCAGCTGGTCGGAAAAAGGCGAACAAAAGTTGACGGCGCACACTCCTCGAGCTCGCCTGTAATTCGAGAAATTAATCCCCTGTAAATAATTATTAAATATTCCTGCACTGGCCCAAACAATTGTCCTGGAAACGGAATTTAGCCATGCAAGTAATGAAGATCCGTATTTTGTCCGGTCAGCAAAGCAGCCCCGAGGATGGAGTCCGCAGCGAGGAAATGAACAAGGAAACCATTTTCCAGTGATTAAGTTTTCTGAATCGGGAGGATGCAGAAATCGATGAATTTGTACCTTTATCTCAAAGGATGATCACCGTTAGGATTTGTTAAGTATCTGTAATGGATACAAGAGGATTACAAGATATTTGTTCACATTTGACCTGCCAAAAATATTTCAACTTCCTTGAGATCTTTTTCGTTGGATTTTTCTCAGAAGGGAACAATTAGTTGGGAATTGGAAACAAACAAGATATTTCATGAATGAAAAGGATATAGGATTAGTGCTTTAGGAACTTAACTTGAAGTCGTGCAGGACATAAGGATTGAAAGAGCAGATAAGCTAATTTTTGAACCAAATGGGAACAATGTATTCAGATATAACATTATTATTAAACAAATGCAGCCAATTATTTATAACAAAAAACATCGTCTAGACATCAAGCAGTACTAAGATCTAAAAACCAAACTCCAAAAAAAGGCATTAGATTAGCTTAAATTATTTAGAGTTTTTTGTTACATTCAGTACCCATCAAGCCGCAAAATTCATTCATGTTTTTCCCCGAAAAGCTTTATTTAATCACTGTTAATTATTGTTTTGTTTTTGTTTTTTTGTTCGAATTCGAAAATGAACATGAAATCACACGATATAAATGAGAGAATGTAAAGCAAAAAACAATCCACGGCCAGTGGCCACCCGCGAAAGGTTCACACAAACCCGGCTTACCTTAATTTGTTGACACATTTGAACCCATTACGAACCTTACGAAATTTAAGTAGCTCATCAAGGCAAGAAAACAATTTGTTAGTCGCCACTGCGTCCGGGCGTTCCTTTCAATTTGTTACAAAGATCGAATCTATTTTATAATTTCAGCCTTCGGCCGATTGAGTCCCGCCGCGGGGACAGCCATAAATATTAAAAAGATCCAATGAGGCTCGCGCACCAGAAATATTTTAATTTCCTTGAGATTTGTTACGCTTCCGCGGAGGTAAGCATTCCAAGGAATCGAATTAAACCGCGACTGGGGTCTAGAGTTTTTTATTGCCGCGCAAGTGTAAGTGGTTAAGGTTTAATTGATCCCGACTTATAAATTAAGAGAAGCAGGATTCGAGACAGGATTTCATTCATAACTTGTTTCGTCATCTATGGACTATTAAGAGCCACAAGGAGAATATCATACGTTCCTTGGATTAGTCTGCACCGCTTTTTAACATTATTTTTATAATTACAACAGAAAACTATAATCAACCAAATTGTGGATCTTCCTAAAAAGGTACATCCAGAAACTGGAATCCTTTCTCAATTACCTCAAGGGACGATAAGCGAGTACCTCAAGTCCTTAACACTTCTAAGTAGGATTTAATTGCATTTATTAGAAACCAATACAATAGTAACGGTTCTTAATTCATGCCGTTGTTTTTCCTCTGTTCGAGCAAAAGCGTGGAAAACAATCGAACCATGAAATCGTTATTCGTCTAACGAGTAATTTAAACCCTTTACGGTCAGCAATTTCAGTTCACTTTGACCTCCTCAAAAGGATATCTTAAAGGACTCTCATTGTCACCACTTTTGTCCTATCGCGTTAATCTGTAACCTTTCTTGGGATTATACTTCTTTGCTGAAATCCTTCCAAGCATTTCTTGTGGAAAAACACGGACAGGTTGCAGGCAATCATTTCTTAAGATTGATCCTTTTTGTGTTCATGTTTAAGATGATTACGGGAAACAGTTTTGTTCAAATAGAATTTACTTAATACGCTTTCATTTAATCTTGTAATTAAAAATTTCTTGGAAAAAACTTCAATATTTATTATTACTTAAAATGTTTTACTGAAATATTAAGAAGCGGTGAGTAAACAAAAATAAACATTTGTAATTGTGGTTTCTTTAAATTTGAAGAATGATTTGTTCATGAAAAACGCAAAAAGAAAAATCACAAAAAAAAATTTTATATCTTACAATTACGATTTTAATATTTGTATCTATAATATAATTAATTGATGGCACATTTTCTAAATTACACTTAAATTTTTTTCAAATTCATTTTGTTTTTATTGTCCGCCATTTTTTCTGGAAGAAGTTCAAAGACCCGCAAAAGCCATTAGTTTATTTCATTTGTACCCAGGCAATATTTTCTGGCTAAAAATTAAATAAATTCCGCATTGAATCAGCATAACAACATTTAACACATTTAATGAAATAATTAGCAACAAAATCGCGTTGTCTGTAATGTGGCTCGGAGGTTTCAAAGGTGCATCAAAATTAATCAAACACTGGCAAGTACCTGTCGCCTCGCAATTTCACACGTTAATGCCTTCGGGGATATCTTAATTACGGTATTTCCAATCCTTGCCTCCGCTGGAGGAATAATGTTTAATTTTTATTACCGACTTCTTCGGCAGGTAAACAACTCGTGTAGGTGGAATTTAAATTGCCAGACATCGACGGAGGCCGGGACATTGAAACAAAACTGAAAATAGAAGAAAACGCAACTATCCTGGCTTTATTGTATTTGAACACAATAAAGTTAATAAAGTAGTGCTAATTTATTCTTAGTGTTTGTCCAGTTTAGTGCCAGTGGAACTTCTGTTAGCTCTCGGTCAGAATGGATGCTCTATGGACGCAGTGGCTTCGAAGTTCCTGGAAATTGCTCAAATCGTTTTATGGGTTTGTCAAAATATGAAAAGTTTTGTTTGTTAAGGATGCGAAATTCCCACCGTCACGTTCCGGTTGCATTCCAGCAGTCATTTTGTTGTCCAAGGCTTGTTTTTGTGATTGGTCGAATTATTGTTTTCAGTCAGGTAAATCAGGTGTTTACGTGGCCTGTCACTTTTCGAAATGTTTGTCGTCCTGTTCGGAATGAAGATTTGCATCAAGGTCATTGATGAGGAGGCTATTGATTTCATTTTTTGGTTCTCACCTGTGACATTGTTAATCATCTTAATTTTACACTGTTGATTAGCATACCATAGTCCCAAGTGAAAATGCGTCTCCATTTGAATTTTCATGTCCGGCGTCCGGTGTCCTGCGCCTTTGGATGAATGGTTTTCCAGTCGTCCAATGTCAGTTGGCAAGAAGCAAATCACTGTGTCATCGCAGCGTTACTAAAGACTTCTTTTGCTAAACCAAAGCAATTGAAAAGACAGGATCAATCGCAAAACAGTGGTGAAATGCTGGGAAGGTAAGAAAGGGTCCAGTTGCAGCAGACAGGAAGACACTGCCACTCCGAACGCTCCCATCGGGCTGAATTAGTTGCGCTGGCCTTTTTACTGCAGAAGTCCTCAACAATTCAGCGGCTTTAAGTCGATCTGGAAAAAAAGAAGGATCGAATCCTGTACTCCTCGGAGGTGTTGTGTCAGTATTTTTCTGCCGGAGAAAATCACTGTTGGTCCTTTCTTTCTTCGTCTGCTAAACATTTGGGTGGTCACATTGTAAACGAGGTGGAAACATGGTTCATTTAGTCAAAATTGTTTTCCATTGGTCCTGCGCATCCTGGGCGAACACCGATGAGATATTTGCACTCCACAAATTGATGACGACCAACACATGACAATTGCCGATTCTGATTTATTGTTGTCCTGAAAGGAATTGTAATGTTGCATTCTGGGTTGTCACTAGTAACGGAACTGAGCTGCATTGCCTACATGATAATTTACAGTTATTGTTTGGGAATCATTGCTGATTCACCCCCCGCGTGTTGAGAGGCACTGGAACTAATATCGAAAACAAAACTGTCCCGTGATTTCGGGCTGCTGAGGAGGACGTTATTGTTGCCCATACAATTCACTTATAACCCGCAAAGGAGGAGCTGACGAAGGACGACGGTCGACGGTGTTGTTAATGATTGTCCCCTTGACTAATTTTAAACAGGAATTTCAATAATGAACACACTATAAGAATAGAATCCCTTGACCTGAATTTCCCCACTTTCGTCCATTAATGTGAGAAAATAGATTTTTACCAAAATTGAATTTTTAAAGGCGGTTTTTTAAAAATTACGCATTGTGAAAATCGCTTGTTGCAAAATGCAAATGCAAGGGCATTTCTATGTTTCGCTTCCCACATCTGCAACCGCCTTCATCGATAAAGCGCAGTCCAATGAGGAATTATCTGTTGGAGCCTCATCACTGATGATCGTAATTTTTTCCTTTGCAGTTTCGAAATAATTACAGGTTCATTGCTGCCGCGCTGCCGGCGACCCCGCAGCGAGGATCGAGCTGCTGAACGAATTAAAATTCTCAGGTCTCCGAACGCGGCGTAACAATGAGCCATAAATTCGGGGCACTGTAAAACTTGCAACGACTTCATTTCCACCAGATTCACATCCTACGGAGGAGAAAGGGTAGCTGTCGCTCAATAAGAGTCCAAGGGCCATCAGGATTTGCATAACAACGACTCTTACATAAAGGTTCGGGGAGGAAGTGCACACGCATACCATTCGGGATGGCTTAACATCCGTGCACCTCCTGCGTCCCATTTCCCAGGCCCCATCCGGGGAGCTGTCTCGTGGCATTCCACGCCAGACGGCGCGAACTGCAGATGTCTCGAGTTTTCCATTTTATCTGTGAAATTTATGAAGTCAGTGACGGGGCAGTGGCTTCGAGGACGATTAAACGCCCGGCGATTAGATAAGCCCGCACAGTCGTCAAAAGTTGGTAACTTAATTTAATTATCTCACCGGTTGGTGCGTTTTATCTTGAGGAAGGCAGCAGCGGAACAGAAAGAAAATGGAAAATTGGGAAGACAGTAAATAAAAGTGACCACCCTCGCGTCCGATCTCACTGATTACCGACAAAGGGTGCCACAAGAGCGGCCCCTTTTAAATTCCATTGAACGATGGATTTTTTCGTCAGTTTTTTTGCCCACCATAGTCCCATTAATATTTCCCCGGTGAATCCGGACGGAGGTAGGATCCTATTGTAGTTCGGCTATCTGACGTCCAGGCAATGCACGGGTGGCGATGGCGTCCTTCCACCAACCGCCGTCGAAGCCCATGTTGTGGGAATACCTGGCCGAATTGCCACCAACTCCGTTTATAGCTCCGTGTTGCGGGCTTGCGGCGGTAGAGTTGCAAAGTGCAAGAAAGCTACTCCTCCGGCACGAGATGGGAATCATTAGGGACTAATTTTTGGCCTTAAGGATGTGCAGTAAAACAGAACGCAAACTGTGGAATCAGCATGCTGTAATTGAGTCGATTGCTGCAAGTGCAGCAAACAGGTAAAATTTTAGAGTCCTGTCCATAAGGTTAAGCTGTAAAAAATATCCTTTTCTGGGAGACTATTTTATTGATCAATAAATTTTTGCTCGAATGTTTACAATGCTGAACATTCGGCTGAAGGTGAAGTTGTCAGGTAGCCAGGAAGGAACATGTGTTTTCCAATTTAATAACTCTGGTCCACTCAGCACAGTTTCCATTTGCCGCGAGTCCTTTTGCCTGCACCATCAGATGACATGTTTTTGTGTTAAATACACCTTTCTGTGAACAGGCGAAGGCCACGACGAGGTGAAGATAGAAATTAATTTATTGGGCTCCATTAAAAGTGCGCCGCCATTTAAAATTACTGCCCGATTTGAGTTGTTAAAATCCTCAATAAAGTAGTTACAAATTAACAGCGGTTGGCAGTAGTGCATGAATGTGGTGCCTTATCGGTTTATGGTTTCACTAATGTCTGTTCAAAACTAATTTTTTTCTTGTTTGGTCGTAAATGGATCGAACATAAATTTACTGCACGGTGCTCACTTTAATTGTTTTCATAGAAAATGTTTACTGCAGACGACAATCGCATTTGAAGGAACTCTATTATTTGTTTGAAGTGTGGTTTGCTGCATATGCATTGCAGTATTTTATCCTTCCCATAGTTCCGTTGATTTAAAATGTCATCCAAAAATATTTTGCAAATGGCGACATTTATTTGCGAATCTTCGTGTATTTTCTCACATTCGGCATGGAATTGCGAAACCCGAAACAGTAGTTTGTTTGATGAGTGCAATGAGTGCACACAAAATGCGCATTTGCTTGCACCTCGTCGCGGTGTATTAATTAAGATGTTAGACGACGACGTCAAGCAGCAGTCACAATGTCGTGGAGCAAACGTTCGCTTGATTGGGATTTGTTTACTCGCTTTTATAATCCCGTAATTGACCAAGAAGGCGGTGAAGGAAAATCAAGATATGGGGAAATCAAACATCGTAAAGTGCGTTCGTCTCTTCTTCATGTAGATTTCTCATTCCCATGACTGTTGGCCGAACTAACAAAAGATCATTAAAACTGTTTGCACAAATCGTCACATTCGAGGTGATGCATTTTATCTTCATGTTTCACGCATTTTCGTTAGCATTTCTAGCGAAAAGGGTTCATTACATTCTTGTGCATAGATCAAACAATGTTGAAGTATTAAAGATCTTGACTATTGCAATGAATGAATGAGGAACGAAATCCAGGGAAAGTCGAAGAGTTCAATTATCTTTTAAAGAATTATTATTAAACACTTTTGTGATTTGAAAGTATTTTTTTAGTTAGGTACTCTATCATTTCGTTTTTTCAAAATTTTACAAAACGTTGCGTTATAACGAAAATGCATAAAAAAACCATTTCCGCTATTTTGCGGAAAAGCTAAGAAAATTGTTAGGAAATTGTGGATTGCCTTTGCTCGTTCGTGGATGAAAAGGAATTTGAAATGTTCTCCTATCGTACTTAAATCTAGCTATTTCAAATAGTCGCGATCGCTATCAAAATAAATTCTTCAAACGTTCCTACAGTGCTTTCGTTCCTCGTCTTGCTCATCAAGGACAATCATCAAGGACAATCCATTGATGAGCATTGTTCAACACGAATCTCGGGTAAATTATCTCGGGTAAATTTGTTTGTGGAATTCAGTAATTCACGCTTGTTGAAAACGAATCTTGGATAAATCAAAGCTTTTTATAGTTGATTGCTCATCAACGTTTGAAACCATCGGAAAGAGAATGCTGAATGAGAATTGACTAATTGAGACTAGGGATGGGAAAAACCTACCGGTTTAAACCGAAAACCGGTGTTTTGGTTCGGTCAACCGGTGTTTTTTCGGTGATGTTTTTGGTTCGGTTTTCACCGGTGATTTTTGGTTTATTATTTTCAATAATAAACCTATGTAATCGAACACGAAAAAAAAAATTATAACCCCCCCTGAAATTTTGTCAGTTTACGTTTTGAGATATGTAGATTTCAAAAAACGAATAAAAAAAAATCCGTCCGTCCGCCGTCCCCCGTCCGCCGTCCACCGTCCCCCGTCACCCCGTCCACCGTCCCCGGACAAGGCTTTTTCTCGGAAACTACTGGAGATAAATTAATTAAATTTGGTTCAAAAATCAAGTGACATCTGACAATGGTCCTAACAGCTCGTGAGTCCGATCGACGTATTTTGAGGGGGGGAAATTGAGGAACCAAATATTGAAAAAATCATATTTCCGAAACCGTTCAAGCTTTTTTCATAAAACTCGGAATATACAATGCTCTAATATTATTCAATAGAACACATTTTATTGTATGAATTTATATCAATTGGTTTTTGAGTAATAGAATTTTGAAATTTTTAATCTCCATAAATTATTCCATTTCTTGGTGGATCAAAAAACGTGAAATCATTTCACATGATCACTACTGCCATCTAGCCGTCACTTGAAAAATGTCACATTTTTTGGAAATAATAAACCGTTGTGTAAAATTTGCAGTGTTTTTTTAAATGCAATAACCGGATAAAAAAAACCGGCAAATTAAGTTTTGTAAACAGAAAGAAAACATGGTAATTTTTACACCTTTCGGTGACATTTTGCTTTTTAGAAAGAAAAAAACCTAAATTGTAATTGAGTTATTGATTGAAAAGGATTTGAATTGGAAAACGCTGCCGCCAACGGCCTGCGGACCTACATGCGAGGAAACTAATCCGTAAATTTAAACTCATCAAAGTAAAGCTTTTAAGCTTTAAAACTTTAACCCCAGTTTGTTATTAAAAAAAATAAACAATAATCAATATTGAATATACATACATACTTTTATACTTTTTTTGTAACTTAGGCGTTCCGCGCTTGGCTTTAAATTATCAATAATTAAAAAACCTTGGTTTTATTGTAAGAGCTGTGTTATTTTACTAGCGAAATCCCTGCCTAAGTTACAAAAAAAAGTATAATAGTATGTATGTATATTCAATTATTCAATATTGATTATTGTTTAATTTTTTAATAACAAACTGGGGTTCAAGCTTTAAAGCTCAAAAACTTTACTTTAATGAGTTTAAATTTGCTGATTGCTTTCCTCGCGTGTATGTCCGCAGGCCGTTGGCGGCAGAGTTTTCAAATTCAAATCCATTTCAATCAATAATTTAATTACAATTAAGGTTTTTTTTTCTAAAAAGCAAAATGTCACCGAAAGGTGTAAAAATTACCATGTTTTCTTTCTGTTTACAAAACTTATTTTGACGGTTTTTTTTATCCGGTTATTGCATTTAAAAAAAATCACCGGTGAAAACCGAACCAAAAGCATCACCGAAAAAACACCGGTTGACCGAACCAAAACACCGGTTTTCGGTTTAAACCGGTAGGTTTTTCCCATCCCTATTCTCAATGAAAATTGAAAAAATGAAAAATCAAAGTAGAAAGCTTTTGAACATTTTATGTGCAAACCTAACTTCTTCAATTTTTCCAACAGATGGATTTTACAAAATATATTAAAATCCTTGAATTTTGATTACGTCAGCCAGAAACCAAAATGTCAAATTCATTTCTTAAATCCGGAAAAAACACTTCTTTTAATGTACCTAATTTAATAAATATTTATTTTTAATATATTAAGCAAGATGTAAATTGTATGTACTATGAAAATGTAATATAAGATATTATAAAAGCGTAATAAAATTACGTGAGACTGGGAGATTGCGTAGTGGGCAGAGCTTATAACAAACGTTCGAGTTTTAAGTTTTTACCATTAATTACATAAAGATATTAAAAATTATATAATCAATATTTTTACTAAAAGAAAGGGATTTGGTTCTGGTTTGACATCACGTCAATCACATTTTTCGAGAGGAGAGGTATATGATCAAATCGCACACTTCTTTCGTCATTTGAGATTTCAAGATTTGCAATTTTTACTTGCTTTTTGTGTATTTAATTTCAAACAAATTAGAATGGGTGGAAGAAATATGGGAATTAAGTGCACCTTAGGGACTGAAAATAAAGCGAATATTGGGATCCTCTTTTTTAATAAAATAAAAAACGGATTATGTAAACACAATATTTATTTAACGCATCAAGTTTATATTGAGATATTTAGAAGAAAATGCACAAATTCAGTGTAACTTTATTTTATAACAGCTCGTAACAAATTATGAAGCCAACTTCACCGAAGGAAATCTAAGAATCAAGGCAAACTCATAATTAAATTTTTAATTAACGGCAATCAGCCCAAGTGACTTCATCCAGTGGTAAAATGATAAACCGCTGCGATGGCGCATGGCTCAACCACCGCCACAAAATCTTTGTCCACATCCTCCAAATGGCTAAAGGGTTCTCAATCGATCTGCGGAATTATTAATTTTCAAGGTTAATTTTCTCAGCACTTTATCGGCGCGAGGGCGAAGTATAGGAGCCATTGCTTGTCGCCCTGGAGGGTTGCGAGTAATCAAATCAGTTTCATGGTCAAGATCTCCCACACAACCGTCGGATCGAGCTAATCAACATTTTTAAAGGGCTTCGATTTTAACATGTGTGAACAGACTGAACTTGGTAGTTATTTTCGGAACGGGGGCGTCCTGCAGTGAAACTAGGACACTTTATCTCGATTCTTCTTGAGTCGCTATCGGAACAGAGTACTTCAAGAGTTTGTTTATCTGTTGGTTTCTCCGTGAAATTCGAAGATATTGATAATATGACAAGCAGCTTCAGAATTCAAAACATAGATAAAACTATAAAAGATATAATAGATGCGCTGGCAAATAAAAACAGAGTCCTGGTCCGAAGAACATGAAACTTTTGTCTTCTTCAAGGACGATTGGCTCTACTGCCAATAATAAAATTAGAGGGACTCTTGTTCTTTAATAAATTCATCCCATAAATCATGACATTTGATAAAACCTTTCACAATTATCTCCACTGTATTATTTTCTTTGGCACGAATAATATCGGTTTTAAGAACCCTAAAGCAAAACACCATTTAAATTATATCTGTTTTTTGCGTAAATTTGTAAACTGTAAATGTTTTGTTGTTCCTTGTTTTTACCATCCAAAAGTTATTTTGAATGTGTGAATTCAACAAAATTTGAGGCGACTTAATTTTCTGTCCAACTGCTGAAAGTAACTTTGTTTTCTGATGTCCATAAAATAGTCTAGTCAAATTATGATTTGTCCCGGCAAAAATTGGTTCACGAGCGACTGAAGTGGTATTAAACTCAGCAAACATTGCCTTACAACATATCCAGAATCCGCCAAAATCTGACCATGGGAAAAGTGGTTGCGGGGATAAAATTGTGGTCCAGAAGGGTTGTTTTTGTGGTTTCTCGCTTATATCTCCTAAAATATTAAACTTTAGAAAAAGTGCTCCAAATGAATGTCGTAGAGCGTTAAATTCTGCGTTGAATGAAAACAAAAATGATTTTTTTTGCACCCCTCACTACGAAAGAACAGTAGACCAAATTTGCACCAATTTTCCATATTTTCAAAAAACTACAGCATGCCAAAATTGGGTGATATTAGTTTCAATTTCAGGTTATACAAAATTTCTTCTTCAAAAATAATAAATAATTTGGAAAACAAACAATGCTTAAAGCGACAATTACAGATACAACTCGATTGAAATGATTCGTAAATGTGGAAAATTGGTGCAAATTTGGTCTACTGTTCTTTGGTAGTGGGGGGTCCGAAACAATCATTCTTGGTTTCATTCAACGCTCAATTTAACGCTTTACAACTTTTATTTGGATCACGTGAACCAATTTTGCACAGGTTGAAGTGTTGTTTTTTTTAATTTAACTGGCCTAAAAAGACATCCTTCACCCAATTCTGTTTGTTTATTCTCGAAAGAGTGTGTGGAAAAGTTTCCTTATTAAGGTTATTAAATGAGGTGTGAAACGGTGCATATGAAGATAGAGAAAAAAGTACTCGCAGACATTTGCTTAAATAGCAACCGTCCTTTGAGTTCCATGCTAACATAGCTCAAAAATGTCTAATAAAAGCAACAACTTGACATAGAAAGGAGCAATTTCTTCCCAAATTACACCTGTACTTTTATATATGAGACCGTATTCGTCCTTTCATGAACGCCGCTCAAACTCTGGTAACCGGCGAATGGATTGCAGGGAGCATTATCCTCTGATCATGGCTCTTGCACGCCCAGTTTCCGTTCTGGCACATTGCAATAGGCACCATATCTCAGCACTTGCAAATAAATTAGTCTTCTCCCACACGTCCTCCCGCACTCTTCATGCCCCTGTTAAAATAATCCTAGCAGAAGAGGCAAATGTAACGACAGAATTGCCGCACTGCTTCCGCCCGGCGACAAAGCCGCCATGCTCCATTGCCCCAAATGTGCAGTGCACTGCACTCGGATGTTGTCATCATTTCGTTGCATTCTTTCCACTTCTGCTGTTCTATTTTCGTCAAACTTCCTTCAATTCGGATGCGATGATGCTGTGAGATTTGAGCACTGCATTCGCATTCTTGCTTTCTCTAGCTTTCTCTGTGGCGACTGCGGAGGATTATTTCCAAGAGCTCTTCTCTCCTCCGCGGCGATAAACAATTATGCCGGCAGGAATAGCTGCACTTCTGCGCCCACGCCCTCGTCCCCCCACGCGTATCACTATTCCATGCACGCATCGGCCAGGCAGCGGTCAATGCGAAGGTGGACATTAGTCAGTGGCACTGCCACCAGAATTGACGCTAATTACAGCGAACCATTATCCTCAAAGAATGTGATTGAGATGGTTTATTTTGTGTTCGTACATCGTTACCTCAATGGGTGCCGGATTGGGGGTGGTTGGTGTGAAGCTTTTTTCCCATAGAAGCGGGTTTCTTCTTTAAATAGAGAGCATCCTTGTCACCTTGCGATTGATCACTCTTTTGTATATCGAAAGTACTGTGGCAAGTGGGGAAGTCCCACGCGGATGCGACAGCGGATGCGGAGCTTTGCGTGAGCTCCACTGGTGGGGCGAAGAGGAGACACAGCGAATTCGCCTCGACCCTATTCCGTTACTCGTGTGAGCCGTCGCTGTAGAACTGTCGACGAAGAGAATTTGGTCAGACTCAGAAGCAGAACTCAGAAGGGGCTGACTTCGTGAAAATCTTTTCAGTGGCCGAGCTCCAGCTTGCGATTTGCCGTTGGAGGGTCAACGTGCGAGGGAATCGCGTTCGAAAAATTACTGGAAAATTTAATCAGAATTTTCCAATCATCCAATCGCCTCAAGATCCTCCGCTCATCGGATTTCAAATTTCGCTGCGGTCGCTTTCTACCACGTTCGGAATTCGTTCAAAAACTCACGAAGCACGGGTAAAAAGTAAGAACTGTAGCTATGTGAATTCAGATTCAATAGTTATCGATTATCGGGTGCCCAGAGTTTTCTCGGACAGTTTGGTTAATTAGCATTGCACATTGCTTCCGCGGTCAGAGGTCGGAGTCGATCAAAACTATGCTGAGGCTCGGTGCCAATTGATTTTGTCGTTTTGAATTTGTGATTGTCGGTGCTACGGAAGTCCTGTTAGCAGACTCCAGGAGTTCCGACGTTGTGATCAATTAGGAAATTTGTGCTCATTGTTGTTTTTGTCGTGTTTATGTTTCAATAGCTGTTAGCCGGACAATGATAAGTGCAGTTCAAGTTGTTAACCATGAATAAGTATTTGTGTTAATCCTTTTCGTGATCATAGCAAATTTCAAAGTAGTCAGTGTAACAGCAGCCTGAAAAGTTACACCTTTTACCGCCCACCGAAGGTATCGAAAGCTGCTAAAAGGGAACCAGAAGGTAAGTCATGGTCTTCTCTGGTAAATTTGTAAAAACTGCAATTTCCGCGTATTTCGCGTAATCGATTTTTTCCATAGTTCACAACAATAATGAAAAAAAAAAAAAAAAAAAAACGAAAATAAACCGAGAAAAACGTTCTGTACTATCAATTAGATTTTCAGCCATTTGCGAGAATCCTTTAGGATCGTCCTTGAAGCACATCGATCCTCCTCTGTCGGAAAATTGCCACTTTAATTTAGTGCAGATGGTGAAGAGATGAAGCATGAAGGGTGAAAAGGGTGCACGTGCCATTCTTCCCCAAGGGCCCAGAGGAAGTAAAATAAATCGATTGAAGCACTAAAATAAAATCACATTAAAGCGGGTTTCGCGGAAAGTGCAATACGAGCGGTATCGTCCCGATTGGTATGGGTTTGTGCGTTGTTGTTGTGATTACGTGGATTGCCTCTACTGGTCACTCCCTGCTTACTATTATTTGTCTATGAGGGTTTATTATAAATAAATTAAATTGCGCGAATTCAAGCAAAGAAATATTTCATTTGTCAACACCCTGTGGCAAAGTTTAGGTGCACTGAGGAGTGAGGAAATTTTTCTCCGACTGCCCGTTGCAAAATATCGAATGTCTGTTTTGTCCTACAGTAAATGCATTTCCCGCGGAAATTCTGCAGAGATGCAAACGAGCAAGGATTTGCCATAATCCTTTGCTAAGCAGTTATAAGCTCTTAAAAATTCCACGGTAGTCGTTAATTACGTTAAATCGAGCTGGACCTTTTAATTTTGCGGTCTGTATCCCCCTTCACCGGTCCTCGTAAAAAACAAGAGACATCTTGATCATTTAAGTGTTGATTAATTTTTTAAATCTGGATTATATTAATCCTTTTCGAGCCTTAAAATAATGTTATTTCAACAAGGAATATAGATATCAAATTTTCGTTTAAGTTATTTTTAATACCTAATATGATATATAGAACAAACCCACTAAGGACAATCAAGGATAATTAGGAGAATGAATGGCAAGCAATAAGTGCTGGAAGAAATAATCAATCAATAATTGCGAAAAATCTTTTTAAGAACCAATCACTAAATTTTGTTGCTAGTCAAGGACATCAAGGACGAAGATTCTCCGTCGCCGCACTTACCTAACTCCTTGAGAGATTGCTTCAAATAAAATTCAATAAACCTGTCAAAAAAAAAATTAATTATCTCACAAAGTTTATTACTTTTTACTCTGAGAATTTTTAAAATTTTGATTAACAATTTTAGTGAAATTTCGCTGACGATGTGGCTTCAGATTTTCTCTTCGTCCTTCGAACATCGCAGCTGCCATAAAACTTTGGCTTCAAGAACATGCTTCATTTAACTAAACCAAATTGAATTTATTAAATATCCTTCACTCGTTCAGGGTAATTGATTGCATTACATCCAATGTAATCGTACACGATGCCTTCATCCTGCGTACCCTTTTTATTTACCAAATTATCAATACTTTTAATTGAATTGCTATTGGCTGTTCGCAAAATGCACTTGCATTAATTGTTGTTCATTTGCATCAATATCTCGAAATGGTTTATTTGAAATCTCCTACAATTGTAATTTGCAATGAATTAATCAAAAACACCTTTTAAAAACATTTTTAATTTGATTGCAATAATTATGGTTTTGAGTTTGGTGTAAGTCTCGTTCAGTTGCGCAAATATAAACATTTTTAATTTCTGTCGCCACTGATTCCTACTGAAAACGAACTGAATTGATAAACATTGGAAAAAATAAACTTGAGAATGTTTTGTGTAGCGTAAATTCCATGTTTTTTATTCGATTCAATCAGCCAATTGTGGCATGTGATAAAATTTCTGTCGTTTGTTGAGACGAACAATAATTGAAACTAAACACAAACATAAACACGAACAGATATGCTCCTTATTCTCCATTTCCGATTCTAAATAAACCAATTTTGTGTATTTTAAAAGTACACACAATACGCATACACATATATCATATATGGATGTATGAGCATATGAGCAAAACTTAACAAACCAATGCCAATGAACTTTCAACTTTGTTATGCCTTGAAACGAGTTGGAAAATTTTTTGTACAAAACAACCGTTCATTTTACAAGGATATTGTATGCCTGACTTTAATAATAATATAATTGTTTAACGTCATATTTTTAGAATTAAGTTAATATCGCAGAGATTTTTTCTTCTAATTCTATCCTTTTAATTTCTTATTAAGAGAGAAATCTCCTGCGGTTTTTTAAATGTAAAATGGAAAATTTAATTTAAAGTAATTGTTTGACTCGACATAACCCCAAAATATAACAAAGTCTGCGCAGATAAGAGAAAAATATCTATGGTAAGAAAACTCCTGGAAATTTTGATCTGCTAAATCCTTTAAGAATCCCTTTTACATCCTACTAGAATAAATCAAGAGTCATGAAGTACTTATTTTCATAAACAAAGGAAACTGTGAATATAAGGATACCAAGACCAACATTTACCCTGGATCAACTAAGGAACCATTTTGTCGTAAATGATCTTTCGTCGAAATCTGAGCATAATTTTAATTAGGACTATTTTAAAAGGCCATTTTTATTGTCATGAGTTTCTCATTTTACAAAAAGTACCTGAAGACAGAGCTATGCTCGGAGATTAGGTTAACGTTTACGCCTTGGGCTAGCGTTCCAGTCTTTTGTTGAGCTCTGGTTTCTTACGAAGCAGTACCGTCATTTAGCGGCCGAATTAATACGGTGAGTGTCGTAAACAAAACGGTGCGTACAATGATGGTGGCAGTACTTCTAAAGTTAGAATTCGGAGTCAGTTTAAATATTTCAATCGGTAAAAGTGGCAAATATTATAAAGAACATTAAACACATATTCAATAAAAATTATTTAAATTAATAAAGCACTTGTTTTTTTGAGTATTTCGCTTATTTTATGCACAAAATAATAATAAGCCTTTTTTTTTGTCTAAACATGCACAAAAATTAAATACGGGTGCACCGCTATGGACACTGTCGACGACAAAAAATCGTTGACAAACAGTTCTCCACCATAAAAAATCCTTAGAGCGAATTTTGAGATCCATTTTGCTTACAGACATTGCTCGGTTATAATATCTTGTATAAAAATAATTGTTTATTGTTTAATTTAAAGAAAAAACAATGAGAGGACATTTCTGGCCACTTTATAAGTGGAAAAAGGGTTGACCACTACAGGATCACTCAAACCCACGATCCAGCCCACGTGAGACCAACGTACTACCATTGAGCTATTGAAACGAACATGATGTACTGCGAATTCTTCAATCTGATTTTTGGACAAAACAATATTGTTCTTTGGTCTTGGATCGTGAAAAGTTGCGGAAAACGAGACCAAGCTAGATCGATTTTTTGCTCCCAAAAACCCCTATTCTGAAACTTTCATCAAAATCCTTAGAGCCGCGTTTTCTAAAACGCGTTTACCGATATATATATATATATATATATATATATATAATATATATATACAAATATTGCTCGTTTAATAGTATAGGATTATCATTGTTCTGGGTGTCAGTACTTGAAAATGTGCTGCAACATTGTGGGTAGGAATATCCATTGTAACTGTCTCCCAGGACCCAGGCAGATGTAAAAAGGATGTGTGAACAATTGAGGCATTCAGTTGAAACAGTTTCATTGAAATTAATTAAATTTCCCTGCTTCTAGGGAAATAATTTATAGCATTAACTAAATTGATATCTGTTCATTTTCAAAGTTTCAAACGTCCTGACAGGTGAAAAGTCTCCTTGTGTGAAGACATAATTAGAACCTCATGCTCAAAAAAACAATTCGAAAATATCCAATTTGCTGAACAGACACGAAATGATCTTCAGACAAATGCGAAGACTTTCACAACCTAAGCACCCAAATCCTTTTGGTCCTGTACGTGACACTGCTTCTCAATTCCTCTATATCGAAACAACGAGGAATCCTGTCCCGAGTGGTTTCCACTTGCAGAGGTAAAATCACAGAATTCCGCTCCTGCCGGGGCTCAGTGGCATCCATTAGCATACACCAACAGCAAACCTTCAAAAAGGATTTCCATGTGAACGGCTTGCATTATTTAAATAATAGTGATTTTTTAAGGATCACTCAGTTTTGCAATTCAATGAATGTAGACGAAATCCTGAAAACATTGAAATTCTTCTCAATTAATTCTGGTGTATTTATTTGTAAATCGCAAATACTATACGTCTAAATAAATTGTTTATAACGAATACTATTCATTGTAAAACGAAATGCATATTTACCGGAAACAAAGGCGTAACTACGTTTTTAATTCTCATTGAGGACAAAGCATCTGAAACAATTCCTTAAATAAAAAATATTGTGTACGATCTCCAGACGAGAAATGTTTTTCATTTTTTCATGAAATTCGAAAGAGAAATTTCTCCCTCGCGATAATTTTTCGTAAAAAATTCACGGTTTGTGTGGAATCTTTCAAATGTTAAATATTTTGGCGTATCAGATCCAATTTCGCCTTCCATTGTTGAATGGATGAGTAACTTTAATTTTGGCACGTACTCACACCCCCCACTTGAATCCGAACTCAAATTAAATCTTGCTTTTAACAATTTTGAGTTTACATCTCTGTGTCTTTTTATAAAACTTCTTTGTTATGAACTTTTTCATGTCTAAACGGCGAGTTACCAGTTCAACACAATTTAAATAAATTCCGATTTCACGATGGAATTATAGCTAATAATACGTAAACAATTATCGGGTAATATTTTTTGTTTCAATGTTGTTCTGATGGAGTTGTTAGAACCACAACAAGGTCGCTTCGTTATTGGGTTTAAATAACAACGGAAAAGCAAACGTCATTTTTGAATGACACAATCCTTTTAAGGAGTAACTAATCCCGAAGGTTTCGACTGAAATTAACTCCTCTCGTTTAATAATTCCTTCGTGAAAACCGCACTCGAAAACTTCCAAAACAGTTCGTGCTTGAAATAATTAGACGTCTGAATAACGGAACTGGAACGTTTTTTTTTTATTGCACGGATTTTAATTAAACGAAAATGAGTTCTCGGAATTGATTCGAAAGGCTTTTCCAACTTTCAAGTTGTAATGGGGTCAATTTTTTTTTCAATTTTTTCTTTTTTTTTGGTTCTTTAAACAAAGCAAAGAAACCAAAAAACTCAAGGATCCTTCTTGGAAGAGGTTTTCTATATAAAAATGCGATCTATATCAATAAGAAAATCATTTTTAAAAAAATCTTTCGAGATTCAATATAAATTTTTTTGGTTTCATTTGTTGTAGAACAAAAATCAAATGATTCATAAATTTGCACATCACCATATGAAAAAAAAAACAATTCGTATGTTACATTCCGGGTCTCCATGAAAATCTTGGCATTCCACAGACAATTTTCTTGGATTCACCACTTAATTATTCCTCAAATGTACAAAATTGTTATTAAATTTACGTTACGGAACCATGAAAGCGCTCAAATGATCACCCAAAGACAAAATAATCAATAACTTTTTCAGAAGTTGCAATGCAATTCATAATGTTCATAAATTGCTCAAATTTCAAAACACCTGTTTCCAGCCGTGTTCGTGTAAACAATTATTGCAGTTGTTTGTTTTAATTTATTGATGCAATTTGTTCAATCTTTAGCCAAAGTCGCATAGGTATACAAAAAAAAAAGCACGACGAACAGAAACAGCAAGTCATCGGCTGCAATGAAATTAAACGATTCGGATTCCTGCTCAAATGCAAGTGTATTTTGAAATGGTGCCAAAATTGCTTCAATGTTTTTAAAATAGTTTCAGTTCGCCACAAAGATGCAATTTTTCCAAGTTTCCAAGTTTCGCCACAAGGGAAATTCATTTAAATGGCGGTTTTCCCGTTACATTTAGGAAATGTAATTCCATTACTTTTAAAATTATTTAATGGTAATTACTCATAAAAAGTTTATTTTTAAACATACTGAAAACATTTTCGTCATTCTATCTTTGTGAATTCCTTTGACATTTTCCTCAACGTTATTATAACTAATTTATTTATACTTATAAACTGTTGCGAAAATTAGGGGAAAATTGAGTTTTTGAGTAATTTATAATTGAAGTCGATTACTTCCCAAAAACAGCAATTAATGCAAATTAAATTATTCAGAAAATACTACCAAAAAGATAGAACAGTATCAGCCTTAGGTCAAGGTGTCGATGGAGGACACATCAAGGTTCTTGTGTAGAAATATGAAATCTCTGTGGGAGGTACTCAAATCGCTCAAAGGGAGCAGCTGTCGCATTCAAGCAATGAGCCTAAACATCCCCAATCCGAATCTCCTTATCTCGAAGGACTCACTCGATCGTGGAGAACGAGCAGGAAATTCAATCTACTTAATGATTTACTACGAGCAGGGCGCCATTGACAACATTTTCTTGGGATTTTCTTTTTTTCAGAATGAAGGACACTCTGGAAATCAAATCAACACGGAATTTATGAAGAAAGGAACGTATTATCCCCTCACTCCACGCTTGTGGATAAGTAGATTGCGTTTGAATGTAAATGTTGCAAAATGAGGTTTTCCAAAACTCTTCAATTTCAATTCGATGGGATACTTTGAATTGAAAACGAGCTGAAGTAATGGAACATAATGGAATATTGTAAAAAATAGAATTATTTCTCGCTCCAAAACAATGCTTTAAATTTTACATAATTCACCAGGGATTTTGGTATGACCGGAAAGCCGTGAATAGTTTGCAAATATTGGAAAATTACTGTGTTCCAATGTTTCTCTTGTGTCGACCATAAAATGAACATTATTTTTCTTGTCACGAAACCAGGACATTGCGTTTGTTCAAGTAGTTCAATTGCTACAAAAAGCATCCCTTTCCCGGTCCATTGGATCATGTTTTATATAGAGGTACTTAGCTTGTTATTTGGTTTTATTACTTCTGAAACGTGTTCACAACAAACACTTTTAACAATAAAACTTTGTATATTACATTCGGAAGAATTCTAAATTCTATCATGTTGCAAAACGTTGACGAAAATCTATATTTCGATCCAGTCGATGCTTTTCTTCTAGAGCAGATTGAAGTTCAAAATATGAAACAAATACTTTATTATATTGTAGAAACGTATATCATTAGCCACAGTAAATATTGTTTAAATGAATACATCATTAATAATTTTTTTTTTTATTGTTGCGGGAGCACATTGAAATACAAATTTTAGCTTAGCTTTCAGAACTCCCATTTCAAGGACTTTTAAAAAGCAGTTCAAAGCTTCCGGTGTTGTGGAATGAAGTTTTAGAGCGTTGCTACAATGAACCTCATTAAAATCGCCCCGCAAAGGTCATTCATCTTGCCTCAAGGGCACTGAACTTTAGTCACCATTCATAAGTATAATTAATTCAAATAGAGAAGGTGATACTGTGCCAGGAGAGTGGAGAACGTTAACCCAGCGCCAGCGTTGGAGGAGTGAGCGGGGAGTCGGAAGGCCTCCGTACTGCTGGTTATTTATAGACCCCTTCTGTTCGAACACACAAAATCGTGATGTACAAATCTTCAGAACTGCTACGAACAATACCAATTAGAGTCCACGGATTAATTAATAATCTCTGGTTACATTTATCGATTTGCGATAACAGATGAATTGCTCCCGATTCGCCGAGAGGGGAGCAGATTTTGGCTCCTGGTCCCAGAGCCTATTTGTGATTTACGTCGCCATTCAGTAGTCTTTATCGCACATACATAATTAAAGATTTATTACAATTTTCGGAATTTTGAATACAAAAACGGAAGAAAACGTAAAAATGTTTTGCCAGCAATCAATAATTTATAAGAAAATGCCTGGTGAAATTTAATTAACCTACTTCAAATTACTTGAGTAACTTTGTACGTCTAATTATTTAATGGTTTTTATTGCAGTTCTCACTTTGCATAATTCTGGGGAATTTTACGGCTGCAGAAAAGTAAGAAAGGTGAGTTTTGTTTTTTTACATTTCGAATGACATTTTGTAAATGACTATAAAGCCGTTTTATTTATTGCTTAATGTTGTAATAATAACATAATAGTAATTTTAATTTAAAAAATGTTTGAATAAAATTTATCAATTTCGGCTGTCGGAAGCAGCAAAAGTTCTCACGATTGCATAATCAAAAACCGCTTAAGCAAGAAATGCACCCAGTTAAAACTTCAGAATGATAAATGGACCATTGGACCCCGAAAACGGAAGTTCTGTCTTGCTAGAATGATGAAGTCATCTCGGTTGTTATCAAGGCCGAATTTAAGTTGATTAAGAAAACGCAGAAAAAAACATTTTCCTAACATGAAATATACCTACTTAATTTTTAATTTTGAAAACGATGGAAACAATTCGCGAAAATAACAAAAATTTTGTTTGGGCGTATGAATTATATTATAATTAATGTGCGCATCGCGACAAAGAATTCCACTGATTTAGCACAAACACGCGAAATTTTATGTAAACAAAAAAAAAAAAAAAACATTTGCAGAAAGTTAAAAAATATATCTAATTTTTTTAGGTATTCTCAAATATGGTAATTACGCCACAAAACCGATCAAATATTTGTTTTTTAAATTGAACTCAAATATGCAATTTTATATCCATTCATGTCATGAATCCGCAGTTAATTTTAAGAATCTTTTTTGAGTCCACAAATTCTCGGAAGTGCGAAGATATTGTATATATTTTGTTGATGAAACTGTCGTCAAATTCCTTCTTGCTTTGGCTAATGGAGAAATTATGACCCAAATGAAGAGTTTTCTTTGGAGTAAAGAAAATGTTCAGATCGTAATATGGGAACGCTGAGGTATCCCGAAAATTTCGATGAATAACAAATTATGTAGATCCAATCTTCATGTACAAAAATGTTTTCTTTCAGATAACGATAATAAATATTGCTTCATATATCACACACCTTTTGCGTGAGGGTAGTAAAAGTCTGTCGGAACCGATGACAACAAGAAAGTTTTTTTTTTTCGTAGCAGACTTAATCACCTGCGTTTCCTATTGTCCGTCCTGAAGATAAATAATATAATCTCCTGGAACGATAAAATAAGACAAATTTCTGATACTAAATCTTAACATTTTCTCTTAAGAGGAGAAAATGGAAAACGTGTTTTCGGCATTCCTAAGCATTATAATAATAATTAAAGTATCAAGAATTCATAATATATAACATCCAAAATACTTTCAGTGGAAATTTTTCCGTATTCTTCACGTGCTTGAAATATGTATTGATTTCCAATGTTTGCTTTCGACCTAATCAGAAGATGTATCTGTGTTGGTGTTGCATAACACTGATATCGAAGTTAACAATTGCCCATTGTGACCCAGTTTTGCAAAAGATTTCCAGTACTTTGACGAACAAACAAGGCAATTCAAACATTTTTAAAAATCAATTATCTTTTTAATTTTTACTGATTGAAGTTTTTTTAACCGTTCACGCTTTTTCGCGTGATATTTTAGAGGTGATATTTTAACTTATAAAACGGGTCCTTTCGAATACTATTGCTTTCAAATTTTGTCAAGGGATGTGTTTACAATTATTTAATAGTTGAAAACATTCACAATTTGTACGTTCATGCAGTTAAGAACAGTCGAAAAATGTCACAGATGAAAATCAATTAATCGATGTTCAAAGAATAAAAATAATATTTAAATTCTCTCAAATGCTGGTAGTAAGCTCAAAAGAATAATTGTATTTTATATACAAAAATTCTAGACACTTGGTTATCTTCAATAGATAACCGACGATTGGGAACTGGAAATGGGGTGGGGGCAAAAAAATGTTACATTACGAAAAATATTTCAGCCTTATCTGTATGGCAAGACTAAGAAGGAGTTACCCGATTTTGCTCATCTTCGAATGTGGCCGTACAATTCTAACGAACAATTACAGTCCCAAATTTCAATCCTCTAGCTACAACCGTTCTCGAGTTATCATCTCGACATATCGACAACTGACAGACGTACATCCATAAACCCGTTGCAGAATATCTGATTTGAACTGCTAGATATATATAAGGAAATATATTACAAAAGTCCTCCAAATTATACTGTCGTATATTTATTGGTTTCGGGGTTATTACTATTTTAAAAAGTACATATTTTTTCTCTGTTTTTACGAAATCAGTCCGGACCGTAAAGAGTTAAAATAATAATAGTATAGAGGAGCGGCGTACATTGTGGCGCAGAGCCTTTTTGGGTATTATAGCAATTGGTAGATGAAATCTGTCCGGTGTCATAAGTGTGTTAGTTAGTAACCCAACTTTGGTATAAGTGACAGGTGCGATCAAGCGCGCAATTAATAGGTGTCGTGAAAAAAATCAAAAAACACCATTTTTATACCCTAGATGTAGGGTATATTAGTCTTGAGCAAACGTTTGCAACGCTAAGAAATAATCGTCACAGCAAAAAAAAAAACTATATATTCATGATTGGGAGGTGAAAAGAAACCGTTTTATGCATGTCCGTCTGTTTGTCTGTCTGTCTCTCCAGACGATAACTCGAGAACGCTTGTAGGTAGAGACTTGAAATCCGGTACAATAATATTTGATTAAAATTGCAAGGTCAAGTTCGAATATGAGCAAAACCTGGCAACTCCTTCTTAGTGTTGCCATATAAGCCTGAGTCGTTTTTATATACTAAAATGTTGATTTTGGTGACTGAATTTTGAATTTTTTTCGTTAAATATTGGTATAAATACGGATTATAATTAATTATTTGTCAGAAATTTTTTTGCACGGTCTTTTTTAACACGATATTAAAATTATAGAAATGGAAGAAAACGTCGGCAGTTTTAAGATGGTAAACGTAATCGGATTTACATGGAGTTTTTTGATTTAGAATGAATGAATTAATTGGGATCTTTCCGGCGGGGTAAATTTTCTTTTATCTTTTTTTGGGGTTGTAGGGGTGGGGGTGGAACCATCTCCATTGGAGTTGTTCTATTTGGAAAGTGTGTGATATCAAATTAAAGCTCATGTTGAGTACTCTTAAATTAAGTCGCGGACAACTAGCCTTAATGACATAAGAAAATGCATGTCTAGATTTTTACATAGAATGAGTATATTTTTCTACATCTAGGGTATCACGTAATTGGTGTGAACAATTGCTTCCTTACTAGTTCAAGTTTTTTTTAATTTTCTTCATTCCTTCACAACATCTTGTATTTTTAAGACATTTGTGAAAACTGAAAACTTTATATGCAAAGACTCATTTTGATATCCACTTTTAAGCATCATAATTGATTTTGCCTTATCTTCAATTTTTCTCATAATGTCAATCATTTTTCATAATAACAGAAAAATTTCAATGTGGCGCTTTCGGTTCATACAAAGTGGCGCATTTATTAGGTTTGTTCAATGCCAAAGATGTTATGGTTTTTAAATGTTTTATTGCCCCTTTAGCTACGACATATTATATTGTAATTCCTTGTAGTGCCGAGGAAAAACTGAAAAAGCACTTGAAACGTGCTAATATACCCACTGGTTTCTATATTTGCATTCGTTGTGTTTTCGACTATGATGATTAAGCCGATCAACAATTTTTAAATTTTTTCACATACTCTAATCAATTTTTGAAAAGTATCGAATATCTATTGTATTTACTTCAATTTTCCACGCAGATATAACACTTTTAATAGTGTGCCACATTGTACGCATCTGCGTACAATGTGGCGCAAAGAGGTGCTTGCAGCTTTTGAGTTATATCTCCGAAAATATCTACAACTGAATAATGATTTCTTCAGTAATAGCAAAGCTTAGTAAATTTCCTTTCAACTCATGTCTTCACTCCTGATCTAAGCCTCCTCAAAATATCCTTAAGAGCTCTAAATTCAAAACTATAGGCAACATTGTACGCCGCTCCTCTACAATTTTCAGTTTTCCAATTTCTAGAAATCTTTAATAAAAATGTGAGTAAAAAACCGACCGCAACTTGAATTGCAAATAAGTCGAAAATCTCCTGGAATCGCTTAATAAAAGCCTCTTTGTGTTCCGCTTTTGGATTAATCCTGCGGATATAAAACCAGCTCCCCCAAACTGTTGGGGGATATCAAATTCTGCTGCTAGTTTAGACTTTAGTCAAACATAAAGCGAGCCAAAGAGAGGAGAGTTGTATGGTAGGCGCACGTCCTTGAACGTATCCAACTTGTCGAGCAAATTGCTTTGAAGAATATACTTAAAATAAAATTTAGGCTTTTGTGTAAAAGTTGCATAAAAAATTATAATGAATTTGAAAAAAGTTCAGCTATTTCTAGCTTTTAGAATTTAAACTGTGAGGAGACAGACTGGACGTCAAATGAGTCTATGACGAATTTTTAATCCTTTTTAAATATACATAATTCCATCAAAAGAAATCAATTTCAGTGACTTTTTCGAATTTTAATACAAGGCACCACTCGAAAAGGCAAACACTCGAAAAACATCAATTGAAGCACTTCACTCGCTTGTGAAAATCAGATTGAAAAAGATTTGTTCTTATCCATCGAACTCGAACTCGAACGAAAAGGTTTACTGTCAATATCAATGATTATTTATAAAAAATTTAATCACTACAAAGTGACTGTGAATTCTAACAACAACTGGAGAGGCTCTCAGAAAATCCTTGATAAGCGCTGCCACTTCTACTAAACCTTCATTCTTCATATGTTTATGTTGTAATGCTTATTACAGAACAATTCCATTTTGTAAAGATTCTCTATTTTGAAGTTTATTTGTAGAGCAACATTTGCTGACACATTGTTTAAAAGTTATGTAATCTTTACTTTTTTATGGGTCCATATCTCTTATGTTTTCCATAACAAATCGGCTGCATGACATCCGATAATTTTTTTGTGATCTTTCAACATTTTAATCCACGAAATTCATTAATTTTTATGAAGACACACGTTTTAGATAGTCACAATTTACTCAAGCACTTGTAATCTTGTAGTTTAATTAATCTTTGGTACGCAAATTAAGACAATTACATGAACAAGTGGGTGTTGTTCTGTCCAAATCTTTTGAGTCGAAATTTGATTTGATAACAAAAATTGCGTTCATATTTTAATCTAATCTATTTTAATCTAAAATTTGGAGCGTCATTTACAAAGGACAACAGCTCCTCTTAACGTAGAACAATGATTTGCAGATCGCGATTCGCGAGTTGAGCTCGCTCTGCAGTTCTTCGTGTTTGTTTTCCGCCTTGCTGCGTGTTTATTATTAATGCTAAAAGGTTTTCAATGTCAGTCATTGTCCTGGTCGTCCTTGGCTCCAAAGGGCTCTTTGCCCGAGTGGCTTCTGTTGTAAAATCTATTAAACTTTTTATCGATGCTAATCACAAGGGACACCAAATAGAAACTTCTGGCAAGCCTAATCGAATACAACAACGCCGAGCGGTCGACCCTGATCAGCACAATCCTGTTCACAGGCAGCCTGGCAGGTGGAAATCACCCACCCTTCAACCCTTCCCGGACTGCTCATGTCATTTCGAAACGATTTCGAAATCGCAGAAATCGAGCGATATGCGACGTTTTATCGCTGCACTGCCACGAATCGTCGGGCGCCTCCGCGAAGTATCTTTTCGTGCGGACAGGCGCTGGCGAAGTGATAAACATTTCTCAATTTCGGGGACAATGAACCGTAATTCGTGTTTTTGTCTTGCGAGACTCCCACGTCTGCGAACTCAGGGAGACAGCTTCGCTAACAGAATTGTGCTTGTAAACAAATCACCATCCGCGAGGGGGGAAAGTTAGGTGCCGAGTTGCTGCCGTTTGAAATGCATTCGAGGTGGAGATTTGCTGGCTTAATGGAATCCGCGAAAAGGGATCTTATCACTACCGACGGCAGCAACATCAATCATCAGAAGAGTCATCGCAAGGTAAACGACTCTTGGAAAGGAGTGCATCGACGCCGGACCTTTCCCCGACCTTCCTGCCTTCGGCAGGAAGACACCCACATCGCCCCACTCGAAGCCAGTCTTCCTAGTACTGCTCCACTCCACGCTTGCACGTCAGTTGCTGGCTGCGACTCGGAACGGCTGATATGATATCACCATTTACTCCCCGCGATGAGCAAAAGCACAGCAGCGACACAAGCGTGTAGGAGCACGGCACGGCGATGGACTATGGAGTCACTTGGAATCGGAGCGCCGCAACACGAGGCTACTTTGAATTGAATTGTTTGTTGTGAGAACTGTAGGACTGTAGAATCCGTGGCGGCTGCGAACGGAAAACACTTTTTACTTTAGTCGACCACGCGACATCCTTCTGATAAGACGGGATTAGAGGACAGACGTTCGTGCTCCACAGTGCAACGATTAACTCGACTTGAAGCCGCTCGGGACGATTGATTTTGTGGTTTGGTGAATCGCGATTGCACTCGAGTGTGTGAGAAGCTTAAAATAGTGAATAGTATTAAATAGAAAGTAATAGACGGGCGCAGGCGGCAGGCGGTTGCCGGTCTCCAAAAATATCGCCCAATGTGAAATGTTATTGCTCAGTGACGAGAGCCTTTCCCCGCAGGAACGTGTGCACAGCTCCCACTTCCCAGTTTCTTGAGCCGAAGCGAGGCGAGTCGAGTGCATTTCTCTGTTTTGGGTCAATAACTCCACTTTGCATGGGCAACACGACTCCACCTCATGCTCGAAGACGTCAGCCCGGAAGGAAGGGACGGAGCGTTGTTGCACTGGATACGAGGACGGTGCGACAACATTCTGCGCCCCCTCCGGAGGCATACCGCTGCCGCATCCGCCGCGTGGTATCAGAGATGCTGCTGCTCAAATCAGAAAATCCATACCCAAACAAACATGAGTTCGCATGA
Source organism: Leptogaster cylindrica (assembly GCA_963082835.1). Classification (NCBI taxonomy): domain Eukaryota; kingdom Metazoa; phylum Arthropoda; class Insecta; order Diptera; family Asilidae; genus Leptogaster; species Leptogaster cylindrica. The sequence continues at coordinate 20,756,828 of OY720105.1, read as the reverse complement.
GCTCAAGAATTGATTATTGCCTCGGATAAATTCCAGGATAACGAGCACACCCTGCTCAACAACAGTGGGGGTTGTGTGTTGTCATCTGCGCAAGGGTGGTGCGCCCCTTCTCATTTCATCGCTTGTTATGACCCTCTGCACGTGAATTTTTAGACAAAACCGGTCTGACTTTCCTCGATTCTTGCACAACACCAATTTCAGCGGCTACCGTTCCGGAGCTTTTCCCCGAATTCTTACTCCTCCAGAAGGATATCGAAGATATCCGTTTTCCGTGCCTTTGGCGAGAAGGACGAGGCGAAACCGAGTCCAATTACCCGGATCGGACTTTGCTGAATTAGATTCGTAGAGTTCGCTGCTCTTCAGAGCTTTCTTCCTCAATCCAGTTCCGCACGCCAAACCATCGTGTTATTTTTAGACTACACCTGAAATCACGGCCAACGTGAAAAAAACAACAGTTCTTCTTCTGAATTTCATTATCATAATCCGAGGCATTTACTCTACCAACTTATTTACTTAATGAGTAAGGCTGACCACGAGGTTGGTGGGGCTCAACCACGGGATGGCATCGACCGCCCTACCAATAGGCTACAATTTTGTTGTTGTTTTTTTTTGGGTGAGCCTGAGCATCTATAAAAAAAGAACCTTGTTGAAGATGAACTTCTAAAGCCATTAAGATCCTAATCTCTTTGTTTACCACGGCTCTGCTAGGTTGATTTCTCTAACAATCAGCAAAAAATGCCAGTTAAAGCAACTTAAATACTCGTAAAGGGAAAAATTCAAATAGGAAATTAAAGAAAACATACACAATACATATACGCGAGCTTTAAGCCACAACATGTTACGGTAGGTGCCTGGAAATAACCATGAAATGTGTTTGAGTAAGCACATAGAAAGGGTTGGAGAATGACATTGAGATTATGTTGGTAATATTGCATTAGCGTGTTCTTATTACCGAGCATGTGTACAAAACACGAAATGTTAAAAAATTAGATTCAATGTGACAAAGAAAAGTACTCTGAAGAAAGCACCAAAACACTTGTGTCATTCGCGAAATGTTTTGTGACAAAATTTGTGAATTCCAAAATGCCTGCCTTCTGAAATTTATTGTCCAAGGGTAGCACATATTTATTTATTTTTCTTCCTTGCTATATTGGAGAAAAAATAGATGATAAGAATAGAAAAATATTTGGGGATCATTCTTGATACAAGGAACAGTTTCTCCATTAAAATATTATATAAAACATGTTGTCCTTGGTCTTGTTTACAGATTTGTAACTATTCACCCAGAAAAGAAAAAAACACTGTTCTACTTTTAGTATATTAGATAATTTACCAATAGTCCCCGGCTTCAAACGCTTTTGTTCGAAACCCGTTAAAATTTCCCCAAACAGTTTCAAAGAATTTATTTTTGTATAAACTTCATCCTTGAAAAAGTTCCCTTTTTGTGGTTTATTTTTTCCCACAAATAAAGTAAAACGAGGTCGATAATAATTTGTTAACAAATTTCAAACCATTGCAATTAGCAAAGTGTGACGTGATATATTTTCTTTTAAAAGTAGTGACATAAATTAATCTAAAATTATCCGCCCAAATCTAAAACGCTCTTATCGCAGCTGATCCAATAAAAGAATTTCATTATTCGATTAAAGCCGCGCGATCAAAATCACTTCTTGCATCGCCAATTGAATGCTTATCAGTGATTCTCGTTTGGCTGCTGATCTACCTCACTTTCGAATTGAATTATTGGAATAACCTCTAAAAAGGGTTACTTAATTTGATTGCAGCAATTATTGAGAGTGCGACATAAAAAAGTCCCCATGCCCAGGAATCAATCCGTGGCGATGCAAAATTTGCTCGCATGGCCTCCGCGATTAGCAACTGACTGCGATTGTGATTTTGTTCAAACACTAATCGCGAAAACGAGATTGAAACGGGGGCACTTTATCGCGTTTTCGAGAGTTATGCGAATGAAATGATTAAGAAGAAACAGTTCGCAGACAATTTCTCCTGTTGTTGTTTTGTTATTGTGAGGGTTGAGAAATCAAATTGGATTTCGAGATTGCCCACGTCGCGATGTGATAAAGTGCGTAAGTTGAAATTGCGATAAGCGATTTCTTTGTTCTCTCATGAAGGGCTTAAAAACTCTTTCGTATTGCGAAATAAATTGAGATTTGATCCATTCTGATCCAATTAATTAAACCTTCGATTGCTAATTAGACAGACACTCTTCGAGCATGTCTCATTGTGCAACAATGCCAGGCGTCTTACCTCTTGGTAATGGTACTTTCGAAACCGTCAATTTTAAAAACACACATTCAAATCAAAGAGCCAAATAGAACTTGTTATAACCTGATCCATGAAATCAGTGCTGGGAAATTTTTGTAGCGGAAAATGGGGGTAGCATGTCGAGGTGATGGCAGCCAATTAACGCGCAATTAATGGGCGCCAATGGCAGTGTCACTCGCCGGATCGTCAAAATTTGTTTTCTGAATTTCATGACAACACAAAAGTGTAGATTTTACTTGCACTAAAAATAAGGAAAAAACAAACATGGATTATGTTGTAATCTGTGATGTTCTCCAAATGGTGATAATACCCGAAAAGACGCTAGCAACAGTCGTGACTCGTGACATGATTATTTACTGCAAGTTTTTTTTATGGAAGTTTTTCAGCTGGCTTTGCCGAAGGATGCCAGAAAACTCTCTGTTTACGTGCACTGGCGGCAGAAGTGATCGATTGAATTGCTGCACCACTTGCTTCGACTTGGATGCATCAAAGTTTGGCGGATAAACATTGCAAACTCAGGGCAAATTTCACAATGCAATCACGTTCACACTTTGATTAACTAATTAATTGTCTAGGACAAAAGAACAAACGTGATGGATAAAGTTCCTGTAATCTAAATAGTTCTTGGCAGAATTCATTTTTATATAACACAGTTAAATGCAATGTGCATCTTCGCAATCCAATACTAGAGATATGTTTAGAACTGCAAATGCAATTTGGAGGCTGCTTCAATTCCTGTGCTATTTTCGAATTTTTCGAAATTCGGTAGTGAATGAAAGTTGAAAAAGTAAAATGCAAATAACAATTTCGAAAGTAACTTTCTTTAATTTCATATTTGTTATACGGAAACTTGTGATACGGTGTTTTTGCCAAAATCTGTGTTCTAAACACTTCTTTTGTTATCACTGCCATAAAATGTAACCCGAATTTTCTGGAAGTCAATCAGTTTTACCATTTTCAAACAAAACAACGCTATATTGGAAATGTGTAGAAATTGTTTTTCAAATGTCTATAAATATCTTGTGATTATACTGAAGAACAAATGCTCTTGATACGAATAGTTTGTTTATGTTGTTTTTTTTTCTGTTTTGTTAAACAGTGACACAACATTAGTAACAAACTAAATTTATTTACTTGTTTATTTGTTAATTTACTTTATGCTTTTGTTTAGAATGAAAAACATGTTCTTTACCATGCAAATTTAAAGCGATAAGATTTTTGAATATTTATTTACATATAATTTCAATCTGTGCAGAGGCGGTGTATTATCTTTCCATCATTTTTAACCCACAATACACCATCAGAAGGAAAACACCAACGTCCACCGATATCCTTGAGATAAATTTACATTCTTCACCTTTGGCTATAAGGTTTCTTTTTTTTGACACCCATTGATTGCAACCGGAAGGATAATCAGGGGAGAAAAGGTTACTACTCCATGTTGGGTCCTTATCTACGCTATCTATTTTTCACTTTCTCAAGTAAAAAACCAAAATAAAACTGTTTTGGATACTTCATTTCGCATTACCAAACCGAATGGAAAAAAATCTAAACCAAACAGAATGTCCTTTTATTTATAGACATTAGACATGACGGAAATTACGTGAAATCAGAGCACAAATCGGTTGATGGTGAATTGCAGTTAGGAAGGACTCTATTGTGACGCGGTTTTAATTAACTCAAGACAATGAGAAAACCGAACTAGTTGTGAATAATTGAGATAAGTGTGTAAATGAGCTCCACTTAATTTTATAGTTTATAGTTATGAGGAGCGAAATTTGCAATTAAGATGTGGCTTGGAAGTTTTCGCAAGCGCAAATTCCTCAGGTGCAGGAAGTGAAGCTGTGGTGTATGTTTCCCATCTCCTCCGCCCGCAACTCCTCAGAACCACTCTAAATGCAAATCATGCAATATTCTGTGGCGGTTGTCGTCAAAACAATTATAAACTTCAGACTCCTGGCGAGAGCCATACATCGTGACTGACTGAACTTGCTGCCACTTTTGCTATAAAGTAACAAAAGCAAAATTTACAATAAAATACGGAGTCGGTCGCGAACGCAATTTCTTAACGCTTCCAGAGGAACGAGTCTAGAATTGTGTTTCAAGAGAATATTTTCTGCTCGAATTCAACGGAAAATATCACACGATTTTCGAAATTGGGTCACTGAAAATATTGTGAAATGCTCGCATGATAAATTTCGCTGGCGGCACAAGTTTCATCTTCCCGAGGACAACTAGCAGGCATGAATACACGAACATTTTGCAACGGAAATGTTTAGGATACCATCAGAAAAAACTATAACTTTTTCAGAATGTGATCCTTGTATTGATCCTTCCTTCGTTCTTTTTTATGGTTTAATGTGTAACATAATCACGCAAACTGTTTTCCCCTGACGAAGCTCGATGCATTGAAAATATCGAATTTAATAATAATAACAAAAAAAAATGATTTTTTTGACGTATAATTAACACGTTTTTAATGAGATAGAAGTGACATGGAAATGCGCAAAGACCAGTCAACATGTTTGCCTGGTGGTTACACACAAGCTTGTAATTAATTTCCTCATTATTTTGTAAGCCGTGCACTTCTAAACTTTTCATTATTATGCACGCCATATCTTCAGCCATTGCTCTTAATTTATTAAAGTAATGCAGTTTATTAGTTTCGTACAACTTCCTGCAATTAAACTAAAAGTTTTTTGAAAATTTCAGTTAATTTAAATTTAGTTGTTAATGTTAGAAACTTCTTCTTTTAAAATATATTTAGCTCGAATTACAATAAATTCACCTTTATTTTTATATAGAATATGACTATTTTTTGATAATGCATCTGCAAGAGTTGCTGAAATTTGAATATTTTTATAAATATTTTTCATTTAAATTCAATGTGATGTAAAACTGTTTTCTGAGCACAAACTTTCTTCTTTTCATTGCATTTTAAATTACTGTTTTGAGTGTATACCTAAATGAAAGTTTCGAAAACATTTTAAGTAATTGCCCCCAGGAAAACATTTCTTTTGTTCATCAGTTTTTATCTCATCCGGCAACCCCAACGCAGGGATGTGCTGCAATTGTGAAATTGATTTTTTGATGAATACGTAGTTTCTTAAATTTTTCAAGCACTCAAAGAAGAAAGAATAATTGAAGTCGTCTTCTAAAGCCTTTCACTGAACTGAAACTCAGTGACCTGATTCAAGAGATTCCCTTACTCCTGACTGTTTTGTTGACATTGACGCCGTTTTCCTATGGGTATTTTACTTTTAAAATAAAAATTCAAAGTTAAAACGCTGAATAAGTTACAAGTACACCGGATGATATGAATATAAAATGTCTGCTGACTTTCGGTGCATTTTATGACCATTTAACGATAACCAACCCCATGCAACTCAAGCGCACAATGTGCATCCTTCTCGTGTGCATATGAAACCGTTAGAATGGGTCTTGAGAGCAGAATTATAATAGTTTGGATGCTGGAGAATCTTCTCCGTGAATTTATCGTCAGTTTTAAATAATGCAAGGATCTCTGCATTTAATTGGTACCTACTTCAGTTTTGAAAATAAAAAAGTCGTTGCTCTATAAGGATTAACAATACATTCCTGATGTAATGGAATGTCACAGGGATACATGTGTAATGGCTACAAATATTTGGAGAAGGATCACTTTAATCTTCTTCTGCTTTTTAATGCTGAAAAGTGTCACTAATAGTGCCAAGACCAACAATATGTTTAACTGATAGTGTCCATTGCAAAATATTAAAATACTTGTGCACTGAACTCAATTTGCACTTTCTGACTGTAGATTAACTTTGGTCAGTTCTCAATTCTGCGGTATATCGTGAACACAAATTGATTTTTATGCATTTAAAATCTTGTTTGCATCCAGTCGATTGAATGTTGGCGAAAAAATTAAACCCAGGTCTGGACAAGGTGCCGCTTCAAGGCAGCAGCATTTCAGGTCTGATTGGATTACAATATTTAATTCATAAACCCCATTAGTTCAAAGTCACTGTTGCAAACCACAGAGCAAACAAATTCACTTTAACTGTAATTTTGTGTTCGGATAATTAATTAATATTACATGATAGAAAAGAAGTTTACAATGCGTGTGATTTTAAACAGAAACAAAGTTAATTTGCTATTATCCTTCAATTCTGTTGCTTCAATTATGAAAGTCCGGTTGTCCGCAATTCAATTATTTTTATAATTCACTGAAAAACTTCCCCCGCTCAATTAACTCGATCTGAGTGATATTTTACCAATAACCCGGAAAGCAATTAGTTCCTCAATTATTGTACTTTTGGGACGTGTCCTTTTTGGCAATGGATGAAGTTCAATTAGCTTTCTGCCTATAAAATATCAGAAAAGGTAATTTACAAAATGTTTTTGCATTCATTCTGCGCAATGCAATCGTCACTAAGCAAAAATGGTTCCAAGTTTTTCAATCAATTCGTTTCGGCGTAATATTTAATAATTTTATGCATATTCAGTGAGAACAATAGACAGAAGCTATAGACACCACAAGTGCCTCGTATGCAGAAACGTTGTTAGCTAACAATTATGAGAAAGGAAATAGCTAGAATTGTAAATAAATACGCTTTAATTGTCTGTTTTCGCGGTGTACGAAGTTCCTCATCTTATGATCACGTAAATTTGCATCTTCCGCTTCACTGAGACACAACAAAAGCAGCAACGCAATGGATTCCAAGTAGGTTATATAAATATTTTTTTTTCGTATATTTATGGTCATTATGGAGTGGTAATTACCTTGAAATAATTAAGTGGATCATGTCATAATTGATGCTTACGGTTCGGGACAATTTATGAACTTTTCAGAAACTTGTACATTATAATATGTTCACACTACGTTTTAAATCTCCAAGATTAACATAATCTCTGTGCGAGAAAATTGAATAAAATGGAGAGTCATTTACTAAGAATTATTTGTCAAAAAGACATTAATATATTGTAATTTAGTGACGCAAGCAGAATTTTTGGGAATTGGAGTGACAAATGAATTCAAATGCATTTTTTAAATCAAATTTCCGGTTGAAACTGTCAATTTACTGTGAAAAGCTGTCAAAATGTTCCTTGAGGCCATCTATGATCAAAGTTTGAACTAATTTATTCACAATACCATGAAGATTACCAGGCGATTGCGATTGAATCTCCTCAGAATCAAGATCAGCATTTGACAGTTTTTGTATGGTAAATCTCATCGGAAACTAGTAAGGAAGCAATTGGTTACACCAATTACGTGATACCCTAGATGTAGAAAAATATACGCATTCTTATATCAACATTTTTGTATAAAAACGACTCAGGCTTATATGGCAACACTAAGACGGAGTTGCCCGATTTGACTCATCGTCGAACTTGACCTTGAAATTTTAATCAAATATTATTGTACCAAATTACAAGTCTCTAGCTACAAGCGTTCTCGAGTTATCGTCTAGAGAGACAGACAGACAGACAAACAGACGGACATGCATAAAACGGTTTCTTTTCACATCCCAATCAGGAATATATAGTTCTTTCTTTTCTGTGACGATTATTTCTTGGCGTTGCAAACGTTCGCTCAAAACTAATATACCTTACATCTAGGGTATAACAAGGAGATCAAGCCTTAAGCCTCGAAACCGGTTTAATCTCGTGATTATCTCGCAGTGTGAACATGCTATTAGACATTTTACATATAGACATATATAGATGGTTATGTTTCTACCGACATACATATAATATTTTAACAATTCAATATATTTTTATTAATTATTTTATAAAAGTGCAAATCAAGTTAGCGTTGAATAAATTTTTAAAAAAAATCAAAAAGTAAAAGTCATTATTTAATATTTTATAAATAATTTTCGAAACATTGAACAACTTTTCGCAATTGACTGACTCAATTTAAGTTTTTCACTTTGAATACTTACTATAAATTTGAATGCATTCCTTGAACACCTGCAATGACTCCAACATTTTAATCGCAGAAAATTTTAATTTTATGAAACACTTCTCGAGCGAACACTGACTGAAAATGTTGAAAATGTTATTGACTGAAGATATAAAAAATAAAAGAATAAAAACTTATTACAAGCTCCTACCACAATTTCCTTTTTTTCGCCAACACAGATCCAGAAAATCTACACTTAATAATGTCCGCGCCTGACGCTTGGTCAATGTCCTTATGTAAAGCTCTTAAAAAAACTTTGTAGCAGTAAATAAAACTCATTTAATTACCGTTTCTAGAGTACAGAAAGAGTTTGCTAAGTTGTACTGTACAAAGTGCAGCTCTGAGCAACCAGAGGCGACTTTCAAGTTTAATTGAAAACGGCGTAAGTGCTTCTGCGGCGACAGCATAACGCACGAATTATAAATAATTTCCCTGTCTTATTTTCGTTTTGCATTTAGAAAAGAGCACGCGACAATTTACGGCGGTAATTTCAAATTTGCATAGATTTGCTTTGTAACCACATCTTGAGGTGCGCAAGACTTAATTATATGGATTTCAAATACACAATTTTTTCATCGATTAATCGGTAACCATAAATATATTTGATCGTAGTTTTTCAATAATTGATAGTAATATATTGTTAAGAAATTTACAACAATTACTTCTGTATTAATTTTGTATGTACGAATTGAACCATGTATTTTCCAGACCGTGGACGATGCATCAATCAACCATTGATGATGAAGCTTCAAAGGATCCAGGAATGTGTCAGCCCAGTCACCAGGGATTCACCGAACAAGATTTTGAAGGTAAAGGTTGCATTGTTCTATTACAAATAATTATTCATAAATTACAAGAAAATTATGAGAATTTCAATTATAAGGTTTTAAATTTTAGTCTTATTTGGTTTCGACAATTTTTATTTTCGATTTGTGGAACTAATGAGTCATTCCACTCATGTGCTCCGATTATTTTCATTTTTCTTTTTACATGAAACTTGTAGACAGAAAGAAACAGGTTCGGTAGTTTCTCAAAAATCGCCCCCTTTAGAAGATAGAGGGACTTGAAAATTACAAATTTTGGCAAACGTGAATTTTAAAATAATTGCCGCTTTTTTATTGCATATTAATAATTTAAATCTCATTTTAAAGAAGAACACTTGAAATTTGTTTTTGTTATTTTTTTTTCTAAATTGTCAATGTAATTTTCAAGCTCCCCTAACTTTTAAAGGGGAACGATTTTTGAGAAACCATCGAACCTGTTTCTTTCTATCTACGAGTTTCATGTACAAAAATTGAGTCACTTGAGGTCACAAAATGTCTTTAAATTGATCGAAATTTCGTGGAATGACTCTAATTTACTTTAAAGTCATCAACTTTGAATAAAGGTTTTCATCAACCTTAATTCTGTAACTTAGAAGTCTGCAGAGATCAACGAAAGGATTACTAAAGTTCATCTTCAAAGATCAATATACTCGAGATAAAATCTGAAACTTCATAAACTTAACTGCTCTTGACTTAAAAGTTGCGTTTTTATACAAAGTGGAAGCAAGACGATTTTATAAAGTTTAATCATTATCATTTCGCAACTTATTCCTAGTTATACTATTTCTCTCTTGTCTGTATTGTTGCTATTGCTAAGTCGAAATTTGAATTAATTGTTAAATTCAAAAGCCTTTTGTTCTAATACCGATAAACCATGAGTATGCTTATAAAGTAAATGAGATGAATTTATTATGAAACATGGAATTAAGACCGTGGGAAAATGTTGAAAGTTTCCATTAGGACAATTGCAATTTTAAATATTGATTTAGTGAATGTGTAAATTATGTATAGACAATCACTCTGCAAATATTTGCAAAAGGGCTTCTTATCAGAGCAATTTAATCGTAGATCTCAATTATTCGCAAGCCCTCCTAAAATGTTTTGTACATACGAAGCCGGTAAATATTGTTATTGATTAGATGCCATTATCGGAACAATAATTATTACGTTCTAGTGCATGTCAATAGACATGCTATTTACTAGCTTGCTTAACGGCTTTCAACTATAGGATTATCAAATACGGAAATGTTCGAAAGTAGTTTGAAAGCAAACTTGAGATTACGAAGAGTATTTGCAAATGATTCACATCCCTAAATATTCCCGATCGTTCCAATCAACCCATACACATATTTACTTAAGCTACAAGGATTCGCATGCAGTAGATTGCTATTGGAATAAGTTCTTGAAATAAGATAGTGTTAAATCTAATTTGGTTTTTCCTACAGGGCACCGAGCACACACAGTATTTGTGGGAGTTCACATGCCGGGAGGTCGTCGTCATTCACACAGACGTCACAAACACCATCACAGGGAAAATGGAGATAAAAATGCTGATTCCGAGAGACCAAGTACGTATAAAAATATCGCATTTGCTCAGAATAAATATTTATAGCCATTCAAAAACGAATCGTGTTAGAGAACTTGACGTAGACACACGATTCCCATTTATGGCGGTCGTCCTGAATTGCCATTCGCAGTGGTGCGGTGTCCACTGGCATTCTGAAATCTTGACATATGCGAATTAAATGAACTTCCAATTCCACCCGTTTTCCAGAATAGCTTCGTTAAACACGATTTTCCAGTTCTTCTCAAGGATAATCTTTCTTGGGAATAGATGCATTAAGGACGTTCCGTCCTGAAGCAAGTTGTCTTGTAAGACGATGTCGTGCGGATGTGCTACTTCAATGTGAATGGTGAATTGCATAAGAGCATTATGAAAGAATGAACGCTGTCTCATTTCAAACTGTACTGTCGCTTTACATCCTATGAAATATGGGTAAAAGGACACTTTACACGTGCCAAACATGCTAAAATTGCAATGTCAATTGTTTACTTAAGCACAGGAGTGAATTTTGGTAAACAGATAATATGTATGTGGAAATTCCGATTATAGGTACAATATGCCATACTATGTATGCATAATGTATAATAACATCAATTGCTGCAAGTGGTGCGGTTTTTAATTAAAACAAACAAGTGCCAATCAATGCATTGCAATCAAATATTATTTTAGTGATGTGCGTCACACTTCCAACTTCCAAGGCATAAGTTGGAGATGAGAGCAATTTTCGACATCCTTCGTCCTCATTCTATTAATAATGAAAAAGCAATCTGTAATCTTCATCCCTTTGTAGGGTGTAACTTAAACCGAATCATGTACTTTGCTGCTTCAATTTACAACACTGGATAATCAGGATTTGCTTGTAAAAATATCCGCAAAAAATTAAGTAGTCTTCTCAATTCGAAATCATGTTGAAAATATTCTTCATAAAATACAAATTTTTAAATATTGTTTAAATATTTATATCTTTTTTTTTTATTTCCGGTTTTATTTAAGGAATTTCCCACGATACTTTGTGTCGCAAAAGAAAGAGAAATTTAAAATATAAAGTACATTGATAAAAGAGAAAGCGCTTCAGAGTAATTTGTTTGTAAAATTTGTTTTTGATATTAACGTAAACGAAATGCGATGACCTTAAAAACCTGACCTCAAAGCGTATTTACGATAAGAGAAGAGCTTTTTTTGCCCATTTTAGCAGAATATTGCAATCCTTAACGGCGGAATATCAGTTGTAAATATTTTTTGCTGTCAAATCTTTTCGTTGTTATTGATGACTCACGATTTTGTAAAAGTATGTGTTAATGTTTAAGAAACATATTTCGTATTGTTCAATTAAATCGCGGATACTGAAGTATGTTAATAAAATTAGTCTTCTAAATGGCAACACAATCAAGAATCCAGTATACCGATATTGAGTAGCGGAACAAATAATCTTATATGGATTTAAAGGTTTGTTTCCCTTATTTCGAGTATTTCGGAATTTGATGCATTTTAATAATAACAGAAAATTCTTTCTGAATTCGTTCTGGATTTGATTCTCAGAAATTCTATTATGCAAACGACCATAGAAGGGTTTGATAAATCAAATTTTTAATAACTGAAGTAGAAAACAATAATATTAACAGATTACTCCCACTTCTAACTTTGCGTTTTCACCGCAACTGTTACAGTCGCTTTAAACGTGTTTAGTTTAGTCATTGGCTCAGATCTTGACAAACTGCAAAATACATTTTCATTAAAATTAGCCATCATCATTCACCAATAGTAACAATTCTCATTTTCATGGCTGCAATCAGGGCCCACGAGTTCCATGATCATGCCTCGTCGTCGAATAAGCATATCTGAAGACGGAGAAATGTGTAAGAAAAAATTCAAACGTTATTTCCCAACATTATCCACAAAATTGTACCAGTTCTGATTTTCCAAAAAAAAAAAAATTGTTATTGCAAAGTTAAATTATTGTCAAACTATTTATTTAACAAGGGTACAGTTGGTGGATTGTTGGAGCAACGCTCTTGTTACATGTCTCCTTAGTCTCTACACAAGTACACAAACTTTTTGAATTGTTAGGAATTCGTAGTCACATGTTATAATAATTTCTTATATCCAAGTAAAAACACTGAAAAGCTTTATAAACGTCACATTTTTTTCTAAGTAATTTGTTTAGCATATCGTATTCTATTCATGTAGTTAGATTTAAAGTTTTTTAGACAAGAAAATTCAAAAGCATTCTTAGTTTTCTGCACGCTTATATATAGTGTTAACCAAAATAACTGCCACATTAAAAATAAAACCAATGACTTTGAATGACTTTGTGAAACTTCCAATATATACATACACATAGATATATTAGATAATCAAAAAAAAAAAAGAGACACAAAAAGAAGACATAAAATTGTTCGCATTTTTCGATAAATTTTTTCTACTCTAGATTTAATGCACCGCTGAAGCTTTTCTGCACATAAACTTTTAGAAATTCCAAGAAAACACTTTTTGATTAAATTCACGTTTCCAACTTTTAAAATGCTTCTTTCGTTTTCTTACTCCCCAGTTACGCCCCCTGCCCAGCGCGTTCAATTCATCCTGGGCGAGGACGTGGACGATGGCATGCACGAGTCCCATCCACTGTTCTCGGAAATGGAAGAACTGGTCAAGGAGGGTGACGAGATCGAATGGAAGGAAACGGCTCGCTGGATAAAATTCGAGGAAGATGTCGAAGAGGGTGGAAATCGATGGTCCAAGCCACATGTAGCAACCCTTTCCTTACATTCTCTGTTCGAGTTGAGGAGCCTGATTCTAAATGGTACCGTTATACTCGACATGGAGGCCACGTCGCTGGAGCACATTGCCGATCTTGTGTGTGAAAATATGGTAAATGCTGGAACCTTGCCGCATGGATCACGGGAACAAGTTCGGGACGCTCTACTCAGACGACACAGACACCAGCACGAGGGCTACACAAAAAAGAAGGACAATGTGAGTCGTCTTCCCATCATTCGGTCACTGGCAGAGATCGGTCGAAATCACTCATCATCAAAAAGTGAGTACATAAATTTGAAAAGGATTCAGATTGCGGGTGGATTTATTGTTTCACTTAATTTAAGTTGAATTCATTGAAACTTGAAAGAAACTAAAATTAGCATAAATGAGAAATTGTAATCTGTCAAAATAATAATAGACCTGCAGCAGCAATCACTTTCGACAAAACATGCAGCATCTACGCACTCATTGCATGTTACAGCATCATCAACTTTGGGAATAGATGCAACAAACTCACCATCTCCGCAAACTGCTCTTTTGAGTGGATCTAATAAAGATCAACGAGGTTGTTACCTTGCTGTTCCAACAGGTACATATGTACATGTATAGCATCATTACAGTATGACAGAATTCAGGAAAATTCAAGTGCACATTCCCCAATTCCCTTGCTCCTTGCTTTAAAATTATTTCCAACTTGGTAGACATAACAATTGAGTTATTGCATTTGTTGGAACATAATTGCAAGCTAACAAACATTGCTTTTCACACATTTTATATTGTATAGTACATCACAGAAAATGAATATATTTCGTGGTGAATTCATGGCTGAATAACAAATCATCTCAAATTGTTTTTATATTTATTGTCACGGAATTTCATTTGCCTAACATCTGGTTTTTGTGTGCTTAAGATTCATAACTAGCGATGTTGTATTAAATTTCATCATTGATATGCGTACAGTTTATGGAATAAGGAACTCAACCGATCCTTTTGTATTCCATTTATTGTAGTCAATAGCTTCTCCATTCGATCCATAATGTGATCGAACCAAACTTATTAAATAATGTAGTATTAATGAACTACTTCTAATATATTAATATTCACTCGACTGCGAACGACAGGAGGTATCTACCATTCCTCGGTTTCTGGTAAGTTCCAACTTCATGGCAAACCACCAGTCGTCCCAACCTGTATTAAAAACATTTCATTTTACTATAGCAATGGCGCACTGTAGCTCGAAATTGTTGAACGTAAAACTGTAGAGTAATAAAAGTTGGCTTAGTTGTTAATTAAAGTGGCATGTTCATCCAAAACAAGGTTGCAACAAAAATTCTTTCGTAATTCTCTATTTAAAACAATATCTGAAGAAAATAAAGCCCTACGTCTTATATCGAAACTATTTTTCATGTCTACCGGAATAGAAAACTACCTATCCATTAATTAATTATATACATAGAATATGGTACTTACTTACTATAATTAAATTTATTGTTCAGTGTTTTGTATTTGTCAGGACATTTAAAAAGACCTTCAAAGTACTTTATGTCCGTTACTTTTAGGAATATCCAAAAACATAAAATCATCGGGAAAATTGGAATAAAAATATGTAAATTCACGCAAATATTTTTTTAACAGTCTGTTTTTGTATATTTAGGTGAGATGTCAACCACAATGTTTCAATCGGGAACTTTGGGTGTCACTACTTGGTTCCACGCCGGGGCCTCATCTTATGCCCCCAGTCCAGCCCCCACACGAGGTTATTGCAAAACAGAAAATTCGTTGTCCTCTTTTCCACATCTCTTTTAAATACTCTCTCCCCCTTTTTACCATTTTGACGTACTTTAAACTTCTTTCGTTCGATGTTAATGTATAATTATAAGAGAAGACACCAGAAACTCTTGCTTTAACACAAAATGTATCTCAAGTTTGGCATATTTTTTGCTTCCCCAATCGAACAACTCTACACAATTCACCGATTATTTTACAGAGTTTTACATGTGTTTTTAAGTGTTGTGCAACTTCTGTGTACACTCAACTGTTGTTTCATCACATTTTGATTATTTAAGTGTTGTTTATAATACTGCAATCATTCAACTCATTATATTATGCTCATCGCGAAATATCTCTCAAGTGCTGCAAAATAAGATATTGCAACAATTACTGGAAAATTTTAATCGCAATCGTCAACGTTTTAAGTTGTTTCTTCAAAAAAAACCACATCAACAATTTCATTTTGTCACACTGATTTTATTTATTTGTAACATAAAGTTAATCTATATTAAGAGTTTTATTATAGATTTGTTTGCAATATCAACAATAAAATGGATAACGGAATACGATTGAAAACGATTATCGGATCTTGCGACGATTTATAATTGTTGATTTTTTTCAATTTTAAATGTTATGATTTAATGCCGCATTGAGTTACTTATTGTTGCACAGAGCACACAATACTTTTTGATTTCAATTATACAAGATTATTGTAAATAATTGCAGTGGATGACCACCAAATGGGTGCAAATTCTCAAGGCTTAACTCCGCCGTCGGTCTCCTTGTCGAGTAATTCGAACAAATCCTCTGGAAATGACTCGGGAAATGGAAAGTATCTCTCAGTGCCTGGAAAAAGCAACTTGATGCTAATCCCTAATGGTAACCTTTCCTTAACCAACTAACATTTTCACAAGCAGTTAAACATGTATTTGCAAATGGATTTCAGTTGAAGTTTTTTGGTATTAATTTTTGGGTTCGAGTTAATTAGAAACTAATCGGCGCAGTGAGAGATATTGAAATTCATTATCATTGAATTTGCACGCAAAATGGTTTGCTAGTCAATTAGTTAATGAATATTAGCTAACGTATTTATCGATAAGTTGGAATATTGACTAATATACTACTACAATATCCCAACTAACAAGTGCACACCACTAACTGCTTGAAATCGCTCTGCATGCATATTTTGCTTCCTTGTAGATTTAGTCTTAAACCAAGTTTGTGTGTGTGGTATTCCTGTTGGGATGACCAAAGGATATTCTAATGGTGCGATTTTCTTAATTGAAACTTGGAAATAGCAGAGGACATGACGAAGAGTCCGAGCAGTCAATCCATGCATAGAAACACCAGTTCTAATGAACTGAACGACCATCGCGCCAACACTCATTTCATGAGGAAGATTCCTCAAGGAGCCGAGGCCAGCAATATCCTCGTAGGTGAGGTGGATTTCCTGCAAAAGACGCTGTCGGCATTCATAAGGCTCCATACGGCCGCCGTAATGGGCGACTTAACAGAAGTTCCTGTGCCAACAAGGTATGATCCACAATTCATTTGAGCTTCTTGCGTTGACTTTAATTAGTTTCTCACCCTCTCCAGGTTTTTATTCATTTTACTTGGTCCTCCTGGCAGCCACAGCAGCTTCCACGAAATCGGACGAGCGATGGCGACTCTGATGTCAGACGAAATTTTCCACGAGGTTGCATACAGAGCACGAAAACGCGATCACTTGCTAGCGGGCATAGATGAATTTTTAGACGCGGTAACAGTATTACCCCCCGGCGAATGGGATCCCACAATTCGCATTGAACCCCCCGCCGCTATTCCATCTCAAGAGGTGCGCAAGAGACCACCGGAGAAACCGAAAAAGGAGGAATTGGACGAAGAGGAAGAGGAGCAGCGTTTGAGAGAAGAATCTGGTCTATCTCGAACTGGCCGTCTCTTTGGTGGTCTTGTAAACGATGTTAAGCGCAAAGTACCGTGGTATTGGTCCGATTTTAAGGACGCCCTCTCACTGCAATGCATAGCATCCTGGATCTTTTTGTATTTTGCTTGCCTCTCACCAATCATCACTTTTGGAGGACTGTTGAGTCAAGCCACAGGCAAAAATATGGCGGCCATGGAATCACTTGTTTCGGGATTTGTGTGTGGAATGGGATACGGATTCTTCTCAGGACAACCGTTAACTATTTTGGGATCAACGGGGCCAGTTCTGGTATTTGAAACAATTGTGTTTGACTTTTGCCAAAATCAAGGATGGGATTATATGTCCTTCCGATTTTGGATTGGCACTTGGATTACAATAATTTTACTTATTTTGGTTGCTGTGGATGCGAGTGCTCTAGTTTGCTATATAACGAGATTCACTGAAGAGAATTTCGCCACATTGATAGCATTCATATTTATTTACAAGGTAAGTTTATGCAATTGTGAAAGTCTGATGTGTAAATAGTCAAAGTCAACTACCCGAATTTAAGTCAATGTTCTTAACTTAAAGGCTATAGAAAACGTTATGGTAATAGAAAAGAGATACCCCATATACCCAACGGAGCCGTACGATTGCCTGTGTTCACCACCAGTGGGCAGCAACGAATCCATCCTTGAATGGGCGAAATTCGACAAAATGCAATGTCTGGTAAGTCCTAAATGAATTCGACAGAATCAGTTTATACCACATTTCTACAATTAGAATCATAATGGAACATTAATTGGAACGGATTGCTATAAACCTGAGTCGGCTAACGTATTCCTCATGTCCGTCATATTGTTCATGGGTACCTTCACAATGTCAATTATACTAAAAGACTTCAAGAATGCTTTGTTCTTTCCCTCGAATGTTCGGCAAATTATTAGCGACTTTTCCGTTATCATTGCGATATTCTCAATGTCAACGCTTGATTATTTCGTAAATGTGGCAACACCAAAATTAGAAGTGCCCGACGAATTCAAGCCGACCTTGGAGAATCGAGGATGGCTCATTTATCCCTTCAACAACAATCCAATTTGGACAGCAATAGTGGCGTTCTTCCCCGCTCTTCTGGGCACTATTCTCATCTTTATGGATCAGCAAATAACGGCAGTGATAATAAACCGAAAGGAAAACAAATTAAAAAAAGGCTGTGGATATCATCTTGATCTTTTTATCCTTTCAATTTTAATAGAAATTTGCTCCGTGATGGGTCTTCCTTGGTACTTGAAGGTTTAAGTTTTGAATGAATTTTCGTTTAGTCTCGATTGCTTTTAGGTTTGTTGCAGCTACGGTTTTGAGCATAAATCATGTGAATTCCTTGAAACTGGAGTCTGAATGTGCAGCGCCCGGCGAAAAACCGCAGTTTTTGGGCGTTCGGGAGCAACGCGTCACACATATTTTAATATTTTTAATGATAGGCTGCTCAGTTCTGCTGACTCCGCTCTTGTGCCATATTCCAATGCCAGTTCTGTTCGGAGTATTCCTCTACATGGGCGTTGCATCACTCAAAGGACTACAATTTTTCGACAGAATGCTGATAATGTTCATGCCCGTGAAATATCAGCCGGATTATATGTTCTTGCGACAGGTGAGTGAAGGCTTCTAAAACTGGACTCTTTTGTTCCAAACACTATAAGACAAATACCTAAACAATTTATTTGCAGGTTCCATTGAAACGTGTTCATCTGTTTACTCTTATCCAGCTGGCTTGTTTGACTGTTTTGTGGCTGATTAAATCCTTTCCCCAAACGTCAATTCTGTTCCCTCTTATGCTCGTTGTAATGATCGGTGTTCGTAAGTCCCTGGACTTCCTGTTCACCCGAAGGGAATTGAAGATTCTGGACGACATCATGCCAGAAATGACGAAACGTGCTGCAGATGATCTACGCCAGCTGGAAGATGGAACCGCTGAGGTGGGATTTTATCGCAGATTTATCGCTTGTTGCATTGGCGAAAGAACCAATCGATTTTCGAAAAAGTAGTTCACAGTTATCACGACCACAACTATATTTCGTTCACTTTAATTACAACTTTTTATTTATTGTAACTTTTAAACGATTCTAAAGTTAATCGCATGGTGTGGTGCTCATTTTAACACTACAAACTAACTTCACACAAGATGTTTTCAATATTTCTATTCTTTTAGTTCTTAACTTGTATTTAACTTCTACTTTGGCATAGTTTTTATTCCCTATTTTCACATCTTCGTCACGTCTATCTTCGATTCATTCAAATCTCTGCTTTGTTTTTGCTTGGTTTCGATATTTAGTCAATTTGTATTTATGTCTCAAGTGTAATTTAATTTAGCAAAATACGTAGCAAATTTTACCATTCCAGTTACGGATTGCATTCAATGTTATTTTTGTAATGTAATTCATTTAAAATAGTATTATTGAAGTTTTGTTGAAATGAAAGTTAACTTAAACAATTATATGTTAAGTAAAACACAATTATGTGCAAATAAGATGTGCTAACCCTTTCAGCAAGCTGTTTTAAATTATGTACTTTCGATGTTGGTTAATTGGTGTTTTAGGTTAAATTAATTTTAGTAAATAATTGCTCACATCAGCTGTAACCAATAGATATACATATAAAAAATGCTTTAGCACATTCTAGTAAATACTAAAGCGATCAGTGTTGTCCTACTTAACTAACTCAACACTGGCCTGTTATACATTTCCTATGCTTACGTCCAGAATCGAACCAACAGGAATTAATTAATTTTTTATTCCACAAACTTCCTCACAGGAAATTGCTAAACAGTTATTGTAATCAGAAAACTTTTTAAATAAAGACAAAATTTATGAAACGGTTTTTTTTATATATTTTTTCACCTACATTTTTGGGCGCTGCCCAAAATCATATATTCACGGTTTCATTTTTCTTTTTTTTTTGTAAGTATGACGCGACAGTGGATTTTGTGGGAGTTACAGAAATACTTCTGTTTTTAGGATTTACACGCTTGTACTAATAATCTTAAAAATTGGTTATAATTCTGTAACTGAAATGTACCTGTACTAATTCAGAAACACAGAGAAGTAATATTAAAAAATAAAAGGAGTACAAAGTTAACAGATAACTATGCACAATTTTATTTTAATGTTGTTAATTTCTATTTTGAATTCTTTGAATTGTTTTAATGTTTATTTGAATAAGTTCTGTTTTGTTTTTTTTTATATTTCCAATATGTTTTCCGATATAGTTTTCCATAGTTTAATTAAAATTAATATCCTCTCATAAGTTGCTCTTAAGGAAATATAAAATCATCGTGGAAATGAAGAAGGATCTTCACGATTTTTCGAAGGTGAGCGAATTTGCAGTTTCTGTTGTTTATATGAAACTTACAAAAGCAAAAACCAATTTTGAATGAAGCAATTGTTAATTTCTATTGATAGAGTTATGTACTACTTTTTTTTAAAGCACGAAAACTATTAGGTTAACGTTATCAAATAGTCGGAGAATGGAGGGCGCTCCTAATTCAAGCCTATTATCCCTGGTGATTTTTTTAACCACCCCATTGAATCCACACCACACTTCGACCGATTCTAAGTACTGTTAAGCATTTCAATTCGTTACTGCAGCTTTAAGTTAATTCGAAAATTTCAGCACGAAAGGAGTACATCAATTGGCAAAAACTTCTCGGAAAATATGAACTAAACACAACTCCTTTGTAAAATTCATTTATCGAGTTAAAACGGTTGTGTCATTATTTTTATTTAATTAACATTGTTTAGGTATATATATGTAGTTCACTTCACCAATTTACCTTTGTTATCAATTTGTACATAACTAATTGAAAATCAAAGTGTTGTTTGTTTTCCATTTTTCCGACTCGTTTTTTTCTCTCTTTTTTATAAAGGATAATGGCCATCATTCCAATGATTTATATTCACCACCAACAAATGATATGCAAATTCCATTAGCCAACGGAAATGTAATGCAAATTCAAATAAATTCTATTAATATATCTGAAGAAGTGAATAAAACAACAATTTGGCAACAAGTTAATAAAGATAAATCACGAAATACAAAATCCGGGGATGGAAATCTTCAAGCAAGTGAAAATATAATTATACCGATACCGTTAAAAAAGAAAAGTGGAAAGGGGCATTTGTAAGTAAAATTTATATCTATTTGTTAACTTAAGCTTTTTACGAATACTATTTCAAAAAAGGACGCAATCTAAACTGATTCATTTACAGCTCGTCTGAAAAGAAACAGAAAAACAAACTCGATTTGAGTCCTAACGGCGACCAGCGGCTCTCAACGATGCCAGAAGAAGAAGAAACACAAAAGATTTGCGAAGATTCGACCAACACGATTTTGCATAGCCAACAGTCCCAGCCTAATAGTATGACACAGGTCTAGATCGTACTTCTAGCTTACTTCACTCCCAGCCGTTTATGCATATAGATAATCCTTTGTCGAGGAAGCTTAAGAACACATTAACAATTTAACATATAGTTGTCCAGAAAAACTGTAACGTCAATGCGATTAATTAATTTAATGGCTTAGTATTATTTGTAGGAACGAAGTTCTAGAATTCTAAGTAGATACTAAAGTAGTTCTAGAAAACTAAACAAGGTACAATTGCATTTCAGCCTTAATCGAAAAAATAATCCAAAAACTACAGTAGATCGTTTCGCAATTTTTCCGGCCAATGTATTAGGATATAATTATAAGACCAATTTAAATTTGGACGATTGCTTCGATTTATTTCTCGTAAATATTTAAAATCACGAGAGACATTTAAAAAAATGTAGATGGATTATTTTCGCACATAAGAACTAGGCAAACCTTGACACCAAAGAGAAATTAGCATCGATCATTTATGGAAAGTAAAATTAGAGCGTAATTTGCCCACGATTTCACGCTTTTATATAATTAAAAAATCCATTTAAGATAATAGAATTTTCCTGTTGTACGTTATACTAAAAAAGTTAAGTAAAGTTTAATGACTTCTATATTTTTATTAAATTTTTAAAAAATGCAAACCCCAAATATTGTTTTAGAAATGTTATTACATTTTCCACACTTAGTATGTATAAGCAAAACAGAACAATGGATATCGTTAAGATTGCTAAATAATTAAAAAATATATTGTAATTATGTTATTGTCAATTATGTGTAAAATTGTGCACAAATTATGAGTTACATTTACATCCAATGAGAGCACGCCTATTTGCACGTTTTGCTTAAAAAGGGTACAAATGAACAGTAATTTGTTATTTACGAAGTGCATTTTTGATTTAAATGTTATATTTTATAGTAAATGTTGTAATTTGTTTATACCTACATCCTACATGTCAATAACTGTTTGAGGTATTCATATGGAAAAATTTTCAATTAAATTCAATGTGTCTTTTACAACATTACACTACATCAAAAACAATACTAAACTATTTTTAAATGTTATAAATGTGGATTTTTGAATTATATGTTTGTTTTATTTGCAATTAATGAGCAATTGCCATCAATTGTTACAGATCTTTAGAACATATCACTTCTGTTGTAACTAAGGAAATGCTATATGTTTTCCAAAATACATGTATTAGCACTTTTAGCATCATTCTAAGCTAGATTAAAGACTAATAGCAAATACAATATATACTATTAATACAATTAGTGTTAGTTGTAAATGCATTATTTGCAATTGTATTTGACTAAATATTTGAATGATAATTTCAGAAACAAACAAAGGAGTTTTGGAGCGGATATAAGTCTAAGTCCAACGATTACGCTGATTCAATAGAAACAACTGTTTAATTATAGATAATGTTATTCTTAAGTATTTACTATCTACTATCTCATTTGAAGAGTTTGAACCGCAAGCCAATAGCGATTTTGTCAATTTTATACGCTTGTGGCGAAAAAGTGAGGCACAATTTTGTGCTTTTAATGCAAATAGTTTTTGGAAAACCATTTTACCCAGCCTTGTTGCAGGCAACAACCGACCGACCGAAAACAAATATGCAATATATGTATATTTTAGTGAAAGTATCTGTGGAATAGTTTTACTGTAATGTAGTATCTCAAGGCCATTAAAGAAATCTCTGACTCGTGAAGAGTTTTTGTATTATTTTCTTGTTGTTAATATCCTTCACTCTTCTGATAGCATTTATACTAATATAATTGTTGATGTCAGAGTGTGTAATGTGTAATAAAATGTACTTTTAAAGTACAATAAAATAATACACAAATGTCTTTTTCTGAACAAACTAGGTGGTTTTTTTTATTATTCTACAGTAATTATTATTATCTTTACGTTTGGATTTGTTTTATGTTCGTATTTTAAATTAAGTTACATTTCATTAATTGTTTTATAGTATCAGTTTTAATCCTTTTACTATTTAATATTTCGTTTCGTTTTTATTTTGTGGTCATGTCTTATGATTTTTTGATCAAAAAGCTTCCGTGGTTTGTGTCTTGGAAAATGGTCAACGGCGGCTCTACAAGTCTACACTACAATAATAGTTATGCGTTGCGGCCGGCATATAGAAGGAGAAATATATTACTTCTTTGGACACGACTATTTTGTTGATCACATTATGATTTTTCTTTTGCAACTATTTTAATTTGTATAGTCGTCCGGTTTTTTTGCGGAACTCTGTCACTTTAAAGAATCAGAGCTTCACAGAGCAGTAGTGTTCCACGGACCACAGGTTGAGAGCCACGGGTCTACTTACTACTATATTACATAAAGTCTGGTTCACTTCTTTAGCGCTGTCAAAATTAGCTGACCCCCAACGTTGTAAGCAAGATAATTTTTCAGTGAAAAATGTCAAAAGCATGTTTACAGTTAGAGGTTTGCCCTCGAGGCCACAATTTCATTCGGATTACTTTGGGCTGCGGGCTCTTGTCGCTTTAGGCCAAAAATAATATATTTTTAAAGGAAATTTTTAAGGACGAATAATAAAAATGTAAATTTTTAACCAAAATTTTTCAAAATTTTAAATTTGAACATTCATATGTGTCACATTTGCCAACAAGTCGCGACTTGTGAGACATTGGTCGAAAGGTAATAATGCCTACTTTTTATTGAGACCTTCGTTGTCCTTCTCTTCTATCGTATTCTGAACAGAAGTTATAACGGTTTCTTGAGTTCACCTTCCTATACAGACGAAAAACTTTCAGCCTTTAAAAAAGGGGTGAAGCAGGGGTTTTACGACAAAATGTCCCATAGTAATAGTTGATCACAACCCTTGAAGGAATCGATTGGTACATGTTGGAACACGAAGACTTGTTAGCGAAACACCCTGTATAGTGTATAATAAGCTTCTATTAAATTATTGATATTCCTACTTAACACTACACTAGCAAGCAGCACAATTTGCCTCAATTCTAATGAATAGTTTCGTATTTGGTGTTCAGCTTATTTGAAATATTTTTCAAATTATTAAAATATTTACTTACGTTAAAATGGATTCTGATCATCGTTGCCTGAATTGAATGCCTGATAATACAATTGGTGGTATATGTCTTGTACTTTGAAGTTCCTGGTGAGTTCTTTATTAATGGGAAAATAATTTTCAATTAATTATAACTTGAAAAAAAGCAAAGTTAGTTAGTATTTCTACCTTACGCTTACCTTCTGCGTGCTTATATTGTGTTTTATTCAAAACTGAAAGGCCGGTGAAATTGTCTATTTCTAGAGCTTTTGCACGCGGTTTCAACGAAAACTTTTTTCTAGTAAAGACAAATTTATGGATAAAGCTTTGTACAGTTTCAGACAAAATTAGAGCAAAACCACAGACAAGAAAATATCTTTCTTGTCTGTGGCAAAACACAGGATCATGAGATGCGGCTTTCGTTCGCCAGATATTAAGCTATTGAAAAGCGCACAAAAGCGCATCTAGCGGTCGAAATCTAAATTTGTGATAGCATTTTTGTCCTTCCGTTTCCCTAGATTTTTTTTAACAAATATAGAATTTCAGAGTGGTTGTAGTTTCCGTAAAACAAGAGTGCAAATGTTTCGTTAATATTATATAATTTGCTAATATAGAGATACAGTAATACGTATTTTCCCACAATTCCGCTTGTCGAAGTTTTTTGATAAGCATCCGATTATTTAGAGATTTAATGAGCGAGGAAAAATGAATTTTTAGGGAAATGTAAAATATTGTAAACGTTTGTTTACAGCAAAATTAAAACAAGGAATTAAATACATTGATTTTTTAAGAGTCATATTGCTTCCAATAAACGCACATTGTGCACAAGTACACATTTGCATAATGAATGTACCTACATATTTTTCTGTTTGCATGTTTCATCAAACAAGTAATAACAAATAGCTAAATATGGCAGGCAACTCGGATTCCTTTAAATATCTACGCTTCACTTCAATAAATTAAATTCTATTTTCTTGCACAAGTTCTTCCAAATATTTATAGATGTCACAAGATTTTTTCAGTGCAGTTCTGTGGAATCCAAGATAACTCTGTGTGATTTCAATAAATACCGCATTTAATTCCGGTTAGTAATTAAAGCTTATGGGTACGCTTTATCCACCAATTTGCGAAAATTTATACGAATTAACGAGCTTTGAGAAAACCATTACAAAAGCTCGAACTTCAGTCGTTAAACAAGAGTGTCGTGCTCAGCAATTTAAAGCAATTACTACATGAAGATGAGCTCTAAAGGAAATTACTAGCATCCTTCCTGTCTGCAAGCTTAACAAGATCTCACGGGAAGTGAGATTTAATTAGCAAATGATTTATGTAATAGGGCAATTACAATTCATACAATCCCGCAAGAAGGATGCGGCACTAAGATCCCAGAAATCAAAGAAATTTGTTGTAATCTGCATTGATTTCCGTTTTTTCTGATTTAGAACCATGTTTTAGTGCGAAAATACTTACAGGATTTTTCCTCATTCCCGTTCAAGCGTCCACTCCACGGCAACAAAATCTCATTTAATGCTTTACTTTAACACAAAGAAGAGAAGGACGTTGGACGTCGTTATTCGCAGGAGATGACTTTAATTTAATTATTCTGAAAAAAAAAACGAATTAATTAAGGTTTATCACATGGTGTTTTGTTGTATAAGGCTGTGGAAAAGTTCGGTATTAAACTAATGCCCAAAATCGACGATTAATTGCTGTAAAGGAGGGAAACTTTCGCAATAAAATTTCTTTGGGTAAAATGTTAACGAGGGAACACAAAAGTTCCTTTGGAATTTATCACCCTTCTATGATTTGTGGTTCTTTTAGAATATTTTGTTTTTATTGCAAATCAAAATGTGAATTTTAGAGTGATTTTAATTGCGTGCAGTCAGTAGTACAAAAATTATGTTAATTCATTTATTTACAAATACTCAAATGTATGAAACATAAACGAAGTTGAAAAACCGGAGTTAAATAAATTTTGTTAAGGGTTGGAAATATTTTAAAAAATTGTGAAAAGTACAAAGCTTTTTCCTGTTTTCCGTTTCAAAAGTACGAATACCTATAGGTATATAAAAATCAATTACATTGCTCCTAAGGGGGTAAAATAGGGGTTGAAAATTTCTATTAATGTTTCCCATTCTTGAAGTAAAAAAATCATAAAAATTGGTATGGCTTTGTAGTTAAAAAAAAAGGTTAAATAAGAATTACCGACTTTTATCCTAATTCAACTCACCAAAACCACCCTTGACTGAAGAATTCTAAACAACTATTATTTTAACCCGTCCTACGGGAAACAGTTCTATGTGATATAGCCGCAGTTGTAAATTCAAAAAGGAATATGATGGGCATTATATTATGATTTTCACCGTCCCGGGTGAAACCGGGTAGACCTGCTAGATTAAAATATTTGTCGGACGATAATCGGTTGAGTTTATTTCATATACTTGAGTTTAACGAACCCCACTTGTTGAAAATATTAGGGGAGAGTCTTGTAGGTTGAAACACGCTTTGATTTTTGGTCGCAACTTTTAACTAGATAAATAAAACACATTGTTTTATATGCCGTTGGAAAGGTAATATTGTTGGCTACATTTTTGTCGAAGAATGTAATTCAGTTGCATTAAAAATAAAAAAGTAAGGCCTATTTTCCAAACATGTGATTTTTGGTCGCAAAAAAATTTGTCGTGTAGGTTGAAACACACATAGTAAATGAAATTTTTTTTTATTAAAACGCCAAATTTTAAATGTTTATTATTAATTTCTTGCACTTCTTCTTCCACACTTGCACTTCCGATTCTTACAGCTTTGAGAGCATTCAGTAATGTATCAAAATCCGAAACACCTCATGTCCAGTTTTTCTTGGCCTACGGCATGCCATGGTTACTATCCGAACTGTTTTACTGAAACACTATTAGTCGTTTTTAAAATCCACTTGAAGTTCTAGTTTTAGTTTTGCTTTGTGATTTGTAATTTATTTTTCTGTGATACAGCTTTTATAAAGCAAAAAAAAAAAAAAAAAAAAAAAAAAAATAAAAAATAAAAAAAATAAACTTGAAAAGAAATACAAAGAATTTATCATACTATAGCTACTTTTCTAAATTGTTCATCCGGCACAGTTGAAAGTTACCACCAACTGAAATTTCTCTCATCCTGATCTCTAATTTGTACTTCCTTGTCGTCCTTGATTGACTCAGCCTCTTCGAGAGCAAATACTTGTTCTTTTCCTAAAACAAAAGAAATCCTGAGTTCGTCGGCCTGGCAATTAAGTGCCGGAATAACCCATTCGCATGAGTTGTTGCACACCTGAGTGCATTGAACGATACCGCAACAGTATAATGCTATAATTTGTAAGTTCACCGATGTGCACATCAAACGGCCATCATCATAACACTCAAGGACGACTGTACAAAACAATCGTCTTTCAATAGTTTGCGAACAGGCGCGTCCGACTATCAGCCGGAAGAAAAAATGCTTACAAATGTTTCCGAGAAACGATATCCTCCAAATTACCTCTTTATGAACATAATTGCTTGTGAATGACCTACGTTCATTCTCATGACAATATTCAATTTGGAATCTGAATAACAACATGGTTGTGTTTTATTCCAGCAAGGACATAGGTATGGTCACTATGATCCTGCAGGATTTAACGAGATTGACAGCAACTGTGTGCTCCAGAGAAGGTTCGAACGAACCAGCATATGTAATATGTATGTAGTTTTGTATGTTTATTTTTCTTTTCGTTGTTCACTTGCTACTGTTATGGTGTTTCAACCTACACGACATCAAGTGTTTCAACTTACAAGACTGACCGACATTTTTAGAAGACATGAGATTTTTCTTTTCTATGCAAAATAAGCTGAAAATTCCTTCGGAAATAGAAAATAGAGCAAAAGCTGTAGTGTAAATGTCATATTCACCTTTTCATATCGATGCAAAAATCACACTTTTTTCAGTTATGGAAAAGTTTTTAAAACACTTTTTTCACAAATTTTGTTGACTTGCCTTGGTTCAAGTACAAGGATGGCAAGTTAGTAAGTCTGTATGCTATGAAATGTTAGCTACTAATAATACAACAACTTTACACTATACAATTTGGTGTGAACTGTATAAAAAAAAAATATCGCTGTGTTTCATCCTACATGCCGTTTCAACCTACACGACACTCCCCTATAGCATAAAAACGGCCTTTCTCTGAATGTTATTTCAAAATGTAGAAGAATTATTTCTTAATTCTCTTGATAATTTAATAAAAATAATTTTTTTCTTTATGTTATCAAAAATGTTGTATTTGCGTATTTTTGCTTAACATCGAAAGCTCTAAACAAAACTCAAAAGTAGAGCAAAGAAATGCCGAAAATTATAATTAATTATTATAATTTATAGACATTTATTATTTTTTTACATTGCTGATTATAGTACATCATGCTGACTAAAGTTCATCATATAGGCACAATGTACATATTTTATAGATATTCATTTATGTACAGAGCTGTACGTAAAAAAGACTGGTCAATTTATTTTACTTTAGTTTTGGTCATAATTTACAAAAATTCAGTTTTCAGATTGTACAAAATGTGAACATACAGTGAAACTTTTTTTTTTTAAGTTTAACTAGATTGACGAATGTAACTACGTAAGGTGAAGAATGTTGCGAGAGCTCCCATGCAATACAGTGTCACGATTGGTGTGGTGGGATGAAGGAAACATTTATAGGCTATTAAGTTTTTTATATATTAAGTTTTCTGTTCATGAAATGTTCGCTTTCTTTCGTTCTTTTCAAAGAATTTTATTGCATTTTACAATATTAAAAACTTCAAATAAAAATTAAACTTTAAAGGTTTTTTTATCCGTGAAGAAACTATGCCTAGTTATTAATTTTGAACTCTTCTATTTGGAAAGTTTTTTTGAAAAATGATAATCGGGCCGCCGCATACTTTTTCTCGGAGGTAAACTTAAAACTAAGGATTTATACCTACCTATAATATATTTATTATTTAAAGTATAATAACTAAAAAACACCCCAGAAGAGATATTAGAAATTTCCTGCTACTTTTGTATTTTAAAGAAAATTAAGTGAACTAACAAATAAATTTATGTAAATTTATATAAAGTTGTAACAGGCTAAAGTAGCAAAGATCGTAGCCGGAATTTAAACTTCTTTAGTTTATTTCAAACAATAAAAAGTTTTGCTCACGCCTTCAGAATGCAAGTTTTGAAACGAATTTTCATTCCAAAACTTTCAAAACTCTTCATTTTCCTGCCTCGACAAATATTTTTATCTTTTCTAACTTTATTACGAAAGATTTATTTGTTGGAGCTGGTGCGAAAGTTTCTCGAATTTATTTCTAGTTTCTTATTTTTATATTTCTGATGTTTTTTTTTTTTTTTCGTAGTGCTAGTATGGAAATTTTCCAACAATCCTTGTTCAGTTTCAACTATGCCAAATTTTTTGTGAATCCACCATGAAGCTCTCCCCTATTCTAAATTTGTTTACATTTGTTTTTCTTTTCTTGATGAACTGAAGATTTACAAAGCTGTGTAGACGAGAGTTTTGTGTTTAACATGAGAAGTTTTAAGCCCAAATGTGCAGTTTTTAAAATTTAAGTCTGCTTAACATGAACTATAGAGAACAACCGAGGACGAATTTATAGTTGAAGTTATCTAAAAAAATCAATATTTTCAAATTATTTTTAAAATTGTTGTTATTCTATTGCACATCATTTACCTACAAATACAATAATAAAATACAATAGCTAAATACAAATTAAAGTATAGTTTTAGTTTGTAAACATGTGTAACCGGATTCGTGAATTTTCATTTTCAACAAAGCCTTATAAAATGCAGTGGGAAAAAAGAAATAAAACTGAGAGAAATACGTTTTCCTAAAACCTCTTATTTGTTTAAGTATTATGCTTGTACAGCAATTTCTGTTTACTACAGAAACATTCTCAAAATTATTTTATTCTAACTTTTTTCCCATTTAAAATATTTGTGTAGATTACTCTATGAAATGCTTGCTAAGTACGAAAATAAAAAACTAATAAAAAGTGTATATTTACAGGAAACGGAAAACGCTCCCCTTTCGGTACAGACTTTCCAACAAAAAAGTAAAAGTCGAAAAAAGGAAATTGAGGACGTAAATATGAAGTGGTTCATTAAATTTTTACACATGATGGAATTTTGTTGTTTGCAGAGGCAAAGACCAACGTAAATATTTAGTTTCTATTTACTAGAAAGTTGGTGCACATTTAAATCATTTCTGTAAAGGTAAATATAACGGAATTAAATAGTTAAAGAAATTAATAGTTAGAATTTAAATGTTAAAATTTTACTAATTATCCGCTGTTATTTTTACAGGTTTTATGATTGCAATAGAAAATGAAAATCTCAAATATATGAATCCGGAGTCATTTGCTGATGCCGTCAATCAAATCTAGCAATTACGACATCCCATTGAATTCCGTTGTTTATACGCATCCTGTGGTTTTCTTTATGCCAAACATAAAGCGGTATAATTGAGGTTGGTCCCCGCAAAAAGTCTAAGCCTTTCTGCTGTAAAACTTTCCTTTGTTCATGAACTAAAAAAAGAAGAAAGTTCTTCTAGTTTTGCTTGTCTCCGCAAATAGGACTAAGTCAAGTCGTTGTGCACTTGTTGAAGGAGCGAGTAGAAAAAGTGGGCATTTAAGGCTCAGACCGAAGCCTTAAGGTATTTCAGGCATTAAGAGCTTTGGTTTTATAGATGAGCGATTCTTCCACTTGGTATTTCTGTCTTATTTGTTTTGTTTTCTTGTTCCTTTTATGTATGAAAAGAACCAAGAAAAACTATTCACATTCAAACAAGTGCAACAATTTGTTTCGCTTTTAAACTTTGTTTTTATGTTTTTCTGCAACGAATTTCATTCTTTTATCCTTACAAGGATTTATAAAACAGAGTAAAGTATAATGGCATAATTAACACATCCGGGAGGAATGAATAACATTGTAATTTGCGGAAAATTACCACAAATCCTTCTGGTGGGGCTCAATGTAATGAAATACAACCCCAAATATGTATAGCTCCCTTGATGCACTTAATATCCATTTTCACGCCTTTTGTCAAGTGTCTGCTTTGAGGTTGCCTCGAATTCATCTTCAAGTCTCGGCATTTTGTAAAAGGGAGTGTAATAAAATTGTGGCAAAAGGACACAGCCCTTTGAAAAGGGGGAAGAACATTGTTGAATCAGAGCTTAAAGCAGCCTACAATGTCTATTTGCTCAAATCGCTTTTTGGGGGCTAGATGCTTGATATGAAAGGATAAAATCACTTCACTTCACAATGATAAAAGTCTAATATTGTTAAGATTATATTTTCCTAAAATGATTTGATCAAACATTTATTTGCAGCATATTTTTTTTTTGTATAAAATTATTCAACTCTAAGAAATTAGATCTTTTCCCGGATCAAAGAATTCACAAAAATTGTGCAACTGTGACGGAAAACTTAATGCTTTAACACTTCCTGAAATTCAAGCCTAAAGTGATTTAGGATAAACGTTTTTGTAAATTGTAAGTCGTTTGAATTGTTTTCATTGTCTAAAAGGAAAATTCAAAATTAATCGGACTGTAACACATTTTCTGTTTTACAAATTTCTGTACTAATCGAAAACGGAAAACATTTCCGTCATTTTCGCCCCGGACTACTTTACGTGTTTATTTTAAAATTCACTTAATATTTGCAGGAAAAGCAGAATTTATTTAGGCAAATTCGTTTTTAATTCCAGCATGTGACGCCATTTTGTTGTTTCGCCACATGCTTAAAATTGATTTCAATTTCGTTTGCAACTTGTACAGCACGAGAACAATAATATTCTTTGGCTCTAATTTGGGACAGCATTTTGGTTTAGAATTTATTTTTCTGCAATTAACGAAAATGTGTGGTTTTCAAAGTATCTGTTTGCTCTTTTGAGTGTTTATAAATTACAAACAAAAAAACAGCTCATTTTGCACAATTAGTTTTACAATCTGCAATCACATTTCTCTCCATGTTAAACGACCAAATATTGTTTACAAGTTATTCGAAATGGAATGAAAATATTAAGATTTTTTTTCCAAGAACAATCATAGAACTTTATTATCCTTGTTGTGAAATATACTGAATTCGGTTATCAGAATGAAAATCAGTTATTCACATTAAAATATTTTCATGGAAATTTATTTCACTGTCATAATCTGACATGTTCAGATATATTTTTAATTAAGTAAAAACATTTTAATAAGAATGCAGCATTTTAAGTTCAACAATAATTGGGGATTCCATTTGAATTCTCTTTAATTTAATTTCTTCGCACATTTAAAAATATTGGAAACCACCCATTGAAATTTGTCAATTGAAATCTTTTCCTGGCTTATGAAAGTAAGATAATATCCTTAATAAAATGACAGGAACATACGACAGAAGCAATCAACTCAACCAGATGCAAATAAAGTCTTTTTCAATATACTTGACGTCGACAAGGACTGGGGATAGGACAAGTGTGTTGCTGAATGGAAATTTGTATGCAGATTTGCACATTGGTCAGGGACGGGAATGGTCTACTACAATAAAATTCCACTCAAAATTTGTACTAGAAGTAGAAGCGCTCGGAAGCCAGTTGCATCAATTCATTGCCAGTACTGGAATAATTAAAGACGATGCATGCATGCCTGTTTTGCTCTGATCCTTCCGTTAAAAGCACTACATTTGAAAGTTCTTCCAATCTCAAACTAACTCTATTTTCCAAATAATTGACGGTAATTGACTTAGAAACGGTTTGCAGGACATGGTAAAGTGGTTGATCTACATAACAGCATGTCACTTAAATGGAATCCGAGAGATCGTCTCATAAAATCAGGACATGAAATCAGATTCAACGCAAAAGAATGAGCAGCTTTGGGAAATTGATTTTTACGATCAATTAAACATTCAAATTTTTAAGTATTATTATTAATAAGTAAGTATTATCATTTATAATTTGTTAGTCGACGATATTACAATATTCGAATGTCTACACAAATTCTCGTGAGGGGTGTTTCCATTGTTACGGTTGTGGCACTCACACATTTCTTTTAGTGCGTAATTCGATTAATGGTAATTTTTAATGAAATATATTGCATGCATTCGAGTAAACAGATGATTCCCTTTAAAATGTTAGCTATTGTAAATAAATATAACATTCGATATTGACATAAAGAGTTAATTTGTAACCGCTATGGTTGTGATCTTAGAAAACCAGCGGTTTGCAATTAGAGTGCTTATACTTATACTTATACTTATTAGAGTATATCGCGCATTCTGTAAAAATTTTGTGTTTTTTTCTTTGACTGTTAGATAGATGATCTGAAGCATAAACTAAAAAAAGATGGAAAAGTAAGAAGCTAAACATTTTAAGATTATCTACAAAATATAAAGTTACGGTTGTGACGGAGTTCCAAAACCAAAACCAAAACCAAATTTGTAGCAACAATCATTAAATTTTCTATTAACACACTTAACAACAAATTATTACTTTAACTTCTTTTGTTTGTTTTACTTTTGTTTAACCGAGTAAACGTCAGAATAAATCAACCTATCTCTTTTCATTAGTGTTTTGTCTAATTCGGAAGAACTTGAATCTTTAAAACATCGCTTGAAAATAGCACTAAATTTTGAAAAATGTCGTTTTAGAAAATTTTAACTCTTATGTAGAAATGATTTTCTTTATAACGTTCATTTATTCATTGAAGGATGAACGATAATGATATAGATATAAAAGATCCAAACAGAAATTTGACTGCTATAGTTACCGAATTTGTTTTTATACATTTTGCATGTCCACAAGTGTACAGCAAATTTGTCAACACCTTATAAAAAACTGTATATTGAAAATAAAAGGAGTTGCAATAATTTAATCAAAATCAATCATCTAATCTAATTTTTTTTTTAATAACTATTAGAGGTGTGCGGAGAGTGAATTTTAGTTCGGATCGGATGCGGTTCTGTTAGTATAAGTTCGGATAGCTCTCGGATTCGGATACTTTGGATACCATTGCCAAATTTGTTATTTGTATGTTCTATCTCTTTCAATAATATTAATCTGAGGCTGTTATCCATATTTCAACAGATTCTGAAAAAATTATTCATAGACACCAAGAAAAAAGAATCAAAAGTTCCTAAAAAAACAAAATTTAATACCTATATATTAAAAAACACAAACAATAGGAATAACATAAAAGTGTCAACATATTGGCTTAACAATTAGTAATTTATCGACTGAAAAATATCGGCTTATCCGATATCCAGTAAAGTCGGATTTTCATTGATCTTATATCGGATATCGTTCAAACCGAACTGAAACAGAACCAAATTTTTCGGATCTCTGGACACCTCTATATATTCACATATTGTCAAACCGCCATCTGTCAGCTCCTGTCATAAACTTCAGTCCAGCAAAATTTTACACGCCAAATAAAGGAACATAAAAAAAAATTAATTTCTGTTAAAGTTATTTGATGAATCTCTTTGGCGATTCAATATCGAATAAGAGAAATTCTCTTTATACGCCACTTGCGCATTCTAGCGTCGTTTTTACTTAACTAACATGCACATTCTAGCGTCTTTTTGATTCAACTAAATTGTGACAGCTCGACCAGCTGTTGTTTATCTAAGCAGTGAAATATTTGACTACACTTCCATGTTCCTATTATATAGAAATGGAAGTATGGTGTGAGTGGTCGAAAATCATGGAAGTGCCTAACAACACTTTTTGTAAGATTTTAGCATGACGTCACTCCGTCGACCATTGCTCCGTGCGTCGATCGCTCCGTTGTTTTTTCAAATGGTCATAATTTCCTTAAAAACCGGTCTTTTTCAAAATTTCTTGTGGCATTTGTTCAGCTCATTGGGCTGTTCAATTTTAGATTACAAGAATTTCACTAATACCCTGGGCACACGAGAGCACTTAAGTGGGTTAATGACGTCATTATGACGTAGCCCATGTTAAACTCGGGTTAAACTCGACAGACTACTACCAGCGCCATAAGTTCCACATGGTAGAAAATCGTTGTACTAAAAAGTAATCAGCTGTGAAATGTTTTTTTGTGGTTTCCTAGATGTTTTCGTGTTATCGTTACTTTACAGCAAATTTCAATTGAGTAAACACATCAACTAATCTCAAGCTCAACGCAAGAAACTCACTTGATTGCTGTATTTTTATGTATTTTTATGTTTAGTTTTCGCCAAATGTTATCAGATATGTTAACCCCGAACTCCGTTCGGCGGCACACGACACTTAACCCACTTTACGTGACGTCATTAACCCACTTAAGTGCTCTCGTGTGCCCGGGGTATAAGTAGTAAAGTAAGTGAGTTATAACGGGTTTTATAATTTTTCGATTTTCAACGATAACCTCCGCCAAAATAAATTAAATTTGGCGCGATTGGTACCAAAATGTCGAGATCATGCCTATTGAGTTTGAGCTCGATCGCATTTGATTTGGCTAATCGACAACTCAAAATAGGTGAACGGGTCTAGCATTTTCGAGGTAACGGTCGTGGGTGCAGTAGTGGCAGTCCGAAAAGAGCGACACCTGCCACCAATTCTTTTTTCTGTCACCGTTATTTCTTTGCGTTGCAAACGCATTTGTCTAGCTACAACAATATGATGAACATGGAAGTAATGAATGGCTATCTCCACACCAGAACTTTACTACATGTCAACTTGATTTTATTTGCATCAATGGCTTGTTACTTTAAAGGATAAGTAACATTTAATTTGCAACTAAAATATTTATGTGAATGTTATGTAAAACTTTATGGTAAGAAGTTATTCAATAAATGATTACCGCGTGGCTTATTGCGCAAATATCATGATTGATATAATATTGTATGTATACTATTTTGCATTGAATATTTTAGTTATTACGAGTAGGGTAATTTTATTTTCATTTTGTAACGTAACGTTGCAAAAACTATAACTACACTTTTTTAATCTAAAATATTGGTTTTATGTTATTACATTTTGTAATAATATGACCAGTATAAAAAGAAATCTGCTGCTGGAAGTTTGTGAATATTTATCATACTTCCAAAATATAATAGACATACAAAGATGAATTGTGCCCAATTCGTCATTTGCAGAAACAGCATTTGTTGGAAACAGATAAATTTTTAATCCGCTCCTCATCCTCTTTTTTTGGGGAAATAGTGCTATCATATCTCAATAATTCTCTTATAAAAAAAATGCCCTTTTACGTAAGCTAAAAATGTAGAAGTAGCAAATTGTAAAAGTTCTTCTCTTGTAGCTTTTCGCTCTTTGTAAAATCTTTCTAAGAGAAAAAACGCAGAACTTCTCTGCAAAAGCACAATTCGCAGTTTCCGAGAATCCGAGCTCAAAATCCCACAGCACTTTGGTCTTGTCTTGACTGTCGGTTTTGTTGAAGGCTTTTCCCATATTATAGGATTAAATCAGCGTTACTCTCGTCATTTATATAGAGTAATAAAAATTATAACACTTGGTTTCGTTTGTGAGTATACTTGATTAAAGGACAAAGAAATCTTACGAAAAAACTTTAATCAAAAGCTGTGCGTGTAAAATTTAATGCACATTTTTACATATGCAAACTTTGGTCATTATTAAAAATTTGGCTATTCAAATTGTTCGCATTTGAGATGAGATGATTTACAATGAGCCAATTTTAACAAACAACTTTAGAATTTTACTTCCATGTTCCTATATATAGGAATGGAAGTATGGTGATGCTGCCAAAAATGGGTATTCGAAAAAATCATGGAATCGTTGTCGGGAGTGCTTAAAAACACTTTCTGGAAATTTTTAGCTTGGTGTCGCTCAGTCGCTCCGTCGCGTCGCTCCGATGCTCCGTCGCTCCGTAGCTCCGTTGTTTTTTGAAATGGTCATAATTTCCTTAAAAATCGGTCTTTTTCAAAATTTCTTTTTGCGTTTTGTTCAGCTCGTTGGACTATTCAGTTATAGATTACAAGAAGTTCACCAAGTATTAAAATAAGGGAGTTATAACGGGTTTTATAATTTTCCGATTTTCAACGATAACTCCCGTCAAAATATATTAAATTTCGCGGGACTTGTATCCAAATGTCTGGTAATATGTCGAGATCATGCCTATTGATTTTGAGCTCGATCGCATTTGATTTGGCTAACTTACAGCTAAAATTATGTCCGACGGGTCCAACATTTTTGAGGTTATGGTCGTGGGTGCAGAAGTAGCAGTCCGAAATGAGCGACACCTGCAGCCAATTTTTTTTTTTTTTTTGTCATTGCCGTTAACAACATTGTGAACATGGAAGTAATGTGTGGCTCTCTCCATATCGGATCTTTCTTAAAACAAACAAAACAATAATTAAATAGAAAAGAAAGAATGCTATTTCAGTTTTTTTCGTTAGAATTATTTTTTTTTTAAAAAAACATTTCTTTTTAAGATTCGTTGATTGGGGTTGACAGTGGGACTATGAAAACGGAAAAATGGTTTAACTCACAGAATTCAGGAAGTAAAACGAATCGTCTA
Source organism: Leptogaster cylindrica (assembly GCA_963082835.1). Taxonomy (NCBI): domain Eukaryota; kingdom Metazoa; phylum Arthropoda; class Insecta; order Diptera; family Asilidae; genus Leptogaster; species Leptogaster cylindrica. The sequence continues at coordinate 20,718,794 of OY720105.1, read as the reverse complement.
TGCAAACAAATGTGTTGAGCTGAGCTGATTATAAATTTGTGCACAATCGGAGTCACGTATTTTCCAGAAAATCCATTTTTTTGTTCGCCTTTCGAAAAGAGGATTATTGATTTCCTTCCAAATAGATAGATCCTGCAGAAAGCTAAATAGAATGTGACGCTACAACTTTTATTACATTTGCATAGTCTTATCGGTTTTATCTGCTTATTCCCGGAACTTCTACATTCTTTCTGGGTTCTTAAGGATGAATTTCGTACACTCATACTTTTTGTACTTCACTTGAGTAATCCTTTTTCCGAAATTTCGAAAACAACATTATGACATGCAATAATTTTTGTTTGGTTAAAGCATCACTCTCAATATTACTTTATAACTTTAAGAGTTAATGCCAGTTTTAACTTCAATATATTTGGTATTAATAAATGAATAAAAACCATTCTAACTACCGAAGCAGACCCACGAACATTGATACAATTACATTTACGTGTATTTTTAATTGCACTTTTGCTAAAATTGTTCTGACGTGTCCTGCGTCAGTTACCGTAAATAATCTTAGGTTCCTTAAATGTCCTTCTAGTTCATAAAATCCGAACTTCTTTCATACTCCTGATTGTGGGTCGAGTATAAAAGCGCAAATCGATTGAGAAAAATTGCAATAATAAAGTTGAAGTGTCCGATATTCGGCAGTCATCAAAAGCATCTGGAACATACGAAAACTGCAAGAACCCTTAAACGTATTGAACACTCCTTGGAACAATGTGCCAAATGAAGTACAGGGCAGCACTGGGAGAAGGTCGAGTTCAATGAGGCAAATGCCCAGGAATCGTGTAACGAAGTTATGATACAACGAAAAATACCGAAAGGGAGAATATTTTTTTAGCAGCTCACTTGCGTCTTCTCGTTGACGTAAATTTCCTTTCCTGATTTTCCTCCAATTAAAATTGTTTTCTCTACCCACCTTAAAATTCATTGTAGAATTTACAGTATATTTAAATTGTAATGTACAATAACGGAGTGTCCCGAATTCAAAATATATTCAGCTGCGGAAGCGAGAATAAATAAATCCATTTGTTGCTGAGAAAATTCTCGTTGCAACTAATCCGGCATAAAAATGTTTTATCGGAAAGTTCCTAAAAAGTGCGGATCAAAGTTAAGAATGAATCGAAAAAACTTTTGCATTTTTCGTAAGAAAATCAGTTTTAAAAGTTTTTTCTATATCCATATCAAACCAATTTCTTAAACATCACTTTGAAGAAGTAGTTAAAAATCACTGAAGTTTACAAAAGTAAAAATTTGTGTTATGTGAGCAAGTTACCAAAATTTTCGTTTTCACAAAGCCTAAAGTGGGATAGAGGACGGCATTTTGCATTATATTCGTAGTACATACATTTATTGTACGAATAAAAGGGTGCCACCTTTACGTATCCTATACAACCACATGGGGTTCTGTGCTTCCGGTTCATATAATCAAATAAATAAGTCATAATCGATATTTATGATTATGTTCGGGTAGCGGTTTTATAACGCACTTAAATTATTTAATCAAGTAATTGTGATTTTATCTGTGGTATACATGCGGATGCATAAGTTTATTGGCTTTTAAGTTTTGATTGTTTGTTGGAGACATGTTTTAAAATTATTAATTCTATTGACCTTGCATAATTTATTTAGATGCTTTAAATTGTTTATGGCTTTGTTGTATCCTATATAATGATAAATGAGTCATAAATAATTACATAATCTTAACAAGCCGTAATCATGATTCCAGAGGCATTTATTTTTCACCATTACCTGGAGCAAACAATACCACTAAATCACATTTGAAGTTGATTGCCTCCATTTATCACCAAATTCTTAAATCTCTTCCTAAAGCAACCATTTTCTATGTTTGTCGCAAATGCCTGTAATTCATTAATAAACGACAAATACAATAATTGCGATTTCAAAAATGGAATAAAGTTAATGTACAATAAAATTTCAAATTAAATGTTAAATACATAATATTTTTTTCTTTTTTGTAAACTAATCATATTTTTATCAATGCTTTTAAGAAAAAAGAAAAGGACTTGGAAAGCTGTGAATATTGATTCCAGTGTAAGGCTATCAATTTTGAAAAAAATTTATTTAAAGTTATAATTATTGGCACTTTTCAAATATTTTGATTATTTAAATGAAGATGAGAAAATTTCAAATTACTGTGATCAGTTCTCGTTGTTTAAGTTCCAAGTCGTATAAAACTGAATTTATTATAGATACAAAATTGCAAAATGATGATTGGAGAACAAAAGAATTTCGTTTTCCGCCACACAAAACCGTGGGCGCTGAATTATTTATAAATCGAGTAAGTCCCTATTACTGAAGGAAGTAAATTAAAGTGCACATTTTCACATCCTTATGATTCTCCGTTCCCACAATTTGGTCACACTAAAATTAACTTTGAGTGAAATTATCACGGTAAGTATTGCAGAAAAGGATATGAACTTCGAAATTGTTGTGCAAAATTACACTACATCTCCGAAAGAAAGAAATTGAAAAATTTCGTATTTCCATTTCATTCCCATATTTTCTTTAAAGTATTTTCTTGAAATTTGGTAAGCAGAAGGGAAAACTTCGCAAGGGTATGAAGCCGTCATAACGATGTTATCAAGAGTAACTGCTCATTTAAGATTCTTCGATAAAGCACTTCTGGAGGCCCGAAAGGACGTGATAAAATCAATGTCTACAGCTTGAGTGCCTGGCACAGGATTACACCAACCTGAGGCATAATGATGATGTTCGACGGGTGCCAGGTGAAGCACAGCATGAAAGCGTTGTTTGGAGAGGGGTTGAGGGCCGCATTATGTTTTCATCGAGTTAAATTGTGACTTGAAAGTTAAGAAGACATGAAGCAATATTTCCTTTGAAATTATGTGAAAATACGTTGCACAAATGATAAAAATATTATAGAATTTCTTCTGACTTGTTTTAACGTTAGACAGTTTCATTTTGTTGCGTTGGTGAACATAAATTTGGTTCAATTTGGATTAATCATTCCAGATCTCCTTCTCAGAAGTTTCTTACCCCATTGACCACCGGCAATAAGTTTCTATGCACCTGCTAAATCAATCATTCTAAATCAAATGCAGAAAGTTGTCTACAAAGTACAAGTTCGTTACAATCTTCTGCATAGTGACGAGCACTGCCTGACGGAAACTGACACTCATTCGGTTTAATTAATTCCCGGCTGAAATTAATTTGAGCTCGACTAACTTCGCGGGATTCCCGTGTGGTACAATTTCACACCGATTGCTTGGAAACCTGAAGATAAGTTTCCAATGCACGATAAAAAGTTATTGTCGAATCTGTTCATGAATATTAGAAGTGATATTTGCATTTTGAGAACTGTTTTTTACTCACCTATTTTTATGTAGCTTAACAGAATTTTCTGTTATACAACTGAATTATTCGATAGTCTTTGGATTCAATGTGTATTCCTTTTTCCTTATTGAAATAAACCTGAGAATTAAATCCTCATTTGCTTTTCAAAATGTGTGTATTTCAGAGCATGAGTACGATTTCTCGAAGGAGTGCCAATTAGTGATGAGTCAATACCTCCTTGATTGAAAAGGGGAAAATAAATAAATTTAAAGAAATCTTCCGGACTGATTCAAAAAAATTTCTTGATGCATTAATAATATATGCATTATGCATCTTCTTAATGTTAAGCCAAAAATATTGAAAAATTTTTACTGATCGTTCAAAAATATCTTTCCTAATGAAAAGTTAACTAATTCATTCAGACAAGGCCATTTTTTGTTTTCTCCACTTAGATAAGAATTTATGAAAGGAATTTTCTTCCATTCTATTTCATAAAAATGAAAGTATAAGGCAATTCCAAACACGCAAATTTCCTCAAAATATTGATGAAAAATTACAACTTGATTAGAGTCACGTATGCAGGATTTTCCATTCTTGTGCGTGTGAAAAATGTTTCTTATTTCTAGTAAAAGGATTATTGATTTCCTGTCTATGAAAATAAGAAAAGCCATTATTGGTCTGTCATGTGTACATAAATTACGTTACTTTTTTATGCTTTGATGTTGATCAGACTCAGAAGAACATACAAAATTGTTATGGATATTAAAATAGTGAAATAGTTCTTCTGAGACTAGGTACTTAAACAATTTAATTTATTTTTTTTAAATTACTTTAACCTTGTAGGAACTGTAAAATTAACCTATTTCCACATCAGGATCACAACAAACTCCTCAAATATCGATTGAGCTGAAATCGATCCCTTTCGATAATTAATTAAAGTCAACGCACCTAGATAAACGTACTTCAAGCACCAGTCGCAGTCAGAACTCTCACGCTGAATTTGATGCTAATTACTTCCTACATTTAATTGAAGTTTAATTACTTACGAAGGTAATGTGAAACTTATTGCCGAAATTTTGGCTCCTTTAAATGAAAGCCGAGCAATTCAATGATTCAGTCAAAATCAAGAGAGCTCGACTCCGGTCACATTCAATAACATCAATATTTCACACTGGCATGGTGTATGTATTTCGCAAGGATTTGTGCAGTTCCTGCCAGGATGTGTGAAGTTGAGAGCATGACAAAATTCTCAGTTTCATTAAAGGGTAGAATCAAGAGGGTAATTGTTGCATGATGTGCGTCATGAAGCATCCTTGATTACAGTTGTTAAAACCTTTGTAACATGAACCCAAAAAGCCAATAGGGTGTAGTATTTTCTGTGTAAGCTAAAAACTTTTTCTCTCTTATACAGAGGTGGTTCACTTATATAAATCAATAATTATTGATCTATTGCAAAATATTGGAAATAAATTAAGGCTATTTTCGAATCAAACAATACAGAATATGTTAAACCGTTGTAAATTTATCAATGACCGAACGGCGAACATGAACAATTTTGTATCAACTTATTGAGCACAGTAATATGTATAATATGTTTGCTGAAACCTCGCCAACACGACCAATAACAAATTAGTCAAATGGTGCTTTTAGAAATTTACATGTTGACGACCTGCAATTCAATTCACTTAAGAATTCTTATAACGCTTACTGCAATGAAATTCCAATCGTAAATAAAAATTCCCTTCCGATCCGGAAGAAGCCTTTAAATAGAGTTTCTGGCTGCACAGTATGAGCTGGCGCCTATTTGGTCTCAATATCTTGGAGATCCCCAATAACTTTAATCTAAAACAACGAAATTTTTTTTCAAAATCCAAAATAAAAGTTTTGTACTTTAATCTGCAGTTGGCTCAATGCATTGATTTTTCCAATAAATTCCATTTACAATAATAAAGTACAAGTACACATTGTGGAGACTGCTTTCCTTTAATGTTTTCAAGGGCTAACTAATAGTGAAGAAATATTTTTCAAAAAAATAATGATGAGGATGTTTTGTGTATTATTTTGCATATATTTTTTAAACTGCTTCTTTGTACTAATATATATTTCACATATTCCACATGATGAAAGGATGTGTCAATGTGTGTTATTTTATATGTCTTGTATAAGCGTTTGAACAAAACTTAAGCACTGCATTGGAAGTTCATTTTAAGCACACGAAAACTTTTTGTCTTGAAAAGAAAACGTCCACTTTTGCCCTTCAGCAACAACGTGACTTGAACTTCAATTTTATTCAAACACCGAACAAAAAGAAAGTAATTTCTTGCAAAATAGTTATTCCCCTGGAATAAGAGCTTAGAAGTGAACACTGCGGTCGGGAAGGAGTTTCTAATTCCTGAATTTTAATAGGAATATAGGTGAGGCTAAGGGCGGGCGCACTGATTCGATTCATCGACTTTGCCTCCGTGAAATTAGTTAAATCAACATCTTTCTTCCTCATGAAGATTTTTGTTCTCAAAAAGACTTCATGTCAGTTCAATGGTTGTTTTGTCTCAAATATTTGGGGAATGTTGTTGCAAACAATAATTGTAATTCATTTCAGTGAACTGTAATTAATTGCAAGCCGACTTCACTAAATGTAAACTCCTTTTGATTTGACAGCCTGACAGGCTTTGCTTTCAAAAGTAGTTTAATTTTTGAGTACGTACATGAATCTTATATGTAATACAAAAAGTTTTAAAGTCAAAATTTACATAGTCTTCAAACTTTTCATATTTGAGTCAATGTTAATTTTGCGGAGTTTAAAATAACTTTTGACTTTAGAAGCTTCTCCATATAAGTTTATGGCTCAGTTCGAACAGAATTTAAATTTTGATTGAAAACTTTCAAAGTAAATAAATACCTACTGCCATTAATGTTTCATAACTTAAAAACTAAACACAATATCTTGATAGGAATATACCAAACTGAACGTGAATTAATGTAGATATGCTCGGCAATTATTTATTTCAAGCATAATATGCATTATCTAGGTTTAATGTTTGTTCGATATTTAAACACAAACATTAATTTCTCGCTGATTATATTGGAGTTGCTATGAGTATCAACAAAAGATGGGCACTGGAATAAGTTATCAAACTCATCTTTAATAACTCAGGTCCGTACGGCGTACGTCTTAATCTCCACTCGGATTCTATATCATTAATTTTCATGAGTTTATGTGATGTTGGTAAACGGTCAGTAAACATAGGTCTGCTTATGTTAAACCGGAAGGTCCTACCATCCAGTCACTGCTTCCGTAAATCTTTTTAACATAGATTTATGGAGAAGACGACACATTTGTTGAGTGAAATGAGGTTTGACAAATTAGAGATAAGTAATTCGGTCCGGATTTCGCACCACCTCACAATAACTCACAGGAGCAATTGTTTCTGTAGCAAATAAAAAAATAATTATTGTGTTTTTATTGTTCGAAGTGATTTACTTTGGATTGATGCAGTCATGTAAATCAGTTAAATAACCAAACCAAAATCCTGGAAAAAATTTCCATTTTGACTCAATTACTTTGAGAGGTTTAAATAAATCCGAATACCACAAAACTGTAAAATATTCGAATGACTGCAGTTAAAGCGTCGTTCACATAAGAGAAGCAAATATGCAACAATTTAATTTGATTTGTTCATTCATGTACCACGAGTAATCCATTTTGATAAAACTCATTGTTTCGTATTTAAACAATGAAATTTAATTTCAGTTTTTTGCTCTCTTTAGACACTCGTATTTATATCATTTCACTCAATAGTGAATATTTATTTAATTTCGACAGTGCATAAAACAAATAATTTATTTACACTTCACTAGAACATTTTTTCAACAGTTTATTTACAAAAAATAATTCGATCAGCAAGAACATCGTAGACTTAATAATTCAATATTTACTGATATTTTGGTTCGATTTGAAAAATTTTGGATGCTAAATACTATTTGAAGGTTTTTTTTTATTTTCTCTTTCTCTCATTTCCCAGAAGTTTTAGTCCATGTTGTTTTTGAATTACACCACACAATTGTATACTGCTTTATTCTGCACTTCAATGAAACATTTGCTTTTCCAATCACTGTTACTTTTGTAACACGTGCTTTATTTTTAAGTAAACTAAGTTGAAGAAATTGTATTTCTGTACAAATAATAATAATCATTGAGGACAGTTTTTACTATAATTATTTATATAGGTTCCAATATTTTGTTTTGTATTGTAATGTAGGAACATTGAACAAGAGAAATTAAATATTGAAATTAAATGTAAATATAGTTTATAGGTAACTCTGCTATTGAAGATTGTGAACGTTTAATATTTGTTGTTTTTATCAACAATAAGGAACCTAGCATAGAACTCCTAATGCTACAATTTTTATTTAGTTTCGCAAAGAAACATCGGAACTGAAATATCGATTACATATCCTTGAAAAAACACAATAACAAACAACGAATAATTTTGTCTTAGAAGGGAGGTCAGTGAAAAATTTTATACTATAAGTCTATGTTTTAAAGTAGTGTAATGTTTATTTTGTACAGACTTATTCTTGTCTTGAAGTAAAAACCTTATTTTGCAACCATATTTTTACTTTTCATTATTAATTATATCTGACCGAATTCAAATCTACATACGTCTGTCCTGCTTTTTGGTAAAATGTAAATTCACTTTCGGATGTTTTAATTATCTTTGCAATATTGCAAAGCTATTGTACAGGGGATCTTAAATAATCCAGAACAAGATAAATTGCTTGAAGTCACGCAAAATCGCAATTTACCCCAACATAAATAAATCTCTTGACTCCGCGAATTTCCTGGAATTCGAGAGTAGTATTCAACTGTATTATGTTCAAAATTTCCGGCTTTCTTCGAATACAAATTGCATTAATATTTTCTAGAGGCTTTGAAGAATTGATAGTGTTCGAGCACTTCAAAAAGAATCTTATTCTGACCAAATCCTGTTATTATGTGTAAAGTCGGAAGTATTCAAATAACAAATTGCATTGCAGAGTGAGACGAAGTGCTTTAAAAATATTATTTATAATTTTGTGCATACTGGCAACTTGAAACATTTGTTTTTCAATATTCAATTATGCTATTTTTACGAACTCAAAAACGTGCCTTGCTCTTGATTAAAATTGTAGAAAATGCATATCTTTTTGAAAGTTGCATTTTTCCCTAAAATTATACAGTAATCTTGACCACTCTATATTCAGAATATAATTTGAAATAACGAGATTGGAACGGAACGTCTATCTCCTGTTAAAAGGATGTATCCGTTAAAAGTAGTTTTTTTGTTTTTTTTTTTCTTTTTACAGAAAATGCAGCTAGAAAGGAATGCATTGGTGTGTACTTAATGGAGTGCAAAGGAATAACTGTGTGAATAGCTATTTTTCACTCCTGTCCAAGGGAGTAATAAAAGCTTCAGTGGGGCACTCTGAAATAGCGTCACGGCTTGATAAATGTAATCCTATTAAGAATAGAAATTTGAATTTCTTGTTAGTGTTTTCCACAAGATATCGGTGTGGGCAGCAATGACTTCCTTAGACTATGGTTTTAATTGAAGTAAAATATATATCTGATTTTTAACGTGTCATTTTAGAATAAAATCAACTTAAGAAAAATGTGAAGGTGGAACCGAAATTTTAGTACCTATATTACAAAAATATCATGTCACTTTAAGAGACTGTCATTTAAATTTGAGTACTAAAATTTTTTTCACATGAGAACCTGGTTTTGTAATTTATTGATTTACTTACACTTAGATTAAGGATGACTCTAACTTTCGGAAAAATGATTTGTGGAAATGAATTTGAATGAAATTGTTTCAAATTGTACACACTACACTCTATATCAGTTGGCGCAAAACATCTGTTTTTGATATTTCAAAAAATGTCGGGGAATTATTGGACAGTTTGCAAGTCGATAAAAAATCAAAATTATTGATGGGAAATCGGAGCCTTAAGGTTCCACGAATATTATAAATATATTTACCTAAGTTGGTTCGTCGAAAAATGTGGTAAAAATAACCAAAATATTAAGTGAAAAAAATTTTTCGAAGTCTCGAATTTTTATTTACTATGGCAGCAAGGTAACAGTGTATGTACAAAGGTCGAGTGCGCAATGGAATATGAGCTTGGAGTGAGACGCGTCCGGAGTCGATGACAATTGGTTGAAACTGTAAAGCATGCCTAGAAGGAAAAATATCGCGCTGTCCAACAATACCCCGTGTCCAAGAATACCCCACTCTCCCCTATAAATAAAAAATTTTGTTACAAAATAACGTTACCTAAAAGAGAAAGAAAAAAATTGTGTTGCTGCAGTATTATTTCCAAGGTTATTTCGGTTTTTAGAATAGCGTTATAGTAATTGGGCACACCGCACCAACTTTGAGATACCCTAGATGTTGAAAAATATATTCATTCTATGAAAAAACCTAGACATACATTTTCTTATGTAACTAAGGCTAGTTGTCCGCGTCTGCTTATTTTTTATACGCACTAAACCTGCAACAGTGCAGGTCATTCCTCTTCAACCCGAGGCCGCGCTCTGTATCACAACACCAATGCGGAGGGAAAAAGTTTTTGTCTTAATATATAAAATGGAATTATTTTTAAAAACATTTTCTATTTAAAGTTATTTAAAATGTAAATATTCAGTTTAAACAAAATCAATTTTTGAATAAAAAAGATTAAAGCTTATATGGCAACACTAAGAAGGAGTCGCCCGATTTTGCTCATCTTCCAACTTGACCTTGTAATTTTACTCAAATAACATTGTATCGAATTTCAAGCCTCTAGCTACATGCGTTCTCGAGTTCTCGTCTGGACAGACAGACATACAGACAACTGCAGAAAGACGAACAATCATAAAATGGATTCTTTTCATTTCCCAATCCTGAATATATGTTTCTTTTTTTTTCAGTCACGATTATTTTTTGATGTTGCAAACGTTCGCTGAAAACTAATATAACCTACATCTAGGATATAAAATGAATTTATATGTAATAATATAGTTTATAAAGATTGAATATCATTTCGTAAAGATGTAAAACAATTCAATTGACTTAACCAGTTTTCTAGAAGTCCTTCGAAAATTCATAGAGAACATAAAAGTTTATAGAGCACATAGAGTTTTAACCAGTTTCTCTTTCAATCACTTCTGCAGGAATATATTGTCAGAAATGGGATGTGAAATTGGGTTCAATGAAATGTCAGTGAAACAATTCACACCCAATCTGTTTTATTGATTGAGTCGAAAGGACACGAGTGTTCTTTTAAAGTATTTGAGTTTGTTTTTTTTAAAATGTGTTTTCTTCAAAATAATGGCGCAAATGTTTTATTGAAATATTTTATAAAAAGCATGTCGATGCTTGAAAGGCAAAAGGGGCTAAGCGACAATTTTCGAGAAATTGAGTTATATCCACCGATGGAATCGCCTGATTTTTATGCGTCAAATGGTCTAGGTCTGATTTCTGTATAATGACTTTTGTGTCGCTTATCCCGATGTTGATTTGAAGACAATAGGGTGTTGTTTTTTGACTAAACGACACAAATTTTAACAGATTTAGTAATTATGTCGCTTAGATAAAATGTCAAGAGGGAAATTGAAACTTAGGCTTTTTTACCTCTTCTTTCATTACTTTCATGCTACATTTGTATAGTTTTTCCCCAACGTAGTAAAGGTGATTGTTGTCAGTTATACTGTTTTACCTTGTGGAAGATATTTCTGAAAGTTGTTTATCCCTTTTTACCTCTAAGTAAAAGTATGGCACTTTTCACAAAAGCCTTTACCAATTAAATTTCGATTTGTTCTTTTTGTTAATTTCAGTGTTAAATTGTACACACTTGTTATACACTTGCTAAATATTTTTAAATAGAAAAAAATTAATCAAAGTTTTCTGTAAAATTAAACAAATGAATAAATTTCACTTCTGAACATTGATTCAAGCTTATAACATATAGCTCTTGTATTTTTATTTTAAAATAATTAATTTTAAATAATAAAATACAACGATATGTATAAAAGGCGTGCCAATACTAATTTGAAGCAAAATTCAACTGAAAGCCTAACCTTCAACGTTCTAACGGTAAATTTATGCAATAAGTTTTTTCTTTTCACAAATCGTTTTTTTTAATGTGAATCAGGAAAATGGAAATAATAATCAACATTTAGAAACACCTTCGACTTCCATGTGTCCTAAATGTATGGCAAAAACAAAAAAGCAGTACTTGGATTACATGTCCGATGATGAGGCTTTGCTTAGTATATTTAATGATGATGCGCAGATTCGGATGCATGGAGTGCAGATTGCAATTTTTGAATTTTTCAGAAAGTACAGATAGCGAAAATTTATCAACAGATAAACAAGAAGAAGAGTGCTTAATTGGAGAAGGTGGACTTAGAAAAAAGCGACAAAATAAAAGAGCGTTTAGGAAAAATTTGAAGCAGTCTGGTCAAGAATACACGACATATAAAGGAACTGTGGTCCCTGCTAAGAAAATTCAACCGAATCCATGCTATGGTAAGAATTGCGGTAATGACTGTGGTTCAATTTCAGAAAAAAGAGGAAAGCAATATTTGACCATTTTTGGAATCTTCGTTCAGAGCGACGTAAAGACTGGGTTGTATCTTTGTCTCAAAAAAATCCTATAAAACGAAAACGAGCCATTGAATCACAAAAGCGTAATTTTACGTATAAATACTTCATTAACGAAGGCGAAGGTAAGAGGTCGATTTGCCTTCAATTTTTAGCTTCAACATTAGATGTGTCACAAAAGTTCATTTACTACACTGTAAGTAACGCTGATTTCGGAACTGCTAAAGAAGATTTACGTGGGGGATCTGAACCATATAATAAAACTAAAGAATCTACACGGACCGCGGTTATCAATTTTCTTAAAAATCTGCCAGTCGGGCCATCACATTACTGTCGCAATGACTCTAGTCGTGTTTACTTGCCACAAGAATTTAAAAATTTGTCCAATTTGTACAGAATTTACAAGCAATTTTACATTGAACAAGGAATCGATGTTGTAAGTGAAAGAGTATTTCGTTTAATCTTTAACGAAAATTTCAACATAGGATTGCATGTTCCAAAAAAAGATAAATGTTTGAAATGTTTGAAATTCAAATGTTCAACAGAGGGCAATCCAGATTTTAACAAACAGAAAATGGAGCACGAAAATGACAGACAAGATACCTACAATCGCTTCAAAGCTCATCAAAATATTCATAAAACTTACCCCAGTACTTTGTGTGTAAGTTTTGATTTACAAAAGGTCCTGAATACACCTCATGGAAATAGCATACTCTTGTACTATTCGCGCAAGCTTGCAGTATACAACTTATGCATCTATGAAAGTGGCACCCGTAATGTTTACTGTTATCATTGGGACGAAATGAAAGGTAAAAGGGGGGCTAATGAAATAGCAACCATAATTCACAAATATATCGTGGAACAGTAAAACATTTACTGTTATACTGTGATTGTTGCCCCGGTCAAAATCGTAATCGAGTAATTCTGGCTATGATTCACTCAACCCTTCAAAATTGCAATAACATTGAAACCATACAAATAAATTTTTTGTTGACGGGCCACAGCTACATGCCGGTGGATTCAGTGCATGCACTTATTGAAAAAAATATAAAGAACTGCATTATTTATGCCCCATCACAATGGTATACAGTATTTACGACAGCAAGGCAAGATCCACGGCCATATAATGTTGAGCGGATAGCATACAGGGACTTTGTGAGCTGGGACGTTATCAGCGAAAAATATTTCAAAGGAAACCTTACTGGCAAAATCAGTAAATTTCGGGTGGCCACATTCAAGAAAAACGAAGATTCAAAGATTTTCATAAAATACTCCTATTTTAAATGGAACATTTCCTTTTTTGCTATCATACCATAAGTGTATAATAGTTACAGGGTTTTGTATGTTTTACTTGTATAACAATGCTTATGTACTAGAAAGACTTTAAAACTTCCAGTATTAAGCCGGAGGTACACGATACGGAAAACGTCATATTTATAAGCGATACGCCATATTTCATATCGTGTGACTCAACGATAAGCAATATGGTGTATCGCGTATAAATATCCCAAAAATTTCGGAATATTTTCGGCACATCAAAGGAATTTGCGGGGTTCAAATTTCACGAGTCACACTAAACAAAATTTTATGTACACAGTTTTGAGATTACTGCTCTTACGGGCGGCACGGCGCGGCGTCGCGGTAGTCTGTGAATTGCAAAATACAGGTTGCAAGCTTATTTTTGCTTATCGTGTGACTCCATGTCACAAAAATATCCCACAAAGATATTTTGGTATAAATATGACGTTTTCCGTATCGAGTACCTCCGGCTTTAAAAATATTATTTTTAGTTTATATCTTCTTTTCTTCGTTTTTGAAATTATTAGTCGTTGAACTTTTTTTATTTTGGAAAAAATAAATAGTTTTAATTTGTTTATTTATTTTATTGAATTTATATCACACAGACTATAAAAATCTTTCGGTATTATGAAGATATATAACAATTTTATTTAAATTACGTTATTTATTAAACGCCGCAAAATATTTTTTCCTACTTTCTTCCAAAATATTTTTGTTTCTATTTTTACGATCGTTGCTTCGATTTAAATGTATTATTTAATTTCCAGATTTTTTCGAAGGCACTTGCTTGAAATTTTCCATATTTTAGAGAAAAACACACTTGTAAAACTTTTAACAACAAAATTTATTTTATTTAAACAAATAGTGCGACGCGTTTCGCCCTATCGAGGCATCATCAGGCTATCGACTAACTACTCCTACCGGTTAATAAGTTTTTGGTGTTTAATAACGGGCTATTATTTTGAAAATCGAAATGGTCGTTCACAATATTTTGTCCAATATATTTTGCCTTTTTTATTTCAAAAATTTCAGCTTTTGTCAAGACTTCTCCTCCGTCTATATTCCGTAATAATTTAATGTTATTGGGACCAGTATTATGCTTATTTTCCTTTAAATGCTTGGAAATAGCCGACTGTGGCCTCATACTTCGCGCACCAGCAATATGTTCCGTCAGTCTAGTTTTTAAGGTTCTTTTTGTCTTACCCACATATATTCCAGAACAATCACTACAATTAGTTTGATATATATCCCACTTTTTTCTAGTACGTCAATTTTTGGTTTTATTTTATGGTAAAATAAACAATATTTTAAAGTGTTTTTACTAAAAATGCGGGGTTAAAATGTTTTTGATCTTCTGCGTATTTTTAATGAATGGGATTTTCTTCCATATTCTAACTTGGGATTCAACAGTGTGACCCGAATATAAAAATTTAATTGCCTCTTTTTGTATTTTTTTGAGATAGTAAGATATAAATAAGTTTTTTGTGATACTCATTATTTTTAGCTATTGTTACAATCGTTTTCAATTCATTATTATATGCATGCTGCGATAATGGAATCCTATAATCAATCTCTGTAACATAGAATGAAACGCAGACATTTTAATATTCCACGGATGATTAGAGGAATATGGAATTATCGAGTCAGAGAAGGTATCTTTTCTATATATTTCAAAGGTCAGGTTATTGTTTTCTATTTGCAACGTCGAGCCCAAAAAGTTAATTTTATTGTTACCCAATTCCTATGTAAATTTTATGTCCTCATCTAGTTTATTCAATACCATATTATGAAAACTATCCAATTGTCGTTCTGAACCCATCCAAATGCAAAAAATATCATCCACATATCTAAACCAAACAGCAACAAATTTTAACAAATGACTAGATGATGAAAAGAGCCTACTCTCAAGATGGGACATGCAATGGTTCGCAAAGAATTGAGACGAAGTGTTTCCCATTGCGTTTGCATTTTTACGAAAAACAAATGGCAGTAAACAATGCTGCACACATACAATCTGGATTTGCATTTGCATGTTGTGCGAAAACGGATATGAAAAACATCTTCCGGGGAACTTCAACCGATACACTTTCTTCAATGTCATAAGCTCCTGGAAAAACGCAAAAGTTGCATTGAAGTTGTGCAATTGTGCAACAGATGCTTTTATGCACGACCTTGCATTCAATGTACCTAGTACAATCGTAATGTAATGCGTTTGAGTTACACAACAACCAAAAGAACCAAATTTATTGCAATAAGCAATGCTTTGAAAATTGCATTCATTCCAAAAATGCTATCTGGAAATTGTCGTTTCGCGAGTAAAAATCTTTTTAACAAAACAATTTTATGCGAATGATTGCCCCTCGAAGAATCGTTTTTACGTACTTATTACAAAGAGGCAGTTTCGAAAAATTTCCTTTTATCTTTATTAAATAACAACAAATTCTTTTTTAAAAATAAATAAAATGGTGTCAGAGACAAAACTTCAATTTCGCTCATAAACTTTCTCTGGAAAATGTCCGGAACGAAAAACAATTAAAAAACTTTATTAAAATTTTACTCTGTTTGCGAACTGCGTCGAGTTTCAATCACTTGCATTACTTCCTGGCTTTACCAGTTTCAACCCAAGAGAGTGTTAACGAATATTTCTCAAGGAGAAAATCAAAATGTCTATAATTTGTTTATCTCCGAAACATTCAGTACCTGCATAATATGGTTATAGAAAGTATACGAGGGCTGTTTAATAAGTAAGGTGAATGTTAAAATTTCGCGGGTAATCGGTTCGGAAAAATTTTGTTTAACACCCCCTCAATTATTTTCTTTTATGTTTCAAGGTACGTAGAGTTAGAAAATGCAATGTCCTTCCGCCGCCGACCACCGAGTCAGTGATATCTACCTTAATTTGGGGTCGAAAAAAATCGTTCTCTCGCACATAGGCTGCATTTGGGCCCTAATTGTGTCCCTAGTTGGGCCCTAGTTCGGCAGCTTGATCGGTATCGGGGCTGAAGGGTTGAAAATGAGGAGTTAAATTATGCATTTTTAAAGTTTTATGGCTATCTTTTTTTTATGTTTTTTAGGTTGAGGAGATGGAATATGAAATCGATTTTGATGCAAGAATGAAGAATTAAGAGAAAACTCAAGAAAAAATGAAAAATTTAAAAAAAAAATGAAAAAAAAAATTATAATATAAATTATACCTATATAATTTAAGAAAAAAATAATGAAAAAAATGGAAAAAAAACCGGAATCACTAGTTCAATAATTATCCTGTTTATTTACTGACTCTCTGCGACCCGCCCCGTTTGGGCCCCAATGTTCAGAATTTGTAGGTCGCTGCACTCAGGTCTCCAGTTCGAAATAATAAACTCATATGCAAAGATCTTGCAGCGCTTTTGTTCAGAAATTGCTAAATTTTGACCAAGAACCGTCACATGAGCATCGCAAACAAAAACAATTCATGGCTGTTGCATCACGATAATGCACCTGCACACACATCCTTGATTATGCCCCAACCACTGTATTGATCGGACTTGGTCTCCTCTGAATTTTTCTTGTTCCTAAAATTGAAGAGAATCATGAAAGGACGACGTTTTGCCACGATTGAGGAGATAAAGACCACATCTCTGAACGAGCTGAAAAGCATACCAAAAGCGCATATCAAAAGTGCTTCGAGGACTGGAAAAAGCGCTGGTACAAGTGCGTGATATCTGAGGGGGATTACTTTGGTCCCCCACAAATAGATGTGGGTGAATAAATAAATAGTTTTCGAGAAAAATCAATATTCACCTTATTTTTTGAATAGCCCTCGTATATCTGCAGTTTAAAAGTGTGAAACTAGCAGATCTAGCTGGTTTCACACGGAACGGTGAAAATCAAAATATTATAAATGTACATCATATTACATTTTAAATAATTGCAACTATCCCTAAAAGCGACGTATATTACATAGAACTGTGTGAGTTTTTTTCAAAAATAATCTCCAATTTTTTCACCCAATTTCCAAACTTTTTCATTTTTTTCCCATGTAAATGCACAAAAATCTTCAAAATGGCATATCTCCGGAACGTCTGGAACGATTTCATACAAACTTCACTATAATCATCTACAAATATGTCCCAACTCACAGTAAATATGTAATAGCAACCGGAGGGTCGGTTTTTTAGTTATAAAGTCACAATCAAAATGTACACTTCTTTTTGCATATAGAGATTAGCCTGAAAATTCTCCTTATTCATTTAAAAAGATTCTTTGCCATTATTCATGCTATTATGACAAGGATATACGTATGACATTTACTCTCCATTTATATTCAATATTATCTCGGAAGAATGAATCAACCATCTGTTGCAAGAAGTTTTTCTAACGTTAATCCTTTCAGAAAACTTTCCAATCGAAATCTTCTGGTGACTTTTTCGCTGAACCTAATTTAAGGGTAAATAGCACGGAAAAGAATTGTCGGACTTGAAAAGTAGTTCACACCAGTTTTTCCAAACTTTTGTCACTTTTCAAATTCATCGCTTCCGAGCCAATCAAAACATAGTTAGTTTGTATGGAGTGAAAAATGATTGACATACTTGGAAACATGATTCTACAGTTTCACATAAAAAAGTTTGGAGTGCGTTAGCCTTCGTACCCCGCCCCCGCTCTTCTCAACAAGTTTGTGATATCGAGTTGCTTCAAAATTTCATTTTAATATATTACGAGTGCCTCAAATTAAAATAAAAACGATATTTTTATAGTTTATTTGGGCATGCTTTAGAATTTACGTTGGTATATATTAAAGAGTTGAACTTTAGCATTGTCAAAATTTACAATGAAACTTTAGCAAAATTGAAAAGTTTTCCGAAGTCTTTCTCACGCAGAGGCATCCCTGAATTTGACTCAGGGTTTATTTCAATTGTAAAGTTCACAGATATGTCTTATTGCAAAATGAATTTTCTGTTATTTTACAGTTAAGCTAAATGATGGCTTTGACAGGACGTCAAAGATATAAAAACAATTTTGTTTTCAAGCATTATCTTTCGCACAACACTCACTCCAACTTTATTTGTTCAACCTTGAGAATTGAGACTTCTGTACTTTTCTATAGGTAATTATATATTTGATATGAAACACTATAAAATAGTTTAATGCAATTATTCTGTGAAAAAATGCGACTGGTTTTGATTTTACTCAGTATATTGAAATGTATTCTACAATTTGAATCTGTAGAAATTCATTTATAACAATTGTTGTTTGAACGGATATCTGTGGTACCCCATGTAAATGACCACGATTAATTAATGATTTATTGATGTTTGACTGCTGCCCTTGAGAGTATGTCAAATCAAACCATAAAAACTAACCAAAAAATATGCGCAATGTGATATTATAAAAGGAGGAACGGAGGGGGTGTTCACGGTGGGGGTTGATATTTGCAATCAATATAATCTACACTCAATCGTCTTTTTCGTTTACTTTGCCCTTATCAAACGATAACGAAAGGTGTTATAAATATTGTCTAGTGTCAAAGTAGATCTTTGTATTTCGAACGATCAAATGAATTTACCTTGGGTGTTTTCTAATACCTTTTGTGTGTGTCGGAAATGACAATGAATTAATCATTTTGGAAAATCTATTAGTTTTCTATAACCAAAATTCGAATATTTATGTACCTATATGTTCTTGTAATTGGATAAGTCCACCAATTACGTAAATGCAAAATCGATAAGTTAATTTTCATTGGAAATTGTTCATACGATTCGAAAATGGATTACATACAAATTGAATTTCATTAAATGCAAAATCAAACTGAGCAAGAATTAAATCTATCACGAGAGACCGATTAAATGAATTCTCAAAAGTAGAAATAGTCAACAACCTTTGACTGGGTCGTTTTTGCTCAGATGACATCAATCAATTTGAGTTTGCATGATTTATTGCATAAACTCGGTGATAAAAGTAAAACCCATAGAAAACGAATGTTTTCATTGTTACAAGTCAAATAAATTGTTACAAGGAAAATAAAAACAAACTGTGGATTTTTCTGGAATGACATCCATCCACAAAAGTCATTCACAACCACCGATTTAACGTTGTACCCGACTTTTCTGGTTCTTGGATTGGCAAAATTTACTTGTAATATGTACTTGTAATACTATGTAAAAAGACACTGTGATGTTCGAAATTTCCAAATTTCTGCCTGGAACACAATTCCATTGCACATCAAATTGTCCTTCGTTTGAGTGCAACATTCTTCAAAGGAATTCATTTGCATTCAACTACGTTTTCCTAGTACCTATAGGCATTACGTTATTTGTACTTCGTTCTTGTAATGAACTAAATGGCCAAAAAGGATTTCTTTGCAATGTAAAACATTGAAAGAAAAACTTGAACAATTTGTATCAAACTCGACTTAATTCAATTTCCGGAAATATTTTCCTGCTTTAATATTGCCACTTTTTAAACTCTACTCAAATTAGTATTGCTGCTCCACAAATGAGGTAAGTGCACTTGACTTAGCTAATTGTCTTAGGGTAATAAGTACAAACCCCTCGATCCTAGTTTAAGTTCAACAGCCTGTACACTGGATGATTTATTTCCTCTCTTCAATTGAATTAATTGAGCTGCAATCCAGAACGAACCTCTTAAAAAAACGAAGGGGAGAAATGTTATTACAAATAAATAACGAAAGTAGAAAACAGAAGTACCTAATTAAAAATTAATTATTTTGCTTTTTTGAAAATTCATTAAACGCAGTTATTAAGTTTTATTGGTATGGCGGGCGCGTTGCTGTGTAGAGGTATATGTATAAACCATTACACATTAATCACTAAATTTCAAATAAAGTAGCTTGTATATAATTGATTCATATTGATTGTTATAAAATTTCAAATAGATTCTATTCACATGCAAATTAATTACTGTACTTTGTTTAATATTTGTTCTCAAACAGAGCGAATTTTAATTTATTATTGCGAGACTGGATTTTAGAAACTCGGGCATGTTTAATATTTATGCATTTATTGAATTCAAATTATTATATGTGCATTTCAGGTTTATTTTTGCTTAATTGAGTTTTAAAATAATTTCAAGTTGTTGTTAATGGTTGATATTGTTGTAAAAATGTTAGCTTAACAGTTCGCCCGAATCAACGCAACGTACATAGTACATAATTCCGCTTGTGTGCATCGTCGTCTGAATGAATGTAGGTATATGTAAGGATTAAATGCTATCACAGTAGGAGCGGGGCGGAGATATTTGAAAAATAAATGAATTTTGATAGATGTAGTAATAAATCGGAATTGCAACGGCAAAAATACAAAAAAAATGTAAAAATATACCAATAAACAAGGGACAAGAAACCAAATGAAGCGGAATGGAGCGACGTCATTTTTGACAGAAAATTAATAGTTGTAATTAGTTAATTATAATACCTTGTTCCCAACAATACGTTTATTGCGCACTTTCCTCTGTTTTACGAACAAAAAAATTTCAGATTAAACAAAAATTTAGTAGTACCTATAACTATGGGTACAAAATTACTCTAGTTTAAGTTTCAATATAATTTATGCAAACTTCGTAAATTAAATTAAAAGAGAAGCAATGTTCTGACTGTTTATTGTTCAGAAATATGTAAATTGTATAGAAAGAAAGCATAAAGTATGCACATGTAAAAATGTATTTCTTTACATTTCAATAACCTAACCGAAAAAAACTTTTTGTGTATTTGTTTTTATTTCAATTGCAAAAATTTTAAGACAAACCTTTTATTGTCCTCAAAATAAATATTTGCTGAGAACAGTTCAGTTCAAATTACGGTGATAGACCGATCCTGTATGTTATATTTATAATCTGAAAATAATGGAAACATTATGTGCATCAACGATTAACTTGCATCCAGGATGATATCAAATATTTGCCGGAAGAACAATTAAAATTTCGCAATATGGAAAATGCGTACATTTTTCTTATGGCATAAATTAATTTTCTAATATTTACCTGAAGGATCCTGCAAATATGTTATATCGTTCAGCAATAGTTGCCGTTAGATATAATTTAATGAATTTTATTGAATACAATGCACTTCAGTGAAATTAATTTAGAATCTGTTCGTGTTTAAGGACTCCACATTGGTTTTATGGTCACAGTTGTGTTTTGTGCCTGTGGCATTTTGCTGTTAAAGGACATGTCATTGCAACCACCTGAAAATTGATTAACATTTCGATTTTATAAATGCGTTGAATTTCATTGGCATTCAATTGAATATGTTATCAGTTTTTGTGTCGTCTGTTTTTCATAGTAACGAATCTTTTTTACATAACAAAACTACAATCGAATATTAAGCTTTAAAACTTTTAACATAATCGAAAAGAGCATCTGTTTTTGAGAATATAGTTAAATTTTTAAAGAAGAATTTAATTTAAAGTGCTTGATACTTTCATTGTATCTGCAAAACTTTCACATGGAAACTTTAATTATTGTTTTAGAAAGTCAAAAACAGAAGTTCGAAGGATTGGAAACCCTTTTCCAAAATTTCTTCTCTACTTATTTTTCAGTTAACTTATTTTGCTTTGATGAAAGTTTCCTAAAAGTTAAAGTAATACCTAACATAAAAAAATAAAATCATATTAATTTAACTTAATTTTCTATTAAAATAATGCATTAAAACTAAGGAAGCTTTAAAAATGTTAAATATCTCTGAAAGACTGAATGAATAGCAAATTTCAACAAATGTACAATGTGCCTATAGTTTTGAGTTTAGAGCTCTTAAGGATAATTAAAGGCGATTTAGATTAGGAATGATAATATACTTACTTGATAATATAAGTGACGCTGGTAATCGAAATAATTAAAGAAACTAAACATATTAGCGACATACATATACTCATTGTTCATGTTCATGCAAAATGTTGCGCTTTTTCCATTTCCGGGGTCAGAAGTAGGGATCACTATGTAAAAATTGATTTGACCTTGAAATGACCTTGATCCTGGTCAAAGGTACTTGTGGTACTCTATAACTTTTGTCCGAAACATTTTTTCCTAGGATGCGTAGTTTTCGAGATATGTGAGGACGTCTATTAAAATGAAACACCCTGTATCTCTAAAACGGGCGATATTTGGAAGTTGCGCCCATGGGAACTTTTGTTCAGGATGTCCTGAAGTACAACATACTAAATTATCAGTCGATTTGACTGTACGCACTTTTCCATACAAAATGTGCGGGGTCCTTTACTAAGCTTTGTTATTACTACAGAAATCATTATTCCGTTGTAGATATTTTCGGAGATATAGCTCGAAGACTGCAGGGACCTCTGTTACTATTAAAAGTGTAATATCTGCGTGGAAAATTGAAGTAAATATAATAGATATTCGATACTTTTCAAAAGTTTATTGGAGTAGGTTAAGTACCTTTGTGAAAAAATTTAAAAATTCTTGATCAACTTAATCATCATAGTCGAAATCGCAATGAATGCAAATATACTCGTAGAAACTAGTGGATATAATAGCACATTTCAAGTGCTTTGTCAGTTTTTCCTCGGCATTAGAAAGAAGTACATAATAATATGTCGTAGCTAAAGAGGCATTAAAATATTTAACAAGCACAGTATCTTTGTCATCGAACAAACCTATACCACGTGCAGCATACATTGAGATTTTTGATATTTTGAAAAATGATTGACCTTATGAGAAAAATTGAAGATAAGGCAAAATATTATATTAAATGCTTAAAAGAGGATATCAAAGTTAGTCTTTGCATATAAAGTTTTCACATATGTGTTAAAAATACTAATTGTTGTGAAGGAATGAAACAAATTAACAAAAAAATTGAAAAATAGGTTTTTTGATTTTTTTCACAAGACCTATTAAATCTGTTACTTAGACAAAGTTGGGTTACTAACTAACATACTTATGACACAGAACAGATTGCATCTACCAATTGCTATAATATCAAAGAAGACTCTGCGCCACATTGTACGCTGCGCCACTATGTACGCCACTCCCCACGTATAAAATTTTTAAACAATTTATTTTTTAAAAAGTGATACAAAGGCAATGTTTTTATTAGGAATATAATCGATAAAACAAATACTATCGCAGAGAAGGATTTGTTAAACGATAAATAAATTCGCATCGAAACATGGACATTGGACATGGACATAAAAAAACTCAAGTGGTTTTACGGTAATCCCTGAAAAGTGTTTCTATGTTTCCATTTATCCTGGCAAAATCGAATCGATTCTCACCTGCAATTTTTTGTGGATTTATATAGAATTGAGCCTTACTGGATTCCCTTAAAAAATACTTAATTTACAAATCCTGTAGCAGTGAAATGAATCGGTAAAAGGAAAATCATTGCAAATTCAAAGTAATTTGTAAATGAAGTTCGAAAATGTGTAAAAAGGTTGTTTTGTGAAGCGTTCCGAAATTTTTCTACTAAAATATAATGTTTAATTTTTTTATTTGCTCATTTAATTGGTACTAGCTGACAAAATTGTTTGAAATTTTTTATAGCACGTATTTGTAAATATAATTACAATGTACACAAACAAAAGTACTATAAACTTTTCACTTTCTTCATATTCGATTTATTTTAAATAATAATATCGTTATTATACTCCCTACCTATATTTTTAGATAGATTTATTGTGTCGAAATTATTTTCAAAATATTTTAATAATTAATTAACGAAACTGTTTTTGCGTATAAAGCTATTCTGGGATACATTTTAATATAAACTATAGGTACAGTAATAAACATATGTACACTTTTTGCATTTCAAATACATTGCTTTAGTTACAAAAATGTGGGAAGAATTTTTTCAGCGCAATTTTACATCATCCACTCAACGATTCGAGAGTGAAATGCTCTGTTTCTCATCTTTTAATTAAGTCTACACGAAATCGTCCCAGGAGGATTATAATTACTCCATTGTCA
Organism: Leptogaster cylindrica; assembly: GCA_963082835.1. Classification (NCBI taxonomy): domain Eukaryota; kingdom Metazoa; phylum Arthropoda; class Insecta; order Diptera; family Asilidae; genus Leptogaster; species Leptogaster cylindrica. The sequence goes on along the minus strand of OY720105.1, from coordinate 20,694,597 downwards.
TAAGCTCGTTGTGCTGATTGCAAATGGAGGGCAAGAAAAAACAAATACAGCAATTACAAAAAACAATTTACGCAGCATTATATTGGTGCAGTATTTTCGAAACGCATGAGAATCCGATTCGTTGCAGCAAAATACGGTTAATTTTAATTCACGGACCATAAAGCGATTTGTTCGTGCAATCTTCTTTGATTTAAATATCTCCCTTTTCGGATTTTGATGCAACATTATAGATTAATTATTGATAATACAAAACACAGAAGGTGGCAGATTATGCAATTCAGTTCAATTCATTGGTCTTAACAACCGAAATGTATTAATGTATGTTTTATACTTATTTTATATGGGAATTACAAAATTTCGTACCAAAGTATTTCATTTCGACTGTTTTGTACCAACAATTGTAAATTTCTATATAAACAAAATAAAAAATCCTTTTAAACGTTTACCATTAACACTTTGTTGGTTACAAATTTACAATTACTAAGAACTTGAGTTAATTAAATAAACTGTCGAATTGAGCAAACGAAGTGTCGTTAATAATTTCTGGTTTCAACACAAATGGTACTGCATAAGAGAAGAAATATTGCAAATGGGAATAATATTTAAAGTGTTCTTAGCAATTCCATTCCACTTATCAACCAAAACAAGCACAGCAAGAAATAATCTTTGTTGTGTGTTATTTGATATAATATAATGGAATACATTGTCCAGAACATTAAATTAACACCATTTATATCTCAGATTCTCCTATTTCCAAATGAGAATGTGGCAGTGAAGAACCTCATGCGATGTCCTTACTCCTTCCTCTGTGCACATTGAATCCTCTTAATGTGTCGATATCTTTTGAGAAAATCTTTGCACTGGAATTTCGATGCTTGAGCATTTACAACTCACTGAACTGACACTACAAGTTGAATTTATAATCAGAAATCTATGTCAATTTATTTGTAGTTTTGAATCTGTTATTCCCATAAGCAATCAGTCGTGGCTGCGAGTGTTGAAACGTCCATTAATATTTGCTGTGGCTTGATTTTTGAGCAAATCTAGTGCAGTTTTCTATGTATAATAATCTGCAGGTCAGCAGGTGTGATTAGAAGTTAGTGAACTGCCAGCCAACTTAATCCAAATGGTTACTCCTCTGTTCAAATGGAGTTGCTGCACTTCTCTTTGTCACAAAAGGCAACATTTTCAGTCAGTCGGTAAATCTGCTACATTCTATCAATACAACCCAAAATTGGTTCCACTGCAAGCGAACCTTTGTATTGAACTTACGCCTTTCGGGTTCTATATGCATCCATTAACAGTTGCTGACACCTCTAAATAAATTGCTTGGTTGCTCAAAACCTAAGCCCAGGCAGGAGATCAGATGAGGTTGAGAGTCGAACTGAGTTGCGTGCGCGTTGGTCGATTTATTTTTTGGTTGAATTATTTTTTCATTGTTGATTACATAATTAGTTTTTATACCTTTATATTATAATAAAAAAAATATAAAATAAATTCCGTAAAAAAAATACAACATCTGCTGCGTTATAATGTTTGAGAAATCAAACAGCAAATTTAACAGAACATAAAACGTTTTCTTAATGCTCTCAAGATCGAAAATATTTTGAAAATGTAATGATTTCACATGATTTTAATTAATGAACATTGCACAATACTATCAAAGATTGAATGACAAGTGCATAAAACTGCAGTCGTGCATAAACTTAGTACGGGGGTAGGTAATATAAAAATAATTTCCTTATTTGAATTTGATATTGTTTTAACGTTCACATTATTTAAAATCGATAAAAAAAGAAATGTTATGAAATGAAGAATGCCATAATTTTATATGTAGTTAAAAAAAATACCTAAAAAAAAAATACCTAAAAAAAAAATTGAAATTTTCATTTAGTATGTAGGGGATAGTCGTGTAGGTTGAAACACGCTTTGATTTTTGGTCGCAACTCTTGATTCGATAAATATAACACAGAGTTCTATGTACCATTGGGTAGGTAATATTATTGGCTACATTTTTGTGGCAGAAAGTAATTGAACATTAAAAAAGTTACGGCCTAGCTTTCAAACATCTGATTTTTGGCCGTCAAAAAATTTGACGTGTAGGTTGAAACAGACGTAGCAATTGAAAACGGTTAACGTATTTTTTTTTTTTATAAAAATGCCAAATTTTAAATGTTTATTGTTAATTTCTTTATTTGCAAATAAAAATTTATTTGTAATGCATCAAAATCAGAAACACCATGACTAGTTTATCTCGATCTACGGCTCGCGACTTTCACCAGTTGAACTTTTAATTTTTGTTGAAACACTCTGTCACTTTTAAAATTCACTTGTTTATCCACTTATTAGTTTTTTTTTGGTTATTCAATTGTCATTGTTTAAACTTTAAAGTAAGGCATCACATAGTGTTTCAGCCTATATGACATCAAGCGTTTCAACTTACAAGAATAGCCGACATTTTCAGAAGACATGTGATTTGTTTTTTCTATGCATTATATTCTTGAAATTCTTTCGGAACTATAAAATAGAGCAAAAACTGTAGTGTAAATGTGATATTCACCTTTTTATACCGATGAAAAAATCATACTTTTTTGAGTTATAGAAAAATTTTGAAAACACTTTTTTCACACATTTTTTTGACTTGCCCTTGTTCAAGTACAAGGAGGGCGAGTTAGTAATACCCTAGACACACGGGAGTTCTTAACTGAGGTTATGACGTCAGAATGACTTAGTCCATGTTAATTTCTTATGCCGAACTGGGTTATTATATTAACCCACATGCTGGAACTCAGTTAAGCGGAGTTTACTGCTGCTAGCGCCTGCAGTACGTGAATAGTTGCACTAAATAGTTGTACTAAAAATCTGTACTAAGTAGTTTTCACTGTGCAAACTAGAGAATAAAGCAACAAAAGAAATTTGATAATTAAAAAAATTATTGAATATTACGAGAAAAGTAATTGCAAATATATTTTCATTGTATTTGTAATAAATTATTTAATTTTCAGGAAGCAAGTCCGTTTGCAATTTTGCATGGATAGAGGCTTTGCTAAGCCTTCTCCGGGACACAAACTAATTCGGGTTAAAGTACGAGCACACACGACGATTTAAACTGGGTTACGTGACGTCATAACCTCAGTTAAGAACTCCCGTCTGTCCAGGGTATAAGTCTGTATGCTATGAAAAGTTAGCTACTGATAACAGAAATACTTGACACTATAAAATTTGGTGTGAACTTTAAAGGAAAAAAAATATCTTTGTGTTTCATCGTACATGCCGTTTTAACCTACACGACTCTCCCCTATATATTGAAAAACCATCACTTCTAATAAAGCAATCAATTGTTATATAAATCTACTGATTATATCATTTAAACAACTCAAGAAAACCCGATGTCATATATTATTTCGCTTCTTAACACAGATTCAAATCTCTTCGAACTTCGACAACATCCTGACCCTTAAAACTAAATACCGGAAAATCACAAGCCATTTGAAGTGCGCTCGTGCTTCAGAAATGTGATAAAAGTTGTCATTAGCCCTTTGTAGGAAAACGAATGGCAACTGGGAACTACCCTCCTCGACCGGCTCGTGATGCAGCCATCATGTACCTTGCGGCCCATTAGATTGATCCTCTCCTTAGGGCATACATACACACAAAGGATACTGTACAATTTTTTTCACCACGTTGATGGAGATTTCTAAGGCGAATTTTGGATCCTTATTTGTTAGTAATAAAAGAAACTCTTTTAAAAGTAAACTCTTTACTATAATAATATGAATATGAATTTCTCGTTAAAAAAGCAGTTTGCAGCACAAAACTAAAAAACGTGAGAGAACTGCACAAAGATTAATCTCCACTTTGCTAAAGGAAGCGCAGAGAAAATCGTCCTACAGGCAAATAAAAAGGAAGTGCTTAAATTAGAGATTTTCTGTCACATGACCACACAAAAAGTCTCCAAGACTTAAACTTTAATCGATGGCTGATAGTTAATATAATCAATCGACAGATATATAAGTCGGACACGGGACAAACAAAACGGACAGGCACAGGTTTGGATTGAACTAAAATCTATTTAACATAATGTAAAAAATACGAAATGTGCAAACGTGTAGGGTATTTTTAAAAGAAGAAACTTGTTTAAAAAAATAAATATTGAAGTTCTAGTGTTATTTTGTGCCCTCTCTCTCAACAGTCAACCCCGTGCGAATTTTCAACTGGATAAAAGGTTAATCTAGCGGACCACCGATCCAGTTACCTTGGCGGTGAACTTGCTACAAGTTGAAGGACGTTCAGATTTAATAAGCCACTAAGCCATACTTGATTTCATTTTATTGTCCTTTTCATCAAAAAGGCTTTCTTCAAGAAATAAATAGTTGAAAACCGTGTGAGCTTTAAGGAAGATTGGAAGGAGATGTTCTTTTAAAAGAAATTTGAGATACCTGCCCAAAGCGATTTAGTTAAGAATTTCAAACAATTTTTTTAATTCATCTATATTAACTTAGCGAAAACTTGCTTGTTTGTTGATTTGTGCATATTTGTTTTTTAAGGAAAACCTTTCGACGGCAAATTAACCAACTTCCCGTCATCCAATCGAGCTAAAACTTTACAGATGGGCTCATTGTCGATGACCATGCATTTTGGTCAAATTTCTCGTTGTCACAGAACGAAAGTATAAAATCTTTAATAATACTGCAAAAATGACAGCGTTCTGCACTGAATATAAAAAAGATTATCATAAATTCAAGTCATCTTTCTTTTTTTTAATTAATTTTAATTGTCACAATTTTGAAAATGCTACACTGAAAAAAAAAGTTGTTTGCTGGAAATGATTTTTTAAAGAAATGATTTTCCATTTGATGCAAAAGACTTGGTCACAAATGACTTGATCATTTGACCGTGTTACATGAAAATTACAACAAAGTTGGTTATCAGAAAAGAAAAGTGATGTGTGAGAACTAACTATGTCATTTCCTACAAATGAGCACATTTTTGTGGCAACAAACAAAGCTTTAAGAAAAAAGATTCAAATCATTTGTGTCCAATGAATGCCAATTGCCAGAAATGAGGAAACCATTCGCATCAAAAAACTAAAATTATTTGTGTCAAAGAATTTTGTCATTTGCTGGAAAAGTGGAATTGTAGAATTCATTTGCCCCAAAATTCTGAAATCATTTGTGTCCAAGACCTTTTTCATTTGCTGGAAAAGTAGGGATTTTTGTTTATAAAAGACAATTTGCGCATTTTTTAGAATTTATTACATAATATTACCTTATATATATATTAACTATTGCCTTATATACCTTATATAACCTATTACCTTAAATACTTTTATCCTACAAACAATGCTGCAAAATTTAAAAAAATTGGCCTAAAGATATTTCAGATATTTTTAAAAAACGAATAATTTTGAAATAGTTTAACTATGTACTTGATAATGTATTGGAAAAAAATGACTTACTTCTTTACTTTGAAATTCCCCGGGAAGACAGATCACAGCTGTGTCGAAGGCGTCTTCAAAATTGATATTGTTGAACAGGTTAGATTCTAGGTTAGATGTAGATATTCCAGACGTTCCGGTGTTATCTGATTGAAAAGTTGAACAAAATAATTTTTTTGTAATTGAACTAAGTATTTTCAATAATTCAAAGTATCACCTGTTATTTGTATGGAGAACCCCCGTTGTGTTTTATATTGCTGGAAAATGTCCAATTTAAAAATGTTTAACCTCTTTGTGGGAATAACCGTATTCACATAAAAAAAACCTTAAAAAGTAGAACTAACATTGCACAAAAAACTATGAATAACTTACCTTTTTTAAAGAATTTACACTTGCACTTATTATCACACTTAGTTGTGTTTTGTTTTACACTAAAATTCTGGTTTGGTCTGGTCTGGTCGCTAGCTCAATCGAAATGAAGTGAAACGACAGCGACTTGGTTTACGCATTTCACAAATTGAAAGTCATTTGTAACAAATGGGACGTCATTTTTAGCAAATAATTTCTAATCATTTGCGGTAGAAGACGAGTCTTTTATGTTCAAAGGAATGAGAATCTATTGACACAAATGATTTATCACTTCATCCAAATGTACGAAAAATTTTTCTTCTGCGACGAATAATAATTAACAGAGTCATACATTTATGACAAATAAAACATTATTTGAGGTTGCTTATTACATCCTTACATCACTCAAATGATATGAATTTTTTGTGGGAAATGACACAAGTTCATTTGCGAGAAATGAATAGAGTGACATCCTTTGAGACAAATAAAGTCCTCTTTTGGAACAAATAAAATTACTTGCACCGAATGATTTTCTTCTACTGCAAGTAATTTCGGTCATTGAAAATTTTTTCAGTGTATATATGTGTAGATGAAATATTGTAAAAAACATTGTTTTTAAGGGTTGTTTTTTTTTAAATTTAATTTTTAATTTGATACATATATATTAAAAATATTGTTTCAAAGGGTTGCTGAAAAACAGCGACTGCAGATATGTTCCCAAGTAACTAAACTTCATTTTGAATAGTAAAATTCAGGATAGAATCTATAATACATATTCATATCGGTGCCGTGTCCAACGCATACATTACAATATATGTATGTACATATGTATGTGGAATTGAGTTGTATTTAGTATTCGAAAATCTTCCTAATTGTGGTAATTTATCGTAATTCCAGTCCAGAATCAGTTTGGCTCTAATTCTCTATGTAGAATCATTTTTCTAATTAGAGGGCAAATGTGTGTCTGTAATTGATGGTCACATTCGGCAACCATTTCATTGGTGATTTTGTAATTGCATACGAATGACCGTTGATGACCGAAGTTCAGTCATTGACGCTCGAAAGAGCTCACTCCATTCAAGAGCGAAGGGAGTGAAAACGTGATTTGCATTTGCATTCGGAGAGAAATTGTAGCATATTGTAGCAGTTGTAAAGGAGTCATTAGGATTTAAAGTAAAATTCAGTTGTAACTATAAACATTATTTATTTATTTAAGCTTAATACAAGCAAACAATATATATAAATAAAGAAATAAATAAATAAATATTGTTTAAAAGAAGTTCTGTAGGAGACAATACAATCAACATTTTTATATTAACCAATTTTTCTTCTACAAAGAAACGTTTCTTCATTACTTGTTCGTTAAAACTTCAAAATTAAGATAAACCCTCCGATTATTCAGGAAGCATTTATAACTCCCTCTTTATAAGATCCCGAAATGATTAAAAGTCACTAATAAACATTTTTGCGGTAAGAACATTAGCCGTTAATTAGATGACTAATCTTCTTCTCGCTGTTTCCTGGATTACGTGATAATAAGGAGATAAAAGTGTACACATCATTCACACCTGCTGATGGTTGGAAGAAAATTTTACTTTCAAAAACAGCACAGCTAAATCCCCAAAAAATTGTTTTCATGCTAATCTCAGATTAAACAGAGACAAGTTAAGTTCTATGCGCTCATAATCTATCTCTGAGGGATTTCGAATGAAACAGATATACTCAAGCGGTAGAAACGCATATTTTTATGCTTCGGTCCTTTTCATATTGTTAGTGCATCCGGTGGGGGTCGGTGGGAACATTTGTGTGTTGCGATTTGTATGGAAAAATGATTTAAGTAGGTTTCATAGAATTCATATATTTTAATATAAGTCCTACATAATTAAATTGCTTAGACACAAATTCAACTTGTTTTCAATTTCAACAAATTGTATTGATTTACCATTATACAATGGAATTTACGTTCCAGTTAAATGTATCGCAAGTATTTATCAGTTTTTTTTCTAAAAGTTATTTTTATATACTTGACGGCAGCAACAATACGGAGTCCATTTATCATGGACAAAAGTTCCCAAATGCAATTCTTAACGGCTTTGTAAACAGCTTATTTCATTGATTCTTCTCGTTTTCTAAAATATTTCCAATACCAATACCAATAGTCAATACCGCATATTAGACATCATTACAGAATTGAAGTTTACTTACAATACAACAGCGTCAAAGTAAATTTAAAATCATTCTTAAATATTATATTATTTTTATGTTCATATTTTAGTATCAATTTGGAATGTCTTCTTTTAGCTTTCTTGGACACCTTAATATAAATTTACAACCTGTGGGAGTACGCAGAGGTGTGGACATGTCCGCGACATGAGTTATGGCAGCATCGAGGACGATAATCGAAAACCACATCAAACTGGGAGATAATAAATCAACAGGAGCGGATAAGTCCCATCAGTGTCAATAGGGTTTAACACAAACACTAGTGTTATGGCCAACGTAATACTTTAATATCCCCAGCAATAAATCATCCCAGATACGTATTTCACCCCCGCACAAAATGAGGGTGAAATCAGCCACTCAGTACAGATGCACTCTTCATGAAAAACTTTAATGAATATTCGAGTTGCAAAGTTTTTCATTTTCCATTCTTACTTCCAGACGAAACAATTTTAATTAAAGCAGAGATTGTGCCTGGTGTGCGTTCAGAAAGCAAATGTTGCCATCCCTCTAGATGGTTATTTAATTGACTTTCCATCTTCAAAAAGCAGAATTCAGTTCCTAATTGCGTATTGTTTTACGTATTTCTATTTTGTATAAACTGAATTACCACTTTTTTTTGTAGAACCGGGAGTCCTTGGACGTATTAATATTAAGAATTTGACGAAGTTTTTAAAGCACTGCCTCTTAATATTTTGTGCGGTTTTTAATATCTAATTTCAAAATTGTATGATTCAAATCTTGTATAACTCTATTTTACACTGAAAATTCGGAGCATTATATTAATGGGCAATTTGACGTGGTTGCCATGGGAAAAGCAATGCTCTTCATGCACATTTCCGACGCTGGATTTAAATCGAAATTGTGGAATGAGGCAAAACGGTTCATTTTATCCCGGGAAGAGAAGAGCTTTAGTTGCGAAGCAATTAGGTTTGCAATTACACTCGCGCGTAGCCTGGACGACTTTTATTCGCATTTATAGCTACAGTAGTTAAACATTATCGGTTTATAAAATTGAATATAATCACGGGGTATATTTTTACCGACTGTGAAAATAGGCCTTGGCCCTTGGCATTTGTTGAACGAAACGCGTACCATTTGAATTCCTGATAGTTCTATGATTAAAATATAACAAATACATGTAACGAAAAGTACGATTAATTGAACTACAATAACTTAAAGGTTCTATAAACTAAACAGTTTACAAGTGCATCTTTACGTTTGTTGAATGTGTATCCTTCGTTTATGTATTTTTCTTTTTAAATCTGTATTACCTTGTGATGTCTATTATTATTTTGCACTAATACTTTCGACGACGGCGGTGTTTTGGAGTTGAATCGTTTTTGGACCCGCACTGAACAGAGAGCGTTCTAAATTCCAGCAAGGATACAGAAACACATATGGCCGTTGAGGATGATGTAGAATTTAAGATCAGGATTTATATGAGAATGGGATGAACTCTGATGGGTATTTTACACTCTGTCTTGAACATCTGTTTCTCATTTTTCCAGATGTTGTTCGAGTTTTACCGTTAGTATTTCAAATAAACTTTCGTTGGTGAAATAGAAGTGCTCTTGGCAAAACAAGGAACACTTTAAAATCGTTTAACATGTTCTGTGTCTGACATTAGTAGACACTTTAAAATAAACCTTTTTGTTCTGTCATGTCTTTAAAATAAAATCTTGCATCCTACAGAGAGAATTTAAATTTTGAAATAGTCCAGTTTATTATCAACAATTGTTTCGTTTTAGCTCGCGTTGTATTGAATATGACAATTTAAAATGCACAATTTAATCGTACGTGAATTTTTTAAAATGTTATACAGTGTTTTTTTTTGTGAATTGTGGTGCAGTGAAAACATCAAAAAAGTCTTTATAATTTAATCTACGATTTAACAATATTAGAAAATGTTGTAACATTTCTAATGTATATCTATTATCTATGTAATAATATTATGGTCAAAATGATACAAAACTAAGTAGTAAGGCAGCAATTGGTTACACCAATTCCGTGTTACCCTAGATGTAGAAAAATACACTCATTCTATGCAAAAATCTAGACATGCATTTTCTTATGTCACTAAGGCTAGTTGTGCGCAACTGCTTCTTTTTTTATTCACAGTAAGCCTGCAATAGTGTAGGTGCAGGAGAAAATGTAAAAATTTTCCGAAATTTTCGGCATGAGGTAGACTACAATCTTGGTAGATTTTTCTTCGACATATACCTAGAATACCTTGTAAAAACATAACCCTTCCTCGGCAGTCGGGTAAAAAGAGTTCCGTTCAAATAATTAGTAATTATCATACGGATTTATAACAATATTACTTAATGAAGGAAAGTTAATATGTAAATATTCAGTAAACAAAATCAACATTTTTGTATAAAAACGATTCAGGCTATGGCAACACTAAGAAGGAGTTGCCTGATTGTGCTTATCTTAGAACTTGACTTTGAAATTTTAATGAAATATTATTTTACCAAACTTTAAGTCTCTAGCTACAATTGTTCTAGAGTTATCGTCTGGCAAGGCAGAAACAGACAACAGACAGACGGATATTCATAAAAAGGTTTTTTTTCCTTTCCCAATCGTGAATATATAATTCTTTTTTTTCTATCACTATTTTTTCTTGGCATTGCAAACGTTTGCTCAAAACTAATATTATACTCTACATCTAGGGTATAATTGTCTGTCTTCGTCCACCAGCTCAATCGAACTTACCTCTGAGTTATTTTCGGAACATAAAATTTCAGAAGTTTAAGGGTTATGTGAAAGCTTCTGTAATGGACGGGTTGCCTTGACGAAGTCATTTCCAGTCTCAATTGGTCCTGAAGGAAGTGACAGTTCAATTTTATTGCACTATTTGTGTTATACTAAGGTGAGCAGTTTAGTACCCGTGATGTCACTAGATACCCGAAGAATGTGTGTTGGAAATTCATAGTCACTTTCCTGGGCAGAAAATATTGCAAGTAATTCTATTTAGTGTTTTTAAATTTACTGCTGGAAAAACAGTTACAGCGAAATGGCCGTCTTGTGGGGAATATACCCATCGTCCTTGTATATAAATTTAATTTTCAGATGAACTGGAGGCGGTTATGCAATGATTGTATATTTCAGTATGAATTGCGGTAAATAAAGTAAATTTCGAGAACTTATTATAAATTAATATACAGTGGTTAATATTTTTGTGCGGAACTCCTTGTAACAATTGCCTTTAATACAACCCTTTTCATTTGCTATAATCAAGATTTTGAGTTCGTTCTTGGAAAACACAAACTTTACAGGAATCTACCTTTGTTTGCCTTACACTAAGGTTTCTAGTACAATATTTTCTTCATCTTGAGAAAATTAAGTTGCGTCCAGGAAGTTTTTTTTGCGTTTATTATAACTGATAAAATTAATTAAAAATTGTTTGACCTTATTGCTCAAAAATTGTGAAAAACCCGCTTCTAGAGGTATAAACAATAGCAGGCATTTGAATTTGTGAATATTCTTGTGAATTACATTATTAACTGTTTTAATGTTTACAAGAATAATAAGCGCGAATTAACATTAAAAACAGTCGCAAACAATTTTCTTGTAATTTGGAACTATGTACAATTAAGTAGACAAATATTGTTACCGATAAAATGAAGGTCTTTACGAAATCAAAGAGATACTCATTGAACATTGCATGACTCCAATAAACAAAGCAAAATGCAATGGTAATGCGTTGTGGTACCTGGATGAATATCACCTTATTAAACAGTTTGTGTAGCTAAAATTGTTCAATGGATTGCATTTTTGAATGACTGCAGCCGCTGTAAAAATTTGATCCTTTTTATCCATTTTCTGTTATAAATTCTGTTTTCAAGGAATCGGGATCATGATCAATTTAAAATAGGTACTCGGGTTTTTACAACTATTAATAATTAATTATATTAGTCACCTTCTTTTTATATTTGTTTTAGGTATATTCTCAAAATGAAAAAAAAATCAAGAAAATTAATTATAGGTAATACGCAATATGATGTTTCCGTTTTGATAAAGTATTTGAAATCTTGTTTCGCAACTAATTTGTACAATTTCTAATTAAGGGGTAACACCACTCTAGCATTTTTGGAAAATCGAAAAAATTTTTTTTTCCTTAAAAGTAATTAATCGTTTATAGTGTCAACTGTCAAGAATGTTTAAAAAATATTTTGATAGTTCTGGCCTCTGGGGATAATAAAACATGATTCATTTCAGGGGTAACACTACTCTAGTATTCTCATTTTTGCTCATATTTTTTCAGTTAGTTGAAACTTTAAAAGCGTTTTTCAAGAAATCAGTTTTTTTCACCTCGCCGGACCCATAACGCTTACAGTTTTTAATCGATTGGCATGAAATTTGGTACACACTTGCACAACACTAATACCCAGGATACACCTTACGAATTTTTTAATTAACGCAAAATCGTTGATTTTATAAAAAATTATTTAATAATTTTTCTTAATTTTTTGGTTGTTTTTATTTAAATGCTCATAAAATTTACCATAATGAATATTTTTTAAAAGCCGTATGATATTCCCCAGAGAATAACATACTAAATCGAAATTATTTTGTTTCGTTATTCGAGATTCATCCGTCGAGGAGAAATTGGTACGGATATGGAACCCTCTCGAAAAAAGTACAGTCACTCCACTGCGCCTGCAGCCGCCATTTTTAATTAAATCTTCAAAAAAATTTGCATGAACTTGAACATTCTTGAATAGTGGACCAAAAATGACTTTTTGTTTCAATACGTTATCTCTCAGAGATACTTTTTTATAAGCTCCCGAAAATCATTACGATTATCGTCCGCTAGAGTCGAGGCTAAAGTGGTGTTATCCCTTAACAATTTTATTGTTGAAAAATTTAAAAATAGAGATTTGGATACTTATTCTGAATATAGAGCTTTTGGAACAGCTGACTTTACAACTGTGTCCTTTTCAAAGAGAAAAAGGACTTGTGTCTATTAGAGTACTTTCATTTGTTTCAGTGCAGAAAGCTTTTGACTCTTTTCAAAGGGAATAAAACATGTCAACTGAGAGAAAGCTGATGGAGTAACACGAGTAGTCCTGTTTGAGCTTGACACAAACGAATTTAGTCTTATCGTAGATTCTGGTGGTGGCGAAAGGACTTACAACATAGAAAATGACGACAGTTACAAAAAAACGAAATTCTAATAAGAACAAAATTGGGAGTCCTTGTGAAATGAAAATAGTCATTTTTATTTATTTATAAAAGAAGTTTAACCTGGTGAAGAGTGATTACGATAACGATTAAATTCATTTATTTTTTAAAGGCTGCTGAGCGGTTCATAATTAATAATACCATCAATTCTATAATAACGGAGAAGTCTCAATATTCCTTATTTATCAAGTTGCTAAAAAAAGTTGCCAGAAGTTGTCAGACCTTTTGTTTCCAAACTGAAATTTATTGTATACAATTTCTTTGAAAATAGCAAAGAACTGTGCTTTTATGAAATCATATTCTTGTAAATTAATTAATTCCATATTTTCATAGTTTTATGTACTATTTTACGAAAAATCATTAACTCTAATAACATCAATTATCCCAAAAGATGCAAAAATTTGCATAATGAACAAAAACATCTTATATTGTTTATTGGCGTCGTTAAAGATGCAAGCATATGTATTTATATTAGGTTATTAAGTTCATCATAATATGTTATGTCAATAATTCAATCTTCCAAAGACATAAAACTACAATAACCTTTTCATGAACATCGTCGACAGGTCGAGACATGTTTCTACCTCCATTAATTAATAAGGACCAATTCCAATAGCGCAAACCAATTTCTATCTTTAATTGATCAAACACAAGAACAGCAACATCCTTTATTTTTTCAATATTACTGCGCGCTTATTTTAGTATTTGACAAATAATATATTTCAATAACAAAATTATTCTAAAAGTTGTTATCAACATTTTGGTTTGTTTTTGAGGGATACACAAAACCCTCAACTAGTAGACCAATGCAATTATGATTTAAATAAAATTAATATGGAAAATACAAATAAACCATTTCTAAATTTTGTTTTTCTTTTTTCATTTTGCAGGATGTTGTGTAGGTACCTATAAATCTCTTCTTTAAGAGAGAAAATTTATTGAGAAAACCTTATTGAAATCAAAAATCAAAAGTGCTAAAAACGAATGTTAGCTACATATACCAAATACCTATATACATATTGTATCGGGTCTTATGAAACTTTGTATTCAATCTGATTTCATCACTGAAAACCTTTTCAATTTGTAATCCTTTTGTAGGTTTAACCTTCACTTTACGCTTTCAGTTGCTTTCCTTGAAACCACATCGATGTTTTATAATTAATGTCAGGATTTAATTGTACAATTATGTATTTAAGGTTTTTAAATTGTTTAGTAGCTTCGTAATGTTCGGAGAAATGCAAAAAATATCTCAAATACTAAGAAATAAATAAATAAAAGAACATCTTTAATCAATCACAGTTGCTACAGGCTAACAATAATTAATTAAGATAACAATAAAACTTTCTCATTAATGTTATGCAACCTTACCGGTTTGTGAAACATTTTAAATTTTGATTAGATTGAGTAGCAAACAATACTTTAGTTTCACAAAAATTATTTTTATTTCTTACACGTGTTCCGGTCCATTCGACCATCTTCTTGAGAGCATTTCGAGTTGCTACTAAGTACCGTTTCTAAATTAATGAGCCTCAAAATTACAATTTGTTTTGATGATCATGTCAAACACTACCACATTATAGAGGTTTCAAAACTGGATGCAATGAAAATTCCAACTGTTTATTAAGAACATTCTTGCCTGCAGTTTTGGCCTTTACAATTCAAAAACTCTTAAGCAGATCTAATCTCCTACCTTTATTTTCAATATCGTAGGAATATGCTCTTGAAAACTGACACTAAACTTTTTCCCTGTTTGTCCAATATAGATACTATCATTATTCATTATCTCATAAACTCTAGCTTTTCAAATAAACTAATCTTTTCTTTCACGTTCATTAATTTGGTTTTTATAATATTTTTTTTTATAAAATGCAATATTTACATCCCTATTATGTTTTATAATCTTATTGTTAGATATATCATAGGTACGTAATTTCCTACAAAAGGTAACTTAACTTGTTTAACAATATTATCCTTACTTAAATGGGTCAAAGTTGTGATGTATTTTAGAATTTTTTTCTTTTATTTGTTACTTACTAGTTTATCTGTAAACCCTGGACTATAACCGTTTCTAACAGCAATCAGTTTGGTAGTATCTAATGCATTATAATAAACACGTGTAAGAAATAACGATAACTTTTGTGAAACTAAATTATTGTTTGCTACTCAACCTAATCGAAATAAGACTGTTTTAGAGAATGATAAAAAGTACAACATTTTCCTGAAGTTGACCAACAAAAAACAACTCTTGCTTCTTTTATATTTTTTGTATTATATTTTATGTTTTTAGTAGTAGTACAAAGAAAATTAATTGGGAACTTATATTTGCCTGGAACACGTACTAATTCAATTATTGCAAGTTTATTCGATTTATATCCCCCACTTTTGCAATACTTTTTGCAGTGATTTAACTAATCATCAAAGGATTTCGATATTCTATCAAACTTGTAGATATCAATGAACTGAGACAAAGTTCATTGCACTTTCATATACCTAGACAAAGTTTCTGCAAAATGTTACCGAAACAAGTTATAAAATACAGCAAATGCACACATTTATATGAGACACAAAAAGTAAAATGGCGCACCCCAACCCACACGATGTAAAACAATCACTTGAAGAACTTAATCAGAAACTTTTCTCATTTCACAAGAAATTTTGGTTTTGTTTTTGTATAAAATCCATTAGTTTTAATGAGGATGACGCAAACAGTAGCTGAAAAATACTTACACGTTGTGTTGTTCAAGGACACTGTAGAAAATAGCGACAAAGAATGTTGAATAATGATTAATCTTTTTAATATTTGGTGGTGATGCATGAATTTAAAAACACGAATAGAAAAGTGTATGCTCCAAGATAAACTTTGATAAGTAGAACAATCGGGAGGGGATGTATTTAGTATGCCTTGTTGAATGGCCGAAGTTCCTCCGTTGATATTCGACGTAAATGACAAGCTACATTTCAACATTATTATCCTTTTCTGTAGAGTTTTCAGTGATTACCGTCTTAATTATAATTAGATTTCGACTTGGATAAGGACTTCTTCAAAACTACTGGTAAATATTTGTTGAATGAACTTTGCAAGGTGTATTTAAATAAATGATTATGTTAGACTTTGTAAGAGTTTAGATCTTTGTAACTTAAAGGTGTTTCAGTCTGTAGAATGCATTTCTGTTTAAGTGCTTACATTGGTATTCTAAATGCTAATGCTAATGTTGGTTTGGGGTTTGACCACTGTTGAAGTGCTGTATTTAATCGTTGCTCAACCAAGAATGTCATAGGTAAAAGCATCTGGAAGCTACTCATCAAATGGATTTTTTTTTTGGGTATTGTTCTACAAGGAAACCATGTTAGCGCTATACCGATTATATCAGATCAGCATTTTTATCACAGCAGATGAATCCAGTTCAGTTGTTAAAGGAATAATCCTAATTAAATTAATCGTTGTTTTTTTGACATCGTGTTATTGCGGAGTACACTACTGTACCGATCTCACTTATAATTTGCTTCTCAGTTGTATTTACGGTATATTTACTAACTCCTTCTCGTTTTTACATCCCGAACGTGTTTTTTAAATAAAATTAACAACGCTGTTTAATTAAACCAAAACTTTATGCCAGTACTTACAAAAAATATTAATTCTTAACGATTATAAAAATAATGAATAAAAATTTATAGTAAGATAGTGCATTTATTTTATTCCACATTTGAAATTTAAGGGATTTAATTTTTAAAGGAAAACAATTCAAAAATTGTTTACTACTTACTATACACGGAGATTTTTTTCCAAACCATTAGTGTTGTATTAATAATTTACATTTTGGAGGAATACAAAATGTTTTCATTCCGCTTCAATAATGTTACAATTGTAACTGTATGAGAAGTAAAATTCATGTGTTTGTGCGTCACTTGTGCATTGTTACCAAACAATCTACAAGACTATGAAATATCAACATTAACTTTTGCTAAAATTGAAAAATAACTCGTTTTATTTTTTCATAAACTCGTGGATAATATATTCCAGCATGAAAATTTTACCAGTGGAATTAACACAAATAAATTCGAATAACTATTTTTTATAAGATTTTTCTTTCAATTTTTATTGAGGATAACCGAATTTAAAAAAAATAAAGCATCTCTGGACTCTGAGTTATCCTCGCAAACACAACTCGGTATGCCCATTTTAATATTTTACAACTAAATACCATAAAACCGAAAACGTTAGTGAGAACATGTTAAAATAGTGTTCAGAGTAACAATAGTTTTCGTCCTAAACAAACAATTGGTAGTCAGGGAACCGAACTTTCGTACGATGAACCTGTTCATTAAATTTTCACATGTGATAAAATTTTAGTATTTGCAAGTAATGCAAAATGTAAAATCTGTTGAAATGAACTGTATTTTGGACTTGTTTTCGAGGTTACTCTGGCTCTGGAATCTCTCATCCATACAAATGTGAGTAAATGATTATAGGATAAAAAAAAAACTAGGTTTTTTACAGAACAGATTTCAGGGAAGCGAATATCAAAAGTTATTTTTAACATAAAAAAAAATTCAACTGAAAATCTTTTCAAGTAGGGTTCCTACCTACTTCTATAGTTTCGTAGAAATTTTAAATTTTTATGGATAATAAAGCTGGGTTTAAATTCAATTAATATGAAATTTCCCAAAAAAATCTAAAAAGCTTCTTGCATATTATTTTTAAAAAAGGATTAAATAATTAGATTGTTGGAAAATTCGAAACTAAATGACGAGTTTTTGAAACTTAAAATATAGTTTAACTAACTGTAACAAAGAAAAAAGAGAAGAATATTTGATTTAGTTCGGCTCCACCATAAAATATACGGTCCCTTCCGGAAGAAAGCATGAAATTTGGCATGCATGTAGCTTTTATGTATATACTTCAATGTAGACGTTGAGAAATGATTGTTTCCCTCCAAATTTAGTAAAATTCAAAATGGCGTCTGAAACAAACGTAACTTTACTACGTACATCATCGGTTGGCACTGGAAGGTAATTAAAATGTCCAAGAGTAAGTTTAGGGGTTCAAGGAAGTTATTTACACTATAAGAAATGTTCTAAAATTTCGAAATGGCTACCATAATCCAAGATGGCCGCCGATAATTTCCAAATTCGATGCGAAATGTAATAAAAACGTATAATTACATATTCAATGGAGAACAGTGATTTTGTTGCCTTACAATTTCTGTGCAACTTGATACCTCACATGTGTCATTTCGTTCATTTTCAAGACCTTGAGAATAAGCGAAAGTCGACTTTTCAGGCTCAAGGACGAGTTGAGCGCGATTCACTATTATTCCAAAATTACTCAATCCATTTCGTTAAAATTTATCCTACTTATTCTTTAGGATATTTGAAAAGTCTGTTCTTTTGGTAATCATTTGTAATAATGAGTCAGAAAAGATACTGTTGTTATAAAAAGATTTGTAGGTTTGGTTTGCCCAAGTTATTAAAAACAATTTAACAGTTTTTTTTGTTTTTTTTGGAGAGAGAACAATTTGTATGTGACATTTTCAGATTTTTAAGTAAATTTTTTTAAATGTTAAATAGATCGCATCCGCATAAGAAATTTTTCTTCGTACTACAAAATTTTCCACAAGTAATACATATATTAATATAATATAGCAGTGATCTCAACGACGGAAAACCCCATTTTCTTTCTTTCTTCATCATGTTCACATTACCCGGAGCGGGCAGTGCCCCCCTGATAGTGCAAATCATCACGTAACCTGAGGAGCAATGCAACCCAGCTCAATATTGCAGGTGAAAGGTCAGCACCGATCAGCTCGGACTGCTGCCACCCCAAATAAGTTAGTCTACCGACAGCGCCGGAATCACCTGGTTAACTATAACTTTGCGACATCCATTTTTCGTTTTCAATAAATCTCATTCACGTTCTGGAAAATCTGCTGCTGCAATGAGCTCCTAGTTGCATGAAGTTCTTTTTAGTAACGAAACCTTTGTGAAAATCAATTTTTCGGAAAACGAACGACAATTTTGCCTTTTTGAATTTTGTCCTGAAACAGGAAGTAGCAGCAAAAAATTATTATTTTGCATAGAAAAGACAATACACTTTGGAAGTTACATTTTATGTTACCTAATATCTACATTAAAAAATGTGTTTATAAAAAAAATAGCACAACAAAATTAGTAAGTTAACAAATAAACGACTGATGAGTTGATTGAGAGCTCTAAAAATCAATAGATTTATCGAGATCTGATAATAAAAAGCCCAATTACTCGGTAGTAATATGATTTCAGCCTTCAGGGAATACTGTTCCTGCTGTTCTAAATTCGAAAGATCGCAGCCTGAAAGGATGAATACCCTTGAAATGCTGTAAATCCTGTTCCGGAAATGTGAGGAAAGTCTCTGTTGTCTCCATTTAGATTACTAAAGGTCAGTGCACACCAGATTTCGTTTAGCTAGGGGCCGTTGTTAGCAGACGTGTTCGTACACACCTCATAAAGCAAACATAGTAGATTTTCATGTATTGAGTGGCTTATCTAGACGTAGAAAGGCTATAAAACGAAACGGGGGAAAGTTTAGTGGCTCATTAAATCCTAATGTCCTTAACGTTAATTGAGTTAGTTGGATCATCAATTCTCTTGCATTTCATTTAAGATTATTAGTTTTAATTAAGATGTCAGACTCTCCTTGAACGGAACAGGTACACGTGTTTCATGATGGAACTGATGCACAAAATTTAGAAACATCTCACTTCTCAGTTCTTTCTCATGGAAAAATTTGATAGTTTTTTATAAACCATTTCGTTGACGTTTTAATTTCTTATTCTCTTATTAAAATATAAACGCACATTATTAAAATTATATTCCTAAATTAAAACAACTTAGAAGCACTTCATTTTCAATTATGTATAATACACATGGCACATGCACAACTAGGTAACTAACCAAAACCAACTAAATAATATTAACAATTATTCTTCTTATTCCTCTGTGTACTAATAAGACAAATATTATACTTTTTTATAACATTACTACTTTTTGGGGAGAACACTGACATTAGCTAAATGACAACATTTTTCTTGGACCTAGGATATTTCCATATAATGGACAAATTATTCTTCGTCATATTAAGTTGACAAAGAGAAAGAAGCTGTTCAGGAGGAAACCAATTTTCCAGAAGCAGATGCGTAAGAATGTAATTAAACACTTCGACAAAATGATAGAAGAGTTAATGAAATTCCCAAATCGGATCAAGTCTTATGGAAGGACAAACACAGCGCACAGCCGATGAAGCGTTAAGTTAATTGGTTTTGTTTAAGATACCTGTCCAGATTCATCAAATGGAAATTTGTTCTTCCACATTTTGGCTACGAACAAAATAGTAGTTATTACTTTAAATCACTCAAATATTCCAAACTCAATTCTTTGGCATTTTTATCTCGATTTTTATTGTTGCTCAATAAATACACAGAAGCATTTTAAGGCTTATTGTTTTTGACAAATTCCAACTAATCATATTTCTACAATATGAAAATGGTTTTCTTTGAATGTATTCATTTGTACCGATACGACGAAAAGAAACTGTTTTGTTTATGCCCGTCTGTCTGTCTATCAAGACGATACCTTGAGAACGCTTCTAGCTACAGGATTGAATTTTGATACAATAATATTACGTACTTCGTGAAAATTATAAGGTCAATACCGAAGGTGAATATATTGTAACTGTTCTCCGTGGCTGAGTGTGAATTTGTCCATGGAATATATTTGATCAAAGAAGGAGCTCGGAGCACGATAACAAAGACGTTTTACTGGCTGTAGCGCTTCTGTAGAAAAGGCGAAACTAAAACTGATTCCTATTTCCAGAATCGTTGGAAATGCAAAGTTCGGATCACAAAATTCTTCTTTTGAAATTGCATTGCTTATATGAATGAAACCTGCTAACCATAATTTAAGTTTATATAATGAAATAAAAATTATTTGTTAAAAGTATTATAGAAGTAAATGGGTCTATTGGGAGATATCTCATCCGACATTTAGTAGCTATTCAGATACCATCTCCATGATGCGCTTATTGCTTGAGGTCACCGGATTTGGTTTTATGAGGTTCCCCGAGAAACAGCAGGACACCATCTTTTTGACATTTATGTACGCGATTGAACCGAAATTACGTTAAATAAATCAGCTCTGGCGATTATGTTCCTTTTTATCGCATTACAGTTGAACCAACTTCGTGAAAAAGGTCGTATGGGCGTTGGTAGTTCGCGCACCTTAGACATCCATCCACCACCCAAGTGGAACGATTCGCTCAAATTAAGATAATGAGAAATCCACTCTGGGAACGTCCCAGCAGTACAAGTACTTCCGATTGCTTCCTGGGGTAGCACGAGATCCAGCAAAAGTGTCCCCCAAGCTTCGGGACTTTAGACGAAAATTTACAATTGGGATATAGTCTACCTTGCGGCCACGTTACTCGCAGTCGAACATTATTCTGCACAGTGGAAAAAGAGAAATACACGATTTCCTATCCTGTATTCAAATTTCCACATAATTCTGCGCAGATGTTCCATCAAATGTTTAATGTCAAGCAAAACTTCTTCTCTAACCGTGCTCACTATTTATCATAATATTATCCCTTGCAGGTAAACATGAACATCTAATCGAGTTCACCTGTTCACCCTTAAAATCCACATTTCATCTGCTGTTGCAATTTTTTCACAGAGCAAATTTTAAGTGCCCCACTTCAATAACTCACAGGACTTGTGCAACACAAAGTGGAAAACAAACATCGGGCATTAACATTCCCGAGCCTCCTGCGACGGCAAACAGGCATCCTTGCAGATAAACGAGTCGAAGTGATTGAGGACGTAGACCGATGTGTCTCCATTGAAAACGCTTCTCAGGAATTAGATGTAAATTCCAGGCTAATCGAAGGCACGAAGGCAACATTTCCTGGCGAGCGGATGTTGAGCCCGTTTTTCTTATTCTTGCGGAAAAGCAGATTATTGATTTTCTTTTCCGAAAGTTCGACATGTCGAAAATCAAATGGAATATGACACATTAATATCGTTACCTCATCTGCAAAAGTTTTTACTGTAATTTATTTAAATTGTAAATTTGGTTTCAGCTTGAAAAGCTTAACTATAAGAATAATTTCATCTATACAAATTGATTTTGATTGTTTAACTCTGCGAAATTTTAAGTGAGGTTTTGTATATCCTGAAGTTCATTGTGCTATTGTTTTCCACTTTTACAGTAATAATATAGCTCATGTATTCGAATATTAAAAATAAACCGAAATTTAATTGCTTCAGAACGATTGGAATACCAACCCCCACACACACTACTTTACACAATTCGCTTAGCGTGCAAATAAGAAAATCAGGCGATGCGTAAAAATTTAATGAACTCCTTTATACAGGAGTTGTGTATCCTGTGATTTGATATTTGCCCCTGGCCCATAAATTTGCATGCATGACATCAGTTACTGCTCCCCTTTTCACCTCGAAAATCCGTTTGGTTTTTATTTCAACCCTTACCGTTTCCATTGAAATGAAATTGATTTCAAGAGAACAAAAAATACATGTCCGCAGGAAAGTAACAAGCCTGGATCCAGTCACGCCGCTCAATGTAGATTTATGGGATTTACAGTGTTTGGACGTTTTATTCAATTGATTTATCTGCATTTATTGATTTGTTGAAATTTCATTTTGACCGATTCCAAAAATGACCGACGCACGTTTGTCGTCCGTTCGTTTTAACACACTTTTTAAATTTGTGAGCTGAAGTGATCTATTGTTGCACATTTTGACATTGAGAACTTTCGTTATACAAATTGCATGATTTCTCGGGACGATAGATTTTGCTGTCCATTTGGCAAAATTTTTAATTGGTGTGGAGAGTGCGTTCAGAAAATTCTTTCAGTGCATTAAATTTGAATGGATAACATTTTTCAAAGAATTGGATAAGAAACACAACCTTAATAGCACCGCTGGGTGTTTTTAAATATAGTTTTCTGTTTCGAAGTTTAGAATAAGTACTTAAATTAAATTCACTTATTTGAAATATTTTAACACAATCATTTCAATAAACAAAATCAGTGAAAAGATTATGGAATTTTTCGAAAGCACCGAAATTCAATTACTTTTGGTTTGAGAAATGTGATTGAAATTTTACCGAACTTTCTTTTACACTTATTCAACTGATGTCGAATTTAGTATTTATGGAGTTGGACATTTTTGAGTTTTAAATATATCAAAAAGAATTTTTCAGCGGCTACAGCACGTGGGGAAATTAAAGAATCAGTAAGTTATTTAAGTTTACGAGAAGAATTTGCATTGAATAACTGGCTATCGTTTTATTATTTATTTAATTCATCATCGATTTGCATTTAATTATATCCTAGATACTTAAATGAAATTAATTACCCAAAATTTTTATATAAGCACATATTTTTCGAAAAGAAAATAAGATTTTGATTATTTTTCCGATATAATTCGGTAATATTCCTAAATAGTAAATACAAATATTGTCTTTGGCAAAGCGGTGGCGGCAGATAAAACAAAATAATGTTAATAAGATTAATAAAACAATATTCCAATTTTTAATGCATAAACTTCGCAAAAAATTGCGGAAATTGAGGAATATGTTTTGATGACAGATTTCGAAGTGTTTTGATTGCATTTATTTGGGTAATTTATTTCAAAATTGATAAACTAGTTATGGATTTTTAAACTACTTATTAAAAGCTTTTCAACTATACCACACGGGGTTTAGAAAAATTCGAATTTCCACCCCACCCCCACTCGTACCTCACCAAACCCTAATTCGGTGGTGTCACCGTTAATCTAATAGAGAGTACTCAAATTTATGCAAATAAAGTTTCTCTCTAAACTTTATGGGGCCCAAGATATTTTTTTTTTAATTTCAACCCCCTTCCCCGGCCACCCCCTTTGGGTTCATTAACAAACTTACCCGAGCTACTAACCCCAGCAATAACATAATAAAATTTGGTTCCAATATCTTGAAAAATACGGTCGCTTGCGTGTAAATATATAAAATTTTGTATATACATATTAGGGTGTCCCTTATTTTTCGATTTTTGTTTTTCTAAAACGCAAAGGCTGTTTTTTTTTTCATTTTCCCTAAAGCACTCACACATTTAAATACAGTTAAGGAGCACTTTACTGGTGCCGACTTGCACTCGAAGCATGCACGCACAGCTGCTTGTGCAAAACTGCAAACCTGCATTTTCTTTGTCATTCTGAAACGAAAACAGCGATAGGAAATCCTGAGCAGGCGGCATCACCAAATGAATGAGTTAGCCACCGTGGAAAACATTTTTATTTACATTAAATTCGATGTTAATATTAGGCTGATGAAAATTTTTCAATTTTTTAAATATAAAAATTCTCTCTGCCAAACGAATTATGGACCCAACTTGAAATTGAAATATGTGTTTTCTAACATTATTATACGTATAACATAAAAAAAAATATAAAAAAAAGAAAAAATACGCATTTTGAGATATTCAAAAATAATGGATAATAATTTAACGAGCCTTTCATTCATTTTCAGCAATATATTTTTTAAAAATATTAAGTGCTTTCCTTTAAAATAATATATAAATAACTGAAATACATCAGTATTTGCAGTACTGCATTTCAGTGATTTTTTGAATAAAAAACACTGCAAATTTTACACAACGGTTTATTATTTCCAAAAAATGTTACATTTTTCAAGTCACGGCTAGATGGCAGTAGTGATCATGTGAAATGATTTCACGTTTTTTGATCCACCAACAAATGGAATAATTTATGGAGATTAAAAATTTCAAAATTCTATTACTCAAAAACCAATTGATATAAATCCATACAATAAAATGTGTTCTATTGAGTAATATTAGAGCATTGTATATTTCGAGTTTTATGAAAAAAGCTTGAACGGTTTCGGAAATATGATTTTTTCAATATTTGGTTCCTCAATTTCCCCCCCTCAAAATACGTCGATCGGACCAACGAGCTGTTAGGACCGTTGTCAGACATCACTTGATTTTTGAACCAAATTTAATTAATTTATCTCCAGTAGTTTCCGAGAAAAAGCCTGGACGGCGGACGGTGGACGGCGGACGGTGGACGGCGGACGGGGGACGGCGGACGGACGGATTTTTTTTTATTCGTTTTTTGAAATCTACATATCTCAAAACGTAAACTGACAAAATTTCAGGGGGGGTTATAATTTTTTTTTTCGTGTTCGATTACATAGGTTTATTATTGAAAATAATAAACCAAAACAGGTTTTTCAAAATTTGCACAATTGTCACAATATTAGAAGGAAAAAAATTCTCACAATATAAGGGACACCTTAATATATATATATATATATTATATATATATATATATATATATATATATATATATATTCGAAGGTAGTGACATGGTATAGATCTCAATAGGTAGATTTTTCTTCGAAGTCTATCTAATAACGATATTTCAAACATTTATTTAATATCTTTATTATGCAAAGGCGATGTATCCTATCGCAAAAGGGTGTAATCCATGTCGAATCCAATTGACTTTCCCATTCATTTGAAAAAAAGGAGGGAATTCCATGTGACATTTACACCCCTCCAACTACCCGAGAGATTTCAGTGCGGTGCACTGATTTGATCCTGAATTCGCTTCAATACAGTAATGTACAGTGTACTGTGCACCTATGTGTACATTTGGCTGTTCACGTTGTTCGGATTTTTGTATGTTTGCAATTCATATAACTATAGTCCTACATAAACAACAGACATGCTATATATAAACAAAAGTCTATATGAATTTGTCGTTGCTGTGTTTTCTGTACTTATTCTTATTTCATTTTATGAATTTCGAAAATGACAAAAATGCGAATTCGTAAAAAAACATTTTTGGTTTTTTTCAATAATTAATTTTTTTGAAAACCATTTCCAAAATTTCCAGATTCAAATTTATCCTTATTTTTAACTGTTTATAAGTTTCTGTTTTGCTTTTGATGATAATCTAAGAATCTCAACTCCAGTTTTGATATTAATTAAACGCTTTGAAAAATGTCTACAAATGGTAGAAACCGACTACATTCATTTGGGGAACTCCCCACAAGAGCGTTTAATCTAATATAAGTCCGATCCAAAGGCTGTACGGAATGCTCCAAGTAGTGAGAAAAACCATTCATCAAATTTTAATGTCTATAGCGGGCGTCTATGCGCGTTCTCAATTTAGGGAAACTGCTGGTAGGATGCGCTTTTCAGACGGCACCACGATTTATTGACCTAAGTTCTTTGCAGCGAAAGGGCAGAAAAATTGTAAACAGAAAACTCGTAGTCAAATGTTTCATCCATTCGAATGGGGAATAGTGGTATTTATTAGCAAAAGAACCTCAAGGGCGCACTTTATGAAATATGGGAAACGATAAATAGAGCACTTCATTTTCAATTCCCATTCAGGACGATTTAATTGCCTCATATGTTTGCCAGCATTTTTTTCTGCTTCTGTTGTTAAAGTTCAAAGGGAATTCAAATTCGTTCTGGAAATGGAAAAGGATAACTGAGAATTATTTGTTAATACATGTGTCGCAGCTTCGACAAAATTTAATTACAATCGCAGTAGTTGTCAAAAAAAAGGACAATGATTAAAAAAATAACTTGTTGTAAAATAAGAATATAATTATCGCAACCTATTTAAAAATACTTAGTAAACGAAAATCAAAACTACAGTAGACAATCGTAATAAACAAATTTGAATTTTCCGGTCAAAAATGACTATAAAAGGAACGACATTTTCCCGAAAAATTCAGTCGCTTTCAAGTATACGCCGAGAAGGATTTAAATAAAAATAAGTCTCTGGTTTCCACCGAAGATTATTTTGAAATTAATGAATATTTGTTCTGGTATACGCTGAGTAAATATTCATTGTAAATAAAAATAAAATTGCAAATAAAAATTTTACTATTCTGGTATACGCCGAATAATATACACATTTTCCAACTATCACGGAGAACGGTAGTTCTCCGCGGGATGCGCAAAACAAAAAATCTGAAGATCTGATGATTGTTGTTGAAATGCACCACTATATATACAGGAATAAATCTAAATCGAGAACCAAGCTTTCAATTCATGACTGTTGGGTATCGTTAGAAAGGTGTTGGGCCATAGACTAGGAAAATATATTCAAACTGGTATAACCCGAGATATGGCCACTTGAAAATTTCGTAAATTTCGTTTTGTAAATTTTTATTAATTTTATTAAGGAACAATATAATTGCACGCGCACCACAAAAATTTATATCAACTCTTTTGTGGATACAAGTTTATGCGCTATTGGGCACCCCGTCAGTTTTAAACTCGCTAAGAGTTTTTTTTTGCTAGTTCTGGTATACCCCGAATAGTACATACCCAATTATTTTGGTATACGCCGAGTAATATACAACATACTATTCTAGTATACGCCGAATAGTACATATTCAATTCCTTTGGTATACGCCGAGTAATACATATACACTATTCTGGTATACGCCGAATAGTACATACTCAATTATTCTGGTATACGCCGAGTAATACATATATACTACTCTGGTATACGCCGAATAATATACACATATTCTAACTATTCTGGTATACGCCGAATAGTAGATACTCAATTACTTTCGTATACCCCGAGTAGTAGATACTCAATTACTTTGGTATACGCCGAGTTATATATAACACACTATTCTGGTATACGCCGAATATAGGTACATACTCAATTATTCTGGTATACGCCGAATAATATATACAAAATCATTTAAACACTAAAACTGAAGTAATACTACTGGAACCTCACCGAAGAAATTAAATATCATTATTTTTCTGTTATTTTCAGAAAGCAAATGCAGAAGATTTAAATTTAAAAATATAATTAATTTGTGAGTTAACGTAAAATGTTGTTTGAGATAATTAAAAAATAGATTTAGTGTGTTTCAAGTTAAAAGAACCTTGAATCCAACAACTTCTACAGTTCGTCATTTTTTCACTATTTCAATTCTTCATTAATATTGTAGTTGTAAAACACTGCAACAACTTGGAATATGTTTGAAACAACTAAACTTAGTGCTAAGATAAACATTAATATATAAAATATAAAATTGTACCTAACATTGAGCAAATACGGAATAATACTTTCAAATAATTTTTAACCGATATTCCGTTCCCATTATTTTGCCTAAATTGCAATATAAGGAAGCTTTATAATTGTGGATGTAATAATTTTCATATATTATAACGAATCTAAACCAAACTCGGAAATTCATCTGTAATTCTGAGTTCTGGAAGATCACTATCCGGTCCTTGAGTATATCAATCCCATCAAAATTAGGTTTTGGGTCTAATTTTGAAGTAAATACTTTGATAGTTCGTAGTTGAATAAAGATATTTCTGAATTAGGTCTGCTTTGGTTCAAAGGAAGTTCTACAGAACAATTTCCGAAAATGCATCTAGCATTGTTGTTCCTAATTTCTAGTGATTCATCCTGTGCATTTAATTTTATTCTGGAACTAGCAGGTCTACCCGTTTTCACCCGGGACGATGAAAATCATAATATAATGTGCATCATAGTACTTTTTGAATTTACAACTGCCCCCAAACGCGGTATATATTACATAGAACCGTTTCCCGTAGGACGGTCAAAATAATAGTTGTTTAGTTTTCTTCAGTCAAGGGTGGTTTCGGGGAGTTGAATTAGGATAGAAGTCGGTAGTTCTTATTTAACTTTCTTTCTAACCAAAAAGCCATACCAATTTTTATGATTTTCTTACTTCAAAAATGTGGAATATTCATACAAACTTTCAAACCTCAGTTTACCCCCTTAGGGGTTGAATTTCAAAAAATTCTGATACAGGTATTTCTTTATTTGTAACAAAAGGACAAATACCAATTTTTTTGAATTTTTCACTTCAAATATGGCGGATTTCTAACCAAACTATCATCTCCTATTTTACCCCTTTAGGTGTGGAATTTCAAAAAATTCGGCCTTAGTGCTGCAAAAATTTCAGCTTTTTAGGTTCAGCGATTTAGTCCGTGCGTGGTCTGTCAGTCAATTATGCAAATTGTTAGTGTAGGTATAGTTGATCTACCCGACTTTACACGGGAATGCTTTATCATCAAAATTCAATATTCGTGGTTTGCTACGGTGTTCCACAAAGTAAAAATATTGGGTATATTTAATAAGGTGGATTAAAAATTTGCAAAAGGTAAAATAATATTTTGCACGTTTATTGTCAGACAAACCGTCATTTACTATATACATATATGGACAAAAGCAATTTGTTCCCACCACCTCCTTCGGGTAATGGCAATGGCATATAGGCGTATGAGGTAGACGTAGCCAGTCATTTGATCTTATTTATCGTTGTCTCTTGAATGTTTTAATTTTTTTTTTGAGCAGAATCCTTCCATATCTCATATCCATATATCATTTCGGGTTATTGTCCATCTCTATTTTGCAGTTCTCGCCCGTTTTCACCCCTTAAAAGTTGAATTTCTCGTATTCTCAGCGATCACCTATTAGGAAAGTTGTAGAAGTATTCCAAATTACAGTGAACTGGTGCCGTGGTTTGAATTTGTGGTCATGTCTAAAATTGCAAAGTCACTTTACCTTAATGGAATGGGTGATCAAAATGATTGTTCGTAAAATGTAAATAAATTCGCTTTAAAAAAATCTATTCTCCAAATGCACTACTTTTTTTAAGAAAAAAAAATTTTAAATGTAATAGATTTCACTGTTTGGGCACAACCGCACGGTGTAAATAATCGAATTGAGTGTGAATAATCGAATCATCGAATCGAATCGAGCTGTCAAACGACAGGCCCACCACCAACGCCATCTGGTTGTGAAAAGTGCATTCTCATACAAAATGCAAACCACGATTTTTTCGATTTTCCGGCTTTCTCTTTGAGTTTTTCCGAATTTTTTGTTTTCCTAAACCACCCCTATATTGAGACAAAGCAAACTAAACAAAAATCATTCAAATCGGTCGAGCCGTTCTCGAGTTTTTGCGAGACTAACGTAATGCAATTGATTTTTATATATATAGATTGGAAGGTAATCAAATATGTATGAATAAGCTTTAAATTTAAAATATACCCCAGATATAGTGTTTGTTCGGATGGGTTAACTAATAATAATTTTGGAACAAATGAATAAGGCTCAAACCACACCTTCCAGAAGTAGCATCATCTGTTGATTTGATTAATTATTTAGTGCTTTATAGTACATTAATAATTCGATGGAAACTTCATAATTAACTTAATTCGCTAACAATAGCAAAAACTTAATTACGTCATATTATTATGATTTCTTTAGTTTGGTGTTACTTTTTCATTAACAAATTATTGCTATGTTTCTAAACGACATGCTTTGTTCAGAGCAATTTATATTTTCCTTTTAATTAGTTTGTACAATTAAGCGAGAAGCAAAATACAAATTTTCTGTTCTCATCTTACGATGTGCTCCTTTGGCTATATATTTCTAGATAGTTATATATAAGTTATAAACATGAAACCGCAGGGTTTAAATTAATTAAAGTGTACATTTATCACAACTGAATCGCTTTTACATAATTTTGGAAAGTTTTGATCATACAAGAATAACTTCTCCAAAAATCACGGGATGAGATTTTACAGTAACTAGAGGGTGAAATTACAACGACTTCAAAATGCAAATGAAACACCTGGATTTGCAGAAGAAATTAACAAAAGCATAGTTTTCTTACTGCCGCGATAAATTAATTATCTTAGGTCTTCAAAAATATAAATTACCTCGTAAAATATTTATAAATTATGTGCAACCCTTGTTCAATGTTCACTTCGGCATACTTCCTCACATTCCTTGCAAGTGATGATAATATCCTTGGAAGTATCAAGCCGTCAGGATGATGTTATCTATCCTAATCGCACACTTTCACTCCATCAATACAACACTTCTGTCGATCCGAAAGGATGTGATAAAATCAATGCCAGCGGCTGTGAGTTCCCGGTTCCCGGCACATAATCCTTATTACATCCACATAAAGCACAATGATGGGGGTTCGACAAGTGCCAGGTAAGCACAGCATGAAATCGTTCTATTATGTGAATGATGCTGCTGAATCCACTTGATTAAATTAAATTAGGACTTGCTTGGTTGTTGTAAGGTTTCTGTTAAAGTTATATCGAAAAATTCTGTGCAGTAACTATAAAGAATAACTAAGGCGCAAGGATTAAAAACTAAAAATAAATGAGCCTTAATAAATGAACAGTCTGCACTATTCACCCCACTATTCATTTTTTGTGTGTAAGAATGAAAGAACCAATTAATGTTTGACTTTATATTATTACACTATTTTATACACTAGAGTATATAGGGTACTTGTGAATATATAAAATATGCATTTGTTTTGTATATTTAAACTAGCAAAAAAAAACTCTTAGCGAGTTTAAAACTGACGGGGTGCCCAATAGCGCATTAACTTGTATCCACAAAAGAATTGATATAAATTTTTGTGGTGTGCGTGCATTATTGTTCCTTAATAAAATCAATAAAAATTTACAAATACCTTTGCGCATGCAATTGTTTCTTTGAGGTATTTGCTTTTATTTGGTGGTATAAAAGTTTCCAATATTTGGAAATGAATGTTTCTTTGAGGTATTTGTAAACTCTTATTGATTTTATATTAAGGAACAATTGCATGCGCAAAGGTATTTGTAAATTTTTATTGATTTTATTAAGGAACAATAATGCACGCACACCACAAAAATTTATATCAAGTCTTTTGAGAATACAAGTTAATGCGCTATTGGGCACCCCGTCAGTTTTAAACTCGCTAAGAGTTTTTTTTGCTAGTATCAGTATGTTTTTTGAAAGCAACCATTATTATTAAGTAAAAAATTTTTCCATAAATGTTGAAATAAAATAAATTTTAATAAAACGAAGCAGTTGCTGTTCGTTCACGAAACCGATTTAATTTTTTGCTCTCTTTATTTTGGGTCAGATAAAATTAAAAATACAATTGTGCATTTAAATAAATTTCGTGTATCCAACTTTACCCTACAAACATTTGAGGGGTTTGAGAAACTGGAAAATTCGAACTGCTGATGTTAGGTTTAGGGGGACCATGTGCTAGGATTTTACAATTATTTTTCATAGTTTAGAATAGGTTCATGAAAACTATAGAACAAAAGCCTTCCTATTCACTTTCTATGGTGTTTTGGACTCATCAAGGAATGTTGCGATTGAAATTTTTATTCGAACATTTTTCATTCTTTACAAAATTGTTGAAAAACTCACTTTTCCCGGTTCGCGATATTATTCGGATGCCATTTTCTCCGGAACTAGAGTTTTCCCAGAATTCACATGATAAGCCATCGACGCGTTTGGTTGTCAGCTACAAACGACTAGTTTTTTAACAAAATTGCTTGGTTCAATTTTGAGTAATAGCCTTCAAATCGAATATTTGGCAGTGTCACTGTTTAGTTTTTTCTATATTTTTCTTGAACTAGATGGCTGATTATGATTTTCTGGCCACCATTTGAAAACTTAGTTCAATACCGATCGACTGATTCATATACGGACGCCTTTCATTGGATTTTAGTGGAGATATTATATTTTTAAAAAAGTGCATCTGGCTCTATTCAAAAGTCCATATCTCGATCAAATTCAAAGAAATCTTAAAAATGTTAACGGATTCTGCAAGAAGCACTTATCCCCGAAAAATAGAGGTATAAACGACAGAAATCGGTTCAACTTTTGTACAAACAAACTATTTGAGGTAGGCAATTTTTCATGAATTTCATGAAAATTAACCGTAAATTTTGGAGGGCTATAACTTTTCAACGGATGGTTCGATTTTAATATATAAGGTACCGTTGGAAAGGTCTTGATAAGTAGCCTCGGAAAACACTATAGCTGAATAGTTTTCTACACCCACCTTTGGGTTATATTGGAAAAACTAAAAATTTGGTCAAATTTTCAAGTGGCCATATCTCGGGTTGTAGTGGGTGGATTAGCAGTTTTAATATATTTTCCTAGTCTATGGCCCAACACCTTTCTAACGATACCCAACAGTCATGAATTGAAAGCTTGGTTCTCGATTTCGATTTATTCCTGTATATATAGTGGTGCATTTCAACAACAATCATCAGATCTTCAGATTTTTTGTTTTGCGCACCCCGCGGAGAACTACCGTTCTCCGTGATAGATTCGTGTCCATTTCAACACAAGTAACAATTTTTAAAAGGTTAAGTTTTAAATTATAACACAAGAAAAACATTAAAGCTGAGGAAAAAGTTTTAACAAGTCGTATTTCCATTTTAACAGCTATTCCTGTAAAAATAAGAGAAAAACTGAAGTTTCCGGGAATGCGGTTGCACTTCAACTCATGTTCAGTTTAATCACTCAACATCTACGAGTACTTGTCAGAAGTTTCTTCCTCCATTGACCACAACAATAAGTTTCAATGCACCTGCTAAATCAATTATTCTCAATCAAATGCAGAAAGTTGGCCTCAAGTTCGCTGCGCAACTTCTGCCAGTGACGAGCGCTGCCCGACGGAAACCGACACACATTCGGTTTAATTAATTTCCGCCTGAAATTAATTCGAGCTCGACTAACTTCGAAAGATTCTCTTATGCTGCAATTTCACTCTGATTGCCTGAAACCCGAAGATAAGTTTCTAATGCACGATAAAAAGCTATTGTCGAATCCGTTCTCGAATATTTGAAGATACCTACATTTGCACTTTAAAAAGTGCGATTTTCAAAACACATTTCAATAATTTGTAATGTGAAACTCGATATGAGTTTTTTAAGATATAAAATAAAGGGTCAATTTTAAGAATAAAACATATAATAAAGACTTCACATTTTAGAATTTTAATTAATACTATTAGTTATGGACAGTTTTTTCTATTCCTCCAAAGATTTTCAATAATCATTGTTTGTTTCTAATATTTAACAATCTTCTGTTGTTGCGTTGTTCTCGTCCCTTCAGACTGATGGAATTGCACTTTGAATTGGCTTTGTCAATACTTGGCCCGTGGAAAATTCCCTACCGAAATTTGTTAACTGTGTTGTCACGTTTTCTACTCTGAATGTCCTGTACAGTGGAAAACGACTGCTGCAGTAAATTTGTCTCGCCGAAAGACACATCGGTTCTACTGCAAATGTTCATGAATTCTCATTTATCTTCATTAGAAATCACTTTTCCCAAATCAATAGTGCAAAAACCTTTTTTCTGCCCATTTTTTAATGGAATTAATGATGACCACTACTCGTAAATGATTGCATCGATTTCTGAGTGGTTTCAAACGAAAATGAAAAAAAAATTTTTTTTTTGTTTTAAAGTTTACGTACGAGTTTCTATTTTTCCTGGAATAGCCGAAAAAATTTTGATTTATTAAAAAGAAAATTCATGGTCCATGTTTGAGGAGGACTGTGAGCTATACTGAGGAACTTGTATTGAGGCGGGTGAGAGGGTAATAAGAGACTCGTCAGGGATGCAAATAGGCTTATCACACTCATTATAAATTCAAGTCTAATCGGAATCACGTACAAAACATTTTCCATTCGAAAACGTGACAAAATGTTGTTTTTTCTTGTTTGCTGGTAAACGAA
Source organism: Leptogaster cylindrica (assembly GCA_963082835.1). NCBI lineage: Eukaryota > Metazoa > Arthropoda > Insecta > Diptera > Asilidae > Leptogaster > Leptogaster cylindrica. The sequence goes on along the minus strand of OY720105.1, from coordinate 20,659,771 downwards.
TAACATTGATTTTCTATTGATAAAATTTAGTCGTGTGAAAAGTCAAACAGGATGTGTTTTGTGTAAATGTTTGTTTTATGTTTTACCCTCAAATTGACTTGGTTCTTTATTTTCAGTATTTATATTTTGTGTATTTGGCAATGTTACTTTGGTTTCTTCAATGAAATATTTTTATTTTTATTTTTAACGTGCAGTGAGCAAATATTCGTTTAGATATAACCATGAATTTGAGGAATAAAATAAGTTGAACATAATTCGCAATGAGTTTGTTAATAACTTGAATTAATGTCACAGTCACATGAATTAGCCTTTGTTGCTAAATACAAAACAGAAGAAAATTATTATTTTTGTGGTTGTTTTCTTTTTGAATTTTCTAGTGACATTATGAATACCAATTACTCTCGGATTTTGCAACTCATCACTTTGTTAAATTGCGAGAGCGAGACCGCAACTATTCTGAAGCCCATTCTTTATTTCTACAAACACGATTGTTAATTGTTTACGGACGGAGAGAAGGATTTATTTGTAGGACCTGTTGCACACATATTTAGCAATTGGTTAGAAGAAAAGAGCAACACTCAAAGCGAATGAAACAAATGAATAATGCTTAATTTAATTACAAAATTGTGTTTTATGTATCGTGAAGTTTTGCACAAATTTCCCAATTAATTACTACTTCAAATCAAATAACCTATACCTAGTGTTGCAACGTTGTTGGAATTCAATCATTTAACCGAAATGAAACCGAACTTAGTACAACTGAGCTAAGCATTATTTACATGACGAACATTAATTTACTCATTCCTACTCACTAATCCTGTTAAAAGCGCACTTTATTCTAGGCCGTCAGCAATGTAAGTGCACTTTACCACTTAATCGCTTTCACCAATTAGAACTATCATTAACTTTCCCAAAAGATTTAAATGAATAGTCTAAAATGGGAAAAGTGATGCGCTGATGAAGGCACAAGTGGCCACTCCATCAGGCTCACTTTGGCTTCCAGGATTTCAGATTGAATATTTTGCGTGAATACTGAATATTCAGGAGTGGCCCCTTCTCTGGTTAAGGCTGATTGTAAATTGGAACTTTTGGTGGGTTACAAAAACTAAAATTAGAGTGCTTTTACTCTTCAGTAGTAATAGATTACTTTTTCCTTTGGCAATTAAGAACATTTATTAAAAGCTGCAATTATTTTTGCAAATTGAATTTTGTAATAGTTTTTAAAAATGTGTTTTTATTTTTCCAAAAGCTTTTTAATGAAAATGAATTCATAACCATTAACCATTATACGAGTATAAAGTCCTTTTGTATTTTAGTTTTTCAGTATGTATGTATGTACCTGAAAATATCTACAGCAAATATGACGCATAGACGGTGATACTGATATAAGAGGCAATGTCATATGGTAAATCAATAGTGGACAATTATGTTTTTTGATACTGATTTTAAAATGCACTTCAACAATGGAATTTTTCAAACTATCTAATGTTTTCCCTATGTACCTACATCCATGTATCAATACTTGCGTACTGCGCATATAGTTTTTTACGGGAAATTTGCTATTAGTTTATAATACATAATGGAGTCTTTTGCAAAAGTTGCATATTTAAAAACAATAAGGTCTATATAATTAAAGCTAATTTGTACCTATTGGATTTTAACCCTAGATTACTTAACTATCCCACTGGTGTCGTTGTTACTAAACATTCGTATAAATTACGACATAGAAATAAACCTTAAATAAATGAGAGAATCATACGTTTTTATTATTCAGGAACTTATATTGATTTAGCTACGTTCAGACAAAAAGTTGTTGCTACTTTTGCCGATGACACTGCAATCTTGGCCACCGGTAACAACAATACTGAGTCTACCGAAAAATTACAATCTGCGATTGCCGAGATGCAACGCTGGACTAAGAAGTGGCGAATTAAATTGAATGAGTCTAAATCTGTGCATATTGATTTCTCCAATAAACGTATCAAGCACAAGCCAGTATACATCAACCAGCAAGTAGCTCCGTACGAGAATACAGCAAAATATCTAGGCATGACGTTAGATGCCAAACTCAGGTGGAAGCCGCATGTCAAGAACAAACAGAAAGAACTATATATGAAGTACAGGAAGATGTATTGGTTAATGGGCCGCTACTCTGCTCTGTCGACATACAAGATACAACAAACTATTGCTCTATAAACAAGTTCTCAAGCCAGTTTGGACTTATGGTATTCAACTCTGGGGTTGTACTAGCCAAAGCAACAAAAACATAATTCAACGTTTCCAAAACAAAGTTCTTCGTGGTATTGTTGATGCTCCCTGGTACATTCGCAATCACAACCTACATAAGGATTTGGATGTAGATAGGATCGAAAGCGTCATTCAAAAATATGCTCAAAGTCATGAACAACGGCTACACCAGCACATCAATGTCGAGGCTCTCCAGCTCCTGGATAATGATGACTTAATCAGAAGATTAAAACGAATTAAACCGTTCGAACTAGTGTAAAACTACTAAAAAAAAAAAGAACTATAGTGTATTAAAAAGTGACTAATGTTATTAAAAATGAAAAGTGGCTGTCATAGGATAAGTACTTTGTAAAATTTAAAAACGTAGCAGATTAAGTCAAAAACAAATAGCTTATTAGTGTGTAGTTACTAGATTGCTATATTTAAAAAAAAAAAAAAACAAAAAAAAAGGAACTTATAGGTACATTCATTGGTTTTAAGAGACCACATAATCATGATAATGATAATATACATTTTCATTCTGCACAGTTCGAACACATTTTCATGTTATGTGCCCTTCTTTTCAGGTGTGGAATCGTTATTTTGTCGTCGTAATTTTTACGATAGTTAAGTAATCTACGGTTAAACTACACATCAAAAACCAACTAGAATGGATTGATAGTTCGTCCTGTAGTTAGAGAATGGAAATAAAATTAGAGGAGATCATTAAATATTAAAAAATATAAATGGAAATAAATTAGAGGAGATCATTAAATTAGAAGTTTCAAGTTAGATATAAGGAATGATATAATGAAATAAATAGTGCAATAAAAAAGCAAAATTAAAAATTTTGAAAAAACCCACGACAGTTAAACGTAATTGAAAAATAAAAAAATAATTTAAAAACCCCAAACTTACAAGAATTTAAACCCAAGAATATCCGTCCAGGGCTGCCATTAAATGAGCTAGTTTTGCAGTTTTATAGTAATGTGAATAATTGGAGATCATATTTTATATATTGCAATACTCATTTATACTTATGTTGAAATATAAAATAGTGATGGCAGCCCCCGACGTATATTCTTGGGTTTAAATTCTTGTAAGTCGGGGGTTTTTAAATTATTTTATCCTTTTTCAATTACGTTTAACCGTCGTGGGTTTTTCAAAATTTTTAATTTTGCTTTTTTATTTCAAACATTTTAGAGAGCATAGGTATTATGTACAATGTACATTGTACTACATATCTATATAGTTTACTTAATAATAATAAAATATAATAGTATAGGAAATTTCGTTGTGGAGAAGAAAAAAACTTTTAGAAAGCTAATTTCTTCTGTTATATGCTCGTCGGTACCTCCCAACTCACCTCAGAAAAATCCCCTCAAATCCCCCTTGGGGAACATGCCCAAATTTGGAAAAAATATCCGCCATCTTGGAAATTCTGAAAAATCGCTATAACTTCGGAATGGTTGATCGCACTGACTCGTGGTTTGCGTAGAATTGATGAGAAACAGATAAGCAACAATAATAGACCCCGATCTAACAATAAAATGCCTTTTTTTTCTTTCTTTTTTTTTAACAAATGTTCAAAATGTTTACTTTTTACGTAAATATGTGTGAATTGGTTAACGTACCATTTGGATCTCTTTTTTTACCAACTAAAGTACACTATGTTATTGAATACTACAGTTCTGAATCACATGGGGGCACAGATTAAGAAAAAAATTTAATTATTAATTCCCTGACGGTGCGTGTCTGAACGCCTTTTGCGCCATATACAAGTTTCAAATTCAAATTCAATTCTTTATTTTGACTATAACGTTGACAGTATTTAAAATATAAATGTATAATGCAAATATAAATATGCCGACTTAATTTATTAAAAAAACCATATAAGCTAGACTTGTGCGTGAAATGCCGCGACACTGCGACAGTAATCACTGAGCAGTGAGCTAAGATAATAAAAGGATTTAATGAAATGGAGGAAAAAACATCTGTTAAACTAAGCAAATAAATATTATATACAATCAAAGCAAAATGAGATCATGCATCATACCATAAGCAAAAAAAACTTAAACATATCTATATAAATATAACTGTAATGGGAAATTAGTTTGTCTGAGCATCACTGGAAAACGGCTAGATCGATTTTCATGAAAGTTTCTACATGATTTTATATATTTCCAACTTGAACTACAGGCTACATTTTATCAGTAAACAATTCTGTTAATATATAGCTCCAGTAAAAAATTTCTTAAAATTATTAAATTTACCATCTTTGCAATTATCTAAGAAATGGGCAATTTGAAAGCATATTAGATGTTCGGTTCTGACTTTCGAAAGTTAGAAGTATGGTGTAAAGTCTTTCTTTTAAAAAGGTTCTAATTTTAGATTTTTATTTACCTGTATATTTTGCATAAATTGTTTCACCATGCGCAACTGACTATTATCCCAGATAAATAATTATATGGTATACCATTATGATGATGCGCATGGTAAAATTTGTTTACATTTTTCTTTTTAAGTTCTCAGCTTTTTGTTTCTATATTTAAATATTTTCGCTATGCGCGTGTTTTAAAAATTTTACCAATGGCGTTAAAATATGTTTTGTAAAAATAAAAACTCCCCATGACTGACGGGGTAAAATAGGGGATGAAAGTTTCTATGAAAATCCGCCATTTTTTAAGTAAAACATTTAATAAAATTGGTATTTCGCCTTCTTGGTTAGAAAAAAGCTCAATGACTTTATCCTTATTCAACCCCCCAAAACTACCCTCCATTGAAAAAACTATTGTAACCCGAACAACGAAATTTTCACCGCCTTGGGTGAAACCGGGTAGACACCGGCTAGTATGAAATAAAAGAAAAAAAAAGAATGAAAAAAACAGACTGTAAATTAAAAAATAAACGGCACCGAGAATAGAGCCTGGAAATCTGTATGGAGAACATAATCCTTTAGCACCTTTAGCGCCGGCGTCACGTGTTTGCCGGTTGAGAGCTTAAAGCTTATTCTTATGATTTTAAGTGTGTGTTTTGTCTGCGTACGTGGTTATAACTGTGTATTATCGCTTCTGTCATATTAAGTGAATGGTGAATCATAGAAGAGTATTTAAAAGTAGCACTAGAACGTAAGAGAGAATGGAAGCGAGTCGGTTTGACTGTATTTTTTACACTGAAGAGTTGGAGAAATACCCTACTGTTAGTCTTAAGAAAGGATTGAATACCATAAATAAAATAAGCAGTCAACAGAATAATGGAAAAGTAGATTTAATTAAGGGGTATTGGTGCACTTCCAGTGCAGGAAGAAGTATACCAATCATCCAATCCAAGCCAGTGGAATGATAGATAAAGAGCCACAAGTGTTTTTAAGAAAGTCAATAGACCCTTTTGATTTCAAAACATGAGGGATTTTGAGGGTATTGTGGTAAAACCATTGACCGCGAGAGGATGAAAAAACACCCTGAAAGGTATCCTCGCCTTTGTCAAGTTGCAACACTGAAGAAAATGGATACCATACGATCAATATGTCAACAGCGGAATGATGACTGGGGTCGAGTTGTCTTGAACAGGATCAATACTAAGTGTGACCTTGTAGAGTTGTACCTGCAGATGGTCAGTACCACAAAAACTGCGATGCTGCAGCCTTCGCTGTCGTTGGTTCAAGCATGCCTGGTAGTGATTCAGGGGTTGCAAGTGGGCGACCGTGCAACGAAAACAAAATGATTCAGAACTGTAGTATTCGATAACATAGTGTACTTCAGTTGGTAAAAAAAAGATATCCAAATGGTACGTTAACCAATTCACACATATTTACGTAAAAAGTAAATATTTTGAACATTTGTTAAAAAAAACAAGAAAAAAAGGCATTTTATTGTTAGATCGGAGTCTATTATTGTTGCTTATCTGTTTCTCATCAATTCTACGCAAACCACGAGTCAGTGCGATCAAAAATTCCGAAGTTATAGCGATTTTTCAGAATTTCCAAGATGGCGGATATTTTTTCCAAATTTGGGCATGTTCCCCAAGGGGGATTTGAGGGGATTTTTCTGAGGTGAGTTGGGAGGTACCAACGAACATATAACAGAAGAAACTAGCTTTCTAAAAATTATTTCCGTCAACAGCCAAAATTTAGCGTAATTTTCCTATACTATAAGTATTTACAACTAAACTTTGCCCGGGGCTTTGTTGTAACTCAACTCGATATCATTACGTAGAATGAAAATAATAAGTACCTAATAAGTAAAAATGATGGTAATAAATAAAACTGATACTCTGTACAAAAATACTTACCTATCGAGTTTCTTAATATGTAGTAGCTAATATAAAATATATTACTGCAGCGCCCCCTAGTGAGTTACTATCGTAACACCTATTTAAGAACGCTCACTAATCAGAAACAAACTCACTACTGAAAACCGCATCAAAAGCGGACTAGTAGTTTTGGTTTTGCACAAACAACTGTTTACTGTAGCGCCCCCTGGTGAGTTGTCACCGTAACACCTATCTAAGAACATGCACCAATCAAACCCAAACCCATCACTGAAAACCGTAACAAAATCGAACTAGTAGTTTTGGAGATAAATGGCGACATTGGTTTGCACAAACAAACAAACATCCTCTCACCCCAAACGCATATACCATCTCAGTACCGTCGTGGGTAAAAAAGAGAACAAAATGTTTTTGACTGGAATAATAATGACGCCATCCGAAAATCGTGAAGCAGCAGTAGGTTTTTTTTAATTGAAAGCAGTTACATTAACAAAAAAGCGAAAACTGATCAGAAGTGGATTAGTCAAAGAAATGATTTGGCTACAAGAACAAGTTTCTCGATTTTGAAATAAAGTACCGCAATAAATTCAATCAAAAACACTTCGAGATCTACCTCAGCCTGCAGGCCTGCCGAAAGAAATTTTTATAAGCGGTCTTGAAATTTTACAGATAGGTACCTACCCCAAAAAAAATTTTTTTTATTTGCGTTTTCAGTTTATACCAAATTTAGAACGAATTCCTCTTTTTATGATGGGAAATATTCTTTTGCACGGTTTTTTACACGATTTCTTAACAAACGTTACACAGAATTCTGTGTTAAAACTGTGCCTGTCTCGTTTTATGTATATCTCACATTATACTTCCATACTAATTTATTAAGAATAAGATGGTTTTAATTTTGCACAATAATTTATTTAAGATGTACATATACTATTTAATTACTACTTAGATATATTTTGTACATAATTAATTATTCTACAACAGAATCACATCATGTATTTAAAAGTAAGCCAAAAACAAATAAAATGGAAACTTCTTGTTTATATCTAGAAGAGAAATTTGCAATATCTCCTGTTCCTCAACGACGTGACTTGAACTTTAATTTTATTCCAAGCACTCACAAAAATGTAATTTTCTTTGAAAAAAAACGAAGTAATTTTTCCCGAATAGAAGCCAATAATTGAACCTTGTGGCCAAGAAAAGGATCCGTGGTTCCTGAATGTTAATGTGCTTTCAGGTGGAGGAGCATTGATTCGGACCAATGATTTAATTTTGGTTCGCCGATTTTATTTAAACCAACAACGTACGTCGTACTCAAAGCTTAATTCCACTGAACCGAAAATTTGAAGATATTGTCTGTAACTTTTCAACGCTTCATCACTTCTGATTGTGAACGTGGAAAAATGATTTTTTTAACAGCATTTTTGAAATAATATCTTCCGAAAATAATATCGGATTTCAGTCCTACCTACAACTTATGTTTTCATAAGGTCGACTACGTATTTTGGGCTAACGACAGTGTAAAGACCTGACACGTTTACTTCTGACTTCAAAATTTCATCACGAAATTTCACGTAAGGTTCCATGCAAATGTTTTAAGTGTAATTAAAATTTGTCTCAGCGCCATGCCAGAAATCTTTCTAACATAATTTCTTCTCTGCCAAAGTGGTCTTATCAATATTAAAATTAACAATACGATATCCATCATATTATGTTCGATCTGTTCATTTTTATGTTACTGCGACACTAATTTTTATTTTAAGTTCAATTATAACTGTAGGTAGAAGAGTTCCGCATTCACAAAAAAATTATTAAAAATTCCTTTCGATTGTTAGTTATGTAATTTATTTGTTTAATAAAAGCCGATACAATCTTTTTTTAATAATTATTTATTAAGAATATTTAGACGTTTCGAATCGGATTTTGATTTTTCATGAGTAACTATAATATAATAGGTACGATATTGGAAAAAAACGTTTGCCAAAATTATAGACAATTAAATAATATTAAATACATTAATACTTACATTTCTAAATATTAAAAATAATATCAACAAAATTATTGTAACAATTTTTACAAAATTCTTTAGAACAATTACTATTCCTCTATTAAAAAAATTTCAATGGATGGACCGTTTATTTTGAAAGTGGTGTAAGTCCATTTTTTCTCGTTCGAGATATTTAAAGGTTTGCATTTTAGTCGATTAAAAAATATTGATAAACTGTACTAAGTTTGGCAATGTTTCAACGAATTTAGAAACATGTAATTTGATCACATACATGACTTTGAATTTGACTAAAATAATATCCTTTCTGAATCGTAAATGGACTTACACCACTTTCAAAATTATTGAATTGTAAAAATCATTTAATTTTGATAATCAAAAAAACAATGGTTCTTACTAAAATTCATCTAAATTTATATGAGTATTTGGTAGAGGAATTTTCAAAATGGTCACAATTAAAACTATTTAAAATAATTACATATGATTTGATTTTATGATAATTTTTTTATACACACTGCAAAACGCTGTCATTTTTGCATTATTATTAAAGATTTTATTCGTTCCTTCTGTGATAACGGGATAAAACTTCGATAGAATGCATTTTGTGCGACAACGAGCCTATTTGTAAAGTTTTAGCTCGATTGGATGACGGGAAGTGTGTTAATTAGGCGTCGAACGGTTTTCCTTAACGGCACAAACACACAAATCCACAAATAAACAAAAAAGCAAGTTTTCACGACGTTAATATAGATGAATTAAAAATAAAATATTGTTTTTTGTTCTTAAAATTAAAAGGATTCGTTAAATTATTTAGATACACTATATCATTTACAATCATTATGTGGAAGTTTTTTTTAAATATTCGTGATGCACAGGAGGCCGCATCATATCCTTATATTTTTCATATGTAATGGGTCGAACATCTTTACACAAAGCCCAAAGGCATTAGTGTAATGCTTCCCATTCCAACTATGCCCATTACATTATGCTTTTGCAGGTAAAATTCTTAGTTTTACTCCTGAAAGTGGAGTTACACCACTTTCATAATCAATCGTTACGCAATTCAATTTATTGACGAATTTTAAATTTATCAAAGCATATGGATTTCTTAAAATAGTAATTCTGAATTGTTTATAAATAAAAAGTGTACACTAAATTACAAGTAAATTATGTGTTTTCTCAATTTTTTTAAAAAGTGGACTTATACCACTTTCAAAATAAACGGTCCAGATGTTGTATTGAAAATACATTGTTTTTCCAACCCTACTAAATTTATAGAAATAATGAACATAAATTTTAATATTTAGCTACTTTATTTTAAAGTTGTCTAAGTAGAGTTTTGTAAAAGAAAAAAACTGTGTAAATATCAAAAGTTTAGAATCAAAAAACATCAACGAGATCTACACAACTCTACTTAGACAACTTTAAAATAAAATAGCTAAGTGTTAAGACAACAAAATAAGGTATCAATGTCAACCTTAATAACTCAACTAAATCCCAAGATAAACTGAAGTCTTCTAATACCATTAATCTTCATAAATTTGAATTTGTTTGATCTTATTATTCCGAATGGTCAGTGAAAATCCTTGTTTCCACTGATTGCTTCTGTAAATCTTTTTTGAAGGATTTTTGCAACGAAGCGAGGATCAGGATTCAGGGAGCTTGATAAATTAGTCTTTGTCATTTGGTACAATATGTGACAGTCAAATTGACGCTGCATTAAAAACTTTCAGAAATAATATTATGTATGCACTATATTTATTCATAAAGATACTTCTAGCGTAAAATTATTTACAATAAAATATGTAAAGCGTTTATCATTAATTGGTAGAGTACCGTAAGTTAATGAGAGCGCGTTGCATAATTTTGGCCTATTTGGTGCACTGCATTTCAAAACAGCAGTTTTGATCTAAATTTCGGGGAACGTTAATCGAAAAAGTTTATTCATATCGTTTTTGAGGCCATCAACTGAAAAAGTTTTATGCATTGGTAGCAATTTCAAAGTGTATTTTTTGTTTGTTTGCTATTGTTGACTATAATCATTGCCATGAAAACGAGATATGATTTAGGATAGTTTCCCGAAATATTATTAAATGAAATTCTACGCAATCATTTGAATAGAATTTATAAATTACACATTGTATGTTTGGACAGATGGGTAAAAATAAAGTTAAACTTGAATGTGTTCGGTATTTATGAGGTCATCTTTTATGTTCAATTTTGCAATGATTATGAAAATAAATATAGTATAACACAAGCAATTGGAATTGAATAAAATTCATAGAATTTTGTTTTATATAAATATAGGTATACACCTGTCCTATATCAAAGAAAATCAAACGACAGAAAAACGTATAAAATTGGAATAAATAGAATTCTGTTAAATGCTTAAGGTCAAGAATTAATTAAAAAGTGCCTTTTTAATGTTTTTGACATTACAATTAAATGTGAATTTAAATTTGTTGATCTTTAGGTCAACGTTTTTGAAAAGTTACTTGTAAAAATGTCTTGAATTACATTTTGATATTGTTTTTGTGTTTATCACTTCAAAGCATTAATTTTTGAACAACGTTTTCGAAGGCCCGGAGCAATAAATTCAGAGTTTGAAAAATGATTAAATGAAAACAAATGTCCTGAGTTACTTTATTTAGATGTTTGTTTTCTAACTTTCAAATTTTATAAGATTTTAAAAGACGAAATCAAGTAGGAAATTAAACAAATACAGTAACACAGAGGCTGTAAAATAACAATATGATGTAATATAAAAGTTCGTTGTTTTAAGATGAATTTTACTTTTCTTATTCTTTGAAGGATGTATTTCTCACTTTCTCAGCTCATCAGGAGGTTTGCCATGGAGTGGTCTTCAATTGAATTCACATTGTGCATGGAAGTTGACATCCTTCGAACATTTAATCCGATAGCGATGCAAAAGATTCCCATTGAAGTCAACCTCAGCAACGTTCTGGCTGGACTGATTTATCGATTTTCAACTTTGGGTTCCCTTTCATTGCATTTTTTACATCTAAAAAGTTTTAGAAATACTCGTAAAGCGTCACTCTCTACCTTGTAGAATATTGTACATAGCAGATTATATAAAACTGTAAAAGAAATCCGTTAATAAAAAACCACGATTTCACTCATATATATCTGTTCTCTTTCATTTGTTATTAATTCCTGTTACGAAATTGGCGAATTTATGTACGAAGCGTTGTAAGTACATAGTTGAAGCGAATTACTCGAAGTCACGCAATTCCTACGCGGTGGAATTCACCTTCCGCGCAATAGCAATTACGTTCACCTGCACACCCGCGGTTTTCCGAGAATTTGCTACCAAAGTACAGTAGGCCAAAGTTGAACCAATTGTCTTTTTGACAAAAAAATTTCTACCGAGTTGTATACGTAAACCACCTCCCCATTGACTGACCCACAGTCCCACAGGAAACAATCATGAAATAAATTAATTCATACACAACTATGACTTTGTTAATTACTCGTATTACTAAAACCAATTTATCACGAATCCTAATTACAACATTATATCCTGTAAACATTACTAAATATATTGCAAATTAAATCGTTTTGTATTCATAATTTTACACCTCATCACGCTAATTGTGTGCTTCATTTTTCCAACGTTTCTGCTAAAATTTTACAACTAATGGAAAATTGAACAGCATCACAAAATTTGTTTTAATTTAATGGTGGGGCCTCAATTTTAGAGATGCTGAGATAATAAAGGCCGAAAGCCAATTTTATTAAATGCTGACTAATTGCAAAATTCATGCATAACGCATTCAGAAATTATTTACAAAGAGGACAATGAAGGTACTTACTTGGTTTTTTATGTTTATTTAACTGATGCTTTTAATGTGATACTAGATTTATTGCACAAGTGCAGAGAAACAGTATTTGCATTCAAACTAAATTAATTAAATCATTTCATGATTCAATTTTTGATTTTAACATACAAAATTTAGTACATCATTTAATAAATTTGTAGTTAAATATGAGATTTGTCTTCTATCATTAAATTACGAAATTAAAGTGTGAAACTTAGCAAGTAGATAACGTTGTTGTTAAAAAGGAAAACTTTTTTACAATAGTAGGTCGGAGTTGTGTCGCTTGAAATATATAATATTAAAATACGGTTTCCGGCCGAAAAATTAATTTAACCGGAATTTTCAAAGGCATAAGTAGCAAATAGCATCAGGATTCCAGACCAGGACTCCAGGAGTCTTTTATCTTTCTGCAGAAACAAATTCAGAATTTCGGGATGAACGTAATATGTTAAATCCGCCGAGGGCAGCTTTTGTCGTCAATTGTCACCTTAATCCTGTGCTTCCTCTCGACCTTCCGCTTGCAGGAATAATTAATTTAAGACCGGGAACTCTTTACTACCTTAATTACAGGAGATTAAGTTAATAACAATCTGGGCAATTATCTTGGCGCCTTTCCAAAGAAGCGTGTTTCACTGTTTCAGTGTAGAAATTTAAACGATGTTAATAGAGATATTTTTCTTTCTTGTGAAGTAATCACACTTGAAATTCCTTCGTCAGTTTTTAGACCATTCTTAATTAAATTACTTCGATAACAAATACCTATATTCATAATATATATACAATATTTGAATGAATTTAGATATTTTAATTTTGCTCTTGATTAATTTTCTTATAATATTTTTTGTTTTAAATTGTCGGTCATGGAAATCAATTACATTTTTATGAATAGGTAGGTGATAAGGTAATTAGTTAAAATATTTCAATTCTCAAATGTAATTTAAATTTATGAAGTTTGGGAAAAAATTAAAATTCGAAGGTTTTTTAAAAGTGTCTGCCATTGCCAGTAAAAAAGAGAGAAATTTTGCATTGATCTTCCTGTGCTATTGTAATTCTTGAGAAAAATGTAGATTGCAAATTTCTAGTATTGTGTTTCATACCGTATGTGCATTTATAATCTACAATTCTTGCCACTTTGTTTAATAAAAGTGAAATTGAACAATAGCAAAAGAAAGCGAGTGATTCTCCGTCTGAAGCGGGAGAAAATTGTAAAACTTTTAGATTTTAACTTCTTGGCATTGACAATTTATTCCTTACATCGAGAGCATATAAAATCCCAAATGACTGACTCATTTTTGTTCAAATATGGAAGGATGCAACAGAATCTAGAACTAGAAAATGCTCCAACATAATGGGTTAACGTTACAGGAAGAAGAGGACAATGAATTTACTGGGAAGATGAAATTGTTTAATATTGTCATAAGCTGCAGAGTGGTGCAAAAATAAAGGAAAATTCTATCGTTGTGTGAAATACGAAACACACTTCGGCAACAGATCTGAAAAATAGATTAAGTGAAATGGAGGCAAACATTTTACGAGGTAATGAAAAACCCACAACTATAACTATGTTCTGTTCATTGTTTAAGGACATTAAGTTGATACTTAAGTCGCAGGACGTCATTAAATATTTTTATTTTAGCAACAATTAACGTTTTGTTTGAAAAAACCTATGTTGTGATTTTTAACACTATGACGCGACGTACCAATTATCTGAATAAAATCCCTAAAACGCCTCAAATAGCACTATCAACACGCTACCCGAAACTTTGTTAATGGCGACCTCTGAAATTCACCATTGCATCCTTTACGGTGGATTCTATCTCAGTAAGTTACAACACATCCTTTAATCAAAAAGTTTACTCATCTAATTTTCTTTCACCGCCCAAAGTTCATTATAAGTTGATCTCTGCTAACAATGCCCATGCAATTGCCTGCATTACCGCCGGATATGCTATGGCAAGCACCACCCAAATCTTGTGTTACTTAGTATTACTTCTTAAGGGTGGGTGAAATAACTTCTTTGATCCAGATGAGCTACCCAACCTGATGGAATAACCTCAAAGTTATTTTCCAAGCGATCAGGAAGTATGTAAGTGTGTGATTTATTTTGTTCCTCTTGAAGAGATTCTGTCTTTAGCTCAGCTATAATAAAAAATAAAGAAAAAAAATTCTTTGTTACTTTGTAACCTCTTAAAAAGTTTTTCTTCCTTTCGTTTTAATAATATAAGGGGGATTTAAAGTTTTCATCTGCAACTTCTCATTATTATTGAAAAAACTGCCATAACCGGCGTCCAAGGGTTATGGAGAGATATAAAGTCACAGAGCATACAGATAAAAATATTAACTTTGTCGGAACTATTAATCAATTCTTCTATAAATCGTCGGTTGCTCATATTTCTCCCGCTAAAGTACAAGAACAACTTTTTTTTACTGCGAAAACACTTTATATCCAAATATTTGCAATGTATTATGGAAATTATTAATATAATGAAAAAACTTCATTCGTTGTGTTGGAATCTTAAACAACTTAAACTTATATTACGCTTTTTTCACATCACATTTTCAATGATTGTGTAAAATTTAAAACAGGAATACATACAACATTTAATTTCAGGTAAAATTGTAAGGTAGGTAATTATTTTTTCGTTCACGTTGAATTGAAGTAGAAACTCAATGGTGTATTGCATTTGAATAAATAGGTTTCAGTTCAGTGTGCAATAACTGCTGTTTTGGTTCCGCGTTGCACCCTTTGCATAGTAATGCCAGACTAAAGCGGTTGAGGCTTTCGTTTTCCATCCGCAGATACGCGAATGCAGTTGCCTAAGTACAGCAGATCTTTCGTGCAAAGGCCATTGTCACATGGTCTCGGTATCGTTTGCAAATCAACAAAAGGAAAAACAAACAGAAAATGAAATTCCAAATTGAGGTTTGTGTAAAGAACATCAGCTGCACAGCTGCATTTGCAATAAGTACCCACACTTTTTCCTTCAAAATTTATTGAAATTGCCATTTGTATATAAAACTAAAGCTACAACTTTCCAAAATAAAAAGCTCTAGAATTTTGTAAACGTATTCTCATTGCGCAATCCATTTGCTTCTATATTGTATAATATTTGCCATGCATGCACACATCTCTCTTAAAACTCTTGCTCAAAACTCGAGTGTAACTTTGGAATGTTCAAAAGTTTTTGGGAAATGAAATTCATGGAACACAAAATAATGTTCATTTTAAATAGGAAAAGTTTTTGATTACGCGTGAGGAAATATGATTTGTTTCAATATAGAAATGTAACAAATTTTAATTTATTAAAATATGCCAAAAATTGCACAGTAATGTTGATTATTTTATTAAAACTTTTCAACAAGGTGAAAAGTTATAATTTGATAAAACCAATTCTCTTTTTTCTTAAACTTTTCAATAGGTATTCAATTTTACTAACACTTTGTAGAATATTTTTTTTATTCAGGGGAAGTTTACAGTTCAATTATGCAAGAAAATACCAAAACCTATATTTTTTAAGCATGAACAATTTTCCAGGAAGTAAAAATTTCTATATAGGAAAGCGGAAGTAGTAAAATGTAAAATAAGGCCAGAAGATTGCGATGTAATTTTGATATTAGTTTAACGACCAAAAAATTTGATGCAAAGAACAGCCGAATATGGATTTTTTTATTTTAAGAGCGCTGAAAATGCAGCATGTTTTAATTGTACATGACCGTGTTTTATAGGAAAATGGAATGCTGATCCTAATGGTTGAGCTTGTGGCCGTAATTATGAAAATATCAAATATTCATTCATTGAAAAGCGCAGCCAAAGTGCTATAAATTAATAATGGGTGCATAAATTCCGGCGCGTATAATTACAACCGCATTAAACAAATTTTTCTTTTGAATCGAAAAATCATAATTGCTTGTGCCGACTGAGTTCTAAAAAACAATTATTTATTGACATTTATAAATAAACGAAAATTCACAAAATGTAGATACTCATCCCAAATTTGAATAGTATGTCTTTGACGATCTATTTTCAAAGAACGATGGGCACTTTTGTATGAGAGCTGGCCTCCTCTTCAACAGTGCTTAAATTCTTACCAATTTGTTGTATTTAATCTAAAATGACTTTTTAGAAATGTGTCATCTCTGTGAATAAGGTATATTTCCAAAAAAAATTTTTTGCGTAAAATAAAATTCAATACGTAAAAAACTACT
Source organism: Leptogaster cylindrica (assembly GCA_963082835.1). NCBI lineage: Eukaryota > Metazoa > Arthropoda > Insecta > Diptera > Asilidae > Leptogaster > Leptogaster cylindrica. The sequence continues at coordinate 20,643,226 of OY720105.1, read as the reverse complement.
TTTATTCGGTTGTATCTTATTTATTTTATCCTATCAACCCTAAATTCATACCAACAGGGGCATTATATGCTAATGCAAGTGAATGCATGCTGGACAAGCCCTAACTGGTATGAATTCCGCCCAGAGTGCGGCTTTAGAACAGACATTTACAATTTTGGTTGTGGGGGATACTCGGAGTTAAGCTCCTTGTACTGATTAGATCCGGAAACCATGGATACCGGCCCTTTCGGGAGGGCACATAAAATATATAATTTCATTTTCTCTATATTATACAATAAAAAAATACATTTATTTATACATTTAAGTTTAAGAAGTTAAACGTGCAGCACGCAAACATATCACAAAGACCAGGTCAACATATGATAGAAATAATAATACATAGAAGTTATTTTAACTTAAACTTAAGTCTAGCTTATCTAATCGAAAATGAGTTTTTATAAATGTACTATATCTGATTGAACAACGGGATATTTACAAAAGTAGTTTTTAAATGCAATACAAATCAATAAATATGCAAAACAATACGTATATACTATATATTATATATATAAAGAGTTTTTAAAATATGTCTTCCATTAAAAAAAATATAATATATTTAAGAAAATTATGTCAGTATAGAGTTGATGTTTAAAGTAAAGTTTTTCGTATTTTTCTAAAAAAAGCTTAAAGTCGATATGCCGGGTTTTCATGTTGACCGTCAGCGTCACAAATTCGATGTTCTCAAAAATAAACCTATATAACAAGCTTTAGTTCTCTAAGTTAAAAGGAAGTGGCGTAAATCAAAAATGAAACTCATACACGTGCGTAAGTAAATAATATCAAGAATACTTGATGTAAAAATACCCTTTTTACGTACCTAAAACTGCCGTTATTTCAGTACTCCGGCATTTACGGAGATTGATGCCATACAAAAAAATAATGCTTATAAATATATCTTTCAGTGGGTATGCTTTTTATTGCTGTTGGATATGGAGGCCAATTTGCCCATCGTTCTTTCATTTTTCATCATACTCCAATTTTTACTTTACAATTAGTTTTCAAAATCTGTTTTTCTGACTATTAAGGATATGAGAAAAATAATTAGTAACTCTCAGAGACTACTCTATTGTTTTAAAACAGAACTACGTGTTGCAATTTGCATTTATATGGATCTGTTTGCCATATTTCTGGTTTTGTCCCAAACAAAAACAACTTTTACAACATAATTACCCTCCAGAGAGTAAAGACTAAAGGTACATAGATATTGTAAATAATTAGCTCCGTGCCATGAACCTCAAAGTGAATAACTGTCTTGCAACATTGCACAAACAACCCTTTCCTTTCATAGTTGCACATTTTATTTGCACGAAAGCGATAATGTCGTGTTAAGTAATTTTGAACATTTTGTTGTTAACTGATAAAGAAAAACATTCTTGGATGATTTAAATATTTCGATGGAGAATTAAATCTTGTGCAGATATGTTTAATTTTGTTGTTTAACTTTGTATAATTGTTGAATGCGTGTTCCATAAATGCATCTGATTTGTACTTTGATTTATTGAAAAAGTTTTTTTCTTTGTTTTAAAGAGAAGCTTACGTAGTAAATTACACGTTTCTAAAACATGAATGATTAGTTTATCAAACTGTATTTCATAAAAAGAAGTTCCACTTTGATAAAATGTTTAAAATTCTGACATCAAAACTTTGGAGAGAATTCTAACCGTCTATGGAAACGAAAATGCCCTTCAATGCTACCCTTTGGAGAGTACTTCCGGTTCAAATGAGTTTAAGTCCATTTTCTATCACACCATAGATCACTTTCAGAATCAGTAGATTTTCTTTGGAAATCTAAAATTCTATTTAAATTGTGAACATATGAGGTTTCGAATTGCAAACACTCAATTGGGTCAACGTTTGCTGTAGAAATGAACTAATTGCAATGAACTTCATTGGAAAACTGGAGTAACGGAAGCGTTTTCCAGTAATTTATTCCCCTATTTTAAGTGCACCTGACTTAACCCTAAAACCATAAAACAGTGTCAATAAATTAAAGTAAAATATACAATATAGTTCTAGTCTCTATATATATTTTTGAAAAAAATTTAATTTAAGAAAACACTTACCTATATGGAAACTTTAAGAAAACTTTACAAATTCTTAAACTTTTCACATGAAATTAAGAAAATTTTTTTGGGCTCAACTAAAACCCAATCCTGACACAATGGTTGATGTGTGGTTTGCACAACGACGGGATTGTTGTTTGAACCGAGTCACAGATTGCGGAAACCCCAATGTTTGTCCTTGCAAGTCTTGCTCAAACTTTCCGGCTCCATTTTAAAGACAAGGTAAACTATTTTCAACTCCCACTTGACTTATAAAGTTTATTTTCATATGTAAAATTGGTGCGCAAAAACACTAAAAACCTCCGTAATCAAACGGTATCGAATTACCTATTAACATATTATACAATATTTAAGTGAATGCTTTGTTTACCCACATAATGGAAAGAAGTACCTACACAAAAGATTACCTTGTTTTACAAAAACAAAAATCAGTCGTGTTTTTTGAAAATCGCCATAGTTATCGCTGCCGGAAAGTTTTACTGAACTTGATGACCTAAAACAGCAATTTATTGCTGTAAAAGTTGAAACTTTGGCAATAAAATATCCTTGAGTCAGATTTTAAAAAAGGGATTACCACAACAATTTTAATTTTGGACTCACTTCCAGGATTTGTTGCTCATTGTTAATGCCCTCATTTAGTTCTTGACTAAAAATAAACATTTGGAAGTATGCTGTTTCAGAAAAATATTTTTTCTATAGTTTGTTTCTTATAATATACCTAGCTATTTTGTTGCAGTTATCAAAATATAGATAAATTTTTTAATTGATTAATAAACCAAAAATGTTTTTTAGTAATAATAATATGATACAAATATATTTTATTCGTTTGAGTTTCTTAACAGAAGAAATCTAATAAAATAAAAAAGCAAAATTAAAAATTTTGCAAAAACCCAGGACGGTTAAACGTAATTGAAAAAGGGTAAAATAATTTAAAAACCCCCGACTTACAAGAATTTAAACCCAAGAATATCCGTCCAGGGCTGCCATTAAATGAACTAGATTTGCAGTTTTATAGTCACGTGAATAATTGGGGATATTTTATATATTGCAATACTCATTTATATTTATGTTGAAATATAAAATAGTGATGACAGCCCCCGACGTATATTCTTAGGTTTAAATTCTTGTAAGTCGCCCCCTAGTGACACCTATTTAAGAACGCTCACTAATCAGAAACAAACTCACTACTGAAAACCGCATCAAAAGCGGACTAGTAGTTTTGGTTTTGCACAAACAACTGTTTACTGTAGCGCCCCCTGGTGAGTTGTCACCGTAACACCTATCTAAGAACATGCACCAATCAAAACCAAACCCATCACTGAAAACCGTAACAAAATCGAACTAGTAGTTTTGGAGATAAATGGCGACATTGGTTTGCACAAACAAACAAACATCTTCTCACCCCAAACGCATATACCATCTCCGTACCCTCGTGGGTAAAAAAGAAATCATAAATAGCACTTAAGCGCACAAAGAAGCGTGTTTCTATTCCCAAAAAATAAAACATCTTGATATTTCGGAAATCGGAATTTAAAACTAAATTCACACCAAAACTTTTGGAGTTTTTCGTTCTCCCTTTTTCGCAAATATTTTTATTCTTCCCTTAAGTTTATTACCACAGATTTGTTTGTTTAACCAATAAAAAGTTTTGGTGGATTTATTTCAACTTTTTCAGCTTTTAGCATGGGAATTTCCGAATAAACCATAACTTACAGTATAAACATTCATGGAGAAAAAAAGGCGGATGATAAAAATGTCATTTAAATTCAAGGTGCAGCTGCGTTATTTTTAAAAGATAAAGTTCGAGAAGTTCGAATTAAAGAACAGACATTCATAATTATTATCAATAGCAAATAACATATTTGTTGATATTCATAATATAATAAGTAAAGTAACGTTATGAATTGTTCAAAAATAAATTGAAATCTATGAAAATCTGCTGCTTTAAATAAAGTTTGGTATGACGTTTAGAAGTTGCACTTACAATGAAAGAAAAGTTTTCGGAAATTTCAAAGCCAAGTCAAAGTAATTTCGTAAATCACCGCAGGAACCGTGAATTTGCTAATTGTAATTATTTTATTTTGTGCATTTAACAAAATAAAATCTAACAAAAAATAATTGGTAAATGAAAATCGCAACCCAGACTTTATACAGGGTGTTTCGCTAGCAAGTGTTCCAACAGACACCAATCGATTCCTTGAGGTGTTTTGATCAACTATTACCATGAGACATTTTGTCGTACAACCCCTCTTTTACCCCTTTTATAAGGGTTGAAAGTTTTCGTCTGTACAGGGAGGTGAGCTCATAAAAAGCGCTATAACTTGTGTTCGGAATACGGCAGAAGGACAAACATGGCGTCAATAAAAAGTACTCATTATTACCTTTCCAACAGTGTCTTACATATATCAATCCGTTGGCAAACGTGGTAAATATGATTAATATGAACGTTCCAGCTTAAAATTTTGAAAAATTTCGGTTAAAAATTTACATTTTTGTACTTCGTCCTTAAAAATTTCCTGCATAACAAGGAGATATTTTTTTTAAAAAATGTGTACCCTTAAGATATCTTCCTAATAAAAAAGGAATGATGCTAATATCTTTAGTATGTCAAGAGTTATTAAGATTTTTGTGGAGTCATTATTAACATTTTGTGGGCTCAGTGCAAACAAATTCTGCCCGGGATACATTTTGCGATAATTTTTTTCCAATTAGATATTCCACTGACTCCATAAAAATCTTAATAACTCTTGATGTACTAAAGATATTGTATATAAAGACCCTGTATAATTCAATTCATAGAAGGATTTGTTTCATTAACATGACTAATTTTCTTGTCAAAAAGGAACTTTCTATTGCAATAATATTTATAGTATATTCTCCGCAACCCTACCATTAAACAACCATATCTATTTCAAGAGAATGAACAGAGAGAGGCAATAAATAATAATTTTTCCCACTTGAAGACAGAATGGAAATTGCCGGAAAATATCCTGCCTTATCAATTAAGCTCACTTAAAGCACGTGGAAACAATCAAATCAATCAAAATCAATCAAAATTTTCTTCGGAAAGGACGAACTTTCTCGATTTACTGAAGGCTTCAATTAACAGTAATTATTGTTTGGTTCGGTAACAAATCACAATTGATTTTCAATTTTATGTTTGGCAGAATTAAAAAAGTGTGAAAGGGTCCAGTTTTTTGTAGTTATAAGCAAGTTTTAATAAAGTAAGTTATAAGTATATAGAATAAAATAATTGTTTTCGACTCATTTCATTTGAATATATCTCTGGAATAAACACCTGTCAGAACAAAATAAAACTTTTTACAAATTTTGTTGTTGTTCAGTTTTTAAACTGAATATCTATATCAAAAACTATACCCTAAGGTTAGGGCCTAAAAAAGGGAAAACCTCGGATAAGTTTTTAATTACGTTCTGACCACAAATTTTTTTATTGCCATATCTGGTTGTATTATATGTTGCTTCTGGTAGTGCTTTTTTCTAAATTTAATTACGTTGTAATGATAATTATGAAAATCCATTTTTTTATTGGCGTGATCTGTGGGACTTTCCTTGCGCAGAGAGGTTTACTTTTCCGCGATAATTTATTTGCTTCTTTCAATGTACAATATCCGTCGGTATTGCAGATGTACGTTCGAAAGACATTTGAAGGAAAAAAAATGTCATTCAATAGTATTTAGCGAAAGTTTTCATATGTAAATTTGTTATCATACACGCCCCAAATTGGACTAACCCCTAAATAACATAAACGATGCAGGGTAATGTGGCAAGTGGCAACACTAACAAGGAGTTGCCAAATTTTGCTCATCTTCGAACTAGACCTTGTTATTTTCACGAAATATCATCGTACCAAATTTCATGTCTCTAATTAGAAGCGTGCGTTCTCGACAGACAGACAAAAAACAAATAGACGGACATGCATAAGTTAGTTTCTTGTCATTTCCCAATCCTGAATATATAATTTTTTTTCTATCATCATTACTTGTTGGTGTTGCAAACGTTCGCTCAAAACTAATATACCCTACTTCGAGGGTATAAAAACTGATTCTTTTCAAAGGAACAGTATCTATAAGAACATTTTACATTATTCCAAGTTTAATTATTTGTTTTTTCTTAATTTGTTTAAAAATCATATATAATGATGATAATCTGATATTTTCCAATTTTTGCTTCGCTTTGCACTGGAAAACGGGCTCGAAGTACGCTTTTATGCTACCTAAATTCTTACATTGCAATATACTATACAATTATAGAGTAAGTCAGAAGTCCTTATTTGGAGAAACATCATTCAACATCATTCAAAAGCATAATGTAGCATTTCAAGTAGATTACCGCATAGAATTTCTCCATGTCACTGTTTTTAAAATACCAACAAAACACTTTTCTCGTCTTAAAGAGTTGAATAATTGAGACTTTCAAAATTTGCACGGTAAATATGATAATGAAATTTATTCCTTATATACAAGTATTTCTATTGAATTCGGTTATAACTTCAAATGTGCACATACAACATTTAGACATCCTTTCATGGAAATTGTAATGAGTTTGGATATAAATGTGTAACATATTTACGCTGCAGGTGAAAAAGGCTCCACTTGGAAAATGGTGAGGCTTTCATATATATTGAATTGATATAATAATAAAATACATTCTAATACATATTTAATCTTTGCTTAGGAATGTTTTCGTACTAAATAAAATTTATAATTTAAAAACATGCTATAACAATTTTCATTTTTCTAAGCAAAAATTTTCTGAAAAATATCTGGTTATTTTTATATTTTCCATATTTACAATGAATTTTATTACAGATGCTGAAAGAACTTACAACTATTCTTTTGTTGGTTGTCTATGAAATGTGAGTACCAAGAACCGTGTGAACTCTGGAAACTGCAACAATGTATTGGGTTATTGTTCGATTTGGGATCCTTCTCCACATCCCCTGTAACCATTGAAATTTGTTTCCCTTAGTTTTGCGCTTGTGGAAGTCCACCAGAGCAAACCTCAATTTCGTATTCCACTCCCACAGCCCTTAGTGAGCTGAGATAAGTATTGAGCCACTTCAACCCGGGCGTGCTATGCATTCATGTGTTTAACTTATCCTGGAGCTGTGCAGATTGGATAAAAAGAAATTGCGTGGTTGCTCTCAATTTCTGGATCAATTTCCATCAAGCTGCAAAAAGAGCAATGGCATTTTTTAATCCAACTGCTAAGGTCATACGAAGACCATTTATCCGTGCTTATGTGGTTCGGGTTTAGGTGCAACAATTCAATGTGAACATGCAGGAGCTTTCTTATTCGGAATGCGAATTAAGTTTCCGTGTTATTGCAATTTTAAATGGCTACCCTGAAAGTTATTTGCGTCCGTTCTATTCGTAATTTCACTTAAATTCTAACTGATTTTCTCATGTTCATCTGTTATAGAAATGACTACCTATTAATTTATGCATATTAATATCAGTTTTTTGGTATTCAATATAATTTTATGTTTTTCTTTCTGGGAAATTAATAGTAAACGAATCGTGTCAATTGCAGGAATATTTATTCACTTGAATGAATTAGATATTAAACCAATTTATATTATGTTGATTTTGATAACCGGAAATTGATAAGACTGAATTAAAATATTTGTCATGTGATGTTTTTTTTGCACGAATTGTATACAATATTTTCAAGCAAGCTATCAATAATCACTCCATATTTATTGACATACTATAAAATTCCAATTCATCCTATTCAAAAGCTGGACTATGAAAACGAATATAATGAAATTTTTAATTAGTGAGGATTGAAATTCGGTATATTATTTACCAGTTGCACACAATTGATCCATTGATCATTTATATGCAGTTGGCGTGATGAAATTGCAAAACAAGCTTGTTAGACAAGTAAAATTGTTAGTTAACCTAGAAGTAATTGCAATATAATGTCTGTTAATGGGTTCTTATGTAAAAATGCCTGAAAAAAACGATGGCAAAAAGTCTGCAGCTCCTGGCAGGTGTGTAGGCCTATTATGGTAGATTAATTATTGAAGATGGCCGGAGGTTATTTTCAGGTTTTTAGCTAATAAGTCTTAAAGTAGTACAATTAGCTTAAGTATATATATATATACAATGTAAAGAATAAAATTGCGCAAATTTTGGTATATAACACGAATTTGTAGTTACATTGGGACTATGGGAAATTCAGATTTAGTAGGTAGATTGCGAAGAAAAATGTATCTGTTGAGATCATGACTCCGTAATTTTGAAGGTATTGGAAACAAATTTTATTATGTTATTTCTAGGGTTAAGAGCTACCCAGGTAATTTCATGAATGAGCAATATCGGCCCAAGGGGGTGGGCGGGGGAGGGAGTTTAACTTTCGAAAAAATTATCACTAGTTACGAAATTTCGGTAAGCCTTGACCACATTGAATTATGGAATATACTTTTTCTAATGTAAAATTTTGTCCTGAATCCACAAATAATACTGGTTTTTCCGTATCACGTTAAATATTCGAGATGCTGCGTGGTAATATAAAGAAATGCACCTTCGCGGCACATAACATTTCATTTCAGTTCACACACAAGAAAATAGTTGTTTGAAAAGCCTTAAATTTACAAAATCTAAAAGACGACACTAAGACAAAAATTTTAATACCTCATTTGTTCTAATCACTCCATTGGTTTGGTCGCTATGGTAAAAAACAATTGAAAAAAAATGATTATTTTTCGTTTTTTTTTCACATTTTATCAACTTTTATAGGTTTAAAATCGAAAAAAATGTGTAAAACAGTTAATAATTGCAGGTCATTGTTGAATTGAATAGAACATTTCATATAATTGGTAATAAGTAGGTTCAAAAAGACGTACTGATTTTTAGTTTTTAATAGCGGAATGGAGAAACGCTGTTATGCACCGTACAAAGTAGAGAGCCACCCGTGTGGCCGGGTTAAAACCGTATTCCCTGCCCTCATGGACACCGCACTATTTTATTGAAACGCCTCTGGGGACTCCTCTGTCCTTCAACGCCGGAGTTAAAGCTAGAGGTTTCTCCCCCACAAAAAGATGAGAGAAACTATACTATACTAGATATATTATCCAATAGCATATAAACAAGGGTAGTTCTAATTTCATTTCCGGTTGGGATTTAAAAAGCTTGAACTGCTTTTCAAAAAATATCAATAAATAATATTCGTAGTGAATGTTTTCAATGTCAAGTAATAAAATATTATAAACTTCAAAATATATTGCGATAAATTTCTCAATATTAGGAACGAATCAAGTGTTGCGAAATCAAGTACCAGAAATAATGGCTGTTATCCTTCTGGAAGCACTTTTCATTAAGTGTAATTAAAGCTTCAACTCGGCTTGTTTAATACATTAAGCCTGCAGGGAGCAGCTATTGTCGTCAATTATCGTTTTAATCTCGAGTTTCCATTACACTTTTCGGTTCAGTTTCAAAGTAAATAAATTGCGTCCTGCCAGTTTGTACTACCTTAATTGTGAAAGATTAAGTTAATAATATAATATCTCTTAGCAACAATCTCGGCCCTATTCCAATGGTGCAGATTAAAGTGTGAGAGTTTTGCGTTGGCAGATATTAGATGCCAGTTACAGAAACTTTTATAACTGTATAAAATGAAAATTCCTCAGTTAATTTTCTAGTCTTATCCTTTTACTGTTCTTCTACACTATAAAAAATTTATTTTCAAATACACACAAACATAATTATGGGAAAGTTGTATACTTTCCATTTTCCTGATGCTACAAATTTCTTAAGTTTCCGAATATTTCTAATAATTTCAGAAGAAACGAAATGTTTGGAATGTGCTCTCATCCGAAAAACTTCACAATCGAAACTTTCATCAAAAAGTCAGAAACAAAACAAAAACAAAAAAAAACCTTCGAGGGAATGACAAATCTTTCAAGAACTTTCCTTTTATTTCGCTAAATTTGTTTCTGAAAAAGGATTTCCTAAAGGATTTTATGTTAAGTTTTTTTGGAGTAAGGCTTAACAAAATGCGAAATAACAAGCTTGCTAAAAAACAAAAAAAAATTTGTAAATAAAAATACTAACAGAAGTTAATGTTGACATTAACAAATTGTTATTGTTTTTTAAATCATTTCCTAAACGAAAAGTTCTAATTCGATTTAAAAACAAAAAAACCAATTTGTTTGTGTTTGTGTTCTAATAGTAATGTAATGTTGCCTGAATTTATTGATTAACGGAAACATAAAAAAAGAAGAGTTGCAGTCGATTAAGTTTTGTGTTATTAGTTTCACTTCAAGTCTCACTACAGGGTTCCCTGGTTTCGGAATTCTAATTTCGCAAGTCAACTGCAAACTTCTCGAGCTCTCGTCTCGCGATTCCGTGGGAGCCCATTTGCATGCATGCGGTGTGTACGAATCCTTGTAATTACCTGCTGCCACGAAACAAAACACTCAAGCTCATTCGAAGCCACTTCATCCGAAGCACGGAGAATTATCATCTTACACGACCCCTTGTAAGGCACTTATTGATTTAATTCAAAGGATAATTGAAGGAAGCCCGGAAATTTTGCAGCTTTTAAACTATGTTAAATCTTTCCGGGCTTTACGTGTGCTGACCTATTTTTGCTTTGCACGAACACTAGTAATGATGCGATTGCATTTGCATGACTCCTTCCAATTGGCTTAATATTAATAAATTTATGGTGCTTTTTCGCATAATGATAAATGGTTGTAATTTTAAAATGGTTGAAATTTGTAAAAGAAAATCATTGGAGAACCGAAAACAATTTACTTAAAAAATACATTTAATATTACATGTCAATTACCAAAATTTGATGATGTTATTATATTATGCAATAATAATTAGTTTACAATACGCTTTTCATCAATTAATACTTTCGTTATGTAATTTAAAAAATCAAATTTGTTCTACAAATATGCGTTCCTCTAAAAAAAAAATGTACGTTGAATTTACTTACCTATTAAAACATGTATTTTCAAATTTCCAGTCTTCAGTGTATGTACTCTATAAGTTGTGCCCTCCATTCTGTTAAAGCACAATACCATATGCATCCGTTCTGTCGTTAAAACGTATGTATGGTTTCACACAAGCAAAGAGTAAAATGCTATTGATTCTTGAATATTTAAATTGACTGTTAAAGTTTGGGTTTACTTTTGCTCAAGATTGAATTGATTCTGTTTATAAAGTAATCAAATTCCAATCATCTGTGAAGGCGCTGCAGATTTAAATATTGTTTATGATGATTCCCTCGAAAATCGATTTTCGTTTTGTTCAATCAAACCTGTTTGTCAAATATAATTAGGCTAAAAATTTATGTAACAATCTGTTACAGTTTTAGTCATCAAAAGATCTCCTTAACAAATGTTTCCGTTAATTTAATTTATACTTTATAAAAATTTAACACTGAACATAAAACTCTTCGCTAATCGGGAGATCCAAATTCATCAAGCTAATATCCTGTTATCCAAATCCGTCCACACTTCTTGTAAAGGATAAGACTTTAATGAATTGTATAAATTCCTCTTTTTGCGTCAAACTCCGGAGCGTAATATCGAGTTCATTTTCGTCCACATAAATCAACAAGTAAATGACCTGCGACACTAGTTCTTTAACGTGTTGCTTGTAGTTACTACATCATACTAAACCGCTGCAAATATCCCAGCATCCAAATTATAAAAAAAAATCCTGACAGAAAATTTATGACAGGGGTTAACAGAATGACCTACTGTGGGCCTGGCTGGCACTATTTCATGCCTTACTGTTATTTTGCAAGGGTTTGGAAACTACATTTTTATACAAATTGTATGAAGATTAATTGCGAAAATTATACCAAAGCACATGGCAAAACAGAATTGAAATGTTTAAATTATTCATGTAAATATACGAAACCAAATTGTTTGGCTTTAATGAAATAAGTGAGAACAAATTTGAATTATAGGCAAATATTTACCCTCGCATCTCACTAAACACTGAACTCTGTGATTTGTGGCTTTAAATAAACAATAGTTTTGAAAACATTGTTAGTTAGTCATAATGATTATAACATACGTAATTTAGTAATTAGTGCAAAAATGAGTTTTAAATGAATAAAACCATTTCTTAGTTTATCTACTCTTCTACAATGCCGTTATATAAAACAATTATAGCTTTTATTATGATATTATGTGATGATGGAAACAGTTTTTTAGTGAAAATATATTACAATTATTTCAAAAATACTGAATTTTATAAAAGCGTTCAAGATTTTTTCAACATTAAACACTTTAACTGACGCAACGGTTAAAAGGACACATCCCAATGGCGCTCAGATACAATCTTTCCTTACAAGAATAGAATTTCAAGTGCAACAGCATCCATCACAATCAGTGCTCGAGTTTGTCTATTATGTTTTACAATTTATGATTATGTGCTAGTGACATTAACTCTGTTTTTTTTTGTGCGGTGAAAAGGTTTCTTCTTACAATTAGTTTCTCGAATTTTGGAGGAACGGGAGTGTTTCAATTCTAAACTATACCCTCCTACGAGTACGTTCACACCTAATCATATTTATTTACATTTGAGATATAATGAACACTGAAAATAGCGGTTAATCTTAAACCATATTCTGCATTACAGTACCAATGTTTGCAAATGGATTTGAAGGAAGTGAGTCAATTATTGAAAACTTGACAACAATGCAATTGAACAATTTGGAGATAGTTTTGAGTGCACCTTAATCCACTACTCTAAAAATAATTTTACTTAAACAATATAAGCCTATTATGCACTTTCTTTTTACATGTAGTTAAGAGACACTTTTTGTTACTTCAATTTTATTGACACTAACTGAAAATTAACAACAACCTACTTTGCATGCAATTTGAGAGCAGTTTACAGAATTTATACAAACAAGGCAACACAAAAACGGTCGTCCCAATGCATAGACTTTAAAAACGTACAAGAATTCCTTTTATTTAGGTTTAGTAATGGTTTAACACGAGAAAGTTCTTTGTTAAATTGAAATATGACCATATAAAAGCGTTATAGCGAAAGGCTCAGGTTGGGAAGTCGGGAAATGTTTAATGATAAATGACCCCATTTCTTAACATACAAAAAAATACCGTGAAAATGTACAATGTACACTGTACATGGTAGAATATGCTATATTATGATAGAACGTCATCAGGAGCTTCCCATAGGAATTTTAACATAAACAATTCTGAAAAAATATTCAATAGTTTGAAAAGAGAGTTTTCCACATTATTTCAAACTTGAACAGAAATTCGATTGAAATTCGTTTTAAAAGGATTATTTTCTATTTAAAATAAATGTTACGGCGAATATATCTATAAATAAGGCTTACTTAAGTAAAAAATTACAAAAACTCTTAGTGATGACAAATTAGTTTAACAACATTTATTTTGGTTTTTCATTACTCAACGAAGCGAGGAGAAAAATTAGGGCATTCAAACAATCTAATTTGCATATCGGGCTAATTCCCAACAGTTTTTAATTACTTAAGCGCAAAAACAAACTCAACGTTTTATACTTTTAATTTTTTCCCAACTATATTTAAATTTTTTTATCGAAATTCACACAAAGCGAAAATTAAATTTCCAACATTCTCAATTGAAATGGCATGCAGTGGCAGAAAATTGTTTAAATTCAATTTTTTTGCTCAACGCGAAGCTAGAACATCTGCAAGTTCGGTCTAATGCACAAACGAGCTGGGCTAAATTGAAAACAGATTTGCAGATGACGTCTATTCGTATTTTGACTCGAATGAAAATTATGCAATGTGCATGGAAGAGTATCAAAAGCACAATATTATTCTTAAACTATTAACATTGTAGATTTATTTGATTAGACTTAAAAAAATACATTTGAATATCAATTTTATTTGACAGATATATGTAAAATATATAAAACGTTAATAGAATGTTATGAAACACAAGCAAAATCGTGGTTAGGATCAATTGGAGGAAAAACAAACGCTCCAGTTAGTTTATATTAAAAAGTCATTCGAAAAGAAAATAAGGAAAAAAGTTGAAGTGTTGATATGGTTTTATGGTTTTATTTTAAAAGCATTTTACAGTGTTCTAGAACTGGAAGTTAACGTAATTAAAAACATTCTTTAGCACATAGAAAGCATTTTAAACCCTTTAAGCACATAGGAATTTTTCATTGCTACTTTATAAAAATAAATGATGAATTTATCATAGTTGACTTGCTCAAAAGGACTTTGCGTAACTCTATTATTACAATGTACCAAAAAGATTTTTTAAGTATAAAAAGCTGCAGAAGTTGAACATTGAATTTAATACATTACAGTTTTGTTTAAGTTAATGCAAACCAAAACAAATAATGTTTTCGCCAAACAAACTTTAATAATATCTGGGTTTTTTTTTTCGTGAATAGGTAGGTACTCCATTTAATTTTGCAATGCTACTTGTTTTAAATTGAATTAAGAATAGAGATCAACTTTCACATAAACAAAACTCTTGCAACACAAAACTACTGATGAAATGATCGGGCTTTACGTAAATCAAGTTAGTTGTGGAAAAAAATACTTTTAAATTCACTTTGCTCCTTTGACAAGCTTGAAAGTTTTAGCATCATTCAGGAGTGCATTCAAAACTTTGCTCTTTATCCTGCATCACTGACTCCACATTCCACAAACAGCAGACTCACGTCCATACATTTTTATACACGTTTTGAGTTAACGCTAAATGTATGTATGTATGTTTATTTTCCAGAAATATAATATTTACACTGATTTGGATATTAATATACTTAACTAGTCAAGGGATCAGCTATGTAGCTTTGTCACTTAATTTGCATCAATAATGTGAATATTTACAATTTAAGTTAATATGCTACGTTAAGGAGAAACACAAAGAAAAACCTTTTAAAATTACATGGTCAGATTGAATAAAAGTTCTACAAACTAAGTTCTCGAATGTGGGGATATTCTTTCTGCATTTATCGAAAAAATTTTGAGTTATAATGTCTACTTTGTCTTTCACTAAATCGATATTTGCTAGTGTGTGAAGACGATTTGTTGGAAAGTGCCAAGGGAGGCTTAGCATCATTTTGAGCAGCTTGTTCTGGCAAACTTGGAGTCGTTGTATGTGACAGGCGGCCGAGTCATGCCATGATGCCACACAGGAGCGGCATAAAATATTGTATCATGAAATATCAGTTTTAAAATCCGTAGCTTGTTTTCGATACTAAGCTCTGATTTTCTATTTATGAACGGGTATAAGGTTCTTGTGAGCAGGTTTGTTTTATTTACAATGTAACCGATATGATTTTTAAATTTTAATTTCTTATCCATCATTACCCCTAAATATTTAACGGAGGTTTCTCAGAGGATGTCAATATTGTTAATATTTAGATTGGTTTACGGGGTGTAACACTGCTTCCTTTTCCTTGAATAATATATTGCTAGCGTTTTCAATGGGTTGAGTTAGCGTTAAATAAATACAAAAGGCGGAACTGTTGTCTGTGGTTGTGCTTGTATGTTTCCGTAGTTATACTTCCCTGGACGTGGTTATTCTTGTAAACTTTTCCGTAATTGTGTTCATTATATGGATACGTACATTTGCATTAAGAATCACAGAGCATAAGCATTGAAATGTGAACTGTTCTGTCACACAAGTACTAAATTGGACGATTTTCTTAATGCATTGCACATGCACATCCTTATCGGCCTGAACGACGTTATTTGGTAAGAAGATGGACTAGAATTAAATTTTAAAATTACTCCTATAACTTAAGTGTTTTTTTTTTTGCTATAGGTTTTATTATTTTGACATTGCAACAAATTTTGATTTTTAATTATGAGAAATGGAAAAGTTTAATTTTCAGTTAGCTCATTTGCCAAAAATGTCTAAGAAAGATGTCTATTCCAACAGTTTCAAAATGTGAAAAGCCTTAATTTTCAGCCGTCAATCTTCAGAAAAAAGCTCATCATCCCCATAGAAGAAGATTGTTAGTGATATGAACGAAATAATTTGCCCTCGAGTTTTGTCAACTCGTCACTTTGAAAGATTATGGCAGTGACATCTGCCGCTTTCCGGTTGAACTTATTCCATTTTCGAAAGCAATATATGCGGACGCGGTAACTGACAGGCGAGAGATGGATTTGCCAGCGCGTTTGCTTAACGCCGTTTTTATGAAAACATAACAAAAAGATTCAGTGAGGTGTCATAATTAGAGAACAACGAAATGACTTATCACGTTTGTACAATTAGGTTGACGATAATATTTTAATTGTACATTTTTTGCTAAAGATTAAATACAATAAAGCTTCTAATTGGTTTAGAAAAATATTGTGTAGTTATTTGAACATTATTTTCACGTAACCGAACACATTTTTATTAAATTATGTCAAAAAGTAATTTTCGCTTCACTCTCGTAAAAATCTCCTCAATTCAAGGATACGTGCTGCAATGTTTGGGATCATAATTTGCTTTTGTACTACATTAACTTCGGCTGTGGGATTCTGATCACGTTCACTTCAACGCAGATTATTCATTTTGTACTTGTTTCAATTTTTTCTCAATTTAATCAATGGTGTCAGTAAAAAAGTGAAAATGTTTACGAACGATACAAAAATCTTTGGATGAAACCGAAATACTTAAAGGTCCTTGTTAGGTAATAAGATTAACTTTTGTATATTTAAATCAGGAACGAACGTTGAATTATTTAAGACCATAATTTATATGTACATAATTTACAACAAAGAAGGATTCAATTTTATCGTAAAACTGTAGCGATGTTAAAAAGTTTACATAAACATTGAATAAAATTTCTAAAGGGTGTTCCAATTTGAGGTATTATTTTAAATTTTGAATAAAACACAAAAATTTTTCGAAATGTGATAAAATTTTTAATGGAAATTAAAGAAAATCAGTTACGGCTAATGAGGGAAAAGAATATCAGACAGAAGACCTCTTCTCCTAGCTTAGCAGCTTATGATTCTTGTACAAAAATTTTCACTGACAATGAAAATTGTCATTTTCTTCTTTGCTTTATATGGCCCAATCAACAAATTTCCGACCTAAAGAGTGGTTACTGGTTAGTTAGCTTTAATTGCTGTGTTAACCGTATTTTGTAAGCCTTTAATTGCATCTTTGAGTAAAATATTAAACACAGTTGTTGGTATAATGTTCAATTCCCTAACGGGACGAACGGACACGAACAATTTGGACATAAAACGGGCACGTGTCCGTTTTGTTTCAAAAACAGACACGATTTTTGTGTCCGAAACGTGTCAGAAAAATCGGACATAAAACGAACACGAATCGGACACCGGACTTAGTTATTTTTCGTATTCCGTAGAACGGACACATTTCGGACAAGAAACGGACACGAATCGGACAAAATGGACATTAAACGGACAGAATTATGTCCATTATTATGTTATGCTATAGCTGTGAGTGACGACGAATTGATGTCCTTGGTTGTTCAGAAATACTCGCAGTCACAGCAACTCGTTGCAACTTCCGCAGACCTTTCACCAAATTTAAAATAATTTTTAATATTAAATACGTTGTTCAATTGTACAGCCCTCAATTTTCAGTACCCGGAATGTCAGTTATAGGTACTTGGCAATTGTCAAACATACCAGCGCGCTGTGATGCTAAAAATTAAAACGGCGGCTAATTTAAAATTATACTTCAAATTTGAACGCCCTTTATAACTAATCAATTATTTTGCATAACAATTTTCATTAAACGCAGAATAAATTTTGTAAAAATATTGTTAGGTATGTATCTAAAAGCATACTCCAATGTTCAGGTTCGCAAGCCAGCAAGTGAAAGGACACACCATCAAATCAAGAAATGATGGTTGTCAGGTCGTCAAACGGTCAGATGTACACGATCGAATTCGTTTTTGATCAATCTGGTTTGGCGACAATTCTATGTATATGGTCACATCCAGACGTGACGAACGCTTGCTGGTTCTGCTCTGAGCACCTGTTTGTCTCTTTTTCACGCATCATCAGAGGTAGTCTGATGATGGCACGTGTGCTAGTAACTGCAGCTTCTCGCTTGTTTAGAAGGCTCTACAATAGAGAAGTTGTTGACACAATTCATGAAGGCGCTGTGTGTGTTGAATAGCTTGGTAATATCGTCCAGCCGGCAGCCCTCTTGAGCCGGTTGCGATGCACACCATGGCAGTGGATGTCGTACGCATCCTGCTACACTTCTGACACCCACGCCGCTTACGGCCCGAATTGCACATGCGATTGCCGACGACTCTAACACTCTTCTTTTCAGACCACAACAAGAAGTTACGGCCAAAGAATATCTAAACTTTTAGTTTAGATATTCTTTGATACGGCCGAGGACGAGGGAGAAGACAGGCTACTCGGACTCTGCACGAAGGTTAGAAAGTTTGGATTCGCAGTCCAGAATTGAGAGGAGACGGAATCGAGGGCAGTCGGACTTCGAGTTATGCAATTAATTTACTGTTTTAGGCTAATTAAAAAACATAAGACGGAATTGAGGTTTGATGTTTCATTTCAAGTTGTTTGTTTATTTGTTTTTGGGGCTGTTCATGTTGTGCGATTGAAAAAGGGAACGGCTGATCTCCACTGGCGTGGCCTCCACAACGTCTTGAAAAATGCTCCAAGACACAACACGTCATATACTGCCAAAAGTTTAATATAAATTCGAATTTTTAGGTGAAGCTTTAACCCCCAAAATAAAAGCTTCATATGTATTTTGCTAAAAGTGTAAAAGTTCCATTCAACTAAACTCAAGCATTTTTGTATGAATCATCGGTTTTAATTTTCATTCAAAAACAATATAATTTAAACTTTCGAAACTGTTCATTCTCTTTCCGCTGCAAATATTTCTATCTTACTTAATTTTAATACGACAGTTTTACTTGCAGAAACTTGTGTAAAACTTTGCCAAATTTATTTCGACTTCTGACTCCGGAATAGGAATATCCAAACAAGCCTTATTTCACACCAGCCATTCTATTTTTTTTTTGTGATCCTGTAATAAAACTTTTCTCCATTTTGAATTTTGTTTAAGTTTTTCATCAGCCAATGAAAAGAGGGAAAAATATGGTCATTGTAGCTTAATTTAATTTCACAAAAGAATATTTTGGTAAAACAAATTTTTTTTATGAAACATATGATTAAGCAGGCATTAAATAATTGAAATTAAATTAATTAATTATCTAAGTATTGATTTTGATAACTATATAAAAAAAACTGTAATGGGTAATTAGTTTGTCCGAACATCACTGCAAAACGGCTGGGTCGATTTTCATGAAATGTTCTACATTATTTTATATACTGCCAAATTGAACTCAACGCTACTTTTTATCAGCCTACAATCCTGTTAATATATAGCTCCAGTACAAAATTTCTTCAAATTATTGAATTTCCCATCTGCGCAATCAGGGAAATTTGAAAGCACATTAGATGTTCGGTTCTGACTTTCGATAGTTAGAAGTATGATTTAAAGTTTGAAGAATGTTTTGTTGAGCAATGTTATTTCACCTTCGGGCGGTTAGATACAACTAAAAAAGGGTAAATTTCTAGAAGGTTATACTCTCCCCATACGCACATATGTTATAATGTTTTAATTAATATAATTAATGACTTCTGATTCTCTTCAGAAAACTTTGTCATATAATTATGAAGCAAGAATCAAGTTTGACAAAACTCTTAACGTAATGTATAGCTACATCCTAAATCGTACAAAATCTTATTAGCATTTATACATTTTCTGCATCTACACTAATCCGACTATCAAACAAATCCACTCGTATTTTATGTAAACATTTCCATCCATGGCGCACTTATCTCCTTCGTCGAAGGAATAAAGAAAGAGGTTTCCTTGGTGATAGCTTTATCACGCCGTCACTTTATCCTCTTTTCCTTGGTAATAACATAGGTTTACCATCTTTATGTGGATTCCCTGGAATACTTTAACGGATGAAAATAAGGGCAGAGTAGCCAATTTTACTTCTGCCTCGCAGCCAATTTGTGTCATCTTCATGGAATATTCTTATTGTAGATAACTATAAAGCGAAATATATCTAAACCTTGCCTGACCGAGTTACCCAAAAATAAATCAGTCTTTTGCTGTTTTCATTTTCGACTGCAGTGCAATTAAATGAGATATTTTACCGCAATAAATATTCTTCCTCTGAAAATTCTAAAAATTTGCAGGAACTTATTGCAATATTTAGGGGTGACTTTTAAGTTTTCACTTTGATATCTTGCCATAAGTACCTAAATCTTTCAAATCAGCACAGCGGCGCAAAGAAAGTATTGGAAGATTTATTTTGCAATACTCGAAGTTGAAAAAGTTGCTTAAATGGTTTAAAATTTATTCCAACCTTTTTTAATGGTGTTAAAACATTTTCCTTTGTCGGATAAATTTGCGCTAGCAGATACAGTTGTTTTTTTCATTACACAGGAAATGGTCTTTTATAGGCTTTTAAGAGCATCGAGAATTTCCTATAACAAACACGAAACCTCAGACTACTTTAATTTTATCGAAAAATAAAAGTCCTCAGTATTTTTCAAAAGCCTTCTTCAAAAATTATGTTAACCATTAAAAACACTTTTAAGCAACACAAAGTCTTTGAAGAATATTAAAGGAACAATTGCTCATATATTGTTAAATCAGGAAAAATGCAAAGATCTTTACTTAAATTCAAAAGTAAAGTCAGAATAGGAAATTGACGTGTTTACTGCTTCGAGGTAAGTGTTCCCGAAAAAGGAAAAACAGTTCCCTGGGTTCACATGAACAGTGTTTTGTTTAATAATGAAAAGAATCAATCGTGATTTGTAATTTTTTCAAAATCACAAAGACACAAGAAGATTTATCCAATTTGTAGAATGCACTTATTCAAATATTTCCATGTCTTGAATTGAAGCACTTTTGAGCTTTTAACAATAATTTATTTAACTTTTTTCAAACAAACCTTTCTCGAGTGCGACACATTTCGCCCTAAAGAGGCATCATCAGGTTATAGCGGTCGAGAAATGTTTGTTTAAAAAAAAGGTTAAATAAATTATTGTTAAAAGTTCACAAGTGTTCCAATCCAAGACATGAAAAAAAGAAGATATAAATAACTTAAATTACATCAGCAATATTTAACATTAAAGTATTCAAAAAGGGATATTGAACGTATTGCAATTTTCTCAAATAAATTTCTTATAATATTATTTGTAGAATCCTAATTATCAAAATTCTGTATCAACTTATATAAATATGTAAATAAAAGATCTGTTATTAAGCGGACATCCCAATATTTATTTTATCGATACACTGTGAATACCAAAAAAAGTCAGCTAAATCCGACTCCATTTGTTATTTACTTTTTAACACAGATTTAAATCTCTCCGACAACATTTGATCACTCAAAACTAAATACCGGAAAATCACGAGCCATTTGAAGTGCGTTCGTGCTTCGTATTTGTGATAAAAGTTGCTACAAGTCCTTTTAGGCAAACAAATGGCTATTGGGGACTACTTCCGTAAAAGGAAGCTATTGACATCCTATTGATATATCTGGTGTGTACTTTACGGTCCATAAGCTTGATCCTTTCTATAGGGCAGACACACAAACAAAAGGGTACACAGAAATTTCCTTTTGAACATTATACATCGAAAAAAAAATTCAAGACGTGTGCTATCATTGTTATTTGTGGGAGATTTTGTGTCAAGTAAAAATAAAAACAGAAAAGTGTTGTAGTTTATTTTGACAGAGAGACCTCAAGTTTTGTTAGCAGTTCTTAGACGATGGAATCAACTTTAGTTCTTTTTGTGCCATTTCTTTTGATTCATATGTAATGATATAATATATATATATAACATATTATATAGGTATATCATATATATATTTAAAAACAAAATCGATGTTCTTTTCATTATACTTGCAATCATATCTCCATTAACAAATTAAACACTTCCACTGTGAATTCCAATAAATCCTGCAAGGATTTGCGGTATGATTCTGCTTAATTGTGGCCACATATTCCTGAGTGACGCGTTTGTGTACTAACTTTAAACAAACAACCTCAAAAAGAGATTATTACAAAGGGAAAATGGGTTACTCACCTAAACCACTATAACGTATTTATTGGTGCTTGCGACGCAGGGTAACACCTACTCTTCTCCTCCGAGTGGTTCAAATACTATACCCGAAATTGAATGTTCGGTGTTCCTTCACATTTGTCAAGGATTAAATTTCATGCTCTCTTGGGTTAGATAAACATTGGGAAAATCGGTGGGTCGCCCATTAAGGGAGACCTCTTCGGAGAATTTCACTAACAGAACGGGGTGAGGCGGTGTAATTTTCAATCAATTTTGTTCTACACAATGATAAACTTGAACAAGGACTTGATGTCTTGAGGTCAACTCAATTCTGGGGCTAAACTTAACATTAACAGTCCGTGAACGTTATATGGCGTAAACATCATTGAATTTAAATTACGCACAACTGAGGGAATGTATACGATTATAATTGAAAGTAGGTAACATAATACTGAATAGTTTCTTCAAGAACGTAAACATAAAAAACAATTTGTTTTTCCTAGAAATAGCATAAAAAATATGGATAATACCGCATTATTATAACACACATGGCAATACACGTTTAACTAGCAAATTGTTTGGTCATTCATTTTCTACGAAAATCCTTCGTCATTCACGGACTCTCCTTAATCGGAAGTATGTAATATCAAGTTGCCAAAATGTTAAATACATCAACTTCCGTTCTAAGAATTGAATAGTCATTTTGAGGGTATACAGAGAATAGACCAGATTAGGTAATGTTGGATTTGAGGTAGTTAATTCGGGAAATGTCCTTGCACAAGGCATGAAAAGTACCTAAGGATGACGGTAGAAAATTCGATTAAGTAAGCTAGTTTTTGCTTGCTGTGTTGTTCAAGATCAAGGATATGTAATTTCTACTTTATGCACTCCTACATACATATTATTTATAATTGTATAATTAATGTATACACATATTAATTATACATAATTATATATATATATACAATGTATATGGGGAATATGTATATTGTATATTATATATACCACATTTCCGTTCTTCGTTTAATGTAATAAATGCCCGCAGCTTGTAAGGTACGTTTAGATATTTTTTATAATCTGTCTAAAAAGCATATTTTTCATTTGATATGGTGACACTAATTAACCAGAACAATAGAAGCTAATTAAAAAAATAATATTTGAACTGTTTTTGCCACTGTGACTTAATCTGCAAATTATGTCTACGCTGTTGTAGATTTTGCCATGCCCAATTAAAACATACAGACGATTGTT
This sequence comes from Leptogaster cylindrica, assembly GCA_963082835.1. NCBI lineage: Eukaryota > Metazoa > Arthropoda > Insecta > Diptera > Asilidae > Leptogaster > Leptogaster cylindrica. The sequence continues at coordinate 20,619,805 of OY720105.1, read as the reverse complement.
AAAGTTTCCGATATTCCCAATTAGAGAATTTGGAAAAATCCCTGTTGGTGTCCGCACTCTGCCCCACGTCCTTCCTGATTTTCTTAGTACATTAACATATCCACCGAAAGCTTAACTCAGTATTATACTCACTTAAAAGCTTGACCCAGATGGAACAATTTCCCGAACACTATAGTCGAAACGTTTCGTGCATTTCAAGTGCTAACGTTGTTGTCGAATTTCTACGTTTTTATGAACTTTTTAATGAGACGGTAAAATATTAATCCTTTGGTTCCCCTCAGTCATAAGTCAAACAGTGATAATGCACTAAAAATCTTTAACAATACTTGTTAACTCTTTTTGAGACTTCAAATTTTACTTAATTGGATATTCCTGCGATACGATAAAAATAATGTGCAGTTAACAATTTGTAAAAGTTTCTTGATTGCAAAATTTCTTAACTAATTAAATTTTAATATTCTATCAGAATATAAACTTTTCTAAGTGTAACAAACAATTTTTGCACATATGCTTCTAATTAATTCCAAATAATATTTCCAGAAATGTGCAAGCTATCGAAATGTATCTAATGTTCCCACATGATGGTATCTTTCCTTTTGGTTTATTAATTATTCTCTGAATAATACACCTTTGTAATCGGTTCGAAAAAATTTTTTAACACCCCTATAAATTTTTTTCTTTTACCTTTCAATATGCATAGAGTCCAAAAATGCAATGTCTGTCCGCCGCCCGCCGTGTCAGCGATACTTGTGTCCCGAAGCTCGGCAGCTTGATCGGAATACACCCTGGGGTTTTAGGGGTGAAGAAGGGGTGAAAAATGAGGCATTTCTAAAGTTTTTATGAACTTAAGCATATAAGGTATCGATTTTGATGAAACAGTGAGGAATTAAAAAAAAAAATTAAAAAAATTGTTCAATTATTTTATAAAACTAGCTGGCCCGGCAGGCCTAGCTCTGCCCTTTCCGTTCGGTAGCTAGATGATTTTAAGAAAAAATAAACTTAGAATTTACTATAAGCATAAGCTTTGAAATATAAAAGATCCTTAGATTTCTGTTTTTTACATTTTAATATTCTGCAATAAGTTAGTTATATTAATTGTTTCCTTAATAAATTGTAAAATGCGCTTGTGCATTTAAATCAACACTTTAAGTTCTGCTCGCGACGCTTTAAATTCTGCTCGCTTTTAAAATTACACGCAAAAAATTGCAAATGAAATGAAACTATGAAAGTCTATCCGCTGCGATTGCAAAGGATAAAGCTTTATCGAAGACAGAAGATTTTTTCCTATTGGATTATTCTTTATAGTAATTACACTTCCTTCTTTATGTTACCTAACTTAACAAAATATATGCTAAAGCCTGGCAATATATATACCCGATGATTAAAAATAAAAACCACGTGATTTGGATATGTGGTTCTCGACTTATAAAGTCACGAACGGAAAAGCTCTTTTGCCATTTATAATATAACTTAATATAAGCGGTCCCGGCGAACTTCGTCTCGCCTCAATTTAACGCCTTCAGATAAACACCAGAATGATAAGGAAACAAATTTCAAATGTGATTTATTTGAATGGAACCACAATCAATGGAGGATTTGATAAACAATGTTTTTCGTTTTGTTTTCCGGCACATAAACAAACAACGAAGACGGTTTGCCAACAGGCGAACTGGCAACGTGCAGCTGACCGTGCGAAAAACATGGAAATTCGAGATTGATCCCACAGACTTCCAACGATTGGCCTTGCGATTTATTGATTGTCATCGCAAAAGCCAATCGAACGGGGAACTGCATCCGCTTGAATTGGAATGGAAGATCAGTTGGAATAATCGGAATTCGTGGGATAAGCACTTCCTCTCCTTTGAATTTGCCCATGATGATCGTCGCTTGAATCACATTGTTCATCAGTTTCTTGACAGACTATCGCGTACCGTTGCACAATTTCGGAAGATTCAGATTCCGCAACATAATTATGATCGATCCCACCTTCAGCTGTATATTATGCGGCACATCAAGCGAGTTCAAAAATTCCGTCGGATAGTTGGTCACTTCATCGTCGTCGGTCACGCTGTCAACGGATTTGTACGAATGCAATTCTCCAGCGATTTGACTTTGAATAATGAAATTCAAGCTATCGACATTCGACATCCTTATTCTTCGCTGTAGTATTGCCTGTTCACTAATCCAATTGAGATTTCTATAATTTTCTGCAATGCCGGGGAACACTTTGGTGATGAGTTCCTTCTTCGACGATGTGAACTCGCAAAAATTTGCCGCGAATGATATCAATCCAGTCGAAACATCAACAGGAATTTGGCCATTGCCAAGCGCCAGCAGTTGTCTCGAGGTTTCAGCAGCCGATGGGTAGTTCTGCAACGCGACTCTCATGTTCGTGGTCAATTTCAACTTCTTGACATGCCGCCAAAAAAACGACGAATTCAGACTCTCCCTAAAATTATGATTAATCCTATTCAAAATAAAATACTCTTAAAAAAAAAAAAAAAAAAAACTTACGTAATGAATGTTTAGCAAGAAATACGCAAAACCCGAATAAATTGCAGCAATAAATGGCAATGAGAAAAGGACACCTGTCAAATTGTACCCAGCCTAAGTCAACGTATAACGCCATCCATCGGGTAATTTCAAAAAATTAAAAAAAAAAAAATTGGGTTTTCCCAAAATTTTCTTTGGTAAATATCTTCTCTTGGCAATTACAAACAACTTAAAAAAAATTTAACCAAAATTAATGAATTACTATACATTTTTTACACCATTTTTATATATATAAAGATAAAGATAAAATAAATGCTGTTTGGGAGGATTACCAATGTTATTGTATTCAGTCAGAAATTGCAGCGTTTTTGGTAGATTTCGAAGAAAAATCTACTTATTAAGATCAATACCATGTCACGACTTTTGAAAAATTCTTTTATAGTTGTCCGTTTCATGCCTCACTGAGTACGAAACCACCCCCCGTTCGAAAGTTTATAAATATATAATATACAATATACAATATACATATATATAATATATTTACACGATAGCGGCCGTATTTTTGAAGATATTGGAACCAAATTTTATTATGTTAACCACTAACCCCAGGATATGGGGTTAGTAGCTCGGGTAAGTTCGTTAATGAATAAAATCAGTCCAAGGAGGTGGCCGAGGGAGGCGGTTGAAATTTTTAAAAAATTATATCTCGGTTCCTATGGAGTTTTGAGGGAAATTTTGTTTGCATAAATTAGAGTACTCTGTATGAGGTTAACCGGTTAACGGTGACACCACCGAATTAGGTTTTGGAGGGGTATGAGTGGGGGTGGGGGTGGAAATACCAATTTTTCTAAACAACGTCTTTTGGGGTACCGTTGAAAAGCTCTTGATCAGTAGTTTATAAATCTATAATCAGTTTCTCGATTTTGAAATAAATTACCCCAATAAATGCAATCAAAACGCTTTGAAATCTACCTCAGCCTGTAGGCCAGCCGAAAGAAATTTTTTGTATTAATAATGACAAATCTCGTTACTGCGGAACATCCTACTTCAATAATTCTTTACAATAATGATGTTTCCTCTCTGTGAAGAAATCCTGAATCACTTCAACTTGACCATTGTGTGGTAGCATAAAAAGGAAGCGTAAAAACGCCCACAATGGGTGTTGGGATGCTCTCGACGAAAATAAATTATGGACGTCGTAAAATATCTAGTTGAAATGGACTCTCCAGAGAATATTTAATGGTGTGGAAAGGATAAAAAATCACTTAATATTAGTGGCAAGGAAAAACAGTTAAAAAAGGATTTATGTTATTTGAATCGATGTAATGGAAATTATTAGAAAGACAAAAGCATTTTTAAAGTCTTGTATAGTTCTGATAAATAATAATAATAATATTAAAGTATTCCAATGCACACAAGCATAATGCAATCAACATATTACGCCATAAACACATTCTGACATATTTTCATTCAAATCTTGTTATGCAAGTTTTTAAAAGGACATGAACGAAGATAGGTTTTTTGTAATTTACATAAACCATCATATATGCTGTACAGCGTATAGCCCTCCAGTTAAAAAAAACTCAATTTACTTAACGTAATCTTTGTTCTTACATAAGTCTGCGAAACTCCTTAAACGCAAAACACAACGATTTTGTGATCCAGTTAACTCGACCAAAGGTTGAAGGATATTCAGATTTAATGAGCCACTAAACCTTGCTCGATTTCATCTTATGGCCCTTTTACCTCCAGATAAGCTCCTGAATACATGAATATTTGAAGGGACTGAAGGGTGTGTATGTTGAAGAGCAGTTGGCGAGGAAGAAACTCATCTAACGGAAGTACAAGGTCCTGTCTGCAAAAGTTCTACGAGTACAAAATGAAAGCATAGGAGACGTTTACATGGGAACCGAGTTGATTTAGGTTAGTGAAGGATTAATGTGCATTCTTCATTAATAGGAAGTTTGTTTCCTTGTTTAACATTATTTGATTAACGGTTGAATGTATTGATGTAATCTGGATATAATTTAATTACTTGAATAACAAACGGAACGCAAAATTTTAATAAACAACAAAACTCCTGGAAAGAAAACAAAAAACAAATAGAGTATCTATAACAAATAACAAAATCTTATAGTTAAAGGAGAGAAGGACATATTTTGTTAAACATATCGCAAAAGAGATCAACAATTATTATTTGAGTATGCAAAACGCTTAAATACAATATATGTGAAGATTTAAATTTAGAATGCAATTACCTAATTTAGTTTAATCGTCAGTTTTTCCAAATGCCAATTTCTTCACTTTTTCATGTACACTGCAAAATATTATGTAAATATATCACAATTCACTCGAATATTATTTTTGGAAAGCAATATTTCAAAAAGCTTTTCAATGATTTCAATGGTTAATCAAATTACAGTGCAATTCACAGGAAATGTTAAAAGAGATTTCATTGAATTGGATTGGACCGTTTACTGCGACAGCCAAAACTGTAAAAGCACATCTAATTAATGACTAATTTTAAAAAGGACCTGCATATTCTATAATCATTTACCGCGTGTTCCCATCGCTTTTCTTGCACGTACTCATGAAACCATGTTATTTTGAGCAGACGAATGTCCTTATATAACGATTTATTACCCCTCGACGTTTATAGTTCAAAGAGTTTTTACTAAGTGGATTAGAAGGAATTCTTCTAATTATGTACTTCCTAATAATATTGTAAACGAATACCGATTTTATTTTTTGCTTATTTTTCGTTTTTGTTTTTTTTGCAGTAACGCTTTTTCAAATCATAGCTGGGCCTATTCAAACTAATAAACTAATTACGCATTTATTAGCCTCTTCCTTGCAAGCTTATGATTTAATTACTCAAAGTGATTGTCGATTTATAGCAACAATTTCATCATTTATATAGTCAAACGTTTTTACACTGTATTTTGAACGGGGCGGCAGGATTTTGCCATGTGATTCTTATAGAAACTAAAAACACTTCCATAACTATTGAAGTTAATTAATTATTATATTGAGTAATTTAATGAAGTAGTCATGTTTTCCAGGTAAAATCTTATCTAATTAAAAATCAGTATCTATTAAACATTTCTGCGTCTCAGAATATTTGCCGCTAATTAGATGGCTAATCTTCTTCTCGTTATCTCTAGTATTACGTGATAAAAAGGAGATAAAGCTATTCCAATTTTCCTGCTCAGGTAGATACACAATACACATCCACCACACCGGTTACCGTTCTGGGTGGAAAAATTCTCCTTTAAAATGATAAAGCAAAATTCCGAAACAAATTTATTTCAGTCAGTGTTAAGATTCAGGATCTGAGAATTTACCATGAGGAAGGTTGCTCGGAACAGAAATACACGGTCAAATAATCTTATTGCAGCTATTTGTGAAATGAACAATGTATATATATTGCGCAGCTACTGTAATTTGTGCATGTGTGAATTGTGAATGTGAATTGTTTTATTTTGATTATACTCAATGTTGCAACCTTTGATTTATTTACGTAAATCTCCCATTTGATTTATGAAACTACTGTAAATCGTATTTATTCCTAATTTTTGTAAAAGGATAGTGTAAACTGTTTATACATATGTTTTTAACGTCCCTTATTTTTTAGAAAAAAAAGTATGTATCCTTCTGTATACGCGAATGCATCCATATAAATCTCGATATTAATCATCATTAAAAATCACTTTACTGAGGGGTGCAAGGACATGAACTTTTGTAGCTTATAAGTTATAACAGATTTCATATTTGGAAAAATGCAATCGTTCATACACGTGCTGCAATATAGTATTACATAGTGCAATATATTTAGTTTTACTGTACATAAAAGTAATCGATTTTTAAAGCATATTCTGTAAAGAGTTGCAAATATTTGTTTATTTATAAACGACATAAATTAACTGTAAATTTTCTAAGCATTCACTGTAGTAACAAACGTAATATAGTTCATCATAACATAATAAAAAACATTATTCGTTTAAAACTCAACCTTAATACGTTCCAAGAGAAATAAAAGTAACAGTCAAATTGATTTATTTAACACAGAATTTTGAAACGTGATTATAATCGACTTCATATCCGAATTTTCACCTACTTCGAAGCTCTTGATTTATTAACATATGCCGTTAAAAGTTCTTTCTTTAAAAGGACATTATTTATTCAGAGCAACTTTTTACTTTAATCGCGTTTGTCCTGCGAAAAATGATAGAATATGAAAACCTTTAGATATTTTAAATTTTCAAGCATAGCCATAGAGATGTCGAAATTAATTTCAAGCAAAGAATAATGTTGCAGAATTATATTGTAATGAGAAATTTGTAAGTTGTGTTTGAAGTAAAATACTTCTTTTGCCGGTCCTGAGGGGTGATCGCTGATGGTGAAACATTTTTGGTTTGCCGTCACGGGACGCTCTAATATATTTAAAAGACTCCTATCCATTCACTCACCTGACTAAATAATTTTGTGTGAGAGAGTCACGTTCTTTTCGAAGGTTTAAATTTTGGTGAGAAACGTGGATGGATTGACATTGGGTTTTTAATTTAGAATGAATGAATGGAGATCTTTCCCGTGGAGGAAATCGTTTTTATGTTTTCGGGGGTTGTGGGAGTCCAGGTGGTAGCCATCCCCCTTGGGGTTGTCCAATTTGTTCGTGTGTCATATCAAATTAAAGTCCATTCTTAGTAATATTAATTACTTTTTTTTATCTTCTGTTAGAAGCTTTACAACAGATTCTTTTCATTCGAATATCGTTAAAATTCTGATTTTCGAATTTGTGAAGAAAGGGAGCGCAGGTTGGAGCGGGTGGGCTGATTTTTCTTTTAAATGTACACTTTAGCATAATATCATTTACATACCTAATTAATGGGAATATTTCAATTTTCTATTCTTAACTGTTACATGTGTTTTGATGTGAAATAAATTTGTTTACTTTTTTTGATTTTTCATGTAAAATTGTTTTTAATGGAAGAAGCTTACATTGAAGTCCGATAATCTTTTTCAAACTACTTATCGCAGAGAAAAAATCTGCACCAAAACGTTCGTAAGAGAATTCGTAAATGCGAATTAATATGCATATGACTGATTATGTACCGTTATAAGAGTTTTAGCGAAAATGTTTTATGATTATCTAAATAACTTCGTGTTAAAGAGAAGGATTTACGAAATATATATACCGTCGCATGCGATCGTGCAAACGTCATGCGTGTTCTACTTCTGTCAGCCAGACCACGACTGCCAAAATATAAGCTTACCAAACTTTATTTTCGAGTATTTCCTATTTCTCAATTAATTATTTTCGTTTTATACAAATTTAATACCATGTTTATTTTTCTGTCGAAAACAAAATGTGAACGAAAATTGAAGTAAGTAAACTGAAATATTTTCATTGCACATTTAATTTAACAAATGTCTTTAAATCGTAAAATGTTGATGCATAAATCCTTTTATTGATAATGAATTTTCAGGTTAAGTGTATTTTATCGTCGCAGAATAGCACTGGAATTTATTTCCAACTGAAATAAATTGGAAGTTTTATCAGCTTTGGTCCTTGCTTTTACGTGTGGCACACAAGTACAGAGGAAGAGGATTACACCAAAACAACTTGAAGGATTTATGGGGAAGAATTTCCACACTCAATTTATATCAGATTTGTAGGTACTTATACATTTTATATCTATGTTTATCAGTTCGACAAGATTCGAACAAAGTCGTTTTGTATGTTTTGCTTAACGAACCTTCAGATTCCAAGTTTTAGATAATTTTATTATTTTGCTTTTACTTTTAAATATGTTGCAAACATTTTAAATGTTTTAAACATTACAATCAAAGTAGGCGAAAATACTCGGTAATAATCAATATTTGGAGTCAATAATAAAATTAACCATAGGTACAAAACCAGACGACAAGAACATGTTAATACTTTTATCTAAGTTGTTCATCGAAAGCTTTAATAATGGTAATATCTCAGATTGTAGTGAATCAACAATCAACGAACATACATAAATTTGTTTACAAACAAAAGCAATGTGGGTGCTTTTAACATTAACAATTTAAGATGAAAAAAATGGGCACCAAAAAGACTTTATGTGGAAAAGCTTTTAGGTATTGTGCACCAAATCTTACCTGACCAAAATATTAGTTGTGACCTATGTCGAGTATATACTATACATATACATGATAAATAGACTCAATTATTGTGTAACGCACTTTTGAAATATAACGAAAATGCCAATTATATTACGCTTTATACCTGATATTGGCAGTTCAAGGATATTTTGCATTAATGATTATTCCTAACAGTCGTGCGTTACCGGTTAAAGTATCACTCCGTCGCGTCATGTGGAACCCAATTTACAATCCTTGGGAGAACTCGGATGAGTTGACGCCCCCGCGACAATAGTTATGGCAGCATCCACATCACACCACGTCCACATCAAACTGGGAGAAATTTAATCAACAGGAGCGTATAAGGCCCATAAGTGTCAATATGGTTTTACCCAAATACTAGTGTTATAACTTATAACCAACGTAATACTTTAATATCCCCAGCTATAAATCATCCCAGATACGTATTTCACGCCCGCACAAAATGATGGCGAAATCAGCCACTCAGTACAGATGCACTCTTCATGAAAAACTTTAATGGATATTCGAGTTGCAAAGTTTTTCATTTTCCATTCTTACTTTTAGACCAAACAGTTTTAATCAAAGTTGGGTTTGTTCTTGGAGCTAATGTTGCCATTTTTATCCAAAACAGCGAAAAACAGCAAAAAACAGCAAAACAGCAAAAACTGAATAACGTGAAAAGGAGATGCTGTTATAATTATTGTATGGTAGTGAAACAAATATTGAAAAGTGAAAATTTAAATATTTGTAATCGCAAAATAATCGATATTATAAAATTGAAATTAAATACTGTTACTTAAATTTGTTCAAATATATTTTGTGTTTAATAAATAATATGAAAACACTAATAATATAAAACATCTGATAAACAGTATTTTGTACTTACAAACGATTAAAAAATAACTTCAAGGTAAATTTGAATAATCTAGTAAAAAATGTGTAACAGAATGAAAAGTTACCCCAAAAGATAAACAGAAAATGGAACCCAGAAGCAATAACATTCTGCAGCCAAATGATACAAAATTTGTTACTCCTCATTCGAACCGCACTTCAGCTCACCCCTGAATTATTTGGTGAGCATAAAATTTGACGAGCCAAAGGGTTACGTGAAAGTTTTCAGTCAATGGTTACGATGCTCCGAAAAGGACATTTCCTGTCTCAATTGATCTTCAACGAAAGGATAATTCCAATCAATTTTATTGCACTCTTTGGAGTTTTACTTAGGCAAGTAATTTGTTATCTCCGTAGTTACGGGCTTCTACGGATTCGTGATCATTTATTGTGGCTATCAACACAGTTTACAGAAATAGTTTAAAAAAGGAAATTGTTGGTAACTTGTTCATAACTGAAAAAAAATCAGTTTAAACAAAATAACTGATAAAAACTCAGTTTTCAAATTATATTAAAAATTTCGTCGAGCTGTACAAGTTTTGTTTTTAGAAATAAATAAAAAAAAAATTATTCTAGCGGAAACAAGCTTAAGAAAATCTTCCAGCACAATTTTCTTTTCTCATATATCTACCCATAAAATGTGATTGTTTGAATTGCAGTTTCGAAAGTAATCGGTGCGCAACAATTTGTGATTACAAAATTAATTTAGTTAATACATCGGGACGCCACTCGTTCCAGGCGTGATTGAAATCGCTTTCAAGAGAAAATCATTTTCACCCTTTTGCAGCTCTTTGCGATTGCTGTAATTAAAATTTTGAGACGGTTCGTCTTATACGCGAGGCCTGCAGGAAGCTGCCTTTGTCGCCTATTATCGTTTTAATCTAAGGCTTCCATTACACTGCTCTCGCAGTCTTGGGAAAATTAAATTGTGTCTCGGAAGTCCTTACTACCTTAATTATAAAGGATTAAGTTAATAACAACCCTTAGCAGCTATCTTGGCGCTCCTCCAAAGGAGAAGATTAAAGTGTGAGGTTTTTTTCCCGAGAGTAGATAAGATGGAAGACACCAAAGGCTTAGCAAATTGTGTGTAGCTATGCCACACTTAAGATCCCCGAATTTATGTCAGAACGTGTTTTATTCATTTTTTTGCTAATTAACAACAGTTATAATGTGAGTGTATACAAGATTCCTCCTATGTGTATGTGCACACAAAATTCGTTAAACTATTGCATAATGTAACATTTTGATGTTTGTAAGAAGTATTGTAGCTTTTTAAAATTAAAAATTAAATTTAATTATGATTCAAAATTTTGTAATTTTTCTCAAGTAAGAAAAACTCAAGGCGATAATTCTTCAAAAAAGCTCTTGTACTAAATTGTCAGAATTGCAATTTTCAAATTCCTCCTTCATGTTGACTGAAGTAAACGAAATAACACACGTAATTTCATAAAATTTCATATTTGAGACTTGAGTGCAGGTAGAATTTGATGATAATGTGAAAATTATGCCCAAATACATAAAATAATAAGTGAATTTCTGTAGTTCAATGGAGTACAAGGAAAAGGAAAAAACGTTCACGGTAATTTTTACTCCTATCTCAAAAGAGTTTTATCAATGGTATTGCCATAACTTGATAAATGTAAGATCGTTAAGAGATGAAAAGGTTGGAATGATTGCCACTTTAAAAAATTAAAGTGATTTTATGAGCATTTTTAATAATAAACTTAACACTTAAACAGTTACAGTTTAATGGGTGATAATTTTATATGTATCTACCTTTAATTTTTAATCACTTGTTGTTATTCAAGTTAACAAAGTTTCTCTACTTGCCATTTGTTATTTATATAACTAAGTAAATTGTTGCTGTAATTAACTCAGTTTGTTTTTCTCAATGAAATGAAAGTCCTATACAGTAACTGCATGGTGGATGAATTTGACTTCTAAAATATTGTTCAAACTAGTTGGCAAATTGCCACTCTGCGAATTTAATTTTTCCATTTCGAGTATTATATTACAACTGTTTCAACATCCCTCACCCCAATTCGTGATTGCGGCAATGCCAAGTATGGACATGAGAAAATATTGCTTCTAGATATCGATAGAATTTAATGCACTTTACATACGATTCGAATGAACGCCAAACCAATTTCAGAAATAAACTTTCAAGTACTAAATATTTGCTTTATTATTTTATTTGCGCATTCATGTTTGATGTTATAGTAATAATATTTTCTTCCAAACAACATTGAAAATATTTTGAATTCGTTTATTACATACAATTTCCTATAGAAAACTGCGCAAGACAAATTCTTCTGCTTTCATAATAAACATTAAAATTTGAACAATTTGAGTTTGAGATATAGAAAAAGCCACTTTAGAAATTCCCTTTTATTTCGTTTAACTTGTTTTGCACAAAGAATCATTGATGTAAACGGATTAGAAGAAAACTGTAATCGGAAATGTTTCAGTATTTTAATCATTAATTAAATCAATTTATGGTAAATTTTCTTGAAACGCTAATTTTATTTTAAGAAGTTTTCACGGAACAGATTTTGGTGTTTACCTTATACAATGCATCTTCAAATATAGATTCATTTGTTTTACGTTGAGGAGAATTCTCGATAATGATTGCTAAGTAAATAATTATCAGTAATTACATTTTCAATAAAATTAATTTACGATAATTAACCACCTATAGCTAAATTCTAATTGAATTTTATATTAAAGCATTCAGGATACAATCGTTGATACGAATTTGTATTATATGGTAGGTATATAGCTATTGTGATTGATTAATTCACCGGAAAACTGTGGTTTAATTAGTTGCCAGTTCTATCACAGTCCAATGAGCACACCCCCAGCGGTTTTGACAGATTTTACCTATTTGCAACACAAAAATGCTAGCAACAAGTCAATTTCGGTTTTCGATTGCCCTAAAATCAATCATCCATTTTCACATGTTCCACGTTGTTTGTGTTTCTGCAATTACATTATAATTTATGTACTTTAGCAGCTGCTTGCACTATTAAATTCCTATTAGCAATTTGATGACAATATTTCTATTTCAAATATTAACACAAGTCAAATACTTAGGTGGTAATTTGTTGAAGTATTAATAGTGAATGTAATGAAATAACAAAGGAATAATTTGCTAAAACTGAATATTATTAGTATTTGATTGAAAAATTAAGCAAGTGTCAGATAAGATGCCAAAGCTACACTAATCCAAGAAATTCCAATATCACCGTAAATGAGGTTAATCATATTAGCGTTCAATTTTTAGATTATATTTCCAAAGCTATAATTAATTAATGCCGTTGGCTCCACCAGCATTTCTCGTTCTCACCTGCAAGGGTCATGCACACATTAAAACTTCATCAAAAAACGCTATCTTGGTCCACGACCGTAAGAAAAGCACATCGGAAGTTTTCAAAGCACAAAAAGGAATATCCTTCGAGTTTTTCCACCACTTGATATCCTTTTGATTTTTTCCGAATTTCTACCACGGCGTACTAAAGAAACGTTTATAGAAGAGCCATTACGAGGAGTGATAAATGTTATTACTTCATTTTCTTTAATAAGAACACAATCTCATTCCTGTAATGGGAAAAATGGCGGGCGGAAAAGTTAATGTAAATTGATATTCGTCCACTCGCGTTCAAATTATATGTTTCTATTACAATATTTTGCTTGCGTACTAATATTATTATATTATTACGTGTAAAATAATTTATCAAATTGAAGTACCTATTCAAAGGCAGTTTCCGCTTTTAGAAGTGAATAATGAATATACAATACAACTTTATGCAGACTATTCCTTTTTCGATTTCAGACGCAAAAGATATGTTTCAAAATAAAGCAAAAATTATTATTACCTACTTATAAAAATAGACTTATAAATTTTTCGATAATAATATGTACATTGTACATATATCCATTTATCAATCCTTAATTAATCCTTAACGCTGATTCTTTTATTATTAAGCTTTATTTGTTAGTGGAACTCAAAATTCGAGCGCATGTGTTCAGCTCAGAGCTTTCTACATCAGCTGATTTCCCGTTTTCCTTTCCTTCAAAGAGAAAAACAACACTCAGCAAAGGACCATCGAAGGTGTATCAACATTTAAGCTTTTGCGTAGGAAAACTTCTCCTACTCTTATAAAAAGGAGTGCTAGGTCAGGACTAAGAGAAATTCCGAAGTGATTATGTAGCAAAATTTCCATCTGATGTTCATAAACCACTTTAGTCCAGCAGTAGACGTGATTATGGTGGTAGATTCGTTGTTTCATTGCGCGAAAAGTTTCGGATTATAATACGAAAGTTACTGGTATTTTATTAAAACCGGAAATATATTTGTGGTCGGTAAAATGTGTTAATTATTTTTTAAGGTTAAGATTGTTCTGGCTTTCAAAATTATTAAAAAAAATGTATAGTGGAATCAACTGTAATATACATTGAACGAAAATTTTTTCAGTTATTAAATACAGTTTATCATTAAAAAAACGTTATGCAAGACATAAGACTTTTTTGTGAAAGTTCTTTGTTTAAAAAGATCCAAGAACTCCAAAATATTTTCCAATTTACTTTGAAACATTTGAAGTTTAAACTTAAATTTATTAATAAATATATTTGTACCTATATTAAATTAAAAAAAATATAACAAGCAATCGGTTCGGATTAAATTAAATAATTAAATTATGTGATTTGTACGTTTTAAGACAATTACCTATTACCACATTCTTCAGAATAAATAATATCACAGTTGTTATAGATTAAAAATATACAAATCAGACACAAATTCACCCTATTCACGATATTTTTTCAATTTTTGTTGTTACGTTCTAATTAAATGAACATTATTCAAAATTCGTATTGGATGCATTTTTGACACTCAACAAATTTACTTGAAAAACGAGGATTGAACAATTAATAATTGTGTTAAAACATTTGGATTCAATCAAACACTAATCGATATTTCCATCAATCTTGCAGTTAACAATAATTGGCGAATTTTGTGAAGAACATTTTATTTTTTTACTGCTAAACTTCAGATCAGTATATTTTAAAATCGCTTCAACAAGTTTTTTTTCTTTGTGAATTTATTTTTAGGTCGTTAAGCTTTAATCACTCGTTTTAAGGATTGAAAAATACGTGTTTCGATAATAGGGTTAAAAGATATATTAAGAGAAATCGGCTTAAATTTTAAATATACATTGTATTTAATGTTAAGTATTTATTTATACTTTGTATGAAATATGAATAAATATAATGAATAAAAATCCGTTTTAAATTGAACAATGTGCCACTGCAAAATTGACAAAAAAGAACAATATATTCGAATTGGTTTTCCCAATTTTCCGACTACGGCAAGTCCACCATAACGAGCAAAACTTGGTCGACAGAAAATTACATTTGGTGCCTTATATTTTACAAGTGCTTTCCCAAAGGGGGTATTCACTAATCCCAGAAAATGAGATTGGGTTAACCCTGGATATTTGGAAAACGACTTCAATCTACTTTTTTGGGTACCACTGAGTAAGTGATAACATTAGAACGAAACAAGAGGGAAGAGTGAAATTCGGAAAATACGTCGAGGTAAAGTAATCTGATTGTTTTGGATTCGATTGGAATCAAGGACCATGCAAGAATTTTCCAGACTTTGAGGTACCTCCTTTAAAGCTATACAAATTACTAACGTAACATATGTATTATGCACAACTTTTCCCAATCGCTTGCGAAAGCATCTACTATACACATTATACAATACACATTTATGCATGCATACATATCGATTGATTTATCAGGAAATAGGAATGTAAAATATAATTAAATTACAGAACCGAACAAGTACGTTTTGGCAGACGGAGGTTCTTCAAAATTGCAGTAGGAAATTTGAGGAGGATTTCAGGATGGAGCCTCGAGTATTTTCGAAATTGTGCCATAAGCTTCGCGGATTCAGGAAGCTAAATACTAATTACGGACCAAATATTTCTGTGGAGAAACTATATACGATTATACCGAACTGTTGCCAGTATATTCGGAATTGGGCGTTCCACGGCCTGTGAAATCGTTTTTGTTTTTACAAAAAAGTTTGGGACAAGATGAAGAACGAATATGTAAACATCATTCCAATATCAAATGGGATATTGCATGAGCTGATCAATGGCAAATATAAACATTTTCTTAAATTTTTTTCCTTCCCGAATATAACAAAATTTGTGTCTAAAGTCGGAGTCAGACGATAGGAAAAACCCCAGATTTATAGGAAATTTTGAAAATTTTCTATCCTATGACTCGACAATATGCAATGTCGCATATCGCTTATAAATGTGCCAAAAATTTCGGAAAATTTTGAACAATTTGAAGATTTTGTGCCGGCTGCCTATATGAAAAGTAGAGATTTGTTTATCGTGTGACTCGATGCCCACAAAAATTATGACATAAAAATGTTTTGCTTATCAATTTGTGAATTTTTCTATCGTCTGACTCCGGCTATAAACAAATTTATATATATTTATAAATACTGAAAAGATACCAGGTTTTTAAAATGTAGATATAAATACCTATATGTTAAAATTGTTCGAGAAGTCAGTTTATTTTCATTTATACCACTATCGATGCTTTAAAACTAATAATAATATAATTCAATCATTTCATTTTGTTAACAAAGTCGTCATTGTTGAATCTGTATTGCAATTAATTGCAGTGAATAAATGTGATGCTTTTATTTCATTAGGAGTAGGTATCATAAGTACTTCGTTACAATATTATGATTAACATTCATGCAACAATACTCATATTAAGTGTGTTAATTACATTCATCCGCAATTACGCAACTCCATAAATACTCGAAATCGCCGAAGGTACGAATAATAAAACTTAATTGAACTTATATCGATTAACTTGAATATCGAAATAAATATTACAAGAAGGTCACTCTTTTATTTTATCCAAAAAATGTTCACACATTGTTAGTTTTCCAAAATGTCATTGGTAAATTATATCAACATTTTTGTATTTCATTCTAATTTCTGCTTTCTTACATGTAGTATGACTAATGTTGAGTCACTACTTACTAAAATTGGTGTTAATACTTCTTCTAGATTTTTTTTTTTTTTGAGAGTGGGGATATGCAGTTATGCACTCAGATGAGCCCGAAAGCTCACCCGACGTGCCGGACTCCCTTCCGAAGAAGGCTTACCGGCTAAAACCCCACACTTTTCGCCCAGCATCATCCCGTTACCGTCATCACTGACAATACTTCCGGGTGGTGCCTTGTGACTGGTTCCTTACGGGACCACCTCCTCCTGGTCCTCCGCAAGGTCCCGCTCTTTTTGCCGGAGGATCCCCTTTGTCCACAGGGTAATCCTCCATTACGCCTCCTCGCTTTCCAGCATAACCCCGATCAGGTTTTCCGGGGTTATGCTGCCTAAAACCTCCTCCAGAGCCCGCCTCTCCGCCATCCATCCACTACATTCAAAAAATGTGTGGGAGGCGGAGTCTGACGGAGAGTCGCAGGAATTGGAAATAGCCAAGTTTCTACTTGGGGGATGAGCCTGTGCGTCCATCTCCTGTGCGAATCTCCATCCCATCGATCCTGCCAGGCAAGGAGGGATTGTGGATCTGTGGACGAACTGTCGCTCCCTGGCTTGGAGATAAATTGCTATGACCCTCGCAACAACCAGCACAACAGGCTCCGAGAGGGTGCGGTAGGAGCACGCGATGCGGAGTGCTGCACGCCGCCGTTGCACTGCCGCCATGCGCTTACGGTGTTTTTCAACTGTAAGCGCATCAGCCTAGACTTCTGCGCCGTATAACATGACAGATTCCAGCTAGCTAGCTCCAACCTGGTTGAACCCCATTTGCGCTGCCTCGACGTTTCTGACAGTGATAATCACTGCCAAATCATTTGCATACGCAATCAGGGAACACCCTTCGGGCATTTCCATACGAAGAATCACTTCATATGTATGGAGCCCTGGGCGGCTCCAGCCGTTAGCACCTTCGTCCTTGGGTCATCCTCCGTGTTGTAGGAGATGGAGCGGTCCTTCAGGTAATCTTCCATGATGCGTAAAAGGTATCCTGGGACCCTGAAGTTCCGCTCCAGTGCGTTGAATTCGTCTTGCCACCTGACCGAGTTGAACGCATTCTTGACGTCCAACGTGACCAGCAGACATACGGCCCGGGAATAGTATTTCCCCGCTCCGTATGTTTTGCCGCAGCGACCACCTCCTGGATAGCACCAATTGTCCACCTCCCTCTCCGAAAGCCATATTGAGTCTCAGCCAGGCCTCCAGCGGCCTCGACATCCGCGTGGAAACGAGGTCGGAGAAGCTTCTCCAGGAGCTTTCCCGCGGTGTCCAGCATGCATAGAGGCCTGTACGCTGCTGAATTCTCTGCTGGCCCTCTGCCCTTGCCGATGAGCACAAGCCTTTCAGTCTTCAAGCGGGTAGGAAAGACCCCCGCATTAAGACAGGCGTTGTACATCGCCAGCAAGAGCTCTGGAGGACACACGGAAACGGCTTTAAGCACCTCTGCTGGAAGTCCGTCGGGTCCTGGCGCCCTACCGTTGCGTAAAGAGCGGGAGACGACCTCCAGAGTAAATGGAGGAACACAACTTCTAGATTTAATTCTACTTATATTATATTAATATTATATTAATTTTTTTGAACTAAACTTCTATTTTTTTGTAATCAAATAATATTTAAGCAACCAAAAATTAATTTTGAAATTTTTGTTATGTTGTTCTAAGTAGGTAATAATAATAGTATTTAGAAGTAATAATTATAATAATTATCTAATTATTAGATAAATAAGTAAAATAATAATATGACATATTCAAACTGACTCCGAATTCTAACTTTACAACTACTGCCACACTGCCACAGTCATTGTCGCCATATTTATGTACACCGTTTTGCTTACGCCACTTACCGTAATAATTCGGCCGCTGCAAGACGGTACCGCTTCGTAAGAAACCAGAGCTCAACAGAAGATTCGAACGCTAGCCCAAGGCGTTACGTTAACCTAATCTGCGAGCATAGCTCGGTCTCCAGGTACTCAGTTCATATTCAATCATCAATCGATGATCTCATTTGATCTGTACCCTTAGGGCTTATTGCAAATGATTTCTCGTACTAAAGACACGCATCTTCATCCAGTTACGTACACGTGCACTGAAACATTCCCATTTCTGGAAGCTCTTAAACAAAGCACCTGTTTGAATGAAATATGTTTGAGGTTGATTCTTCCTCCAAGATTTCACTTAATTAACAAATTATTCTACATGGCTGATTTGGGGGCTCAGTAATATATCAGTGAATTCAATTCGGTTATGTTGTACATTAAGTTGCTTTGTGTGGTTCGAAGGGGTTAAATAAAGAAATAAATCAGCATTTTACGTAATTATTTTTGTAAATTGTTATTTTTGTATATTGTTATAATAAAATTATGTTCCATTCGAAAACTTTAATTTGGAAATGATACTCGTGATAAACTTAAAGAATTTCTTTTGTCCAAAAATCCTGCACAATAATTCCCAGTACAGTGGCGGATACAGGATTTTGGATTGGGGTGGGCACTACACTACCGTGGTGAGGGCTTGAAAAATTTTGAAGTTTTATTCTAAAATAATATCTAAATCAACATTGTTCTAAATTCCCATATATTTCACTGTCAAGGCTGAACTATGAACACTAATCTATTGGCCGAACAAACTGAATAAGAATTACAGTATGCTTAGTCCAATAGTGTATCCTACAATACAAGATAGTAGGTATAGTAACTTATAAAAGAATAGGCCTACATTTAAAGTTTGTATATTTAAGAGAAGCTTTATAAGAAATACTTAAATTGTAATTTCAAAATTGGACATCACCACGCCGGTAAATAAAAAAACCTTTTAGTTCTTCATACAATTACTTAACGACTATACCTTATAGTTTCTAAAACACCACAATGGTGCCAAGTACCACCAAGATAATATGAAAACTAGTAAGCATTTCTCGGCAGATTTGGAAGGACTAAAGAATGATGTTGTTTCAAGTAATAAAGCGTATTAATTTAATACTGTTACTTCTACATACTAGTAGCAGATACGTTTTTATTTGATGTTGAAATATACCAGTTTTGGAGATAAATAAATTAATTTTCTGGTTTTCGATTCCTTCGGCATTTTTTGACCCACAATTGGTTTTTTTTTTAAATCCTTTCTACTGGTCTTATTATTGTCAGAAAAGGAACGCATGACGACATGATGATGGTTTGAAATTTGCTCCTTATGTCTGATGTTGGAGCAAAAAAACTTTCAGAGAATTCAATCCTGGTCAGATTAAAAATGTAGCAATTTTCCGTATGTGGTTTGACCTATTTAAAACGATGAGCAAAAAGGAAATTTTCCTTTTGATTACATTCTGCTATACATAGATATATTATTTTATCGTATCAGATACATAGGTATATCCACTGGTACCTATCCTTAAAGTTCGATTAATTATTTTCAAATAAATTTGTAATTTTTGTGTAGTGAAAGTTCTTAAAATGTTTGGATTTTCTCTCGTTGACTTTATACTGAACAAATTAACCTACTCCTCCCATAATATAAAAATATAATTTCTGATACTTAATTAAGTGCAATTCACCAACACATACCTACTTATTAAAAATTTTATATTTTAATGCGCTTATTCTGAAAATATGAAAATATATTACATTACACATTAATGTTCGGAAGATAAAAATCTTCCTATATGTCACATGTAATCTAGTGTGACTGGTTTCTTAATTATGATGGATCAGAAATAGTTATAAACTTCTTTAAATATACACTATGGTTTATTTGGTATTTACAATACACCTTCAACCTCTAGGTACGGTGCGAGTTCGTTTGGAAGTGAGTCAAGATGTAATTTTTCTAAGAAGATATAGACCTAGTGGGCGTTGACAATTTGTAAGGGTAAGGGTTTACATAAGGAGAATACAGGTGGTGCGTCTGACATTTACTGTGAAGCAAGCCATAAAACAATGGAACTTGATCCTAAGTGTTTTATGACTATTAAGGTCTGTTGGGGATTTCTTGAGATCAATGAATCCCAAAAATATTACTTTAACAGGAAAAACAGTTCTTATCAATTATAACCAAATTCAAGGAAAAAATGTTTAGTTTCATAATGGCTTAGCACGGAACAACTTAACACGGAATACATTTTCCGGTTAAAAGATAAATCAATTCAGGATGATTATTTAGAAAGCACCAGCAACGTCATCTTTCTGGGAGCAGTTGTAACTATTTCAATTTCTCCTTCATAAACCAAAAATTTAATGACCTGTAGCACTTGTCCTTATCGTGTTGGTGGTAGTTACTATATCATACTAGCTGTTCTCTCTCCACGCTAGAAGCACTCGGCTGTTTACAAATCTCCTCGGACAAGAGTTATGACTAGGGTTCCTATAAGTAACACCAGTGAACTCTTTATTTACTAAGAGTGTGGCACTATTTCAAAGGGACTTATGAAGATTAATGACCAACATTTAGGACAGAAAGCACATGTTAAATTCCTCCACTCACACTCACTGGGGTTAAGTACTCTACCTAGTGACAAAAAAATTCATAAAGACAAAAGTTCATCAAGCATTATTTTGATTCTCCAACTTTCAGCTTTACTTTTGAAATTTGTTCGTTATTAAACCAAAATTAATTTGAAAATCAATTTTCTCAATTTTTAATTGAAATCTTAAATCCAACTCCTCAATTTATTTACTTATTTAACTTGTGCAATGCATGTGTTTTAATTTTAATTGAGCACCGGGTTGCTTTGCTACATGCACTTGTATCAGTTTTCTGAAGAGGGCAAACTTTTCTTAAAGGATTCTATAAAGGAATTAGCAGAACTTGTTTCATAGAAAACAGCTTTAGACATTAAGTGGTATTTTAAAACTTTTACTCCAGAACAACCTTGTCATAGCAATTGACGTAGAATTTTAGGTCAAAGTTCACGACGATTGTTATTGATTAAATTCATATTAATAATGTATGTTGCATAACTCCAAATCAGTAATGGTGTGTCTTTTGAAATGCTTACCACTTTTTCCAGTAAACAAATTTATAGTGAAAATCAAATTAACTTTGCGATTTTAACAAATAATTTCAACACCAGAACTTGTTTATGGAAATTTCGTTTATTATGATTATTAGTTTAATTATAAAAGTTGCCAGTATTTTATCCAATGCATATTAAAATATTTTGAATGATGAACCTTTTGTATTTTGGTACACAACGACGGTCTTTAAAAGAATTTTATAAACGACTTCACTGGTATTCAAATTAGCGAAATTGCTTTCTCACTCGGCCATAAATCTCCCAGCAAAATGCCGCCTTCGTCGACATGAAATTATTCGTGAAACCCCTTATTTTGCATGGCCTCCTATCAGCGAATAAAAAAGACTGCAACAAATTTATCTTTCGCCAAGGACATATTGGTGCCACTGCAAGTATTTAGTATTCCAGCGGAAAGTGTGCAGTGGCATATAACTCTTCATTAAACGCCATTTTACCAATTTTTGAAATCAGATGATAACTTCGAAATATGCCGATCCAGAATATGTTAAATTTCAAGTAATCTTCAAAACATTTGTTGGAAAGTCATTTCGTATAACATTAGAGTTTTTACTTGAAAATAAAAAAAAATCGGACACAAATTTTCATCTGTTCTGAAAGTCAATTTGCATTTTGTTTTGCGAAAACGACAATGGAAAATATAATTTTGCGCGCTTCACCTGGTCTCCCTTTATCGCAATCAATAACCTTTGGATCTTTTCAATGTTCATTCAAGTGAGCATATGAGTTACAAAAAATGTAAAATTGATCACCCGAAACAGGTGTTTTCGTGCATGTAATAATTCTGCAGAACAAATCAGACAAATTACAATATTCTTCAATTTCGCTCCTAAATGGATGGTGCCGCATCCACTGAATGGTTTTCGTAATGCCATCAGCTAAATAGGGAAGAAAGTCGAAAACCTGAAACAAAACCATTTTTAATTTTTGAGAAGCAGAACTAGAAATAAAAGGCATTCAAGTTTGCGAGGATGCACAGACGTATTCTTCGTCGAAACAATGAGCGTCATACTGTAACTGACAAAAAACTTTTAGAATTTCTCATGTAAACTAAAACCATTTCAGAATTTTCCAAACTTTGGTGGTGACAGCCAAAAAGTTATTATAGAGTTTTTTTCTTTAAGCCAGCTAAAATGGTTGTGGTGGGTGTGTGTGTGTGTCATGTAAAAACAGTTTTGCATTGGTTTTCATAAAGACATTTATTCTCACAGTTTCTAAGTAAAAATATTTTTAGAATTCGGGAAAAACATGATAAAAAATTTTTAAATTTTAATCTTTACTGTTCTAAGTATTGTTTCTATTTTCTCGACTGCTTTCAAAATGGTTTACGGTTCTTACGGAGGTAAAAGAAGGAATCGCAATTGAAATCTTTTTCAACGATTTTTTCCTCATTTTCCAAATGCATTAGAGTCTAAGGGTTGAGTATTTTTACAATTCACCCCATCGTGAAAGTTATGTAAGCGCCGCACGGCATTTTCAAATAAGTAACACTTTTCTTTCATGTCACGACTTTTAGTTGCCACGTTTTTGATTTAATCGTTTTAAAATGCACACCAGTAATTATCAAACATAAAAGTAACTTGATGATAAACCCTTTCACTTCTCTAAAGGATTACTTTACTTTGATACAGCATTTTCTGAAACTTTCAAACACATTGTTATTTTATTTATTAATAAACAAACGAGCTTAGCGCCGCTTAAACTTTATTTTATATACATTTCGGTGAGCCTATTGTATATTCTATGATACAATGTTTCCTCACGATTTGTATTTGACCAGTGTAATTTTCGTGGTTTGCAATGCATATTCTTTTATTCTAATATTCTTTTTAATCGACCTCAGTACACAAAAATGCATTCAATTTTATTCAATTAAATTTAGAAACATTGTTCTTTGTCTTTAGTTTTCAGGTGCAGTATGTTGTTCACTTTGCACAGAACATTATTGCGCTGTTTTCGGTTTAATCAAAATTATTCCTGGCTCGTTATAACATTTCAATAATCAAATTTTCGTGTTTACAATTAAA
The DNA here is from genome assembly GCA_963082835.1 of Leptogaster cylindrica. NCBI lineage: Eukaryota > Metazoa > Arthropoda > Insecta > Diptera > Asilidae > Leptogaster > Leptogaster cylindrica. The sequence continues at coordinate 20,596,131 of OY720105.1, read as the reverse complement.
ACAATTTAAGGTGAGGCGGTTTTAACGAAGGAGTAATACGAAAATTTCAGTTCAATAACTTGCGAAAACATTTGTTGATAATCACTCCTCAATTAAAATCATATCAATTGAAGTTCTCCGCGACGCTAACGTTGTGTGCTGCCATTTAAAATATGAACGATAAATATTTGCATTTACAATTCAACAAAATGCGCAGTTTTTACTTCGAAATTCTCATTTTCGCGATTCCTTGAATTTTGTTATGTAAATTAACTGGGGGTGAATGTTTTACACTTCATTAATTTAACGGTGTCATTTTTCTTTGCAAAGAACTCGTAATTAACGTAATAAAAAGCCATTTAAAATTTAAAGAGCTCCCACCACCTGTTGCCCAACAAATGGTTTCATGCTGCGACTGGATGCATATGCAGGAAATGGTTCAATAAAAAAGCATTTCTCTGAAATTAATTAAAATAAACTTTCGACAGTAAAAATGTGGGAAAATTAAGAGATTTTTAGTGGATATTTATATTGTTTTTATTCTACTATAAACAAATGAAACATTCTCTTAACCATTTTGACCATTATTAAACGCAACAAAATAACACGTGAATCATGAAATATTTTTAATAAAGATTGTAAACATAATTTTATAGTAATTCAATGTTGAATTATAAAACAAATATCCTTATAGGTAGAAATATGTACAGAAATTTTAGTGGGATTACACTGGGGAGCAAAAAAAATTTTTCACGTGGCGCCTTTAATTTATGGACTGCTTTTAACTATATTTGGGACATATTATTATATAATATAAAACTTTTTTTAAAAAAAATTGAACCGACTTCATAACAAACTTTCACTTAAAAAGAAAAAAATTATTTTTGTTTTTATATAAAACCCAACTTTTTGAAGTCGGCGCCAATTTATCACCAATTTTATAAAAACTTATTTATTTCTCTATCAATTACAATAATTTTACATATTATAGATAATATGTAAGTTTATATATTATATATCTGCATATTTTTGCAAAACGGTAAAGGTACAATTTAGTCCAGTCATTTAAGCAGAAAAAAGGGGTCAACCTCGGAATGAGAGATAATAAGCTGGAAATTCGTATACACCTTCATTTTGGTGTTCTATAAATTGTCTCAAAAGTCTCATAAAATCTCGTGTCTGCGTGGTAAGTTATTCAAGATCAAAGATGACAAAAATCGGTTTTTCGAGATTATCTAGGTTTCTATAGCTCCAATGAGATTAACATCTATTATAAAAATAATTGTAGAGCATAAAATTTGCGACAAATTTTGTTACAAACATTTTTTCATGCGATTAACCGTTTTTGAGATAGAGGCCGCAGAGCGCGCAGCGCTTAGCCATACATACTGTAATGCAAAGTCAACTGTGAACCTCTGTGAATTATGCATTGTTTAAAGTTACTAAATCCTTAAAATATAATTAACAATGTATTTAACAACATTTTTTTTTATATCTAATGTACACATATACAATTAATAATAACACTAGTTTACAAAATAAAAAATTTTTTATGTACATTCAATGCTATTATAATTTTCCTATGTAGTTTGGCCCGCTAAATTCGAAAATCACAATGAAAAATTTTTCTATGGATAGGTTTTCGCGAAATGAGATTTTGGACCTTTTTCTCGATTTTTTCGGAGATAGCCTCACATTTTAGGCCATACCTCGAGTCAGAAGTGTCTGATTGGATCGCACAAGATGTCACATTAAAGATAATCAATTTTCCAACAATCGCTTTTAACATTCTTTTCAAATAGGTACAGTAGTTCACATGCTATGGACCAAAATATATAAAAAAAAAAGGTCGAAATTTTTCATCAAAATAAAAGTCGAAAATTCACTCTACCGCCATCCAAGAGTAGAAAACGTCAAAGTGTTCCTAGTTTCTTATTGTTGTCGTATAGAACTCATCTTTGCGAAGAAAACAAAGTATTGATGACGAAAATCTATTGATAAATTCCGGAGTTAAGAGCTATGGAGTAGAGGTCCAAAAATTCAAATTTTGTTCTGTTTTTGTATTTTTCCCTTATTTATACAGGGTGTTCCGTAATTAGTTGATACGAGGTATACCTCGTGATGACGTTATTCCTTGTGATAAAAAATGAGTGCATTTTTAATTACAACGGGTTCAACATTATATGATGTTTCAAATAATAGGTAGATAACATTATTTGTACACAAATTGAAAATTCCATACTGTGGAATGGTTGCATATTTACCAGACTTATTACATGAAGAGTCACTATGTTCTTTGTGTTTATTTAATAACAAATAAAGGACTCAGTTGATATAAGACTATGTGTTCTTAGTACACACGTACACCGCTCCTAATGCAAAATTGCACCATGTCACCATCCCGTAGCAAAGTTGTCTTTATCTGCATACTTTATTCATGGCTACATCTGTTCCATGTCATCGATTTCTTACGTTTGGATTAGATCCTGTCACAGCTCCTGCAGGATACAGACTCGCCACATTATTGATAGGGATACTTGAGGTAACAGGTGCAAAATTTTCTTTGCTTGGTATAGCTATAGAGCAAGGTTACATTCGAGTTTCGAAGACTGATGAGCCATCTTATATGAACAGGACCTTTTGTTGAATAAAGTTTTTACATTTGTATTCAATCGAGAGATGTTTCAAAAATGTATCTCAAGCATAAAATAACGTTGAAAGTTTTACAAGTATTATTCGCTAAATTTTTAATAGGTGCAAAAATTTTGTGTTCAATAATTTTTTTAAATTTCATAACGTTAATGCAATTCCAAATAAATTAATAGAAGTGTAGTAAATAAGTATTTAAAGAACATGATGCAGGGGTTAACATCTAATTATACCAATACACATATAGCGCAAATAAACACTAATTTCGTGTATAGCGATTATAAGGGATCATGACATGCTGCAATAATCTATAAATTGGGCAACCGCAGATAGTCTTATATTTAATTATGCGCGTTTAGTTAAAATCAATTGAAAAATAACTGCCGATAATTATAAAACACAAGATTACTTGATTCAAGTGTCTCACCACGGCAATCAATGGGGCAACGCATGTTTAATATGTATGTGAAATGTGTCCAATAATTGTCACAAGACTTTTCATTACAATGATTATCTCCATCATTATAATGTAATCACTGTACATACACGAGTTTTCAGAATGAAGTCGTTTAATTTGTTTTTTATCTGATCCTCTGCATAATATCAATAAATTTCATCAAAAACAAATTTAAAGTGCTGTAATGCACAATTGTGAATGCAACTGCCTCAGACTACAATGAATTCTTAATGCTAGGCACATCCCCTCTGGTGTTAACTTGTCTTTATGGTGTGCCATGAATATTTAAAATGAATTTATTTGCATTTTGGGAGTTGGATACTGGGTAGTCAAAAGCACAAATAGTTTTACATCGCTACATTCAGGAAGTTATTAAAGTAGAAATGTTCCTATTTAAAATTGCAAGGTTCCCTTCTAAATTGCAACATGAAGAGAAATTTCGAAAAATAACTTTTTATTATTAGTTGAGATGCATTCAAATTCCCAATATAAAACTACTTACAACACTTTCATTATTTCAGCTCCAATTTTTTCTTTTATGATGTGTTTTAATAATTGAAGTCCGAAATGAATACAAATAAATAAAAAAAAATAAACAAGGATTTCAAACTTATAGATTGGTAAATATCAATTTTTCACAAGTATAAAATATTGGCAAAATTTAAAGTGGTTTTATAAAAAAAAAAATTCTTTAATGGAAGACAATTATAATTTATATCTACTTTTTGTGTATTTCTGTGTACCTAGACACTTTTGAGTTATGTTCGCAAACAGTATTAAAAAACGATACAAAAGTTAGTAATAAATTGGTAAAATATGTACGACAACATTTTAAATAATTTCCATGACTCGAGAATTATTCAGTAGAACACAACTTTTAAGTTTTAACTAGATGGGAAACAATTGCTATTCAAAAAAATCGAACGCTTGTATATTAAAATTGTTCATTAAAATCTTTACGCATGATAAACTTTTTATATTTTCAAGTGATTTGAAATAAAAAGTGAAAAGGGAGTTGTTTCTACAGTTATTACGATTTTTATGTACGATAATTATTTGTAACAGCTGACGTAGTTCAATCGTCAAGTGTTTTGGTAAATAGGACACCTTCAGAAAAAATTCTCTACACAATTTTATTTTTACAACTTTAAAGTGTTCCTGTAACCTTCCCATAGATGTCAAATTACCTCTACAGATTGCAAATACAAGTTTACAAATTTGCTGAGGTGAGAGCGAAATTTAAAAAGGCGATGCTCATTCATTTCGCTCGAATGGCTTTTTTTATAAATATTCAGTAAATTCTCAAAAATAGAATAAAAAAAGCAGATTAAAACCATTCAATTTTCATGGGAAGTTTAAAATAAATTTCTGTCAGCAACTCGTAAAAAAGGAACAATGTGTTTTTCTCGTCAGTTTTGAAACAAAAAACAAAAATAAAAGGAAATTCTTTTTGATCATTTTTAATGTAGGAATGATTGAATTTTTGTAAGCACTTGCAATGATCAACTACTTTTCGTGTTCCACAAAGAATTTCATTTGGCGACAGTGTACAACCAACAGCCACATTTTTGTCGAAACCTAAATCTGCAGTAATAAAAAAAATCCGCCCTAAGCTGATCTGGCTCCTCTTGATAAATTTAATGTTATGCAGGATGAAATAAGGATGTCAGACAGCTTTCAGTAATTTTATACGTCATTATTTTCAAGAAAAAACGATGTTTTCGTGATTCACGAAATTTTGATTAAATATTACTCAGAAAAAAAATCTGCAAAAGGCGCTGATTGTGTTCACGCAACTAAATTATTCGATGGTAATTTAGTAAAACAACATTCCTTTCACAGGAAGAAACCTCTTTTATTTTCTCGGCGTTCAAAAGGTGTGAAGGATCTGGATATTCCATTATAAAAGCAAACAAAAATTTTTGCTGATGAATAACAATTCGCAAATCGCACGCAATATTTGATTACAAAAAATGTAACGGCAAAGCCAACGGATGCAATCATCATTAATTCCTACACTTTCTTCGGTATAATTAGAACGCACTACAATTATTTATATTGATTGATTCTTTTAGTAAATGATTAAGAAAAGATAAAAAATTGTTCGAAACTTTCAAAAAGAAACTTATACACTAGCATTCATATAAACTGCGTTTATATTCTCAAATGTTATCACTTTTGCTCATTTGTGATTGAGTTTTTCCAAAGATTTAATTATTTCAATTAACTAATTATTCCAATTTAATTATTTTTATCAAAGAGTTCTACAAACAAACTGCAATACAAAACACAATATAGAATTAAATTCAACGATAAGCCGAAGTTGGAGTGCTGGAAGTCGGTGTAAGCGGGAGAGAAGCAACACTGAGTTATCCTAAAGAATGTGGCAAAATTTCTTTGCCCCACGTACACATCTCTCATCATCTTGTACTTACTTGTAATTAGAAACTTTTCTCATTTCGTGGGAAAATGTTCGTCCTTGTGCGAAATTCGTTAACCATAATGAGTGTAACGTGTAAAGCAAAACAGAAACTTTTCCAAGTATTCAACAAGGCAACTGAGGAATGCAAAAAGGGATTCTTTTTTTATGAAATTGTTATTTACGTATTAAATATCACCAATATTTCCCAAAATATCATTTGGGAGTTAATAATAAAAGAGAAATCGTACAAAACAAAGTATCAAACAAAATATTACTAGACTTGTACTCCTGTACTCTGCGCAGACTGTAGACTAAACTATAAGCCAAAAGACGTTCAAGTTGAATTGGTGATTACTTAAATTTACTCTTATTATTTTCAAAATTACAAAAATTAATAATATTACTGAGAGGTAAAGTCATAGTTCAATTTGTAATAAGTAAAATACACGTGTATGAATAGCTGCGCAAATAAATACGAAGCAGATTGTTTATGAATGACAAATGATTTCATTGCCTTTTCTATTATTATTTTATTTGAATATTACAATAACAATAAATTGCATATATACAATTCTCTAACTAATTTTTTACATTCTGATAATTCTTTTTTTTTTACTAAACTCCTTACTGTGATTCTACTATATTAATTGTAGGTTCACTTCGATAATACTTTACTCCTAAGAGTATAGTAGAAATATCACAGTGTTTATAAGTATGTAAAGCTTTATAAGTGTGTATTAAGTAAAATATAAAACCAATTATTATTACAAAAGTCCTTTCAAACCATGAGATTTAGTCTTTTTTTTAAAAGTCTTTTCTAAATAGAATTTCATGGCGTGGATTATGAAGTTAATCTATAATTATATATCGGTTCTCTGCTCTCTTGCAAACAGCTTAAGCAATTCACTTATTATGTAAATTTAATAATAATCTTCCGAAAGTAACGATTACAGTGAATTATTCCCCAAACGAAACTGAATATATATATATCCCGTGTTCTCCAAAATGAAAAAATGTTATCCTTTTATCAGTGTTTGCACTAATGATCAAATTTAAGCATCCTTCCTTGTTTATCCACCAATGTACCTACTGTTATTATTATTATTTCTTTTCAGACTTGTGTCTGGCTCGGGTTATCCCGGTGGTAGAAGTCCTACAGTCGGGCGTAACGCCAAGACCGTAGGACCTTGTGTGTATGCGTGTGTGTGTGTGTGTGTGTTTATTGGATCGTATTAATGTTGTGATTCGTCCGTTTGCGAACCGTGCGACAAGTGTTAAGAATAATTGCTTTTTGTATAGTGTGGAGTGTATTTTTGTGGATTTGTAAAGTGTCTATAGTGACATGATGATCGGTACTATAATCACCTTGTCCATTTTCCACAGCTGCTTCACCTCGTGTGCTAAATCTGTGTATTTTGTAATCTTCTCCCTGTGTTTATCATGTACTGTATATTATGTGTGTTTGGCATTGCAATGTCAATGAGATATGTTGTCTTATTGTGTTTATCTATGAGTGTAATATCTGGTCTATTATGATGTATTGTCCGGTCAGTTATTATTGACAGGTCAAAATACATTTTGTGTGTTGTGTTTTCAAGGACTGTGGTGGGTGTGTATTTGTAGTATGGAGTGTGTATTAATGAGATTGTGTTTTGTGGCGAGTTCTTGGTGTATGACATTGTATACCTGTTTGCGTCTGTGTAAGTAGTCTGTGTGTGCGAGGAGTCTGCAACCATCCGTGATGTGTTCTATTGTTTCGGTGTTTGTGTGACAAATTCGGCAGCTGTCAGTGTCAAGTGCGTTGTCTTTCAGGATATGTTTTCCGTAGTTCCGTGTGCTGACGACTTTGGCTTGGATAGCAAGCAGGAATCCTTCAGTCTCCGGGAATAGATCACAACGACTGAGCCAAGCGTTCGACGCATCTTTGTCGACATTTGTATGGCTCAAATCGGAGTAATGTCTTCCATGGAGAGACTTCTGGGCCACGCCTGCTTTTTATCTGTGTGTGATTGTATGTGTGGTGTGAGGGCCAACATCGTGTTTATTATTATTATTATTATTATAATTATTATTTAGATTCATATTTTTTGCCCATAATAAAGTTAGAGTTCTTCTATACGATCATCAAAGTGGTCAAGTGAAGGAAAACTTATGCTGTTTTCACATTTTACACAAAAAATGGCAAAGGAGTCTACTAAAATCGTGATATTGTGCCAAGCCAGACAAACAATATCACTTCATATGCGGTTTTGTGACATGACGGTAGAAAACTCAAATATTTCGACCTCATTGATCCAATTTTCCCATGTTACCCTTCAGCTTTCCTTCCAACAAAAGAAATTTGACGTAGGGTCCTTAATTGAATAGAAAATTTAATGCCGCTGAAAATGAACTGGTGCATGAACATTGCGCGTTGATTCATCACAAGACTTTTAAATAAAGTCATTACGTTCTGAAATTTTTTCAAACTTTTTAATTTGTCCAAACCGAGGATGCGGAATAAATCAAAACAGGACGTAATATTAATACATATTTCAAAATTTGCTGTTTTTTTTTCAGATATTCCGAAACTGAGTTCTCGATATTTACTTCAAGCTTTACAAAAATTACTGCCGCTAATACATTTTTTAATATTGAAGGATTCCTCTTGGCAACAATTGAAGGCTAAAGGCGAAATATCGTAAACTAACTGTTTAATGTGTTGGCTTGTAGGCTGTGATGATAACAAGTACCATACCTCGTTAGTAGAGATAGTTAATGAGTCCTGGCTCTCTATCCATCAACATCGGCTGTATTGTTCCTAGACCTAATCTGTTATGCCGTCATTAAGCAGGAACCAATCTTTTACATGGCTGTTTGCCTTTCAAGTAAACTAAGTCTTAGATTACATCCCAAATAATCCTAAAAAGTTAGCTTAAGATACATTTCCATCAAAATATACGTTTGGGTGCTGAAATTGCTTTCGTGTATAATTTTCTGAAAAACAGGATTAAAAAACGTTCATCAATTTTTGTAAATAATCAATAAATCTAGTTGACGTAAATTCCGTAAATAGGTACGTGCACCTGGAATTATATTGTCATTCCAAAAACAGACAAAAACCATTTTTAAGTACAACAAATAAATTTTAAGAGCAACATTTTTTACACATGTGAAACAAACGTGATTTAAAATTTATTGATTAAAACGTTCAAACTGTTCAGAAGCTTAATTTAATACAACTTAATTTTATACCACTAATTAAAATATATATTAGCTTTAATTCCAATATTTCAACGCAACCCTAGGAACACAATAAAATATGGTGTCACACTAAAACCGAGACTAATCAAAAAGATCAATCATTTAACATGGCTCGAACCGCATTAACAGTTTATCTCATCCTTCATCTTCCGATGTCCTTGCAATTCCAAGCACTACTCCTTCAATTTTGGGTCTGTAATATGCTTCGTCCTCGTCTAACATTAACTAGTTACGGAAGGAGGAATTTAAGCTAGTTAAGCTGGATAAGATATCATACCTGATACAACCAAAAATTCCTTTTTCCGACTCTTATGAATTATGAAAGTGCTAAATTTAGTTTTCTTCTTCTCATGAAATTCTTTTCAGTATCCTCTTTTCGTGCTTGGATTAAAAGTGGAAGATGGAAAAGTCCTTAGATAGGAGAAAATTTGTAGCTCTTCTCCCTCATAAAACGTAATACGTTTTTTTGCTAATAACAAGAGCTTAAAGTTTTCATTCGTCTTTCACTACCATTCCTGAATGTAAAAATTTAAGATAACCGCCGTCGGTGTCAAAATGTGACGGAAATATATAAAAGAACAAAAGTCGTGAAACGTCAGATTTGGATCCCCCACGTCTGAATGATGTTCTTAAAAGCCAGTTATCTCAGTAATTGCTTGCAATAAATTTGGCTAAATGGCTGAGAAAAAATTTTCATAAAAACAAAATCCATTCCTTGTAGACAGCATCCACCCTCTGGAGAATAATTTATGACAAAATTTCTATTGTGCAAGGGCAATTAAAAAATAACAAGAAAAAAGGAGTAAAAGCCTGCAAATTTCGTTTACATAGTTAGTGATTTTGGGATTTAGTTGCGAGCTGAAATATCAAACACACCGTTAATATAATCTACAGCGACGAAAAGCAATTTACAAACTGCACTGACTTTATTTAACAATTTAGACCAAAAAGTTCCAGCTAAGTGTTTGCAATCAAGGATTTGCGACGATTTAACTTTATTAAAGCACCTTTTGCACTTATTTCGCGGAGTGCAAAACTCTCAAATTCAAATTTCATTGGAGCACTTGACTGGCGGACTTCATATTGTAAAACATACATTTCGAAATGTTTTTGTAAAGCGAAAGATTGTATTGATTGAATTTCACTCATCGTTCTAACAAATGGAGGTTGGTACTTTTTCTATGGTATTTTGAGTAGTTATAGTTAGTAATTAGTTAATTACCCTTTTTTAAAAATCACCAAAAACTGAAAAAAAACATATTCTTGTAGAAAGTGATATTGAAATTTTTTATTAGAAAAATCGAGTAATCAAACATGAGTTAATTTCCTAAAACTTGATTTGATTGGCCATTTCATCCTAAAATTACTGCAATTGGAAAACAAATAGAAAACATGCGAACGAAGCTAACTTAATAAAAATAAATCAATTGTTTGCAAAAACTGCTGATTCAGCCACCATTTTTTAACAAAACATCATTAATTATATCGGGCTAATTGATTTATCACGTTTACGAAATAATCCGAAACTATGAATCTGTAAAAAAAGGAGAAAAGAAAATTGCAGCTCAATTTAAATCAAATCATTGAAATCGTGGGAAGAACGCATTCTGTTCAATTCAGAGACTACGAAGGATTGCTCCAAAGGAGACTTTCCAGCTTTATCCAGTCTTCCCTTCGTAGACGTGTTTTTATACAGTATACAGTATACACCTCATAAAAACAAGCATAGTACATTTTCGAGCATTGAGTGACTTATCCAGGCGTAAAGAAACTATAAAACGAAATGGATGAAAGTTTCGTGGCTCATTTATTCCTAATGTGCTTAACATTGGTATAGTTGAGTTAGCTGAATCATGAATTCTCATACATTTCATTTCAGGAGGGCGAACCTTAATCAAGAGTCAAGACGTAAGTTTCAAATGCACCCGGTACAAATAGAGCACTTCTGGAAGTACAGCCAGCAAATGCCACGCAAATTGGAAAGCGTTCTTCATCATGGGGATGGAAAAATCCTTTCATTCCAAAAGTTAATTATAAATACTTTTATCCCATTGATTAAAAAATTCAACATAAAATATACATTCTCAAATAATTTGTTGAAAATATGTAATTTTTAATAAATAAGTATATCTCACTGAAATTTAAAATCAAGTTAAGTAAATAAATATTTTACTTTGTGTACGTTTTAATAAATGTAAATGGAATTTGGAAATAAATAACGTTTTTAAAATCGGTTGCCATTTCTTATTTGCGAAAACAAATATTATTATAAATTAAAATAAACTGCGCCGAGTGCAATTATTTGTCATGTAATTTTCGTGTGATTTATTTATTAAATTATTTATTTTGTCATTATACATTTTAATAAAAGCTTGGCCCTACTTAAAATTGATGAGTAGAACAGTATTCTATTTGCTCTTCTTCACGGTTTTTAAATGTGAAAATAAAATAAATTTGTTTGTTTAAAATGATAATGGTATTTTAAGGAAATATTTTACTGATAGGTTCAGTTTTTAATAAACTGATAAATATTTCTGGAAAGGTTTTTTTTTTTATTTTCCAGTTAAAAGGAATCTGTCAATTATGTACTATACGTACATGACATCGGAAATAAAAGTTTAAATGTTGATATCTATCAGATTTGTGTCATTCGTGGATAGCAAGAAAACATATTTCAAAAAAATTTCCCTGTCAAACAATTGTTAAGATTTGGACATTGAAATAAAACCAATATAATCGGGATAGGTGAGTTTATCTCTAGTGAAAACATTATTTCTCTATAAAGCTTGTTTTTAATGGACAAGTCAGTCCACTTCTTAGATGACAAAACGAAAAAAGTCGTTCAGGAGAAAGCAATTTTGCAAATAAAACCACAGAAGCAGAAGCATAAGATTGTAATTGAACACTTCGACAACTGAGAGAAGGAGCTAATGAAATTCCCAAATCGGATCAAGTCTTATCGAAGGACAAATACAGCGCACAGCCGATGAAGCGTTAAGTTAATTGGTTTTGTTTAAGGCATCTGCCCAGGTTCATCAAATGGAAATTATTCTTTCACTCTACGGCTACAGAAGAATAAGTAGTTCTCGCTCTAAAGTCTAAATCTATTCTTATTTTAGAAACACCGATTGAATCCTATTGTTTACAACTATTTTGCAGAAAAATGTGAATTGGATTATTGGAAGAAGATTGTTACAATGTTGTTAATGATGATTCTACGAATGAAAATTGAATATCTGTTAAATTGTTCCTTTTTTGATATTTACTAGAACATATCAAAATAATATTTTATCAAAATTCATTCAATCATTCAATAAATCACTATTTTTCAATTAAGACTTTTGGAGTTACTCCATCCTGCAATTAAGCAGACTTTTTCTAAACTAAGAAAAAATATTGAAATTCCAACAAAAAAATCAAAAACCGTCATTGGGTTTTAGATTATCCATTTGGATTAATTAAAATACGCATAAATCACACTAGAGAAGCGAACAACTTTTCTGTAGAGTCCTAAAAAGGACGTCGAGCAAAATTAAATCAACACGGTCTGTATAAATGGGTTTGGGAAAAAGCTTTCCTGGTCAGTTAAATAAATGTTTTCAGAAAAGGATTAGACAAATATAAAAGGAGAAGACAAATATTTTTAATGTACAAGACAAACCTATACGTTTATATAATATGCGCATTTATTTCATTTTGCTTTTGTCGTTTCCAGATAAACCACATCGACTTCGGCGTAAAGTTTTTAAGTGCATTTGTGATTCGCACAGAAGCCCCACCACTGTAAGTGAATTTGCGAAATTGTAAAATGCACATGATGCCATTTCGGAAAATGCATGGCAATTGTTTTTATATCCTTGTCTGTATTCTAACCAAGGCGAACCAATTGCAGTGTTTATTGCGGCTCAGCAACTAACATTCAATACGCATATCGCGTTCAATTTCCTTGCATAATAACACCGATCCGAGCTTCTAGTGCAAATAAACCACTCTACATAAAGGATATTGTACAGTTGGTCTATTGTCGCAAACTCATGGATATTGATTTCAAAAGGAAGAGCTAAACTAATAGAATTGGAATACAAGTTTAATTCTACTTTCATTTGCTCCTTTGTTATCTTGTAATTTTATTTCTGAAAATAACGTGTTTCATTTTAAATACGTATATAAAGCGCTCAGGTGAATTATTAATTATATTCGCACTGCAACAAACGTATATAAGTTGTTCTCTGGTATAAACATGCCAGAGTAATTACAATTATTATAACGAACAAAGTTAGAATTAATCCTTTACTAAAGTCTGTACAATGATCTGTTTAAATTGTTTAACCAGCACACAACAAGATTCTCTTATCGCAAGTAAATCAGGGTCATATGAAAAATACCACATGCTCGGGCACTGCTCCATAATTGCATTTTCTAATATGTTGAAGCAATTTCACCAAGAAAATTTTTCAGGACTTAAATATAATTACTTTAATTACTACACGAACGATGGCGAATGTTCAGTGGTACTTAAGCACCGCACGTCGTAACACTTTCCATCCTTAATTAGAAAGTAATGGTTATGTTCTCCAGTGACCTTTTAATACGGAATGGAAAAAACGTTTTAGGTATAGGTTGTAACGAGGCAAAATTTCGCCTCGTAACATGTAAACATTCCCCGCCGCTAAAAATCTGTCAACAGCAGAAATTTCCGTTTTTGCCCTTATAATTCGCGATTGCCGCCTGAAGCAAATATATAAGAGCCCAGGCGGCGATCGATTCAAACGAGCTTGAAGCAGCGAGCTTGCACGGTGGAAAGAGTACGCGTATTGAGCGGAAAATTTACCAAGACCATTTTTATTGCCCGGGTTGGAAGAGTACGCGAATTGAGCGGAAAACTGACCATACCGACCGAGTTAGGAGAGTACGCGCATTGAGCGGAAAACTAGCTATCCGATACCGACCGGGTTAGGAGAGTACGCGAACTGAGCGGAAAACTAACTATCCGATACCGACCGAGTTAGAAGAGTACGCGTACTGAGCGGAAAACTAACCTCCCGATCAGAACCCCGAGTCAGAAGAGTACGCGCATTGAGCGGAAAACTGATTAAACCACGGTAGACAGAGTAGACCTTAGCTGAAATTGTATTAGATTAGAAGATTGGACTAGGTAAGAATTAGCGGATTATATCAGGAGAAGAAGATAGAATAAACACCTACAAGAGGACACCGCCTGTTTTCTTTCTCCACTGAAGTTACCCCGGCGAGACAGGCTTGTCTCAAACACCCAGATCTATTTTGTACGGGGCGAAAGGAAAACCCCACTACAAGGTATACACATTCTTTAAAAAATCACAGCTGTAAAAGAACCTTTTCAACATATTTGCTATAAAAATAAACTAGTTCAATTATTACATATAATTATTGCCAATAATGTATGAAGCTGAGTCATTGATTTATTACAAATAATTGCCCTTCGGAAGAAATAATCTAATAATAATTCGGTGACGCTTTTTTATGAACAAGTAGAATGCGCTCCTTAACGAATTCGATTTGAAAGGAGCATGACCAGACAAAGGAGTCGATGAAAGCAATAATAAAAAATTTCGCCATGAATAATTAAACATAATTAAGGGACTATAATGACATCAAGGCACGAGCTGTGCTAAAGTGAATTTCCAGTTTCCCACCCTCACGTTCTTCTGGGGTGTGAGATTTATGGCAGCAATTTCATTCGGGGAGACCAGCTTTATTATAGATCTACGACCCGAATTCCGGCATTCGATGTCGCTACAACCACATTTCGACACTTTGGCTCCGACCACACTTGACCCTATGCCAAGAGGTAACACTCCACTGGAATTCGAGCATCTTGAGACGAAGGATTCAATTATTTGGTACAACAAATATGGGGATTTTTTTGCATATTAACTTGACATGTGAATTGTGTTTCCCGAAGTGTTAACTTGAACAAGATGTCTGGATGTCTGGCGCCGTTCCCCGTAGCGGAGTGTGAGTTCATCCATGGAATATATTTTGCCAAAAAAGGAGCGCGGCGCAGGATAACAAAGGCCTTTTAGTGGCTTCTGGAGAAAAGGCGAGATTAAAATAGATCCCAAAATTCTGGAATCATTGGAATTGCAAAGATGACAGATGTCAGGATATCGAATCCAGATGAGTGCCACAAACATACGAAAATTTTATTGAAATCACGTCACAGGTGAAATTAGGTTTCTGATGTCAATTTCTATTATTGTTATTATTATAATAGGTACAATAGGTCCTTGATATGTTTTCTTGAATTAACTCAGAAGAAATTTTTCATGGTAGACGTTGACATATTTCTTAACGAATATCCTTAAGTTCTAGTAAAATTGACGTAGATATGCAAATTTGTTCATCTTTTATACATTAATTTTTGTTTTGGGTATAAAAAGAATTTGAGCATCGATTTCTCTTCTTATATAAGCCATTAGTGAAGACTATAATCCAATTCTGCTTCGATTAACGTAATGCACTGGTCGATGTTCTTAATCCTTGTTCTGCCCTAAGTTTGAGATAAATTCGGCCTTTCTTATCATATATCTTTGTATATTGCATCACATTTTGAGTATGCATAGCAAAAATTCGACTTGTGGATTTTTTTTACAAACTGGAACCTAGAAGTATGTTTCACAGATTGCCGAGTTGCTCGTTGGATCTTGTTGCATGTATATTAAAATTTGGAAAGTTGTTTCAAAGCCATCGACCACGCAATACTGTAGCCAGGAATATTGGCTAGTTGTAATTAATTACTTTCACATAGAACATGCATCCATCGCAGTCTCGTCGATCACATCCTTTCATAGTCAGTTTGGGTTCTGGTCAAACTGAGTATAATATGCATTATGAAATTGACGCTGTGTTCATCATGAAATCGAATTTATATAAGAGAAGCGAACTTTTGATGAGAGGAGGGATCAGTACGAAGCATGATTTAGAATGCTTCATAGCGATGTTTATATAACGATGATGTTATATTTCATACATGGAATATGTTTTCGTTCTTCCTCAAAGGCAGTAAAATATAAAATTTCCGAAATCCTAGCACAATTTACGTTGGGGTTATTCTTCGAATATAATGCACAATTCCATATGTCGTGATTAGACTAAATTAATGGGTTCATTGGGAGACATATCCTCTGATATTTAGTAGCTATTCAGATATCATCCCCACGCACTTATTGCTTGAGGTCACCGGTTTTGGTTTTATGAGGTTCCACGAGAAACATCAGGACACCATCTGTTGAACCGTAATTACGTTAAATAAATCAGCTCGGGCTATTATGTTCTTTTTTACCGAATTACAGTTGATACCCTCGTGGAAAACGTCGTATGGGTGTTGGTAGTTTGCGCAACTTAGACATCCATCGACCGCCCAAGTGGAAGGATTCGTTCGAATTAAGACAATGATAAATTCACTCGGGGAACATCCCACCAGCACAAGTATTTCCGATAGCTTCCTGGGGTCGTACGAGATCCAGCAAATATTACCCCCCAAGCTGTGGGACTTTCGATGAAAATTTACAACAGGAACGTGATCCTGCAGCGGAAAAAGAGAAATGCACGAGTTCCTATCCTGTATTCAAATTTTCACCTAATTCACGGGCTCACGGCCAGATGTTCCATCAAATGCTTAAAGTCACGCAAAAGCTGCCTCTCTGATCGTGTTCCCTATTTATTATCCCTTACAGATAAACATGTACATCTATTCGAGTTCATCTTTAAAATCCACTTGCATCTGCTATTGCCATTTTTTCGCGGGCCATATTTTGAGTGCCCCACTTAAACAACTCACAGGACTTGTGCAACACAAAGTGGAAAAACAAACATCGGGGATGAACACATCGGGCATTAACATTCCCGAGCTTCCTGCGACGGCAAAGAGGCATCCTTGCAGATAAACGAGTCGAAGTGATTGAGGACGTGGACCGATGTGTCTCCATTAAAAACGCTTCTCAGGATAGAGATCTGAATTTCAGGCTAATCGAAGTCACGTAGGCAACATTTCCTGGCGAGCGGATGTTGAGCCCGTTTTTCTTATTCTTGCGGAGAAGCAGATTATTGATTTTCTTTTCCGAAAGTTCGACATGGCGAAAATCAAATGGAATATGACACACAAATATTGTTTCCACATCTGCAAAAATTTTTCTGCTAATATATGTTTAAGTTCGAACAAAAATCCCGTCTTTTCAGAAAATTCATTTTTCAGTTGCAGCATATTTTTGTAAGGTGAAATGTTGATCGATGCCCAGTTACTGATTAAATGTGCACCTGTCTCCTATATAACATTGAGAATTGTTGTTGTGATGTATACCATCGATGAGTATACGATGAGTATCGATGTATACGATGAGTAGTTTATAAATCCATAATTTATTAGTTTCTCAATTTTGAAATAAATGATCCCAATAAACGCAATCAAAATACTTCGAAATCTACATCAGCCTGTAGGCCTGCCGAAAGGGATTATATATATAATTATATATATATAATATATAATATATATATATATATATATATATATATATATATATATATATATGTAGGATTCAGGCACATAAACTACGATGTAATCTAACGTATTTTATTACTTCACGATTAAAAACAATATCTTAATTCAAGTGTTCAAGTATTTAAGTGTTTTTGAAATTGAGAAGTTAATTTCACGGTATTGGAAACGTTGATTTCACGGTAGCACGTCTGGTCTCGTCTACGTCTCGATTCAGAAGAAGGAACTCGTCTCGCAGAGCTGTCATCGTCGTCGTCGTTTGGGGTAGTTCTGAATTCGGAATTTATTCGGAATTTACCTTACATAGGTATATATAAAATTTCGAACGGGGGGTGGTTTCGTACTCAGGGAGGCATAAAACAAAAAACTATGAAAGAATTTTTCGAAAGTCGTGACATGGTATACATCTCAATAGGTAGCTTTTCTTCGAAATCTACCTAAAAATGCTTCTAATATTTGAGGAAATTTATTTAGATTATTTTAAACGGATTTAAATTGTTGTTTGTATGTTTATTTGTGAATTCTTTGCACAATTGAAACTCCATACAAAAAAATCTTTCGAAACTATAAAACCATATTTTTTGAATCTTATGCAGCAATAGCAAAGGAGAAAGTGTAAAGTCAAGAGTGAAACTGCTTAAAATCGAAATGGATCACTGCTTCACTCCACTTTTTACAGTTCGCTTAGCTTACAAATAAGAAAGCCACATGATGTGTAAAAATTTAATGAACTCTTTTATACACACTTTTTCATCCCCTCCGATCTAATATCCTCCCCTGGGAAAGACATTTACATTTATCACATTGGTGACGGTTCTCAAAATAAATAAAAAAAATTATTGCTCTATTTTTATTTTATTTTTTTTTTTTCACCCTTACCTTACCTTTGTGGAGATGGAATTGATTTTCAAAGAATAGAAAATTGAGGGTGGCACAAAAGTAACAAGGCTGAATCCAGTCATGCCGCCAAATTAAGATTTATAGGACTCGTACTGTTTCGACGATTTATGCGATTCATTCATTTGCATTTATTGATAGGTTGAAATTTCATTTGGACCAATCATAAAAATGTCTGCAAACATTTTTCAATCCGCGTTCAAAGAAATTTATGAGATGAAATTGCTCAATATTATTTATTATCAATTTATAGCCAATTGCGCGTCATTGGTTTCGTTTAACATTTCAGAGAACCAAAAGTATTTTTTTGACAACACAAAAATGGTATTGTAATTGCGTAAAAAAATATATTTGATAAAATTATTATATATTTCAGATAAGAGCGTTGTTATTCACATTAATGGGATTTCAAGTAGGTAATAACAAAAGGTTTTTCTGAATTCGTTAGACAGGTATATATCATGCAAAAAATAAACAAAAATTTATCATTTATATTTTTCACATTGACTTTAAATTTAATGCAACATTTAATAACTAAGAGACACAAAAGTTGAAACACACATGTGTAGGAGATACACAACCCGTCATAGAAACAATTTAAAAAGCAGGAAAATTCTGTTATCCCGTTTTCCGCAAATCAAACTGTTCGAAAAGCACAACTTCTCCATTAGAAGATTGTTAGTGACACGATGAGGATAAATTGCCTCTGAGTTTTTTCAACTCGTCATCTTGGAAGATCCTGTAAGAGACGGCTGCGATATAGTGCACAACGCACAAACCCTTTCTGTATTCGATGGTAGCATATGCGGCAGCAACAGACAGGATTAGGAAGATGGATTCGCCAAAACATAATTTTATTGGTTTTATTTTATGAAATGAAAGTGAGGATGATGTACGACGCATTCCAACACAACACAACGGAATGTAATTATTGGAAAAATAAATAAACTTATGTATCATCTCGCAGTAATTGACATTGTTAAGAATATAATAAGTATTGTTCGCCACAACAAGTTAATTGAATAAATTAAGCTATAATAATAAAAAATAAAAACACTTTAAAAAAGTAAAAAAACGGAAGCCAAACACATGAAAAAGTTGAAAACTAAATATAAAAAATAATTTTTGGAAAAACTCAGATAAAAGAATTTTATGAAAAAACTGAAACGACAAATTCTATAAAATGAATCAAAAAACTAAACTTTAAACCAAAAAAATAAGTGAAATCCAAATAGCAGACCAAGTAGCCTTTGATCTACGAATCATAAGGTAACGACAGTTGCTCCAGTTCATACCCAGTGAAAATACAACAGCTTTCATAACGTCGATGTTACAAGTAATGTACTGGTTAGTCCAAGAGTCCAATCAAATCTGATTTTTCCACTGAAATACTTTTTTTCATTCTCTTTGGGACTCCACATGCTTCGCGTATCGATTTTGCAGCAGAGCTTTCTTACCATGCGCGGTCGCGGTAGCTTCTTGATTTGCGAGTGATCCCCGTTGAGTGTGTGTAGAAACAGCGCTTGCTCAGTTCTCTCTGGTCTGACAAAATTTTTGGTAATGATGAATTTTGTGATAAATTGGAATTAATGTACAAACGGTATCACGATATCTCAGATTAGGATAAATGGATTGAGTTCAGATGTATCTCATTTGAAAGCTTATATGCGATAATATTCAAGAAAGTGCTCTTAAAATTTTCGAGTTTTGAGCCATTTCCGAGATAGTTCAGATATAAATCGCATTTTAGGTTAGAATATACCTACACGTATGACGTAAATATACACGGAACGTCTCGACGATTTTTTTCACGTACTTGGCTTCGAGACGCTACCGCGTCTCTTGATTGTCGTTCCCGCAGTTGAAAAAGTATCAACCACTAAAAATTATTCTGTACTTGAATAAAAAGTTAGGAAAAATCTTCCATAATACTTTGCCAACAAATGTAAAAGAAATCTATAAACGAACAAAATCTGTTGAATGTTGTTTACACCTAGAAGGGGAAAAAGAAGCACCAAAAAAATAATTGTCTTCTTGTGTATGACTCTTTGCATTATAGGCACAAGAAAAATAGAAAGACTTTTTTTACGGGTATATTTATTTCAGCTCAGTAACAAAAGAAGAATGTTTTATTCACATTCAAAGAACAAAGTTAAACACAAACAGCTTTAGAATCTCCCTGAATGTCGCTTTGAATGAAATTTCATGACTAAAGTTGTAAGAAAGGTAATTCATTAACACTGCATTGTCTCAGCTTTTAATGGCAAACATCTTGCTGTTTAAACCTACGTAATAATAAACAATATATTTTAAGAATGAACTATTTATTTATGATTAATTTTTTTGAAACCAAAAATATATTTACTTAAATCTCGAAAAATCCAGTTTACTTCTTCTAATGAAAAACAGCTAAAACATTCCTGGGCACTAATAGCGATATAAATACGACAAATACATTAATGCATATTTAAAATTCATAACTGTTCTCATAATATGCACTCATTAATGCATACAATAAGCATTATAAATAGTCGTAATTAAATTTCACAGATGTTTATCATCAGCAATGGCGACTAAAAGATCTATTTCAACCACACTAAACCTAAATATCTGCGAATATGCAATTTCCCGAATTCCGTGATTGTTAGCGCCAGTTATTTACACCACAATCAGATTTCGCGATTTCACGTAATCCTGCACTTGCTAAATAATCCGCATTATTGTTTCTGTTCTAAGCGCAATTCTGTTGTTTGGACCTCTGGTTGAATCAAATGGATTTTGAAAGGCAATTTAGGATATGCGAAACTTTTCAACACTCACTATGAATCAGGGAATTGGCTCTTTATTAATTCCAGTTATTGTCCAAAATGGCTAAGTGCTTTAGCAATTCTTGAATTCATAGAAATGTTGATTTTGATCAATATATAATTTTGTTCGATTACATTATGAATATTATTGAAAATATTGTCTAAATTTTGGCAAGTCATTGTAGTTTTATAATTTTAAAGCAGTGGTGATAGAAAAGTATATTACCTATGTATCTGCAAAGAAAACATTTTATGGATGTCTTTCCGGTCCGTCTGTCTATCTGAACGATAACTCAAGAACACTTGTAGAATATTAGAAGAATTTCTTTTGTAAAAGTTTTAAATATATTTTTTTTCATCTTTCAACAACAAATTCTAAACAAGGTGTCCTTGTCAAAAATTTGATTTGGTCTCCAACTCGTCTCCCCT